>CAWUFW010005277.1:0-683534 GCA_963921515.1 Calotriton arnoldi
TCGTTTGTATTCCGTCCGAGTGATTGAGTTTCATGCATTCCTTCGTACTACCCGGGTCGGGCGGCGCAGATGGGTAATCGGTCAGGACTAAAATCTGCCGGGCCGGTCGGTGACTACCCGGGTCGGACGGCGCCGGGTCGTGTCGGTCGGACTAAAATCCTGTACCGGGTCGGTCGGTACGTTTTCCGGCCCAAATTGGAATCGACCCCAAAGTATTGCTGAATCTTTGGTACAAATTATGGAAAACTCAAACAAAACATGACTAAATACTTGCAGAGAAGGTGAGGCTTATAGTCTCTTTAATCAGAAGAATTTATTAGACCAAGATACTTTTTCCCTGCGTTCATGCTCTTTTATTTAGGTTTACCAGACGTCAACTACAAACTATTATCAAAACATTTGTTTGGAAGTAAAACAAAACTGTGCATTAGCCTTCTAGAAAGTGTTGGGGGGAGGGGTAAACCTCCAGGGTGGATGTGCTTTGTCTTATATTCAAGTTCACGAACTGAAATTTTGCAGAGAATATATTTATACATTTGTGCATTACTTGAATTAAACATTCAAACTACTGCACCACGGTGCCACAGCTCCTGAAACACTGAAAATTAGGAGAAGAGTACTCTGTTTTATTGCGTAAATTTTGTGGGATGTAAAAAGGCATTAAATATTCGCTTAGTTTGATCATTAAACCTACAGTGGTTCAATCCCCTTATTCCTGTAGCCTTTGGGAGCTGCCTAACTGCTTAGTTGCTAGGATAGGGAAATCAAATTTTAGGCACTTCTGATTTTATTGCACCACTACATGGTTTGTCTACTACCAATCAATCAATCAGGCGTTTGTTAAGCGCGACTACTCACCCGTAGGGGTCTCAAGGCGCTGGGGGTGGGGGTTAACAGGCTCCAGTCCATCAAGGGGGGGTCTGTTGAAGAGCCAGGTTTTGAGGTTTCTTGCGAAGATGGGGAGCGATGTTGTCTGTCTGAGGTGGAGCGGAAGGGCGTTCCATGCTCTGGCCGCGAGGAAGGAGAAGGAGCGGCCTCCCAAAATGCAGGAACATCATCAGTCTGTTTTCGTTCTTTAGTATTTGATTTCAGTTTCTGGTGAAAAATTCACTTATTTAAAGGGAAATTACAATGGCGATTTCCTATTATTTTTTATGTTAAATAATATTATAATAAGAGTCGGGGTCGTGATAACAGACTGGGAATCAACTGTTATCAAAACTAGTAAATTTGGCTTGAATCACAATCTGCATATCTGCCTGTATTTTGGTCAAATAGTTTGCACTTTGCAGAATAAAATATTAACATCGCTCCACAAAAGGGATTGTATTTTCTTTTGCAGGATTTCAAGTTCATTCCGGGAAATATAGGTCTGTTCTCTCAGAAGGAATGCACACTTTTTCCTGCTGTGAAAGTTCTGGGATGCTGGTTTAGATCATTTCAAATTTCCCAATAATCGAACTTTTCTGGAGTTTCCTTCTCACAAATATTAGGGAAATTGAAGGGGGCGACTATAACGAGAAATAGAGAAAAGAGATTATCCAGTATGGGTACGACGTTTTCGTATGCAATATCTGCATTGAATGCAGAGGTTATGTTCTGCAAAACTAGTCTAGCATTTTAAAGTGCAGTGTGATGGTTTAATGGTGCCCCCAATGGGGTGGCACCCTGAGCTCTTGGGTGGAGATCACATCCACCAGCCTCCAACTGGTTGGGTCTTTTGAAGCCCCAGGGTAAACATTATAACCTAATGGATCCCACATCAATGGAGGTTACAACATATGATTCTGTCAACACTATAGATGGTAAGTACCTTTATGCAGGACTGTGTCATCTCCCTCTAACACCCTATGTTAATCAGGCATGGTCGGGACAGGTAAAAGCGGTGAGGCGGGGGGGCAGGGGTCGGGTGGGGTTTAGGTAGTTGAGCCGGCGATGCGGCGAGCGCAAGGTAAGTGGTTTTATTAATTTTTTTGTTTAATTTTACCTATCCTGTCGTCTGTCGACTCCCCCCCGCCTCACCGCTCTTACCTGTGCCGGCCGCACCTGATGTTAATGCTCAACAAAATGTGACACAATGTGCATCCACCACATTGTCAACCCTCGCACACCTTACCCAGCATGTCCCACATAGGCCAAACAACAAACATTGAACCCTGCACTCTTATAGACACCCATTACCCGCTGTAAGTCAAAACTCTTCACAACCGTCAAAAGTGCCATATAAATGCAATACAAAATAGCACCTCGGTGTTTTTAGCAAAGAATGTTCACATTTTTGCAGATTTGTGTTTTCTTATTGTAATCTCCCTCCAGCTCTTCACCCCCTATTCATGTGCAAATAATTGAAAAAATTCTATTGCCACCCATCTCGCCTATGTACTTTCTTGAGCTCTGACGTCACATTGCGCAGAGTATACCAAGTCCCTTTGTCACATGTACATTTTTGAATAACAATCTCCCAAAATAGTACAAAATCAAAAACGTGGCTACATCTTGCTATTTTTATTTTCGTATGCATTGCAGAAAAACATAACGTCATTGTTGCATTACAAGATGAACAACTCATGTTGTGGAAGTTGTCTGAGATCATCAAATGCTTTAATGAGGGTAGAACTCTGAAGCCTGCTGAGCTGCACTTCAAACACTATAATTTAACATATTATATCATAATTGTTCTGTTGTCTATGCTGCTAGAGATTATATATTCAATAAGGTTTAAAAAGGTCTAGAGATAGCTTCACATGTCTAGCCAGTCTCACATAATGAAAGACATTCATAGAAAAAACATACATATACATATATGCATGCATCCTTTTCATAAATTTGCCTGCTCAACTGTCAATCATATTTTGCTTCCCCTCCATAGTGTACAGCATGGAGCAATGGGTGAGCCCACTTCGGTAATTAGCCATCTGGCACTGTGTGTTATGGCACTTCTGATCACTTGTGCCCATTCACCTAAAAAGAAGTGCACTTCTCTTCTAGGGCTGTTGAGCTACTACTAAACTTTGCCAATGTTTTTTTCTTTATATTTCTGACTTTCTTCAATTTTTTTAGTTATCCTTCTGGTTTTAAACTGCATTTTCAATTTACAGTAATTTAAAGCCAACAGTAAAAAATGTTGGCAATAAATCTGTGATGTGCAGTACAAAGAAAACAGGGGGCCTATTTACAAGATGGTTTGCGTCGCATTCGCCCCACGCAATGAGGCAGATGCACAATGCAAACCTTAAGTAAGATTTATGAAGCCACGCAAGGCCACTTTGCGTGGCCCTGAATGGATCCATAAACCTAGAGTAAGGCAACGCAGCACAAATTACTGCATTGTCTTACTCTGCTCTGGGAAGGTGCTCCGTGGGCATTGCATGGGTGTTCCCACGCAACTCCCATGGTTTTTTACGCATTCCCAGATGTACCAGAATTGGTAGACCTGGGAATGTGCCAAAAGATAAGCCTTCCCAGGAGAGGCGTAACAAGGAGAAATATCTTTATTTCTCCTTGTTACTTCCTCTTTCTCTGTGTGATACATTCTGCAGCACACATAGAAAGAGGAATATGCCTCTCAGGGTTATTTTTGTACAGCAAGGTGCCCCTTCCTGTACAAACACATTCCTGCATGCAATGCAGGCACCCTTGTACCATGGTGTAAGGGTGCCTGCATTGGCGCTAGGCTGCCAAAAGGGTGCCCGTAATGAGGAAAGGCAGAAATTTACCGTATTGCCTCAAATAACTGCCCTTCCCTGTCACGCAGCGCAGCAAAGTGACTCGCTGCACTGCATGACTTTTTTGGTAAACAGACCTCAGGGTTTCTATACCTGTTCTGAGTATACTAGGATGCTCCCATCATTTTCTAATACAATTATATAGGATGGTTCATTTAAAAAAAAAAAAAAATGTATTGCAAGCTGTTAGAAATTGGGTCTCTAGTTAGCAGAGCTATGCACACTGTCAAAGTAGGGACCACAATCCTAGTCAGGGTAAGTCAGATACACACTCTAAATTAACCTGTGCTCACCCTCTGGTAGCTTGACACAGGGCAGGCAGGCTTAACTTAAGAGCCAGTGTGTGAAGTATTTGTGCATAACTTATTACATTAAAACAGTGAATACACCACACAAAAATAATCTACACCTGGTTAGGAAAACAGAGCTTAATTTGTTTAACAAAATAAGACCAAAATGACAAACATTCAATAAGTGGAGCCTTAGCTATGAATTTTTAAAGCCAACTGCGGCTATCCGGTCGCTTCGGACCGGGTCAAATCTGAGCAGTAATACTGACCACGATGGAGCGCAGGTTGGATACAGGAGCCACGCAGGGCCCCTTGCAAACAGTATCTTCACAGAGAAAGCGTCAACATCGAAAAGCAGCTGCGAGAAGTAGTCGGAGGTGACGTGAAATTGTCGATCCGTCAGATTGTAGGCGATGAGTCGGTTCCGAGTCACGCATTTGGGCAATGCCTCATCATCAAACCCCTGGCAATGAAGGCAAAGCAACGTCGTCGAGCTGCTCAGCTGGCACTATGATGTCCTCAAAGCTGTGATGTGTCAGCGTAGAAAGGAATGCGCCAATTCCGATCGGTGCAAAGTCAATGATGCATGGAATTTTGCACAGAAAACCCACTTCCAATGGTGCAGGACTGGAGTCCAGAGGCTGTAGCAGGGTTCCTGTAAGTCTTTGATGTCTCTGAGACTTCAGAACATGAGGCAAGACAGCAATCTCTTGGACTCACCTGGTTCTGGGGTAGTAGAGATGCAGGTCCCATTCCTCTCACTAGCAGACAAGGAGGGCAGCAGGCGGCACAGCAGGCACCTCAGAGCAGGAGTCCTGCAAAGTCCAGCAGAGCGGCAGTGCTTTCAGCAGCACAGCAGTCCTTCTTCTTGGCAGAGTATCTTCAGGTCCAGAAGTGTACTGAGTTGGTGGAGTCAGGGGCTCAGTACTTAAACCCAGTTGTGCCTTTGAAGTCGGGGAGACTTCAAAGAGAGGCCTTTGAAGTGCACACGGTCCCTACCCTGGCTCCAGACTCACTACAGGGGGTATGCAGCTGTGGGGGGACAGGCAGAGCCCATTCAGGTGCAAATGTCAGCTCCTCCCTCCCATCCTGCCTAGTATGACCCATCAGGATGTTGAAGGCCCATCAGGATGTGGCTGGCCCATCAGGATGTGGACTGCCCATCAGGCACACCCTAGCTCCCTTTGTGTGTGGCTGTCTAGAGGGAATGCACAAAGCCCTGCTGTCACTCATCCCAGAAGTGTTTGCAGAGACGGGCAGAAGGCACAGAATGGTTAAAGTAAGAAAATGCCAACTTTCTAAAAGTGGCATTTTCAGATTTGCAACTTAAAATCCAACTTTACTATGAGTTGTGATTTTATATTGTGAGTCCAGAGGCACCAAACTCGAAATATCCATCTTTTCCCAATTGGAAATTGAACTTATAAAATGTAATAAGATAATCGCAATGTTAGCCAATGGGAGAAATAGGCCTTAAAGTACTGAAAAACGAATGCAATAGTTTTTTACTACCAGGACATTTAAAACTTAAAAGTACACGTCCAACGCTTTAAATACACTGCACCCTGCCTTGAGGCTGGCCAGGGCAAAAAGGGGAGGAGGAAGGCAAAATGTTTGGGTGCTGACCCTGCAGTAAGGGCCATTACCGACACAATCATATTATTGTTTTGTGACACATGCTTGCACATCCTTGCAGTGAGAAAAGAATAAATAACTAATGCGCCAGCTTGTCAAGGCCACACCTATTGGCTTTCCAAGGCTTGTTTTGTTAGAAAGAAGAACAGCACGCACTACACAATAGCGAACAGATACAAATGAGATTAAATTCAGACCCGTCATGTACAGTGCAGTTTTCAAAAACATTTCTCAGTTATTCATTTCCCTGCTGAGAAAGCATCAGCAATGTTGTAGTACAACGGTTTGGATAGACCTAAAAATGGAGAGGGGTGAGTCAGGAGTGGCACAACACCTTTGAAAGTCATGTATCAATCAGCTACTGGTGAAATGTTTGTCCTCTTGACTACATTGCTATCCTGGAAAGCCCTTCCCCTTTTGGAGACTGAGAGTTTCAGCACAGAAGATTTGTTTTATCTGAACTACATCTCTAACAATGTGATCTCTGAGGTTCCTCCTGGTACTGGGGAAAAACCCACAGATGATGATGTGTGGATTTTTCCCCAGGAAATCAGCAGCAGTTTTGCAATAGAAGGTCACTCTTACTTCCATACTAAGGGCCTCATTAGCGAGGTTTTGGCACAAGGCAGCACCGCAAGGAATCTTGCTGTGCTGCTCTGAATAAAAAGAAAAGGGCAGGAATGCGTCGTATCTATGAGATATGGTGCATTCCCGCCCTTTTCCCCTACGCTGGCTCATAATGGTCTGCCAACGCAGGCACCCTTGCGACATGATGCAAGGGTGTCTGCGTTGTAGGTGTGATTGTTTTTGTGCAGGAAGGGACACCTTCCTACACAAAAACAATCACAGAGGCGTTTTCCTCTTTCTATGTGTCCTGCAGAATGCAGCACACATAGAGGAAAAAACGAGGAGAAATATGATATTTCTCCTCGTTGTGCCTCCCTAACGCCACCCCTGGGGAGGCATTGGAATCTGACGCATTCCCAGGTTTACAATTCCTCGTAAATCTGGGAATGCTTCAGATTCCATGAGTGTTGCATGGGAACACGCACAACAACACCCATGGAACGCCCCTTTCACGCAGTGTTCTACGTGAAAGGGGCACATGTTTACATCACCATGAAAAGCCATGCAAAGTGGCTTTGCGTGGCCATGTAAATATGCATTGGCACATTGCGCCACTGGAGTGTCAAAAAAGTGACACTCCGGCGGTGCAAAAGTGCTGGTAGGGACCTCGTAAATGAGGACCTGAGATCTGTACAGAAGGAAGTAGGTCAGCAGTCGAGTGTTTTGGACACTCACGCCAACGCGCACGCCCAGCTATAAAAGGGGCTGATGACGCGACCGCGCAGCGGGCGCGCCGCTGGCGCGCCGAAGGCACGCCTAAGGCAAGCCCGTCTGCGCCCGTCCGCGCCCAACCGGTCCCAGGTGCCAGAACCCCTGCCGGTTGCGCGAGGGCGTCGCTCATTTATACCACTGATCAGCTCCAGCAGTATAGAGGGACGGTAAGGAGTACTTGTATTCATAGTATGTGCCCTGATGGGATGACTATGCAATGTGTGCACTGCCCCTTTCAATTTCATCCTGCCCTCAATGAGCATACAACCTCGATTCCAGCCACTGTCTTTAACATGCTTCTGTTGAATTGTCGTTCAATGCCCAGACATGCCATTGAAATTAGATTACTGTTAGAGGAGGAGAGTCCAGATGTTCTGTTTTTAACAGAAACATGGCTAACGAGTGAGTCAGACCCGAGCCTTACGCAAGCCCTCCCCTTTGGGTACACTATTCAAAGACATGATAGAGAATATAACAGAGGAGGGGGCATAGCCATCATTTACAAAACTGGATTTAACTGTCGTGTGTCAGGGAATCCTAAAGCCGATTGCGAGAGTTTGCTCTTTTCCATCGGCTTTTCCCACACATGTACTTTTTCTGGGAATTTAATTTATCGCCCCCCGGGGACATTGGGCAAATTTTGTAACGATCTCCCCGAGATCACAGCCAACCTAGCTAGCCCTCTGTCCAATTTCTCCCTTTTGGGAGATTTTAATATGCATTTTGATGACTATTCCTTGCCAGCCACACGTGACCTAGTGGATAGTATGGAAGCCCTTCAATTTTTTCAAAAAGTGAGAGGCCACACCCACTCCCAGGGTCATTTACTTGATCCTATTTTTACTAACGCCATAGATCTTCAGGTTGGAAATTCTATTTCGCTTCCTTGGACAGATCACTCCCTCATTCCTTTCTCTTGGACCTATAAAGCTAGTAGCATATCGGTGGTAACATCTACCAAGCTGCTCCGACCATGGTCACAACTCCCAGTAGAACGCTGGGTATCAATACTTAATGACACCAGACCAGCACCTGAGTCCAATCCTATCAATGCAAGCCATAACTTTGAAAATTGGCTGATCTCTTCCTTAGACATAGTGCTTCCAAAGAAACAAATTAAGGATAAAAATGGCGTAAATAGAACAGCTTGGTATACCCCCAATCTGCGTAAACTTAAGCAGGCTTGTAAACGGTCCGAAAGAAAGTGGAGAAAAGACTACTCCACTACTAATAAAATGATTTATAGGGAGGATATCAAGAGGTATAAGGAAGAAATTAAGTGTGCTCAGTCACTCTACTATGGAAACCAAATACTTTCAGCCCCCAATTCTTCTTGCGAAATATTTCGCATAGTGAAATCTCTTATTAAACTTCCCCCCCCCACCTATTTCTTGCGATGATATGTCATCTCGCTGCAATCTTTTAGCTACTTTTTTCTTCAATAAAATCCAAGATATTTATACCTCTTTTCATCAGACCACAGCTTCAATTAATGTCCCCCAATCAACAACAAAGGAGGCATTGACAATTGCATTTTAGCTGAAATTCCTCTCCTGGATCATTCTGCCCTGCAAGGTATTCTTGGCCAGTTGAAGTCAGGTTCCCCAAGGACACAGTTCCCCCCTCATTCTAAATCGGATCTTTGATACAGTGTCCACAACTATCCTAGATTTGATTAATGCTACATTCCGGACAGGCATAGTCCCTTCCCCTTGGAAGCAAGCAATGGTTAAAGCTTTGCTGAAAAAACCAAACCTGGACCCTGAAATGTTAGGGAACTATCGTCCCATTTCATTGTTGCCAGGGATCAGCAAAATTGCTGAAAAACATGTGAATAGTGCTCTGTCCGTGTTCTTGGAAAGCAATAACTGTCTTCACCCATCTCAAACTGGCTTTAGGCCCCAACAGGGCACAGAAACCGCTCTTTTAGCTGTGGTTGAGGGAACTAGGAAAATCCTAGACAATGGGGGCTGCGCTGCCATTGTGCTTTTAGATCTGAGCGCAGCCTTCGACACAGTTAATCACCAGTTGCTCATTCAGAGGCTTAGAGATGTAGGAGTGACTGATCTGGCCCTTAAATGGATCTTTTCCTTTCTGGACGACCGGTCATTTCAAGTGTTTCATGAAGACTGTATCTCTGACCCTCTGCCCCTCCGATGTGGGGTTCCTCAGGGATCCTCCTTGTCCCCCACTCTTTTAACGTGTATATGAGCTCCTTGGCAGGTGTTGTGGAGCCTTTCGGCATTCAAATTATCACATATGCCGACGATACGCAGTTGATTGTCTCTTTTAATCAGCTCAACACCACCGCCCGGACTGGGCAATGTGTCTTCGAGAGATCGCAGTATGGATGGAGGGTTCATTCCTGAAGCTCAACGGATCTAAAACGGAGCTCATGTTCCTGGGTAAACCTTCTATACCCAATATAATATCTTCTTGGCCGAGTTGTTTCGGCCCTCCACCTTCCCCCAAAGATTATATCAAGAGTTTGGGAGTCTGGTTAGACCGTAACCTTGATTTTGGGGAACAAGCAAGGAAGGTTGCTGGTAGCTGCTTTGGGCTGATGAGGATGATACGGAAAATCATTCCCCTCCTCCCTTTCTCTGCAAGGAAAGTGGTGGTCCAGTCCCTTATTCTTTCTAGGCTCGACTATGCCAACGCCCTATACTTAGGACCACCTTGCTCCATGATTAAGAAACTACAAATTGTACAAAACTGTGCGGCACGACAACTCTTGAATATCCCCAACCGACAGTCAGCAGGGGCTGCCCTGGCCGCCCTTCACTGGCTGCCTATTCAGCAGAGAGTGCAGTTTAAGGCTCTCTGCATTACACACAAGGTGTTGTTGGGTTCTGGCCCACCTATCACACGTTCTCTCATTTCCTTTTACCATCCTGAGAGAACACTGCGATCATGCAATAAACAGTTGGCAGCTGTTTCTAGAATTAGGGAAGCCCGCACAGGGGGTCGCCTCTTTTCATATAACGCTGCTAGGCTTTGGAACTCCCTCCCCCTTGCCATTCAGTGTGAAACTAATCATCTGGTCTTCCGGAAACGCATAAAAACCTTCTTGTTTCCATAACTGATATGTAGATTATGAACTTCGGCCTCTAGCGCTGGGATGCCTTTGGTAACCAGGCGCTCTACAAATGTTTTACAATTACAATTACAATTACAATTACAAGATCTAGCCAGAGGCTCCTTGGGTTCAAAGGGAGAAGAAGCTTTTCAACCCCTCTCCATCAGCACATTGTCCGACCCCACACTCACACTGCAGCTTGGGTCATTCCAGTTATTTAACGCTTACGGTGATTGAGAGTGGGTTTCCACGAGTCGCACAGAGTGTGAAGGCCTGTGGCAGATCTTCAGCATTCTGCGAGACATGTAGGATGTCAAACTTGGGCCTCTACTTCATTGTCTAACAAACGCCATGAATTCCTGAAAATATACGAAAAGAACATTACAAATAGACCTGTCCAAGATTGTGGTCTCTCCATTGGGGATGTCTGAGTTTTCCATCAAAGATGCAGGAGAGCGGTTTTCCTCTGATGTCAGTCCCTGTTTAAAGGATATATAAAGGAGGCTTTTAGGAGGGAGATGTAGTATAACACGTTGTTTCCTGATTTTTCACCCTTTTCATCTTCACCCCTTTCTACTATTTCTATCCCTGATTCTAGCAGGTTTGATCATTTTACCTTCTGGATGCTGCTACTGATTCATCCTGATTCTTTCCTCCTTCCTGATGATGCCTTGCTCATTACTCCACTTTTATCTTCGTCTTCAATCAAGAATCCCAAGATTGCCAAAGGAGGTATTTTCCCCTTTTTGGGATTTTCATCCTAACTGGGACCTTCTTAAGGAGACACTTGAGACCTTTCATGTACATAATTCAGTGCTTGGTGGTACAGTGGGTAATGTGAGAAGGTGCCTTTTCCTTGGGCAATCAGGAAGGGTACTCAACAGACCTTCTCAGCATCCATTACTTCACAGTCACTAGGCACTTCACTACTGCTGATAAGACAATTAACCATCTTCCCTATTTCACCTTATAGTCCATCTTCAGGGTGTCACAAACTCTAGGTACCAACTTGGGGTGCTTGGTTTTCCAACAGGGGTGACTTGGATTCACAGGAAGCTTACTCCCAACTCCCCCCTCAAACTACTGGTACCACTATTTTAGGAACTCCTTTGGGGAGAGGAGTTGGCCTAACAGCTAGGGCGGTCAACCTTGAATCTGGGGAACCGGGTTCGAGTCTCGGCAATGACGCTGAACATCCTGTGATTCTGGGCAAATCACTTAATCTCCCCGTGCCTAGCAAAAAAGGAATGTGTCCTCATGCAACGCAACTGGTGCTATGTTAAGCGCTCTAATACCCGATACCTTCGGGTCAAGTTCACGCTATATAAAACTCCGTTAAAACAAAAAAAAAAAACTAGAAGTCACACTAGTCTGATAGGAGAAAGGGGAATGGGAGGACACGGAGAATGAAAGGGAGTATCTCAATTGTGGTTCCTTGTTTGTTCAGAACTGGTTCCCAATCACTGGGCTTCAACACCAGGTGTTTATCTCAGTCCTGGGTGCTAATCAGTCTATGAGGACATAATCATAATTAATTTGGTTTTCTTTTTCACCACATGCCTTTTCTTTTCACTAGTCTTACCCAAGAAAAATCAAATTACCTATTCATTCCCTCTTTCCTTTGAGTGCTTGCCTGTGATCTTATATTTTCTCGTTTGGTTCTTTTCTGCAATGGAAAGAACAATAACTTTCAAATTATTACTGTTCAGGAATCACTCAGTACTTCCAATGTGCCCCTCCTTGTAACTTGATTACTAATATAACAATATGCATGCAATCTTACCTAGTTTGTTCTAACTAGTGGGCTTTCTGCATTACTGAAATGAAATACCAGCATTTGTAAAGCGCACAGCTACCTCCGGAGAGGTGTCCCGGCGCTGGGGGCGCTCGGGAAGATTAAGCGAGCTATTGCCCAGAGTCACATGGTGCTGGGCTAACCTGCCGCCGGCACCAGGGATCAAACCGTGAACCCTGTGGTCCAGAGTCAGGCACCCTGGCCGCTGCACCACACCTCTGAAAGCAGTAGACTTGACAAGGACTATCATCACAAGTGATGGCTACTTATGAAGGTTTCAACATTAGTACAAATAGCCCTAATAGTAATCAGGAATGCTGCAACATTTGTTTGTAAAAATAGTCCTAATGACAATCATAACAGTTTTTATAATTGCTCTAAAATAGTTTTTGCATTGCAATGTTCAAACAAATCATCAAATGTCCTAACAATGATTCTTGCTTTGCAGGTTCTAAAGATTTCTGATAGAGTATGTAACAAAATCCTGCGATAAGTTTGGATTGCATGGACTCACATACTTTACCTTATTGAATTTAGTGGTAACTTTATTTATTTCTTGTTTTCTTCTTCTTTTTCAAGTGCGATGTCCGCATTCGACATTCGAAATTATGAGGTGGGAAGTTGCAGACAGCCAAGCGACCCAGATTCCAGCTGACCACGCTTGAAGAGCCACCAGTTTAGGAAAGGAGCTCTTCTAACCTCAGGAACTGCAATAACAGGCAATAGATTTCAGGAGGAGGTCGTTTTTATATCGGGCCATACCCAATATGGCCGTCGTTCCTGCGAGACTTTAGAAATCTTCATATTATATCTTGAAGGTTCTGAAGTGTGACACATGAAAGAGACTGTAAGGGGGGCTGAGATATGGGCGGAGACCCAAATAGGTTTAATCTACAACTATGTCAGAGGTTGCTAAGTTGGGCTAAGGTGGGCTGAGATATGGGTGGTCACTAAAGGGGAACTGAGATATTGGTGCACACAATGAACGAATTCAATTTTCACTAAAAGGGGGACTGAGATGTGGGTGGAGACCCTGCAGTAATTCTGTCACTCCAAATATCTTGCTCGGCAGGCATAGCACAGGGTTAACCAGAGACCCTAGACTATCAGTTGGGCGTCTCTCCAAATATTGTCAACAGTTTCCACCCATCCAGTTTTAAAATGCTGACAATAAATCTGTCCCAAACAGCATTTTTAATGTCACCAGACCTGTCATGGATAAGTCTATCTGCTCCTGGCAGCACTCCTGAAGCTCAAAGCACACTCTCTCTGCAAGTCTCTCCAGTTTGACACAATGCACACCACTACAGAGCTGTCTCGGGTTTTTATAACCTAGTCTGTGGAAAGTATTGGCTCATACAAGCAAGGGCTTCCCTCCAGTGCTGAGCTGGACTTGTAAGCTCCACATCATCACAGACCTGAGACCCATCATGAGCTGACTCTTTATGACCTTTGAGGGAGGAGACCATTGACAGAAAACAATCCTCCTTAGTGGTCTCTCCTTTCTTTCTCTGCTAATTGTCCCTGAAATTATTTTGCTGCTCCCTCCTTCAAGAAGTCAAGTAAAATGCTACCACACCATGTCTCAATTCCTGATCAAGTCATGTCCACTCTATTAGTGCATCCCATCTGTGGACTCAGGTGATCCAGACATCCCCCACTTTGTCATTCATGGGCCACTGCCACAGACAATGACATGATAGGGGCCTTGGTGTGAAGGAACCAGTGTACATTCCTCACTCTTCCCCAGCTGTATCCAAGCCCCTGCCTCAGACCAATTTCCTCCTGTAGAACTAGTTCATAACAGGACTCTGCCCTACATTCCTTTTTATCTTGACCTAGTCCTCCCAGAATCTGACTCGCTCTGTGAGACCCACTGACAAAATCTCATATACAAGCCAACATCCGCCACCTCTACATATTCTCTCTCACAAGCCAGCACAGACAAGAAGCAGTAGTCTCTGAGCTGCATGTCCCGGAGATGGTGGAGAGACTCTTATTAAGCCAAAGGGAGCATCTTACCTTTGTCCCTGTTCCCCAACTGCTCTGGGTCCATCTTCACTGACCAGACAGTCCAGGTGACCAATAAAAGGAAATACGGATGGGAGCCCATGTGGAAAGCCATAGTCATGGACACCAGCTAACTCTGTTCCTCTATGTGATATATTTTTTAAATTACCTTAGGCACCATTTATTCCTGATGTTGCCTTGTCCAAGTTCCCACTTTGCATGTCCAATCTATGCCAAGGGCAATTTTATTCCATTGTGGCCATATAGATCCTTTGCTGTCTTCCATATGCCGTTGATCAGAATTCTCTGACATTGGTTCAAGAGGGCTGATTTATTGGCAAATCTTTAAGATAGCCACTGACTATGTACATGATTCTATATAGTGTCATTGTATGTAAATGTAGCCCAGGTGGCAATCCGGAAAGGCTAGCATGACTCTAGCACTCATGAACCCATTTGGACAACCGTGCCCTTGCTATTTTCCTTTGCCATATTTCTAATATTTTTCCTACTGATGCACACTTCTTATATGTGGTGAGAAATCCTTTATATTTTGTAAGCCCCCCCTCACCCCATCATCCTACAAACAATGTTCTTTCGTACGATCCGACACACCTTTTGTGATTGCAAGTTTGAAATATGTGCTACAAATAAAGGCACCACAAGAATAAGCCTTACACCTCAACCAAGCTTTCTACAACTCTCTTTTCAGTGAGCTGAAATTGATTCTTTATAGGCATTTCAAAGGAGCTACTGGGGCTATGGTACACATGTCTGCAAGATTGACCTTCACCCATAAAATGTAAAGGGCTCTTGTGGTATTAAAAAAGACTTCAAGGAGCCTACATATAAGAACCCTTCTTTTGCTCAGCAGCAAGGAAGCAGTGGCTTCTGTTTCTCTGGCGAGGTGGGGAGAATTTAGGTTAAAGATGATCTGTCCATGCTGTATCTGCAAACGATCCATTGTCACAAGAGTAGGAGAGCCAATAAATATCATTTAAACTGCCAGCAGGGGTGGTGAGCCTCCACAGCATGTCTCATAGAGGAGACACTTCCGCCAAGATACAGAACAAAGGAACATTTCTATTGTGGTGACCACGGGCCAAAGCACATAAAGTGAGCCCTGGGAGAGCTAAGTTACAACCCTGTATGCCACAGTTTTGGGCTGACAGGTGTCTTAAGTAGTTGAAGTGTTGGAGCAGCGCTACTTTATTACCTTTGGCATTGGTAAATGGTTGCTTGTCACAGGAACTTTCAAGGCATGTGCTTCTTTTTGCCTTGAAATGTAGCAACATCACAAAATAACATACACAAATCAATGTAAAAACACAATTAATACCTATCAAGGCATATCACAACAAATCAGTAAAAAAACACAACACCACAGCTACAGGACAACACCACAAAATTACATTGCAATAATGCAGCACAAAAACACAACAACACAAAAGCAACAGAACACATCACCACAACAACCCTCTACACAACATATGTGCACAGACATTCTTGTTACATATTACCACTTCCAGAATTCTGTTTTCATAATACAGTGGTTCAAAGTGTTTGGAGCAACCAGTGCCTTAACTTACCACCAAGGGCATGAAATAGACCAGTCAAAATGTTTTGTGATCCAGTCCACATCGCCTTTCATTTTTATAGTACCAAGAAAAGTATCTGGTATGCGGAGTCAGAGAAAAATAAGACCTTTGAACAAATGGAGGTAATTTGGGACCTCCGTTAACGCAATAGTAGAAGCCACCCCCCAGAAAACCAAGTACAACATCTTGTCAGCAAGGTCTGAGACAAATTAGTGCCAGAAGACTCAGTATGGTCTACTATTAGATGTTCTTAGGATTTTCCTGTTCATATTCACTGAGATCATCTGTCAGGCAAAATATTCATAAGGACTTTTCTCTAGCAAAATATGCTTGAGTAGATTTATTCAGGGAAAAATCTGTCATTGGAAATGTCTGGAAATCTAACGTTTGAGCTAGGGTTCTGAATATTTGTGGCCTTAAACAGCGACAATTAGTCAGGAACTGCACTACTGTGAAGAAGTGTCCCTACTGCACGCTGTCCAGTATGGAGACTCACCTTACTTATGATTGACGTAAATGCTTGTAAGGTACCTGTTACTAAACCAGAAAAGTAATAAGGAAATGTAAACAAAAAAAATGGAGGCTCACCTTACAGAGGAACAGAGTTCATAAAACAGACATTGGAGATCAACAGCTGATGTTTGTTTGAGGAATATGAGGCAGTGATCTAAATACTCCTCGACCAATCAGTAGAATACAAATCCGAGGATGCAGCCACATTCTCCAAATGCTACAGATATACATTAGGACCTCATGCAACCATTAGTAAAACAGTTATTGTCATTCCTGTCAAATACTCAAGAAGTAATGTGCAGGATGCCAGATGGGATCAACATTCTCTAGTGGCAATCAAACGTTTGCTGTAATCTTATCACCGATATCAATTAGCTATACAATCCATTCCTTTGAATGTAGTGAGATTGGAGTACCCCTTTCCTAGCTGGTTGTTTGCTATTTGTGTGATAACTTTAACTTTTATTATATAGAATAGGTAGTCTGGCCTTCCCTAGTGTAGAGAAATAGATCAATACAGCCCTTAATCATTTAATAAACAATTACCTTGTTTGGAATTTTGTAAAAATAGCAAGATTTTACAATTAAACAATTAATGTATATCAGGTATATATGAAATTATAATTTTACATGCGAACTTGTGGAGAGGTAAAAAACTTCACAATTTCACGAAGATCATGACAGTGGCCAAGTTTTAAAACAAAACTCACAGAATTGGTAGAAGTCACTTTTGCAAATTTCACATACTCACGCACTCACACACATTTATGTACGGTTTGGCCAATGTCTGCACCCGAAGTACCAAGGATGGACAAACCCCACTGTGCACTGATTTTGTCCATCAACAGTGGGAGCTGATCACAGGGCCTAGCCTTCAATCCGCCCTGACCCCAGCCCCCCGCCCCCCCCACACTGCATATTTCACCTGCCCAAAAAGTGGGAATACATTTTAAAATCAGGACAGAAATATTGATTTTTGATGCTATTTCCCATTTTAGACTCAAAGGGGCTCATTACGATGGCGGGCGGATCGCTACCGCCGGCCCGGCAGTGACGATCCACCCGCCATCGTCATGAGATTTACCCCCGCCACATTATGACGGCGGTGGGTACCGCGGCAGACGGAAAGTCCGTCCGCCGCTTTTCCGCCGGTAGCAATCATCACGATTGCCTGTCGGAGCAGTCAGCATGCTCACAATGGCGGCAGAGCCTAGCAGGCTCCGCCGGCACAATTATGATGCCGGCGGAAGCCAGCCTTTGCATGCGCCATTGAAAGGCTGGTGGAGAATGCCTTCAGGGGCCCGTTGCGGGCCCCCCTTGTGTTGGGGGGAGGTGTGGGTGCACTGGTACCCATGGTACCCCCCTACATTTCACCGCACCAAGTGGCAGGCACAGTGTAGTGCCTGCCACGTAGTGCAGTGAAATGCACAACATGCTCCTTTCAACATCGTGACGGTGCTGCTGTCAGCAGCCACCGCCGCAATGTTAAGGGTGCGGAATCCGACCGCAGCGGTGGCGGTCCCATCGTAATTGTATAGGCGGTACCGCCGCATGCATGACGGTCGGACCCAATCACCGCTACGGTGGCGGGCGGATTTGTAATGAGCCCCAAAATGTCATGATGATGCCGTAGTACTGAACCCAGTAATTGCTGTACCCCACTGTATTGGGGTATTCCAGGCGTTCCTTGGTACCTGTAATGAGAACCTAGGTAGGATTTCGTTGGAAATTATATCCATACTTCAATCAGTTTTGGTGACTAGGATATATTCAACCCTGCCTAACGACTGCCTATTCTAAGACACACATCTCTCTTTTCCCTCAAGCATCCTTATATACACTCTTAAATCCGTCACTATGATGCTTATTTTCATAATGCTGAGCGCTAAATAACCACATATTGATCGCCGTGCCTTTCAGTCTGCTACAGAAAATAGTTTGTAATCTCAGCTTTGATGTAGACCTGAAGCCCAGAACTCTTCCAGCTTGCACAGATTGGCCCTCAAACAGACCTACCCTAAAAAGGACCAAAACTGGTCAGGACTGGATTGACAGCCACTAACTAACTCTGGCTTTCTATTAGCAGAAGCCCCATACAGCATTCGGCGAATGGACACAGCAGGCTAGTTCGACTCTTTTCAAGATAGCTTGTAGCGGGGTCTTTCCAAAAACATTTTTGAATTATATCTAATGGTACATTTTATAGCACAATATTAAATATATAAATTGAATTAAATGCCTAGGCTTTGCTGGTAGTTCTGCAAACTCAAAAATATTGCATCGTATCATTGGTAGACTTCTTAGAATTACTGGAAGAATGCTGGTAGAATATTTTTAATCATTAGCTTGAGGGATAGTTGGAATAGTAAGGCTTGTTTCAACATAGCTTTCTGCAAAATAGCCCACTACCACATGTCAACACTCCATGACAATATCTCACAGATAAATTAGAGGACTTTATTTGCTTCCTGAATTTCTGAAATTTCTAGGTAACTTTATTTGGACCATTAATGATTTGTTTAGGGTCTTCGAATATTTTTGTGAAAAAGAGCAAAATTATTTTACACTATTTAATCACTTATTTAAGGCACAACGGAATAAAATGATTTTCTCTTAAACATATACTGCCATCTCTCTACTTTCAAATGTGGAAAATATTATGTTTGACATTTCTAACTGATTAAAAAAAGCAACATCTCGGAAATCAGTTGGCTTCATGCTTTGCCCAAGTGCAGACCTTTGAACACTTTTTGTTAGCTCCATTCCCTATTACGCATGCAGCAAACATGGTGGCAAACTTTTTGCACTTTGTTGCACTAGTGCAAGTTTTTGTAATATTGCCAAATGCCATCTCTAGTAAACGACAAGGTGACAGTTCCCTTCCAGACATAGGGTCGTATTTATTAAAAAGTCACGCGGTGCAGAGAGCTACTTTGCTGTTCTGCACTGCGTGACACGGAAAGGGCAGGAATGCACCATATTTAACATCATTCGTCACATTCCTGTCTTTTCCCCCCAGCGCTGGCACACAATGTGCTGCCTAGTGCCAACACAGGCACTGTGGCATTGTCAATAGGGTTGTTTTTGTACAGGAAGGGACACCTTCATGCACAAAAACAATCCCCTGAGGCATTTTCCTCTTTCAATATATGCTGCACAATACGGCACACATAGAAAGAGGAAAAAACTAGAAGAAATAAAGATATTTCTCCTCGTTACACCTCCCATGAGGATGCGTAGCATTTTGACGCATTCCCAGGTCTGCCAGTAATGGTAAATCTGGGAATGAGCCAAAATCCATGGGTGTTATGTGGGAACAACCACGCACCACCCATGGAAGGCATCCCTGGGGTCGAGTACCACAACGCAGCGATTTGCGCTGCATTACGTTACTCTGGATTTTTCAAGCCACTCAGGGCCACGCAAGGTGGCCTTGTGTGACTTGATAAATCAAACTTATGGGTTGCATCACTTTTGCACCCCAATTAATGGCGCAAAAGCGATGCAATCCTATGATAAATATACCACTAAGACTTTATAATGTATTTATTTATTTTTACTTAATGTGAAGAAAGCTTGCAATGTTCACAGTGGTTTATCCAATGTTCTGATGCTGGCAGTGCACATAGACTTTTGTCCATATGTAGTTATTCGTTTCCAGAAACAGTTATCATTAAAAAACATGAATCAAACAGTATATACTCAACATCGAATTTTGATGAGATTTTAACAGTCACCAAGCAAAATGGCCAACTTAGGCCTTACAGGTAAGAGGAATTGCTGGTGATTGAATTTCCTAACTGCAAACCTATTATATGTTTTTGGATTGCAGAAAATGTTCTTTTTTTGTGGAATGGCATATCCAAAAGAATTCCTTTAACAACTTCTCTTGATATCCATCCACCTAAGTCAGCAATTCTTTTCAAGGACGACTCAATTTGTCCTACATGTGAAAATCTCAAAGAGAATGGATAATTTAGGGGCCTAATGGTTAAAAATAATACTCAAGAACCGGAAGTCGTCGTCTTCCGTCAGAATACTGAAATCCTGCATCTGCCTCTTGTCTAACTCAGTGTGTAGAAGATAAGCAATGACAAACTTAAAAAAAAATATGGCGCTATTGTTTAGAGATATGTGTCTGAACATTTCCACTCCTACCGTTGTTTAACTTTTGGTTCAGTAGTGCTTATCTTCAAACCTTTTTATGATCTTTTTCAATAAAAAATAGATGTCAATTTTATTAAGGTCTGAAAACTAACTTTAGATCATTAGAACATCCAGGAGTTAGAATTGTCATCGTACAAACTCTAAACACTGAATCATTTTATTCTTGATACTTAAGGCAGCTTAGGACATGTTGCTGTGCTGGCCTGCGATCATACTATACAATATATAAACTGATCTTACCAACAACAAAAAAATGAAATGTCAAAAAGTGTATATATTAGTCATTACAAAAGTCAGAAAAGTCTCTCAAAGAAAATTAAGGAAAACAAGAAAGGATTGAGAAAAATTCCTGCACTGAATTTAAAGATAACTTACTCCGTATATTGCTTAATACCGCGTTTTTTTCATTTTCTAAGACTTGAACATAAAAGGTGCTATCATTACTCATTTTGTTAGTACTCAAAGTATCAGCTCAGATGAATAAAAAGCTAAGTTGTTGTGGCAGGATTCAAATGTGTGATCTGCAGGTCACACACAAATGTCAAGAGAAAGTATTTATCTTTCTGAGGCACAAGTTTTAGTCAATGAATGAGAATATTTTAACGATGAGAAAAACTGTTAGAGAAGAATGAAATACTAAACCATGAAGCAAAGTAAAAAGGGACATCAAAGATTTGCTATGGGGTACAATGAAAATGTGAAGGCAGTATGGGATGGCTTAGCGGTACAGCAACAGAAACTAATGAGGTCTGCTATGTGTAGGGAATTAAAAATAGAATGGAGTTTCTTAGGTCAAGGCAAACACATCATCCAAAGAAATCACAAAAGTACAATATTGCTCCAAGCAGACCCCCAGGATTTCGTGATTGTGCGATTTGCAAAAAAATTGCAAAATCGGCACTTTCGTAAAAATGCCGCGATGTTTAAAAAAGTGACCGCAAAATATGTTTTTTAAAAAGCTGCCATTCACCCTCTCTTTACTGGCTCTGTGCTGCCACTGAGCCAGTAAAGAGAGGGTGAGCAACAGGCCCGCAGGCAGCAGAGGTGTTGAGATTCCTCTGCTGCCTGCCTTTGAAATGCACCTAGCCTCCTGCTGAGCATAATCTGCAGGCCCCCTCACAGTTTATGTGCCCCTGCGGACTAACCCCTAACCTCCCACATGTCTCCTAATTGTTTTTTTACCTACCCACAACCTTCTCTGCCGCCACCAGTGTCAGACTGTGTATTAAAGAGGCTTGAGGTGGAATCAAGACTAGGCAGTCTTGCTGTTCAACACCCCTACATTTGACAGGCCAGTAGCAGTCTTCTGAGCACAATGTTGTGTCTCGGTTAGACGTGTCAGCCTTAGGGTGGTCTTCCCCTATACTTTTTGCCTCTCCTCCTACCCTTTGCTGAACTTATTTTTGTTGGCCTTTGGACTCTGCGCACTTTATCACTGCTAACCAGTGCTAGAGTGCTTGTGCTCACTCTCCTAAAACATGGTTAAATTGGCTTATAAGCAAGAACCTGTAAATTAAATGCTACCGTTAGACCTGCAGCACGTATTGTGTCACCCACTTAAGTAACACCTTAAAACATGCCCCAGACCTACTACTGCAACCTGAATGCAGTTGTAAACTGCCATGTCGACTTGGCAATAACCCCCTTTGCCAAGCCCTAAATTTCCCTTTTATTACATATATCTCACCCCTAAAGTGGGCCCCAGGTAGCCCTTAGAGCAGGGTGCCTCTTAATTTAAAAGTTGGATATGTTCTTTTTATTTTTACATGTCCTGGTAGTGAAAAACTCCTGTATTTGTTTTTCATTACAGTGAGGCCTATCCCTCCTACAGGATAACAGTGGGGATTCCTTACTACATTCAATAAGCTGTAATTTCCAATTGGGTGCAGGTAGTTACTTTATATTTGCTGTCTTTGGGATTGTAATGGTACCGCAAAGCTGTGGAACACGCTACCAGCCGAGCTTAGAGGAGCGGCCTCCCTCACCATTTTTAGGAAACAGTTAAAAACTTGGCTTTTCCAGAACTGAGTAACTAGGAGGAATTACTGCAGTCAATAGCGCCAAGACACCTCCGGGTATTCGTGCGCTCAATAAGTCTCATTAACATTAACATTAACAATTATAAAGTCTGATTTTTTATTACAATTTTGAAAATGCCACTTTTAGAAAGTTGAAAAACAACACAAGTGCCAGTACTGATATCATTCCACAATTGTGCAATGATATCACTACTGGCACTTGTGTTGTTTGAAAGTTTATATAGGACCTAGCCTTACTGATTATGGGCCTAACCCTGTGAAGTTATCCTCACTTTTAGAAAGTTGGCAATTTTCTGCCCTTAGCCCTTTCATGGCTGCAGCCTGTCTTGAGGCACAGGGTCAAGACTGATTTGCATATGGCTGGGTTCAAACTGGAATGGCATGGTGAGCAAAAAAACGATGGATTTAGGCCCAGATCTCTGTACTGGGGTGAATGTATGACATTGTTCTGCATTCTGTCCATCAATTGTTGTTTTTGCATTTGCAGCCTGTCTTGGGTCACATGACTGGGTGTAACTGACAGTTAGACTTTGTGAATTCCTCCCAGACAGTCACACAATAGAGGAATTAGGTGTGCATGAACGGGTCATTTGCTGACAGGATGGAGGCGGAGCTGAGTACAGCACCACTTACAATTGAATGGGAAGTGCTCTGCCTTCACACAAAAGATCTATCATCTCCACATTATCACTGCAGCCATCTTAGAGCCAGGGCAGGGTGAGTCAGGAAATTCCATGCTCTTCAAAGTCAGCATCTAGAAACTTCTCCCACTTTCCAGAAGGAGGGCACCAGGGTAAAAAAATAGGACCTAATACTCCAACTCTTCAGTTCACTCCTGGACCTGCAGATGGACTCTCAGAGGACTGCCTACTACTGTGACCTGCTAGGCACTCTGCAAGACTACTTTGCAGTACCAGGAAGAACTGCTTTGCTGCCTGGAGCCTGTCTTGAACCCTCAGAGGTTAGCCCTGCTGTTGAGCCCTGCATCTTTACCTGAACCCAGGACTATCAGAGTGACTCCAACGGCTGGTTTGCTGGCCTCCTGTTCAAAACCACAGGGACACAAAAGGCTCCCATCATCCTGAACCTGCACCTGGACCCAGGCTCAGTGAGTCCTGAACACCCAAGTGGTGGGCCCTTGGTTGAGGTGCTAACGGTGCCCAGATGGTCATATCCCTAAACTGTCCTGAGAACCAGAAGGAAACAGGGACCAACCTGCTCGCCTATCTGCCTGAGGTGCAACGGCAGTCAGATTGACTGTGCGGCTTCTCCTGCTACGCTCTTCTTCGTAGCAGCAAATCCTGGTCAGTGGTCCTTCACCAAAGGGGTATCCGGCCTCATGGAACTGTCTTCGGCTACCACCCTCTGCCTTGTCCCACTGGAGATTTCTGACTTCCAAAGGAAGACTAAGTCCGAACATAGAAATCTCCACTGCAGCTGCGACTCAAGACTTCCAGAAGACAACGCTCCCGCCACAGATACCGCCTGCAGCCTTGCCCCACTGAACTTTACCTTCTCAGAACATTTTTCTCAAAATGTCCTTGAAGTCTGAAGGTAAGCGCTGACCGGGCTTAATCCACTTCTAGTATCCGAACCGCGCTCTATTGCGATCGCCCATTTTTTTTTACTTTGACACGTCTCACAGGACTAGATGACCACAGTTGGCGATTTGATCTTTTAGGTGCTAGCTTTTACTAAAATCTTTAAAAATTCATAATTATGGTTCTACTGATTGGATTTTTGTCATTTTGATGTCAAATAATTTATGAAAAGCTACTCTATTTTTCTAAATTGGCGTGGGAGTTTTCTTGTGTTGTGTTTTCACTTTATTAATGTTTGTGTGATGCATAAATACTTTACATATTGCCTCTCAGTTAAGCCTGACTTCTTTTTGTGTAATGCTACCCAGGGTTATGCACATTTTAATTTAGCAACTTTTTGTTGTTCACCCTGCTAGGGATTGTGGCTGTTGCTTGACCAGAGCTTACACTCCAGTCAACCAACAACAACATTTCTCAAATTGGTGGCAGTGGTGGTATCAGGACTTTTATGTGTACAGTGCCATACAGTGATTTGAGTAACCCAAAATCCCAGTTAAATAATTTGATACCAACTCGGGCGTTTTTACATTTCTTATTATTTTCCCAATAGCTGTTTTTATCCCTTTTTCTAAATGTAAGTACCCTACCCTCTTCTATTTACCATGGAGGTGGAGCTGATCAATGTTGACAACCTCACTAGGCCTGAGCTGCAAAGGCTCTGCAAGGAAAGAGGGGCTTTGAATTTCAGGGAGAGTCCAACTGCACCCCAGAGAGAAACCAGGATACCCAAGATGGGGCTGGGAGCTGTGTATCCTCCAGGGGCCTGTCACAAGAGGAGGTGCAAGACAGGGAGGAGGAGAGGAAGATCAAGCTGGATCTGGCCAAATTAAAACTGGAGAAGGCTGAGAGGGTATTAGCTGAAAAGAAACTACTGTTGAAGCATAGGAAAAGCATGTGGGACCTGGAGCTAAAGGCAAGGCAACCTTCAGGACCCAACAGTTATGGTGGCAGCGTACCAACAGTGTCTGCTGAAGCGGTGAGAGTTCCCATATCACAGGAGCAGGTGGGAGATGATATAGACAAGTAGTTTGCTGCATATGAAGTTTCACTCATGATACACAAGGCCCCAGAGGAATTCAGGGGGGCTGGTAGCTTGTGCAAACACAGGCCAACAGTAGGGAGTGATGCTTTTCTTATGCTAGAGGAAGAGGATCAGACAAAGTATGCCCCCATGAAAGCCATACTTGTTGCTAAATTTGGGCTGACCGATGAGACGTACCGTCAGAGGTTCAGGGGCAGCCACAAACTCCCAAACCAGTCCTGGGTGGACTTCTTAGATTATGCCAGCAAGGCCCTGAAGGGCTGGTTGAGGGGCAGCAAGGTGGGTGATTTTACTGGGCAGCACAGCCTAGTTCTGAGGGAGCACATTCTCAATATTTGTTTCACAGAGCTATGCCAACACCTAGCCGATAGCAGGCTTACTGATCTCAGGAAGCTTGCTGCGGAGGCAGACCTCTGGGTCAGCACCCAAGTGTCTAAGAAGGGGATTGCAGGGGACTCCCAAAAGGGGGGTCAGGGTTATCAAAAGATGAAAGAGGGGGGATATAAGAATAAAACTAAAGAGTTCTCTCAGGGACCCCAAAACAGTTCACAGGGGAAAGGGTCCCAATCACAATCTGGCCACTAGTAGAAAGGCTTCATAGACAAGAATACTGGCAAGTTTGTCCCTAAGTGATATGAGTGCTACCAATATGGGCATGCTGTCAATGGGTAAACCCTAGAAGAATGTTCACCAGTTGGGCAATTCAAGTATAACATCAAGGATATTGAATGTAGGATTGAAGATTCACCTTTTTAGGGAGAAGGACCATAGTATGCTTGTCATATCATTAATTCCAGTCATTCTGTATGTCAATAATGTAAAAGAGGAGTCAAATAACCATAGCACTGTCAGCCATGCAACCTTCTGGAATCCCCCAGCCCAGAAATGGAAGGAGCAAGCTAAAGACGGAGATTTCCTTGGTATGGTAAAACCAAGTTTAAGGAGCCGCCCACCAACTTGTTACTCTGCTTGCAGCGCAAGCCGCAAGAAACGTATTAACTGCGAGTTAGCGCCTAACCTGCAAACAGCAGAGCTTGAAAAACAGAGCAGTGGATGCCCACCTTATACCATTCTCTGGTGTTTGCAGTTCATGCTCTAACTTATAGAGATTCTTAGATACCATACGTGCTGTAGATAGTGCGATTTCGTTGAAAATGGGAGCAGGCCTTCTTCTGCACAGTCGAATAGAATAGTGCTCTATTTTTGGCATCACTAATGATAGACTGCTTTATATAGAATGAGTCTTCCCTCATGTGTGTGAATGCCTAGCCTTTCCATTTTTAGGTCGAGCATTCGAGACCTCTTGTATATACTTTAGTATATACTTATATATTAGTATATACTTATATGTGTATGTACATTGTGGGCTCCGGAGATCAGCCCTAGGACTTGTCTGCTTCCACTTAGGGACTTTTTTTCTGTTCAACTGCCTCTATTTAACTGTCATAATAGAAAAGGACCAGTAGAGGTCAGTAAAATACCAGAATTGCTTTCTGCTGAGGGACTTTGTTTTTTTTATTTTTCTGGCAACTGCCTGTATTTAACTTTCTTGATAGAAAACGACCAGCAGAGGTCAGTAAAATACCAGAATCACTTTAGCATTCTCTAGATTCCAGTCCATAGAAATTGTCTTCCACAAGCACCCGTAGACAATAATATTTTTTTCAAATCTTGAATTTTCAGTGATTTGACCACCGAAGGCCCTGATTTTATATTAAAAACAGAGCTTTGGACTATACCATTTCCCGCTGAAAGGCAATATTTCTCTCCATGTGTTCCCATACCTGGCGTGTCACGCAGTTTGGTGCTTACTTTCCCTTCATGTTAAAGAACAGTAGATGTTTCAGCACCCAGGCTAATGTGCTGCGTAGCTAAATACATATAAGGTCCCAAAGGCGAGACCGATTGCATTGCAAATGCTTGTTACTGGTGGTAAGAGAGCTCACTGAGGTAAGGGCTGGCTTCTGACGTCCAGAATGCCAGAAAGGCCAATTCCGTCTTCCACCCTCCCACATTCAGGAAACTGAGCACCATTAAAATTGAGCAATAGTCAAACTTATTATATACGAATTTTCGAAACGGTAAACTGTGGCATTATGTAGCATATCAAAGGATGTGTATACTATAGTGTAATCTTGCTCCTGATCGAAACATTCACGTTTTTCTAATGTTTGTGCTATGGATTTTGCTGCGCGTACAGCGATCGGTTGCTTAAACTCACACCTTTGTATTTACACTGAGTCAATATAAGGATTTGGTAGGTTGCTATGTTGCCATCTCTCACACCCCAGATTACTTGATCTACTGCGTTCTGAAGAGCAGGTAGGCTTTCATTACTATAACTCGACTAATAATACCCGGCACAAATCTCATTAAGGTAGCCATCCCTTAAAAATCAATAATCCAAGAAGAGATTATTGAGTTAACTTGAAATTACATCGATAAGGAAGAGTCCAAGAGTGTCCTTAAGGGGGTACTGTGATGGTTCAAATGGCATTTTATGCTTGCATATCTATGAGGAGCTGAATTTTTAGTGGCGTTTAAAAGCCAGCCAGCTTGGATAGCTGCAAAATTAGTTATGCAAAGTATTTACTGGAAATAAGCTAGCTGCATAAATTCAATTTATATCAGGTCTGAGTATGGACAGAGCACCTATTGCAAATGGAAGCCAATTTTGCTCCCACCAGTGATGAAGAAGGGACGCAGAAACAGAGAACATAGAGAGGAACAGTGATCTTACGCCAGCAGCCAATGATACAAGACAAAATCGATGACTCTGAAAATCAATCTCTCCCCCTCAATATCCAGGTTCGAGGCACCACACATACAGTGACTGCGGCAGAATCATACGTAACGTGCAGGCTTTGTTTGCACAGCTATTGCAATCGTCGGATAATAAGCCAGTTCTCTTGGACTGCACTCACAACAGTTGGGGCTTATTTACAAGCCCCTTGCGCCGCCGGTGCGTCACTTTTAATCTGAGAAAAAGTGAGAATATTCTCCGTTCCAACAACAACGAAACCTTCCACCTGATGTCCCAACACGAGTTCATTGCTATCACCTAAAGGAAAATAGTTTAACAGTTTCTCGCAAACAAGAGTCCCTTATATTCAGAGGGGCACAATCTCGTTTTTCCAGGACATTTCAGTTCCAATGTTGGCAAGCCGGAGGGAGTTTTGAGATATTACTGCACATTTCCAAAAAGAAAATATCCTTTAGGCTTAAGGGCAAACACCACGAAGTGAATGAAAAGCAGAGAGAGAGACACACACTATGACAACCAAAGATGGCAACACAACAGTTAATATCAAATGTACCCATACTCTCCAAGTAAGCCCATCAGTCCCAGCTTGGTCCACCCTCGTGGATTAACTGGCAGAGGGGCCACCATAGAGAAACACCCGATATAGCGTACACATGACACTATTAACCATAGTATCACTGAAAGTCCAGGGCTTTAACTTTCCAATTAAACACAAAGCAATCCTCCAAGGGATGAAAATCAAAGAGGTGGAAATAGCAATGCTCCAAGAAACCACCTACTTTCCACTGACACAAGGAGATTGCGCTCTTACTGCTTCACAACACAATTTCATGCATCCCATATGCATAAAGCAAGGGGTCACTAAAGTTCTGTGAAGGGGCTTAACCTTCCACTTGGATGCCATAGTCCACGACAAGGAGGGCCACTGGTAGGTACTGTGGGTAGGCTTGGTTTGGTTCCACTGACTTTAATAGCAATTTACAGGCCCAATGACGATAAGAAGAGTTTCTGCTCCACCCTTTTCATTAGAACAGCCGTGGCCAGTGCAGGTAAGAGCGGTGGGGCGGGGGCGGGGGGTGGGGGGGGGAAGTCTACAGACGACGACGAGGGAAAATACAAATTTAAAAAAATTAAATCACTTACCTTGCACTCACCGCAAGGCTACCACCAGGGAGAGACTTTTGAGAACAGTCTGGGACCTGGAGCAATGCCCACCTGGAGGAGAGAAAACACCTGACCCTCCTGCAAAGATGAGCTCAAGGACTTCTGATTTCAGTTACTTCCCAGTGACTAGGATTTGTTTCTCCAGGGCCAGTAGTGCCAGCCTCCGAACTTCTCTTGGAGACAGTAGAGGATTGGACCAGCAGAGGGGAGCCTGAAACTTCTGTTAACTGGTCTTGCCAGAGTGTGAACTCCAAAAGAATGGGGCCCCCAGACGTCCACTGAGTCAGGTCCCCTGCATGTGACCAAAGAAGGCTGTGGGATCAGAGAGGTGCATGCAGGGAAGGAACTCTGTCTAGGGAACCTGGGGGTGTTGTTGGCCCAGGGAAAGTGCCAAGCATCCAGACAGGAGGCAGGTTCTGTGTCAGGAGCAGGTCAGAAGGCCCTGTGCTTTCCCTCATTGGGGGGAGAGCAGGCAAAACTCAGCACCCAGGAAATTGGAAACGTTTTAGGGGTCAAGAGGTCTTAAATATATACTCCCTCTGGCTAGAGCTGGCCACCAGGAGTGAAACATAACTTTCCCACCGAAAAACGGCCCAGTGGAGCGGTTGTGGCCGGTGCAGGAAAGAAGGGTGGGGCAGGGGGGAGTCGACAAACGGCGGAATAGGGAAAATAAAATTAAAAAATAAATTAAGCCACTTACCTAGCGCAAGGTAAGTGGTTTTCTTTTTTTAATTTAATTTTTCCTATTCCGTTGTCTGTCGACTTCCCCCCTGCCCCGCCCCGCCCCACCGCTCTTAAATGCACCAGCCGTGACTACAGTGGAGCCAAAGAAAATAGCTTTTGTTGTCTCCCTTCGTGGGATTGCTATGGGCAGGACTGGGAAACATCCCCATTGGATTAGCGTATCCTCACAGGAGGGGCTTGTGTGGCTATTGCTCTCTGCTAGTTCCAATGCCCCCGGGGAGGGTTAAGGTGTTGGCACAAGGAAGAAATTATGTTCTGCGGAACCCGCTTCTCTTAGTGTTTTTGTACCTGAGGGCCCCCTGTTCCTGGGGTCCGATGCAAGACAAGTTCCACTCCAAGAAGACCAAACAACAAAGAAAGCAGGTGCATCGCAGTCCTGTGTTGAAAGGTCCCTGGGAGCTCCCAATTTCCTTGAGACCAAAGACAGGTGAGTGCTGCTACACTGCAGAAAGGAAACAGGTGCTTCCCCCAGCCCGCTCCGTCCATGTCTGGAGTCCATGTGGATGCATCCAATCAGTGGAACAGGAGAAAGAATGAAGCAGCCAGCTCCCTCGGGGGCATGCAGGAGCAGTGGCAGGCACATAGGGAGCCAGCAGGTGCCACGGGGGCTGTGGGGCTCCCCTGTGACCCCCAACATAGTCAGACTTGGGTGAGTAATTGGAAGTGCAGAGTGTGTTGTAGTTTTAAAAAACAAACAAATGCAGTTTGCTGCCGTCTGAGCCCGTAGGTTCGAAGAAATCAGCCAAAGGCAAAGGCATGACCCAGAAGGTACTGGGGCCCTCTAATATGAATACTGAGCATGTGGCACCAAGGAGGGCCAAGTCTGAGGTGTCGGGCTACCTTAGAACAAAAGAGGAATCCCTAAAGCCAAAGAGACATTTGTCCCAAAATGTATGCATGCCCCTAACTCTTCCAAGGATTTGTATTAGTTTGTCCTGGGAGAGGTTTCTATTTGTTTCAAGCTCTCCTGAAGCATGAGCTGGTAGGTTGATGGCTTTAGAGTGCAGGGAACCCTGTCAGTGGATGCTAAGGTAGTAGCAACTGGTGTGCCCTCGGGGTGGCAGGCGGGAAGGACAACGGACGAAGACAACAGTAAAAAAAAAGTTTAAAAAAAGAACTTGTGCCCACCGAAACGCCGATGTTCTGCCTCTTCCTCGCTGCAGTACAGGCTCACAGCTTCCCCTGCGGCCAATCCTGACGCTGCTTTCATGCATGAGGACAGCATCAGGATTGGCCTGAGCTCCCTTTATTTCCACTCCCAGGGAGACTGAGAGCCTGTGACTGCTGTCTCCAAACCAGCAATGCAGCTGGGGTTGGAGAGAGCTTCACTGCGCATGACGCTCTGGCCGGCCTGAGACCGCCGGCCAAACCGTTATGCGCACTGAATCACAGTGCTAACCACTCTCCCTCCTGCTTGTCCCGCGATGGCCCGTCCCCAAGCCTCATACAATAGAAGAAAAATAAAACAATAATAAACATGTTTTATTATCGTTTTATTTTTCGAATTTTGAGGCTGTTGGGGGGGGAGCCGCTGTTGTGTTAAGGCTGCCTTGCAGCCTGTGCAAAAGTAGAAAAATGACTCATGCATACAGTTTAACAAATATTGAAATATTTTATTAACAATGACAAAGTGAACAGTAAGCTATTACATGTCTTAAAGAATGTTATTGAAAGATGGTACCAGGTTTCAATGGGGTCGTTTTGGTTTATTATGACATAGTTTGGGTTTTATTAATATGACAAATCAAGGGCCACAACGAGGAAGAAACCCCAGTACTCAAAGCAGGAGACAGGGTCTAAAAGAAAACGGGGTGGTGGCCCACAAAGGGTGAATGCAGCAAAGGTGCCAAGATCTAATAAAAACAGTTGTTTGGGGGAGGGTGGGGAAGACGTGGCAGCGGGGAGAGACCACAATGCGTTAGACCCCATAAACAGTGTAAATAATGTAATGCTGGCAGCTAAAGATGGTCTCGACAAAGCAACTTGGTTTAGATTTGAGTTCTTGATTTCCTCACTCCTTAATCCCATTACGGAAAGGTTAAACCAGATGGAGCAAAAAATAAGTAACCTCGGGCCCATGTTTTAGATTTTTCTAATAAAATTGAGGCAATAGGAATAAACATTCAGAGCCTACCTAGGTTAAATGTGGCCCCTGAAATGAAACAAGTGGACCCCAGTCTAAGCACGAACAGGGCAGGAGTTCCCAACTCAGCCACTGAAGAGTATGACGAAGTGTCTAATATCCCCAACCCAAGGCCCCCTTATGTGGAAAACACTTTATTGGGCACTCGTATAAACAATAAGGAGTCGAAAGGGGCCCAGAGGGAGAAGGATAGAGAAAACAATGACAGTAGCCTACCTAGCCTACCTAGAACGGTTAAGGGAAGGAGCGCAGAAGGTGGAATTTTAGGCTGGGATGCATGTCTGACCAATGGCAGGGAAAGGGCGGCGGATCAAGTTCTCCATCTTCCGCCCGCAGCAGCACCCCTGGCCTTGGTATTAGGAAATGTCCCCCTGTTAAGGAGAGACCAAACTGAGGGGCATATTAGCAAGACCCACGTTAAAATTATCGCCGTTTTAGCGGCAGGAAACTGCCGCTAAAACGGCGATAATGGGCTTGATAATATGCGTTATGGAATTCCAATAGAAGCACAGGTTAGATGTGCAGGACATCTAACCTGTGCTTCTATTGGAATTCTATAACGCATATTATCAAGCCCATTATCGCCGTTTTAGCGGCAGTTTCCTGCCGCTAAAACGGCGATAATTTTAACGTGGGTCTTGCTAATATGCCCCTGAGTCTTCTCCTCAGTTGATCTCTAAGGCTCTCCATTGGCTGAACCAAAATCTGAGGAAAACTGGAGTGCGGGGGGAAATTGAAGCAAATCAGATACTCATGGCGAGAAGGGTTGCATTGGTGGGCCCAACAACGAAGCAAATGGAGAGGGATTGTGTGGTTGTCAACTTTAATAGTAGACATGTAGTAGGTTTCATTCTTGCACAATTAGGCCATATGCCCCTTGGTACTCCTAGTATTGTGCCCTTACCTTTAGGTTACTTTTATAGACCGTCCAATCCACACAGAATATACCCTCTGGGGACGAAGAATTGTGATCAGGGTATGAAGTGGCAGGAGAGGCACAGTTTCAGGGATTCATTAGAATTGGTAAATCAGAACCGTTTCGCACCTCTAACTGACTTGGAGGAGTGCGATTGACTCCATGCTGGCCCCCAAGGTATGGGAAGGGCAGAGGAGCAGGTGTCTCGGAATAATAACAACAATAATAATGACCACAGAAATCCGCTCCAACCACTAGTGGGCTTGAGGAGAGAGAGGGGCAACTTGAAGATTGCTTCTTGGAATGTTGCAGGCGTAACTGCAAAATTGTATAAAAAGGATTGGCTGAGGGAGTGGCAGGATTATCAGGTAGTATGTTTTCAAGAAACCTGGGCTACGGATCTGGTATTTGTGAATAACTATAGATCATTTCAAACGAAAGCGGTACCTTCTCCCGCAGGTAGGGCTAAAGGAGGGATACTAACTTTGGTCCAGAATGATCTACCAGTCAAGATAACAATGCAGAGCAACGACAATCCAAACTTCCATATCTTAATGTTAGAAATATCACAGGGTGGAGTATGGCTGGTGGTTAACTATTATAATAATAGATTTGGGGCATTGATGTACCAGCTGGTGGGCGAGATCAAGAAAGAGATCACTACAATATTACATAAAAATAAAAGGGCAACCATTGATATACTATGGATGGGGGATTTTAACATACACCCCTGTAAAAATGGTGCATTTGTGATATGTGGTGTAGATGATTTAGGAGGGAATGCAACTTACCATTTTTCCCACAATGAGTATGGGGACAGATTAAACGAGATGTTAATAGATTTAAACTTGGGAATGGTATGTCAAGTTACCCCAGATACGGGCCATATAGCAAAAACATTTAGGAGGAATGGGGTAGAGACAACGCTTGACTATATCATTTTAACTCCAGCATTAACCCGTAGGGTGTGTAAGATAAGCTATGATTTTAATATCTATAGTGATCACGCCATGGTATCTTTGGAGCTGAAGTGCGTGCTCCAATTGAAACAGGGCATGGGAAATGTGGAGACGCCAGTAGTTGCAAGAAGAAATGGGGTTCAGCTGAAGTGGGGAAAGATAGATAAAAGTAAGACTATCCAGGAGGTAGTCTCCACTCACAGGTTGAAATCGATGTATGTCTGAACTCAGAAGGCCCTCCTTTAGCTGTAGTTGAGGCCTTTAGTGGAATTCTGGGAAATATCAAAACGGCTTTAACGACCAGGGGAAAACTAGCCCCCAAGAAGGCAAGGAGGGATGGTTTGATAGCGCTTGCACAAAGGCTAAGGCAGCTTTGCACAGAGAACTTAAGGTGAAACCGCGAGACCCGGCCCTTATAAAAACCTTGCGGGCTGAGTACAAGGAGGTAAGGAAAAAGAGAGAGAGGGAGATCAAGGAGGAATTATGGGCAGATCTAGAAAAAGCAGCCCAAACAGGGAATAGTAGTGAGTTTTGAAGTCTGATTAATGCCCCATACTTTAAATCACCAACCGACCCCTCTCTGGATGTAAACGTGGGAGAGGATGCCTGGGTTCTCCATTTTGGGGAGATTTTCCGTGGCACAGATACCGAAAGAATTCACGCAGGGCCACTATTGGACATGGTAAGCGAACCCATAAGTTTCTCTTGCTGTGAGCTCAGGAAGGGGCTAGAGGCGTGTAGCTTGGGGAAAGCGCCTGGCCCAGACGGTGTTCCAATCGATATTTTCCGAGAAAGTCTAGATTTATGGGTACCACTGTTGACAAATGTTATGAATAGTATTGCTCGGGTCGGTCCCCCATTATCATGGTCTTCGAGAGTGATCGTTCCGATACACAAAAAGGGAGATAGGTCAAATCCGAATAATTACAGACCAATTTCCCTGTTAGATACAACCTCAAAGTTAATGGGTCGACTTCTACTGTCAAGGCTGGAAGATTGGGCTAGGAATAATAACATTCTCATCCAAGCCCAATATGGTTTTCAGAAGGGGAGGGGCACTGTAGACCAAGCCCTAAACTTAGCCTTGATAATAGAGAAATATACAATGATAACGAAAGGCAAATTATATTTGGGGTTCATGGACCTGAGCGCAGCCTTTGACTGCGTGGTCCATGAGAAGCTGTGGGGCATAATGCAGAGGATGGGGGTAGACCCGGCTATTTTAAATTTCATCCGTCAGTCATACTCTAATGCATCCGCTACAGTACGCTATACAAAATCTGGTGATTGCACGCGCCAATTTAAAATTGGAAGGGGAGTACGACAGGGATGCGTTTTAGCCCCGTTTCTGTTTTCTTTGTACACTAATGGTGTAGAAGAAGAACTTCTAGTGGCCACTGAGGACATCCCGAGATTTGGTAACTTAAGGACCCCAATATTGGCGTATGCAGATGACACTGTATTGATTGCAAGGACGGGGCTGGGCCTGCAGAAATTGATTGCGACGTATGTCTCCTTCATGGGCATGCTACGGATGAAAGTAAATCACACTAAATCATTTGTAATTGTGGCTGGGGCTGCTAAGAGAGATAAGACCCCTAGTTTTCGTGCGGAAGGTCACAAAATCGAGGTAGTAGAATCCTTCCCTTATTTAGGGTTGCTTTTTGATAAAGACCTTACATGGAACAAATTAGTGGAAGGAAGGAGGAGGGTTATGGAGAGGGGTATTAGCGCCATGAAATTATTTTCTAAAAAATTGGGGGCGAAGCCTCTGCCCACTATTAAGAATATTTACCAAGCTCGGGTAAAAGCTGCTGTAACTTTTGGAGCAGGGGTGTGGGGTATGGCAAACACCTCGATACTGCAGACAGTTGAGAATAAATATTTTAAATCTGTAGTTGGTCTCCTCCCTTCTTTTACAAACTCTATATTACACAAGGAGTTAGAGACCCCTTACATTACTGAGCAGATTAAATTGGCCCCGTTGCTTTTGTGGCACTCAGTATGGAGGAGGGAATCTATTCCTCTCACACAGTTAATACTTAAGAATTGCCTCGATATGGATCAATGGAAGAGTTCCAAGTGGCTGACCTACGTGGAGCAGACCTTTAGAGAAATTGGGCTCCTGGAACTTTTTAAGACTCCTCAAACGTGCAAGAGGTGCTCCAAACAGTATATAACTAACAGGTTCTCCCGGTTGGCGGAATATAAGAGGGAGGAAGATGAGAAGGGAAACCAAGCCATGCGGTTATATCAAGGAACCCCTCCGTTATTAAATGTAGGATTGTATCTAGCAATAGCTAATATTCCACAACACAGGTATATTTTATTAAGGTTTAGAACGAATTTGATAACGTGTATGCTAGGTTATCCGGAGAACACTTTTAGGACCAAGGACTTGAGCGTTTGCCCATGTGACAACGCATCAACTCAATCCGAGTTGCATTTAATCCTGTTCTGTTCATTATATAAGAAGGAAAGGAAAGAATATTTACTGCCGATTTTAAAGAAAGCAAGGTTTACGCAGTGTCGAGTGGCCCTATACTTTTTAAAATCATTACCAGATTCGCATGTTTGTTTTTCAATGGCCTCTTACCTATTGGCATGTTTGAAGAGAAGGAAAGGGGTGGGGCAATAAGATCCTGACCTGCGATTTTAATTGTAAATCATTGTTTTAACTGTTTTAGTAATTTTAACGTTATTGCAATTTAACTGTGAGTATCAATTGAATGATTTTTAATGGAATACTATGAATTTGGGATTTTTATGTATTTTATTTTATTCTTTTATGATCATGATAAACTTTGATCGAATAAAGATGATTTGACTGACTGACAAATCCTGTATGCCTGCATTTTAAAGATTACACCTTATTATATTGTGTCTAGTATATGTTGGGAGTATTGTGGTTTTAGGGTTCATGGCTCGTGAGGGTTAAGAACTACAAGATTGGTGCCAAAATAAGTATTTTCACCTGTTGTGTATATTTGTTTGTGAATTAATGCATAGCATCAAGTAGATTGTGCGTGATAAAGTATTTTTCCTTTTCATAAGTAAAATGATTTATGGTTTTTATTGCATGTCTGCAGACTGGAATACTAGCCCACACTGGTACAGAGAGAGCCTGGCTTGACAGTTCGGACTGGACTATTCCTACTGGAGCAGGACCAAAACTAATTTCCTTATGGCTGCATCTAATCTAAGGAGGCATGGTGAGCAAAATAACAGTGGGTTGGAATGCTACCTAAGCGATTGCCAGTGCCCCATCTAATGTGAGTAGCCCTGGGCTGTTGGCTATCACAGTAGCGGCTCGTGGTGGAGTGCTGCGGGGCGGTGGGGCGGGGCGGGGTGGGGGAGGAGCAGGGTGGGGGGTAGTAAACTACGGCATACGGCCGAACAGAGGTAAGTAAACAAATAAATAAATAAAACTAATTTCATTGCGTGCGCTGCATTGCCAAATGCGATGCAGCGCGCGCAACGAAATTCGTTTTATTGATTTAATTGTCTACTTACCTGCATTCATCCGTATTCCGGTGTTTACTACCCCCCACCCTGCCCCTCCCCCGCCCCACGTCACCGCCCGGTAGCACTCACCTAAAGTCTGTTGCTTTTTATGTCGGTTTGTGGCAGGGGTGTTTTTACTAATTCGTGATGATATACTTAATTCTGTGTTGCAATGTCATTTTTAATAGTATGTTTTCTGAATACTGTGCTCTTCAAGATTACATACGTAAATTGTATAAGGATATGTATGATGATGATGATTGTATTAATGGTTCTCGTGGCCCCCCTTTGTTTCCTACTGACATAGCGGACCCTAAAATTGAGGTTTTTGTTTGTTAGGTTTTATTAGCATGAGTCTCCTTACAGTTCACTCACTTGTGTCTTATTGCTAGATGTTTCTCATTTTGTTGTTTTTAGATGGTTGTGATTCATCTAGATCTTTGTGAGGGGTTTTTAATGCTTATATATGAATTTGTAGCCTCTGGATAGCCCATATATTTATTGAAGATTGTAACTGTTTTATTTGTTTATACTGTGCTTTTAAGATTTTATTGCAAATCAAATAAAGAAATCTGACTGACTCTTTTAAAATGTAATTGTGAAAAAACACCCAGTTTGAAATTACAAGTTTTTGTTGTTAAATTCGTAAAAAAGAATCATACTTTCACAAGAAAATAAGACATTTCATGCAGAAGTGTGCCAGTTTTATACATTTCCAAATGAACGAGTTGGACATCGACTACATACCTGTTTATAAGAGGTTATTGGACCGCAAAGTTTGCGCACCGGAATCGCTGGTGCAAACCTTTGCGCACAGCCTGTAATCCGGGCCTTGTGTAATCCTGATCACATTTTAAAAGGAGAGCACAGGACGGCCTGCTCTTCTGCCGCGACAGATTTCTAGCCCAATGGGCAGACCGCAGCTGCCCGTCCCTTCCTTCCCCTCTCTATTACCGGATCACAGGGTGGACATCTGCAAGCCTCTTCCTTGCTGTTGGCACAGGGCCCAGGCAGAGTATGCCCATTGTCCCAAGAGGAAGGAAATGAACAGGCACCAGCCTGACCTTCTGTCAGAAGCTGCCACTCGCACCATCCCACTGCCGTGAGTGTACCAATCACACAGATGTTTCTGCCTGTTCTTATTGCAGATTTGCATTTGTATTGTTTTAAAGCTAGAGCGAAACTTCAACCTGATTTTACACATCCCTTGTTTGTGCTGGTGCTGATGTGATTGGTTTCCACATATGTATTCACTTATTCAGAGAGAAATTCTGTAATGTCTTTATAATATACATGGGAGCCTTCATGCCGTGTATAAAATCCTGTCTCCAATTTCCTTATTACAGTGGAGCTGTGTCGCCTCTAGTCACCTGCAATAAAGAAAAAACATGACATAGCTCCTCAGCTGTAATAAGTTATTACAGTTGACGTCTGAGGTCACAATGCCTTCTGCCAGAGCCCGCAACCAAGGTGAAGGGCAGGTCAGTGAGCATCATTATAGCTGCAGTGTACACAAAGAATAGAAGAAATGGCTTTTCCTTCTTCTGACACGTTTTTCTGAAAAGAAAAAATGATCAATAGAAAGAAAATGTTTATGGTAACTTGTTTATTTTTTTCTGTGCTATAGGTCCTTACCGAAAATGTAGAGTCTCTGCATGTTTCTGCAAAATTTGCAACACACTATCTTTTAATCTGATTTACGTAAAAGTGAGTCGAAAATCTTTTCACAATAATTACTAACTGCTGTTTAGTGTGTTTAATTTTGCAGTACAGTCTCTGCTTTAACTCATCATGTTTGCAATGAACATCAAGGACTTGACTGTTTGTAAGAAGGGTGATGGTGTGTGTAGGAAAATGGGTTCAGACCCAATTAAACCCCCTGGATTTTTTTTCTTTTGGACCACTCGGTTCTTGGACTTTTACTGTGAGTGAGTCTCACTGTAACATCTGTTTAAATGGATTGAGGGTGCCTGCCTGTCAGATGTCTGCCTTTCAAAACAAGGTCTGCTGCTGCGCAGCTTGGATAAGAAACTCTGGGTCGAATGTACATGAACATGTGTGCCCACACATGAACATGTGTGCAGGCTGAGCGAATGAGACTACCATCCAGCTGTGTCCAGTATCTGCACACATGTAGCCTGTTGCAGAAGGAGCACTTCAGGGATTGGTGCTGACCCAGGATAGGCTTTATGATGTGAACAAACATTCACAGTGTAGGTCTAAAATGTGTAACTGAGAGTGTGTGCTTACTTTATTATGCGTTATTTATGAAATCTGCGCCAAAGTACAGTTTCACCATAGTTAGGTCTAGGGACTAGTGTGACGCATTGATCATATGGTAAAAATGGACCCCGAGTACAGATCCAATGTCACTTTATCATATTTGCACTCCTTCTAGCACTTGAGGATTTGTCATATTTCTCTGACTCAGCTTCCAATTAGATTCCAGGCTTTTGTTCCCCCTGCTGGGCCAAGTTAATTACTCTGCTGGCCAGCTGGAGGATCAAAGGCCTCTATATGCAATAAAGTAATTTGTCAATGCTTGGCCGGTTCCTGGAAAGTGTGAGAGAAGAATCAACATGTGATAATTATTTTTGCCATTGCACCAGGCCTGGGAAAGCTCATTCTATAGAGGACAAAATGACAAAGACCAGACCTCTGAACCCAATCACACAAGGTGCTCCCCTTTGAGATTTTTTAGTTTTGGAAGGAAGTGAAGAGGCATAGGTGGCAGATAGGGGCTTGGTTTAAGGCTCTTAGAAATGTCTTTCAACAGACCATTTCGAGTTGCCATTTTGAAATGCCCAAAGTGTTGGGACAGGGGTGGGAAAATGATGTGTCATTCAAGGATTGGGCAGAGGTGCCTACCTTCTGGTACTTTCCACCTCCACTTAAAAGCATCTGCCCAAGGGAGAGGAAGAGACAGAGAAGATGGATTTTACATGACTCTGAGTAAACTAGAGCTCTGTCTGGGATGCTGGAGTACCCTGGATGTAGCCTGGATTGGACTCTGTCGATTCACCTCTCAAGTGCCAGTAGCGCTGGCCTCCTTACATTCTATGAGGGACAGTAGAGGGATGGACCACTGGGGGACACTGGAGGAGAATGGGGTCCCTCTGGGACTTCTGAACACTGGGCCTGTGGGGGATACACCTCATCAGAGGATAAACACTTTGCTAGTACATGGGTGCTCTTCAAGAGGACAAGGAGGCCATGGGATCTGATAAATGCCGGCACGGAGGACATTTTCCTTGCAGGGTTTCTCTGGAGGTGACCTCAGGCTTACGAGAACACTAGGCACTGGAAATATGACAGGTCCTCAGTATGGAGCTAAAGTATAGCCAAAGTCAGCTCTGCAAGGTAGTATAAAAAAGTAGAGGTCAGGAGGCCTGAAGAAACCCCTTCTTGCGGCTAGAGCTCGCCATCTGGTGCAAAACAACACAAAACCACCCCAATCGGCCCAACTGGGTCCAAGAGAATGCAGTAAGAATCTCAGTCCCCTAGGACACCAGCTGGGGCTCGGCGTGGAACGTGCTTAGAAACTTCAGGAATTCTCCAGGGAGATCCAGGGGCCTGGGGTGGAAAATGGCAAAGATGGACTACAGTGACATCCCCTTGTGTTTCTTGAACTTGTTTCTGTGGTGTTTCCTGGACTTGTCCATGGGGACCTCCGTGCCCCAAGGATTGATGCAAACAAGGATGCCTACTTTGTTTTAACAAAAAAAAGGCAAACAGAAAAAAAACAAATGAGAGCCGCCGCACTCTTACTTTCACTGTTTACGTAGGCCCCATCTCCTTAAGGACCCAGAAAAGTGCAGGAACAAAACAGGCCTTCATTCCTGTGTCTGACAACAAGCCTGACAACAAGCCTCCCACCCGAATGCTAGGCATTCTTTGCTCTCGTGCGGAGCAGAAGATGCAGCCAACTCCCACACTGCGGGTCAAGGCATTGTCTCACACGGGGAGCTGGCCCAAGTCATGGGGACTTTGGAGGTCCTCCTGTAGCCCCAACAAAAATAAAGGATTTGTGTGCCCTGTGTTTGACCCGGGCACCTGTTAGAAAAAAATGAAAGAAGGCAGTTTTCCACGCGACTGCAGCATCAAAGAGCTGCCATGGCTCTAATAAGCTGGGGCTGAGGAGCACCTATAAGCCCTTGGGAGGGCTTATAAATTTGCACATTTCCACTCTATGGTGCCCCAGAAAGGGTATGGACCCCACCAATGTAACATAGAGGGCTTGGGGGCTGCCAGGAGCTTGCCTGTCCCCACAGGAGTCCACACAAAGTTTTCTCGTACATCGACCTAAGTCTACAACAGGGCCAAATTAATGAACTTATAAATAAACTCACCCTTCCACCTCATTCCTCCATCTGGTCATCAAACTCCTTGGTGATTTGCACCCTATTTATACAACAGATAGTGACCACAATACTTGCAATAGTGTCAAGGGGTCCTCCTACCTCATTTTAGACTGTGATTTATATTAGTGCTTCTGGGGTAAAGATGAAACTAACAGCATTTGAATAGTACATTTAAAATAACTACCTGAGTACATCTGGAGAAGGTTTAAAGCCTGAGTTTTTGCCAAAAGATTCAGACATGAGTGAACGTCTGTTGGTGGGTCTTAAAGCTGAGCTGCAGCATAGTAAAATTAGAAGAAAGACTTGTACATATGGTTTAATGAAATTAAAATGCTTTATTGACGATGGCATAGTAAACAGTGAATCTTTACATGAATTAATGTTGATTATTGAAATGCTTTATTGAAGATGACAATGTTAACAGTGAACTATTACATGTACTAAAGAAGGTCCTTGAAATGATTTACTGATCACAGATAACAGAGAATTATTGCATTCCCTAATGAATATCATTGTAAGATGGTACCAGCCCTAGTGATTTAATGGTGTTGAATTGGTTTATTATGACATATTTCTGCTTTTATTAATGTCATGACACCCTGACAAGTCAGTAAGCCTTAAGTCTGCCCTTTGTTAACTACACCCCATTATGTCTAGTATGTGTGGGGAATACTGTGGTTACAGGGTTCGCTAGGAGTGTGAACTGTAAGGAGGGTGTCACCATAGGTATTGCCACATGCCATCATGTATATATTTGTACATTTATCATTAGTATTGAGTAATATGTGCATAATAAAGTACCTTTCCCATCTTAGAAGAAAACATACCGGTTGGACAATGATTTATTGGATGTTGTTTGTTGTGTGCCTGCGGACTGGTGACTAGCTCATACCACCTCCCTGAGTAGGCCTTGGACTACTCTGCTTCGCTACCCTGAGAAGGTGAAGTGGTTCAACAGGGTACTTGGTTCCCACTAGACAAAAGGTTGCAGACTTATTACTTGTGAAGGTCCCACATTCTTTTCAGCTATCAACCAACAGTGTAACCATGTACAATAAGGAATAAATTACCCTTTGCATATATTAATAGGATATTTCAAGTCACCGAAAAGTTCCATGACCTTATAAATGAACTCACCCTTCCGCCTCATTCCTCCATCTGGTCATCAAACTCCTTGGTGATTTCCACCCTTTTGATACAACAGATAGTGACCACAATACTTGCAATAGTATCAAAGGCTCCTCCCACCCCATTTTAGACTGTGGTTTATATTAGTGCTTCTGGGGTAAAGACGAAATTGACAGCATTTGAATAGCACATTTAAAATAACTACCTTGAGTACATCTAGAGAATATTAGAAGCAGCTATTAGTGTACTTAAGGAAGTACATTTTAATGACCTGGGAAGACTAACAAGCTGAGTTGACTTCTTTATAATTTGAATCTGTGAACCTTGCAGTTCGCAGCTATCTGCAGCACAGGCACCAATAACTATCTTACCAGGAAGAGTGTCCTTTGCTACAACACCCTTCTGGAATGTGCTGGTCCAAATTAAGGGGCCGATTACAATGGCAGGCGGACTTGAATCCACCCGCCATTGTAGGTGGGATTGGGACCGCCCGCCTGTAAGGCGGCGGTCCTGCACCCCACATTACAATGCGACCGCCACCATGATGGTCGTATCCAGCAATTTAACATTGCAGCGGGTGCTGCTGGCTGCAGCACCCGCCGCACTGCTAAATAGCCATGATGTGCATTTCACTGCACTACATGGCAGGCACCATGCGGTGCCTGCCACTTAGTGCAGTGAAATGTAGAGGGGTACCATGGGTACCCCCCAGTGCACCACCTCCCCACCCCAACACAAGGGGGGCCCGCAACGGGCCCCCGAATCCAATCCTCGCCAGCCTTTTCATGGCGGTTTCACGGCCATGGAAAGGCTGGCTCGAGCCAGCATTGTAATTTAGCGGACGGTGCCTGCTAGGCACCGCCACCATTTTACCCATGCTGGCCCGTCCGCCAGGCAATTGGAGCGATTGCCTGTGGCGGACTCGTGGTGGGCGGTCTTTGCGCCCGCCACGGTCCTAGGATGATTCCCCCGCCATCATAATTTGGCGGGGGAAAATCGTTGTCGGATGGAGGAGGGCTCGCCACTGCACGACTGGCGCTGGCGGGCCTTCCGCCATCGTAATCGGCCCCTAAGTTTTAAGAGTACTGCCAGGATGTTCGTAAAGAGGTTACAAATCACAGCCAGCTAGAAAAGAAATGTGTTATGAGAGACCTGTGGATATATTAGTACACATGTACAAGCGTCTGATGTAAGCTGTAAAAGTGGTATGAATAACTCAGTACTATGATGCCAAAGGATACTGAAAATCTGGATAGAGATGCACTTTTAGAGTGCTGTGGATATCTAATATATATATATATATATATATATATATATATATATATATATATATATATAACCTACTGGCGGTCGCCAGTAGGTAGTTATAGTTAGGACCTATTTTCCATAGGAAATTCACAACATTCTATTTCCAATAACTTTGGCGCCGGTTGATGAATCTTAGCAAAATTTTTAAAACTCGTGGGGCGCTCCGGTCTGCTCCTATCCTGAAAGTTTCGGGCTGATTCGGCAACGGAATTACACCAAATTTGGCAAAGTGGTAGTTCTTGGTTCAGAAAGAACCCTTTTTGTTAAATGGTGTAAATCCGTTCAGTAGTTCCTGAGAAATTTGAAAAAGAAAACATATCGATATCTGGGCGGAGCCTAACCACACATGTCATCGTGAGATCTGATTGGCTGTCAGCACTTTATCCTGGAATTGCTGGCAGCCATCTTGGGACCAATATAAATGATAGTACCCCATTGAAATGCATTGTAGTGAATCGAAGATTTTGAGGGTTACCAAAAGGAAAACTATAAAGGGTGATAACAGACTTTAGTTACATTAGAATTCATTTGTTGATGGTACCATACTAATTTCAGGAATTGTGGTGTGTTCTAAGGTGATTTTACCCTGTGAAAAACCTTCTGCTGGAATATCATGAATCATGTTTGAGAGAAAACTATTTTCACATGCTTGTCCCATACAGTTTTGGAAGGTGCGCCAGAAGCTAAAATGAGAGCATATTTCCTTAAATTCACATTATCTTTCTCAGTCATGTGAGAATGAAGTCTGACATTCTCAGTAAAACATGTACATCCAACAAGGGCAGAGACTGTCAGTTGATTCCTTTGTGTTCTACTGCAGCTTTCCAGAGTGTTCTAAAGAACAACTAGAGTGCTAACAGCCTTACTTATGACAAAAGTAGGGCACACCTGAAGCCATCTTGATTGGAATAAACTGGTAACACTTAAAACATTTAATTTAAAAAGGAACAAAATGATGGGGTTCATTTTGTCATAGAAATTATGGTTAGTGCTGTAGAAAGAAAAATTAGGACATGTTTTAAGTGAGATCTCAAATATCTTCCTGTTATATTTCAACAGGAACAGCCTGTCAGTTGATGCCTTTGTGTTCTACTGCAGCTTCCCAGAGTGTTCTAAAGAACAACTAGAGCGCTAACAGTCTTACTTATGACAAAAGTATGGCACACCTGAAGCCATCTTGATTGGAATAAACTGGTAACACTTAAAACATTTAATTTAAAAGGAACAAAATGAGGGGGTTCATTTTGCCATAGAAATTATGGTTAGTGCTGTAGAAAGAAAAATTAGGACATGTTTTAAGTGAGATCTCAAATATCTTCCTGTTATATTTCAACAGGAGCAGCCTGTCAGTTGATGCCTTTGTGTTCTACTGCAGCTTCCCAGAGTGTTCTAAAGAACAACTAGAGTGCTAACAGCCATACTTATGACAAAAGTATGGCACATCTGAAGCCATCTTGATTGGAATAAACTGGTAACTCTTTAAACATTTAATTTAAAAAGGAACAAAATGAGGGGGTTCATTTTGTCATAGAAAGTATGGTTAGTGCTGTAGAAAGAAAAATTAGGACATGTTTTAAGTGAGATCTCAAATATCTTCCTGTTATATTTCAACAGGAGCAGCCTGTCAGTTGATGCCTTTGTGTTCTACTGCAGCTTCTCAGAGTGTTCTAAAGAACAACTAGAGCGCTAACAGTCTTACTTATGACAAAAGTATGGCACACCTGAAGCCATCTTGATTGGAATAAACTGGTAACACTTAAACATTTAATTTAAAAAGGAACAAAATGAGGGGGTTCATTTTGCCATAGAAATTATGGTTAGTGCTGCAGAAAGAAAATTTAGGGCATGTTTTAAGTGAGATCTCAAATCCTCTTCTATTTCATTAGAAAATTCTGACATGCAGACTGAAACAATCACTTTCAATACCAGCAGTAGACTTCCAGTTAACTCCCTGGTGAGCAGTAGCTTTACTTCAGTGATCTCATGAACAACTAGAGTGCTAACATTCTGATTTTATGGCAAATGTGTGACACATCTGAAAGCCTTCTTGATGGAATCAAAGTAAAAACTGAAAGCATTTCCTACTGAGGAGACTGCAGTAAATGACGAAATTAGGAAACTTCATAACAAATAAGTCTCCCAAGATGGCCACCAGAGAAAAAAGAGCCCAAATGTAGCACAAATATCACCCAGATGTAGCCCACATATAGCCCAATGACAGAAGTGTGCAAAACACTTTTTATTTTTAGTTTTTCTGCAGTTTTATATAGTGCAAACTGGTCAGGTATTGGAGCGTTACATCTTACTTGGACCCTTTATTGCGTATTTTGCACGAAGTACATGAGATTGATCTTGCGAAACATTGAACTTTATGATTCTGTTAACCTGAAGTTGCTCTGAACCGGGCTTTGTAACACCCGTTTTTACCTACTGGTTTTAATTAATTCTCACTGTATTGTATTAGGAAAGAGGATTTTTTTATTTACACTTTTATGATCTATGTTTCTAAATCAGATCAAATAAAGTTTAATGAATTCTATGGCAGGACGGAGGCGAGGATTATGCATATCTTTCCTCACTTTATTTGCATAGCATTTCAAAGAAAACGTAACACAACAATCATTAAACAAAAGACTACACAACCCATGAACCATTAGGGGGTAGTCTCCAAGGCAACTATAGTCCAATCATATCACAGTCCATCGTATATAATATTGTGACGTCCCTTCCGCTTCCTCTTTCTTCACTGCTCGTCAGTTAAGTGCATTCCTTACATTCTTGGCTTAATCTGACGTTGTTGCTGTTTGTATAGCGGTTTCTGGTGCACATTATTAGCATTATTGCCTTGGTATTGTTGCCCGAGCGCGTTCTCCCCCTCGCAGGTTCTCTCGCTGTGTGCTCTGCGCGCGGTGAGATCCTGTCAGGCGCGTCTGGTCCGAGCGAGGCAGCTCCGTCGAGCGCTCCCGCTGGTCTTTACGCGCGTTTGGGAATCCGGTCACTCCTTTAGTGTCCGCTTGATTCCCGACCAACCCTTGCCTAATTTTGACACCGCTACGCGGTGATTTCCCCACACGGCCACGTTAGTGACCAGCGCCACCTGGTGGTGGTAATTGGTATTGCGCCTCAGTCTATTCTTATAACAGCTTCGGGAAAGCCCAGCTGTTGGAGCACCGGCGAGGGGGCTGCCTTAAGGATTTTAAGGGCATTTGTTCTGTGCTCACACCCTCTGCTATCATGTCTTCTCCAGAAGACCATTTTTACTCCTCCTACCAGGAAGTGGAGGAGGAATGGCCCCCAACTTCTCCCTCCAGCAGTGGACCAAGCCCTCTCTCTGGCTATTTCTAGGGCGCTGGCTCCTCTTAGGGATCAGGTTGATAAGCTGGCAAAAGCATCCCTGGGGTGTTCAGTGACCCAGATCTGGTAGTGGCGGGTCCCAGTAGCTCCCAGATGGGGAATAAAAGGGCCGTTAAGCATAACGCGGGGCACTTGGAAGGATTTGATAAACTTACGGAGACCTTCCTCAAGAGTGCGCGAACGCTAAAACATGCACCCTGCCGGGAGGAGGAGGGGCCCGGAGAAAATTGCGACACTGTCACCACTATTGTAGACCCCGACGGCGGGTTTCCCTTAGAGGGAGAGGTGTATCGGAGGACGATTTCTCCTCCGATGAGGATAAGGACTCGGGGCGTCCCTGGCGTCCAGAGTCCCACTCTCTCAGTCCCCGGTTGGGGACGGGGTCCACTAGGACATGTTCGAGCCTACCCAAATTTACCATCCTAGGTCGCCGGAGTGGACCCCTGACGCCAAAGTGGCAGAGTATGTGGTGGGAAAATCCATCAACCCCTTGAAAGGGAGGTCAGGAATAGGATGAGGGGAGAATGCCCCAGGCCCTCACTGAAGGAGAAGGTGGCACACACGCCTGAAATTGATGAGAAACTATGTACCTTTTTCTCCAAGTATATGAGGGATCCCAAGAAAGGAATTGATAGGTCTTGGACGTGGTAGGGCCCTTGACCCAAATTATTCAATTGACGGAGTGTTCCAAAGAGTCAGGATCCCCTTTGTCCACGGATATTGTGGCTGGTTGGGCGCACTACCCTAAACCCTAAAACACTACCCCCTCCACTACCCAAACACCACTGCACTACCCTAAACCCTAAAACACTTCCCCCAGCACGACACCCTACACTACCCAAACATAACTGCACTACCCTAAATCCTAAAACACTACCACCAGCATGACTCCCTACACTACCCAAACACCACTGCATTACCCTAAACCCTAAATCTACCCACAGCACAACCCCCTACACTACACAAACACCACTGCACTACCCTAAACCCTAAAACACTACCCCCAGCACGACCCCTTCACTACACAAACACCACTGCACTGCCTTAAACCCTAAAACACTACCCCCAGCAAGACCCCCTATAATACACAGAAACCACTGCACTACCCTAAACCCTAAATCTACCCCCAGCATGACCCCCTACACTACACAAACACCACTGCACTACCCTAAACCCTAAAACACTACTCCCAGCACGACCCCCTTCACTACCTAAACACAACTGCACTACCCTAAACCCTAAAACACTACCCCCAGCGCGACCCCCTTCACTACCCAAACACAACTGCACTACCCTAAACCCAAAAACACTACCCCCAGCACGACCCCCTTCATTACCCAAACACCACTGCACTACCATAAACCTTAAAACACTAGAACCCAGCACGGCCCCCTACAGTACACAAACACCACTGCACTACCCTAAACCCTAAAACACTACCCCCTACACTACACAAACACCACTCCACTACCCTAAACCCTAAAACACTACCCCCAGCATGACCCCCTACACTACACAAACACCACTGCACTACCGTGAACCCAAAACACTACCCCAGCACTACCCAAACACCACTGCACTACCCTAAACCCTAAAACACTACCCCCAGCATGACCCCCTACACTACACAAACACTACTGCACTACCATAAACCCTAAAACACTACCCCCAGCATGACCCCTACACTACCCAAACACCACTGCACTACCCTAAACCCTAAAACACTACCCCCAGCACGACTCCCTACACTACACAAACACCACTGGACTACCCTAAACCCTAAAACACTACCCCCAGCACGACTCCCTACACTACCCAAACACCACTGCACTACACTAAACCCTAAATCTACCCCCAGCATGACCTCCCACACTACACAAACAACACTGCACTACCCTAAACCCTAAAACACTACCCCCAGCATGACCCCCTACATTACCCAAACACCACTGCACTACCCTAAACCCTAAAACACTAACCCCAGCATGACCCCCTACACTACCCAAACACCACTGCACTACCCTATACCCTAAAACACGACCCCCTACACTATACAAACACGACTGCACTACCCTAAACCCTAAAACACTACCCACAGCATGACCCCTACACTACACAAACACCACTGCACTACCCTAAACCCTAAAGCACTACCCCCTACAATACACAAACACCACTGCACTACCCTAAACCCCCTACACTATACAAACACCACTGCATTACTCTAAACCCTAAAACACTACCTCGGCACGACCCCCTCACAACACAAACACCACTGCACTAACCTAAACCCTAAATCTACCCCCAGCACGACCCCCTACACTACCCAAACACCACTGCCATACCCTAAACCCTAAAACACTACCCCCAGCATGAACCCCTACACTACCCAAACACCACTGCACTACCCTAAACCCTAAAACACTACCCCAAGCACTACCGCCTACACTACACAAACACCACTGCACTACCCTAAACCCTAAAACACTACCCCAGAACTACCCCCTACACTACCCAAACACCACTGCACTAACATAAACCCTAAAACACTACCCCCAGCACAACCCCCTACACTACACAAACACCACTGCACTACCCTAAACCCTAAAACACTACCCCCAGCACGACTCCCTACACTACCCAAACACCACTGCACTACCCTAAACCCTAAATCTACCCCAGCACGACCCCCTACACTACCCAAACACCACTGCCATACCCTAAACCCTAAAACACTACCCCCAGCATGAACCCCTACACTACCCAAACACCACTGCACTACCCTAAACCCTAAAACACTACCCCCAGCACTACCCCCTACACTACACAAACACCACTGCACTACACTAAACCCTAAAACACTGCCCCAGAACTACCCCCTACACTACCCATACACCACTGCACTACCCTAAACCCTAAAACACTACCCACAGCACGACCCCCTACACTACTGCACTACCCTAAACCCTAAAACACTAGCCCCAGCACGCCCCCTACACTACCCAAACACCACTGCACTACCCTAAACCCTAAAACACTACCCCCAGCACGACCCCCTACACCACCCAAACACCACTGCACTACCCTAAACCCTAGAAAAGAAAACCCCACCCCATGCCCAATCCCCCTACCTCTCACTCCTCGTGGTTCCTCTCTCCTCGTGGTTCCTGCTTCACGTCGTCTCTGAGGGGCGGTGCACGTCGTTGTGAGGAAACGGAACAGCCTCTGTTTCCTTACAACGACATGGATCGTCTACATGTTTTTAGAACGCATGGTCATTTACCATACATACCTTTACAACAAAATTCTTTGTAAAGGCATGCGTGGTAAATCACCATGCGTTCTAAAAAAATGCGTAGTAATGACTTCGTGATGTACAACACATGCGTGGTAATGCATGCGTTGTAATGGTATCGCAAAGTAAAAAAGTCATTGTAACGGCTGTTTACCGATTGAAGCTGGCCCCTGTTCTTCAGTGAGACGTTTATTTGATTAATTAGGAGGAAGGAATGTGGTTTTTTTACCGAAAAGTGCATTCCCGGCTGTTGTATTGTGAAAGTGTCATCGTGGCCTGGTTTCACTTCCGGTGAGAGAGTGGAAGAGTCTGTTTGGATCTAAAGGAGTTCTGTTGTTGGACGGGGCAGGCGCGACATGTCATCAGAAAACATAGCTAATGGAAAGCGTCCTCCCTGAAGGGTGGAGCAGTGCCATGAGAGGTCAACGAGTGTTCGTCCCAGCGCAGTATGACCGTACCGCGTGACCCATGTGCCGCCTCCAGGGTACGGGAGGCAGAAGCGGCATCGCGGGTCCTCTTGAAGACCGTTGTAGCACTAATTCTGCATTTTGGTACTAGGGCATTTTAACTTCGTTGTTCCTGCCAGATACAAAGAGAAGATCCTGTGTTATTCAGTGCCCTCGTTACCTTTTTTGTGGGTTGTGGTGCTTGTCACTTCGCTGCCCCGCCGGTGCAGACGACTGGGCACCCCACCTCGTGCGCCATCTGCAGGGCCTCTGCCCTCGGATCACTGGTTTCGGTTTCTGGAGTGGCAACATAAACAGTTGCTCCCAAAGGACGAGCCTGAACACTTAGGTGAATATCCCCTGCACCAGCATTCCACGGAAATTCTTTCCTAGCTCTCCCACGTCAACGAGGACGTCATAATAGCACGGCTCCGCTCGCGACACGGTATGACGTCATCGGAGCCATAAGAGGACCTCGTCGGCGTGCTGACGTCAGTTCCACCCATTTTTTCCGTGCCACCGAGGCAAACAGGGGACCGAGACATTTTCACATGTATACATAGTATAATAAATATATATATATTCACTGAAAAAACCATAGGTTTCAGGCACGTTATAGTTAGAAATTAGCATTTAAAAACCTTAGAAATTCACTGAAAAAACCATAGGTTTCAGGCACGTTATAGTTAGAAATTAGCATTTAAAAACCTTAGAAATTCACTGAAAAAACCATAGGTTTCAGGGGCGTTATAGTTAGTTGGACATTTCACTCGTACAAAACCCTTGAAATTCCCCTGTTATAGTTAGTTCAGCTAACTATAACTCGCGCGCCCGCAATGCACTGCTAATGACGTCACATATTACATCACTCATGACATGGTCAGTGACATCACTCATGACATCACTGATGACATCTCAAATGACATCACTGATGACATCACTGATGACATCATCCAGTGAATGTGTGTTTTTCTGAAAATTAAATATGTTTTATATATGTATATCTCAAGGTCGATGGAAGAATAAATGGGTATATAAGTGTCTAAATGGATGATTTTTTTGTAAAATTGATTGTATAACTGACTAAGTGTATCTTAGTGAATACATGGGTTAGTGAGTAATGTTTAAATATGAAAATATCTGTATCAGTCTCTCACTTTGTGTATAAGTGGCTGCATGGGTTGGTGAGTAGCTACATGAGTGTCTATATGGGTTATTAGTTGGTTTTTTGAGTATCAGTATGAGTGTCTGAGTGTCTGTATGGTTCGGTGGGGGTATTACTTAGTGCATAGATGCATGAATGAGTGACTCCCTGTTTGTATGTGTTGAAGACAGCATGTATGCAGGACTGTATAGGTGGATGAGTATGTGTATGGGTGTGTTAGTGAGTGAATGCCTGTCTCAATAGTGTCTTTATGAGTAACTACATATGTTTTAAACTAGTATATGTGAGTATTGGTGTATATAAGTGAGTATATGTGAGAGTGAGAGATTGGAAGAGTTCCTGTACAAATAAGTAGGTGTTTCTATAAGTGATTGTTTAAGAGAGTAAGTATGTGTAAGTTTCTGTAGAAGTAAGTGTGGTAGTGTGTGTATAACTGTATATGCAAGTAAATGGATGTTTGATACTTTGTTTGCATGTGTGACTATGTGTGTGAGTAACTCTATGGATGAGTGGCGGTGTGTAACAGGATGTATAGGTGTATGAGTACAAATGATGAGTGAGTACATGTATGAGTGACTGTATAGCGACTGTTGGTGAATGAGTGGATGTGTGTGTAGATCTTGGAATTACTGAATAGGTGTGTTGTAACTGGTATTGGTATGTCCATTGTTTTGAAAATGTTAGTTTGTATTTTTGAGTGTGTGTATCAAACGTTATATTAGGGTGAGAGGAGGTCTGCCACTCTATCACAAGGATGATGTCATCAGTGATGTCATCAGTGATGTCATTTGAGATGTCATCAGTGATGTCATGAGTGATGTCACTGACCATGTCATGAGTGATGTAATATGTGATGTCATCAGCAGTGCATTGCGGGCGCGCGAGTTATAGTTAGCTGAACTAACTATAACGGGGGAATTTCACGGGTTTTGTACGAGTGAAATGTCCAACTAACTATAACGCCCTGAAACCTATGGTTTTTTCAGTGAATTTCTAAGGTTTTTTAAATGCTAATTTCTAACTATAACGTGCCTGAAACCTTATGGTTTTTTCAGTGAATATATATATATATATATATATATATATATATATATATATATTCACAGAAAAAAACTAAAGGTTACAGGGACGTTATAATTTAGCTCGGATTTCACTCATACAAAACAAAAAAATCAGCAGATCTAGTTAGCTGAGCTAACTATAACTTGCGCCCCCGCAATGCACTGCTTATGACCTGACATATTACATCACTCATGACATGGTCAGTGACATCACTGATAACATCACCGATGACATCTCAAAGGAAATCACTGATGACATCATCCAATGAGTGTAAGTGGTTCTAAGTATATGGATGTGTGAGTGGCTCTATGAGTCGCTTCATGGGTTTAGTAAGTGGCTTTGTCAGTAGCTGTATGGGAAAGTGTGTGACTGACTGCAGTGGGTGAGTGAGTGGGTGTGTGAGTGGTTGTATAGGTGAGTGATTGGTTTTGATAGTGACAGTATTGATGGGTGAGTGGGTGTATGAGTGGTTGTATGCATATGTGAGTGGCTGTGTCAGTGACTCAATGGCAGAATTTGTGGATGTGTAAATAGCTATATCGGTGAGTGAGTGGCTGTTTCATGGGCTTTATGGGTGAAATGAGTGGGCGTGGGTGTGGCTGTACGTGTGAGTGAGTTTCTCTGTCAGTGACTGCATGAGTGAGTAAGTTGGTGTGCAACAGTCTTGTGTGTGAGTGAGTGTGTGTCTGTGTGACTAAATGGGTGAATGACTGAGTGTGTGGGTGTGTGAGTGGTTGTGTGAGTGGCTGTATTGGTAAGTGAGTGGGTGTGTGAGTAACTGCCTCAGTGAGTGTTTATGGCTCACTTAGTGGGTGTCTCATTGGCTGTGTGGGGGAGTTAGGCCCAGATGTACAAAGCAATTTAGCATTTCTTAAGGGCCAAATTGCTATTTCAGCCAGTTAAGAAATGCTAAATGGCCTTTTCAGATGTACAAAGGGCCAAAACCGGTTGCAATTTGCATTTCTGCCTGTAGAAATAGCAAACTGTGATCGTAATTTAGGAATCGCAAATTGAGATTACCTATTTGTGATTCCTAAAGCACATTTACATATTTCCCAAATGTGAATCAGGCATTTAGGCAATGATATTACCATTGACTTGAAGTTGATGGTAACCATGTGCAAAATTTAAAAATGCATTTAAAAATGCATTTTTTTAATGTGACATGCAGCACACATTTGTCCCTAGGGCATATGTGCACTTACATGTGCACTAAAATTCGGAGTGCCTGCAGGGGGGCCTTAAGCCCAGAGGCACACTTAGCTTTGCATTTTTTAATTGCGATTTCCTATTAGGAAATCGCAATTTAGGAAATGCAAACCATTTCCTATTTTGCCCATAGGCGGGAATGCAATGGCAATTCCTATTTGCGATTCCCTAATAGCGATTCCTACAAAGTAGGAATCGCTATTAGGGAATCGCAAATTTAGTACATCTCCTTTTGCATTTCTTAAATAGAGATTACTACAGAGTCACTATTTAAGAAATGCAAACGGGAAGCTTTGCCCATCTGGGCCTTTGTGTCTTAGTCACTGGCTGTATAGCTCAGTGAGTGTCTGTGTGAGTAGGGGTATGTCTAAGTTAATAATTGTCCAATAGAGCAACGGCGGATCTCTCGTTCCGCACCTCACACCAGTTCCAATCAGTAAGTTTACTGCGCAAACAGCCCCTACGCCAGCCGTTGTGTGACGCTACTGTGCTCCAGATCAAAAGATTATTTTTCGTGAAATGGGGGTGCGCAGATCATAAAGTCCAATAGCCAAGTAGTGATGTATAAAATCAATTTCTTTATTTCAATTAAGTAAAATTCAGCAAACTTGAGAAACACCAGCCAACGCGTTTCTTTCCCATACTGGGAACTTCATCAGGGCAATGAAAGAATAGCACGTGGAATGTACTCTCTCACAACAACCAATGTAGACGTTCCGTAATATCTGGAAGTGCGTAATCTCCCACAATTAATCTGCGTCCATTTAAATCCTTATAGACCGTAGGTCTCTTATAATATATTCTATTAGGGGCGGTCCTGTGTAATGCACTGGAGCCAATCGAACAAGCGACAGGTATGATAAATCCTGCCAAACCGGAATCTGGACGCCGTATGCGTGGTCCTCCTTCCCCGTGTGGAAATGCAAACGGGAAGCTTTGCACATCTGGGCCTTTGTGTCTTTGGGGCCGATCACGATGGTGGGTGGATCGACCCCGCCGGGCCGGCTGTGGTCACCGCCGACCCGGCGGGGGCGATCCGCCCGCCATCCAGACAACAAAGACCCCCCGCCATATCATGATGGCTGGGGGGTCCGCGGCGGGCGGAAAGACCGTCCGCCGCTTTTCCGCCGGTCGACTCGTCGACAGGTGGAATACGTGTTGAATATGGTGGCGGTGTCTGGAAGACACTGCCATCCATATCACGATGCCGGGTGTGAGCAGCCTTTCCATGGCTGCATTGCCGCCATGGAAAGGCTGGCGGTTCCTGTTGTTGGGGGCCCGTAGCGGGCCCCCATATAGTTGGGGGGGTGGGGGGTGCACATGGGGGGTACCTATGGTACCCCCCTGCTTTTGCATGTACAATGTGGCAGGCACCGCACGGTGCCTGTCACGTTGTGCATGTAAAAGCACAACATGTTTATTTTACATTGTGTCGGGTGCTGCTTGAAGCACCGCCGCCACAATGTAAAATATACAGGATGCGCCCGCCAGTGTGGCGGGCGCATCCTAATGTGTATTGCGGGACCGCCGCACCTATGGCGGGCGGTCCCTTTTGCAAATGCGATGGCGGGCGGACTTTGTCCGCCCGCCATCGTAATCGGCCCCTTAGTCACTGGCTGTATAGCTCAGTGAGTGTCTGTGTGAGTAGGGGTATGTCTAAGTTAATGTCTGTCTTAGAGAGTGTTTGGAGTAGTGAGTGGGTGTGTTAGTGACTGCCTGGATGAGTGAGTGGATGTGTTAGTCGCTCTATGGGTGTGTGAATGGGTGTGTCAGTGAGTATATGGGTGAGTGAACAGGTGGGTGAGTGATTGTATGGTTCTGGGAGTGAGTGTGTAAGTGGTTGTATGTGTGGGTGTGTGACGTTGTTTCATAGATGGTTTGAGGGTGTCAGTGTTTGTGTAACAGCTTGTCTGGAAGATGTAATCAGTGATGTCATTTGAGATGTCATCAGTGATGTCACTGACCACGTCATGAGTGATGTAAAATGTGAAGTCACAAGTAGTGCATTGCAGGCGCGTAAGTTATAGTTAGCTCAGGTAACTATAACTGCTGAATTTCAATGGTTTTCTACAAGTGAAATCTGAGCCTAACTATAACGTCCCTGTAACCTTTGTTTTTTTCAGTAAATTTCTACAGTTTTTAATGTTATTTTCTAACTATAACGTCCCTGTAACCTTTGTTTTTTTAGTGAATTTCGAAGGTTTATAACAAATGTTTTTTAACTGTAACCTGTAACCTAGGAGAGTGGGTATGTGAGTGGCTATATAGATTGGTGAGTGGGTGTGTGTGTGGTTGTATGGGTCTGTGAGTGGGTATGAGTGGGTGTGAGTGGGTGTGAGTGGGTGTGTGATTGGTTGTATGGGTGTGTGAGTGGTCATATGGTTCTGTGAGTGAGTGTGTGAGTGGTTCTGTGGGTGTGTGAGTGGCTGTATGGGTCTGTGAGTGGGTGTGTGGGTGATTTTGTGGGTGCGTGAGTGACTGTATGGGCGTGTGAGTGCATGTGTGGGTCTGTGAGTGGGTGTGAGAGTGGCAGAATTGGTGTGTGAGTGGCTGTATGGGTCTGTGAATGGCTGTATGGGTATGTGAGTGGCTGTATGGGTCTGTGAGTGGGTGTGTGAGTAGCTGTATGAGTTGATGACTGGGTGTATAAGTGGCTGAATGGGTCGTGAGTGGGTGTGCGACTGTCTGTATGGGTGTGTGAGTAGTTTTGAGGGTGTGTGAGTAGATTTGTGAGTTGGTGAGTTGCTGTATGGGCCTGTGAATGGCTGTGTGAGTGGTTGTGCGGGTGTGTGAGTGGGTGTGTGAGTATGTAAGGGGGGTATGAGTGGTTCTATGGGTCTCTGAGTGGGTGTGCGAGTGATTTTGTGGGTGTGGGTGTGTGATTGGATGTGTGAGTGGCAGAATAGGTGTGTCAGTGGGTGTCTGCGTGTCTGTGTAGGTATCTCAGTAGCTCTTTGAGTGACTGGGCCAGCACAGAACCTCACCTGCCCCTTTATCCAACAAGAGTCCACAGTTTTGCACAAAATGTCTACCCAAGTGGAGTACTTTCTACTGATTAATTAGTAAGTGCTTCAAAACAAACACAATTGCCAAATCCACAAAATTTACTAGGGTATAACTAACGCTAGTCTGTTTGGGAATAACTCCACTTACTTTTGTTTATAAAACTTTATTCATTTTTTTTCTAAACCATCAAAGTATACAAAAGTCATTGATTAAAACAATCTTATACTAAATTCAATTGTTATTAATCACAAAATTCGATATTTAAAATTAGCTACGTAGCAATAAAGATTTTAGGATAAAAAAAACAATTTAAATACATAAACTCCATAAAACATTCTCACAAACCACAAGGGTTGATAATCTCTCTTATAAGAATAAAGTGCTATGTGCATTGCAAAGCACTTGACACATATTTCTCATCACTAATATTTTTCCTAGGATTTATCACATAATAAGCAGCAAAATCATCCAACACGGTTCTCTGACAGAATATTGATATACAAAATATCATTGTTAAAAATATAGATGAAAAAATATAGAAAGCAAAAATATCTACTCCCTATACTTAAAGAGGTAAGTACAAAAATATTGAAAAAAATATCGATGTAAAAAATATAGTACAAAACATCGATTTTTAAATATATATATAATAAATATTAAATATGTTAAATGATAAAATTAATATAAAAAATAAAGTAGATTTAATATACATTTTAACAAACATTACAAATAAACGTAATTAAAAAAGTTAAACACATACATAATAATTAATATATATACATACTGTAAAACAATTAATAAACTATTAATATAAATGTATTTTATCATTTACAAATATATATATATACATATATACCAATAATATCAAATCTAATTAAAAAACATTTTATTATAAATTAGAACATTAAAGTATTTAAAAATCTTTAAACTTACATTTCCCACTCCAGTCAGAGCAACAGTAGGGAAAGTGTTGGATAGCAAAGGGGTAAAAATTACTATTCCCACTCCACTGAGTAAAACAGTAGGGAAAGTGTTGGATAGCGGAGGGGTAAAAATTACTATTCCCACTCCAGTGAGTGCAACAGTAGGGAAAGTGTTGGATAGTGGAGGGGTAAAAATTACTATTCCCACTCCAGTGAGTGCAACAGTAGGGAAAGTGTTGGATAGTGGAGGGGTAAAAATTACTATTCCCACTCCAGTGAGTGCAACAGTAGGGAAAGTGTTGGATAGCGGAGAGGTAAAACTAACTATTCCCACTCCAGTCAGTGCAACAGTAGGGAAATTGTTGGATTGCAGAGGGGTAAAAATGACTATTCCCACTCCAATAATTGTAACAGTAGGGAAAGTGTTGGTTAGCGGAGGGGTAAAAATTACTATTCCCACTCCAGTGAGTGCAACAGTAGGGAAAGTGTTGGATAGTGGAGGGGTAAAAATTACTATTCCCACTCCAGTGAGTGCAACAGTAGGGAAAGTGTTGGATAGCGGAGAGGTAAAACTAACTATTCCCACTCCAGTCAGTGCAACAGTAGGGAAATTGTTGGATTGCGGAGGGGTAAAAATGACTATTCCCACTCCAATAATTGTAACAGTAGGGAAAGTGTTGGATACGGAGGGGTAAAAATTACTATTCCCACTCCACTGAGTGCAAAAGTAGGGAAAGTGTTGGATAGCGGAGGGGTAAAATTACTATTCCCACTTCAGTGAGTGCAACAGTAGGGAAAGTGTTGGATTGCGGAGGGGTAACAATGAATATTCTCACTAGTCAGTTCAAAATTAAAAACAAACAAAATATTAACAAAAATATTTAAAAAACAAAATGAATAAAAAATATATAAATATGTCAAACATTTAAATACAAATATATTTAATATTTTAAAAAATAAAAAAAACATATTATAATGTTAAATACATATGACAAATACCTACAAATATTATATTAAATAAAATAAAAAATAATTTTCAAACAAATAAATATTTTTAATTACAAATTATTTAGAAACAAAAACATTAATTATTACATACATTTACTTTTTTATTTTCTACCCTATAACACCACACAATTCACAAACCACATCTAAATATTTTTTTTAAACTGTACTTCTATAATTAACGTAATTAATTACCAATTAAAGAAATATTATTCATTAAAAAACAAATTAAAACCCGTAAAAATTAATTTACTTCCCACACTTTACCCCTATAATCCCCACAATGCACAACAAAAATCAAACTGTAAAAAATTAATTACAAAATTAAAACTTATTTTCAATTAAAAACTAATAGTATTTAACAACAAATTGTAAAGTAAGTAAAATTAATTTACCTTCCTCCCTTTACCCCTATAAAAGTAAAACCCGCACACAAAAAAATATAAACAAATACCCTAATTTAATATCAATTAATTGATTAATAATAATGATCAACTAATAGATTAAGCATAAATTACTTCCCACTCTTTACCCCTATAAACCCCACAAGCCACACCTAAAATTTATTACGCAATTTCCATATTTAATATTCAATTAATTAATTAAAATTAATTAACAACTATTTAATCATTAATTACAACTAAATTACTTCCCACCCTTTACCCCTATAAACCCCACAACCCGCACCTAAAATTAATTACACAATTTCCATAATTAATTTACAATCAATTAATTAATTTAAATTATCAACTAATTATTAATTAATTAAACATAAATTACTTCCCACCCTTCACCCCTATAAACCCCACAACCCGCACCTAAAATTAATTACACAATTTCCATAATTAATTTTCAATAAATTAATTAATATAAATTAACAAATAATTAATTAATCAAAAATTATTTCCCACCATTTACCCCTATAACCTCACAACCAGCACCTAAAGAAAATTACACAATTACAATAATTAATTACCAATTAATTAATTAATATTAATTAACAACAAATAAATAATTAATTACAAATACATTACTTCCCACAATATACACTATAAAATCTCAATAAAATAAATATTATTAAATACAAAATATTCATTAATTTATTACAATTAAATTACTTCCCACCCTATTCCCCTATAAACCCACAACCCGCTACGGAACTAAAAAACGCAAAATGTAATTAAAATAAAATTGATAACTACTAAAATTGTAACACATATATTAAAAAACATAAACAATACTTATACAAAAAAACATACATCACATACATTTAAAATATAAACTAAAATACATAACACTAATTAAAAAATCGATATTTTAAACAACTATGGGGCCCATTACGATACCCGGCGTAAATAAATCCGCCAGGCATGGAATCGGCAAAATACCGCCCGCATACACCGTCTGAACACCGACCACGCCATTACGATAACACAAACCAAAAACCGCCATCGGCGGAAAAATCGCACAAAATACCGCCCGCCATCGTCCGAGTCGGAGTCAAACCGCCCGCCACGGACGGAAACACGCACGACAACACAAAACCGCCCGCCCTCACGGCCGACACACCGCACGTGAAATTACGATCGCACCGCCATGAGCGCGGGAAAACCACAAATATACCGCCCGCCAGCGCAAACAACGCCGATGCCAATCGACACGGCAGAAACCATGGCGCCCACGTCCCTGCACAGAAACCATCCGCTCACAAAACCAATAGCACACAACATGGCCAATAAGTCCACACAGCAAGGCACGCACAAATACACAAGCACAGTACACATCCCGAAAACACCCCCCCTGGACAAACAAAAAATACAAAGGCCAGAACACCAGACACAACACACCTGAAAACAACAGACCATGAGGACACACCCACATAGGTAAGTACAAAAGCAGCACTCCCACAGAACACAACCCCTTGCAACATTGTAAACCAGAGAGGAGAGGAGAGGACACAGTGACACAGCAAGGACAACAGCACACCACAGAAACGCACACATCACTACCACCACTACCACCACCACCACCACCACCACCACCAAACACCACCACCACCACCACCACCACCACCACCTCCACCACCACCAAACACCGGCACCACAAACCCCCTGCACATTACACAACACACACCGCACCAGCACCACAAACATCATGGCACCACAAAGAATGCCCAAGTTCACGCCCATGGAGCTGACGGTCATGGTCGACGAGATCATCAAGGTGTACCCACAAATCTATGGGAACATGGTCCAGCACACACCACTAGCCACCAGAAACAGAATGTGGAACCGGATCGTAGACCAGGTCAATGCAGTCGGGACCCTGCCCAGGAACAGAGTAGAAATAAACAAACGGTGGAATGACGTCAAGAGCCTGGTCAAGAAGAAGGAGGGCAAAAACAGAGAGCTGGCTGCCGTCACTGGCGGAGGGAATCCCGCGCTCTTCAAGACCTTCAAAGCGTGGGAGGAGAAGGTGCGAGTCATCATACATCCCGAGATCCTCGCCGGATTAGCAGGGGGAGTGGAGGCTGGTAAGTACAAACTAATGTATACCAGCACACCGCTATGTACTCACATGCACTACCACCATGCCACAGCTCCCAGGGACAAACACCCCCATGTCCAGCACACAATACACAACACATCACACACACATACAACAGACACCACCACACACAGCCCAAACAGAACAACTGTAAGATGCGTGGGGACATGTGCACACTCAGCCAGCCACGTAACCACCAACAGGTCCCCAAATATGCCAGAAGCGCCACAACGAGCACCCACCACACCCATGTGTCCGCCACAGCTGCACTAACCGACAAGTAACAGGTAAGTGGCAGGAACACAAAGTGCAGTGGGTGGGACGGTGGACAGCCCAAGTACAAAACACACCAGGCCCCTAGTCCCACAGTACAGCAAGGAGGAGCATCCCCCACACCCCACAGCCACGTGTCAGCCACCGCAGTGCACAACGACAGCCGAAAGGTAGACATCACGGTCCACAGCAATCGGTATCAGTGGGTGTCCAGCCACCACTACGACCCACAACACCCCCCACCCCCACAGACCTGCAACATGGAGCACCCCCGCTTAGAGCCATGTGGCATCCAGTACAGTGCACGCACGAACAACTTGCAGGTGGGAAACTGGACAGGGCTGGATTACTGGAGGCATGAGGACCGGAACACGACCAACACATGGGACATGTCACGTAGCACACGAACACGCAGCACCGCCCACCGTCACGAACAAGTGAACAATGTGCACACGGATATGAACCACAGAGTCACACCCCACATGACCCATCACAAACACAGCAACACCCAAGGAGCCACGTCTGCATGCACAAGCCACACTGAACATAGTTCCACACGGCAGCCACTGTGCAACCCATCACACACAACCGAAACACCATTGAAGTCCTGTCCATGTAGCCCCCACTGCCTGTCAACCCCACACCCCACAACTACGCCTATGTAAGACAAACAACACTAGACGCAACAGAGCGGAACAACAGAAATGCACACGAACACCACTGAACCCATCAAACTCACAGACACACCATGCACATACAACATACCATCCATCCCATCCGTCAGCCCCAGTCTCATGAAAGGCATGTCATCCGCACAGCTGCCACACATACAGCAGTCACGCTAAGACACATGCCCATGACCAACCATGTGCCAGAAGTCAATTAAGCGCACGACACACTGTGAGCAACAACACACAACATGGGCCACACCCCCCCGAGCACTGCAGTGATGCACATGGCACAGGGCAGCACGCACACCAAGGAGATGGGACAACTGCAATACGTTGGCTGGCACACAACTATCACTCACTCATAACAATGCGTCCAATGCCATGTCCAGTAACCACAACAGACAGCAAATATGCAGGGCATGTCAGGCATGCACACACCTCAGACCATGCACTGTCATGCTGCCACAACACATGTCACGTTCGGCACCCATGGCTCACAGCATGTACCCCAAAAGCATATCCCCTCCCAAATGCGAATCTGGGGCATGGCCCCCATGTTGCCATATGCGTTCCTAAGCGTTCCATATGAACTCCAAAAGCAAAGTACAAACCAGACCCAGGATGGGCCAGGAGCCCGCATACACCAGAGTCACAATGAGTAGGGGCAAAGCAACACACCCATCGGCATGGCCAATCCGTCCCATGCCACATGTGCACAGCACACAGTCCCATTGCCTAGCACACACAACTACAGATGCCACAGCCACACACTCGCCTCCGGGAAACCCATGTACGAGATTGCACGAACTGCCAATGTCAGACGACTAATACATACTTCGCCAGGTGCAACACAATAACAAATCTCATTCTCTCCACAGGTGACGAACTGCTGGACGCTGGGGATGGAGACAGCAGCCAGCACAGCCAGCCAACAAGCCCCCAACGAGGACACACGGATCTGGAGGATCTGTCCACCTCTTCGGACACGGACCACCAAGCTGGCCCATCTGGCGTGGCAGGGCCCAGCCGCTCCCCAGGACCCCTCCTACCCACCAACCCATCATCCAGGGCTGCTGAACATTCCCAGCCCCCTGCTGCCACTGTCGTTGCGGCCACACCCACGGACATTGCGGCCACACCAACGGTCAATGCGGCCACACCCACGGTCATTGCGGCCACTACCACTGCCGCAACCGCCACCATCGCCGCACCGACCACCACCGCCACCACCACCACCACGTCTTTGCTGGCACCAGCCCCAGCGCAGGTGGTGGCCCGGCCGACTGGATCCACCCTGGGAGCCACAGCGAGGACCGCGGTATGCAATGTGGCTAGTGGGCAGGCCGGTGGCATCAGGACTGGTAGGAGGAGCAGGGTCAGGGAAACGCCAGCCTCCCCTGGGAGCCATGCCCTGCCTCAAATGGCCAGAGTCCTTGGGGCCTATGAAGAGGCCCAAGAACAATGGGTCAGGTCTGCTTCAGACACGCGGGAGGTGCTGGGGGTGCTGAGGTCCATGGACGCCCATATGGGCCAATTCGTGTCCCGTATGGACCAACTCGTGGACCTCATGGGCCAGCTGGTGGTGGCGGTGGGGTCACAGGCAAGGCCAGCAGCACCACCTCCGCCACCACCTGCTAGGGCGCAGGGTCGGGCAGCAGTGTCCACATCCCCTGCGACCACAGCCAGTGAGCACACCTCACCCACCACCAGCAGGTCGCCACCACACACCCCCTCCCAAACGTGGAAGGGGCCGTCCGAAGAGGAAACAGGTCTCCCGGGAGGACTTCGCACGCACCAGTCGCAAGTGAGGCAGCCAGCCAGCCTTCCGCCAGCCTGCCTTGACCAGCCACTGCATTGACTTGCTCTACGATCCCACTCCACACAGCCAGCTGGATGGCATGTGTGTGTTGGACCATGGATATAGAACCAGTGGGTACACCCTGAGCTTCACGCAGCCATTACCGACAGCTCATTGACACTGCACGCACCACTTTTGTCATCACCTTACGCACAATCACATGTCACAGTTTGTAATAAATGCACCTTTTTCACTAACTGCTGTTTGTGCCCTGTGTTTTATTTGTACGGAATACAACGGCCACCTTGGGCGGAAAGGCACCTGATGCGTGGCATGGCAATGGAATCCGGACGGCCTGTAGGGACCTAGGGGTGGGAGACAGAACAGGAGCACATTCAATGAGTGTGTCACACACCCATCACACAGTACATGTCAACAACTACAAGCAATGTACACACATCGCACAGAGCAATAGGGCACAATGCCACAGTCACCGACAGTGGCATACTACCCTGGCCATGGAGCGTTGACACACAGCACGTAGTGAACAAACGGCCACCCTGACACATCACACACACACCTGCACAGATACAGCCACATCAGCCGTCGTACATGGACACTCACCGTCAAGTGAAGTAGCGGGCGATGAGCTGCTGCCGCACATTCCCAGCTTCCTCCTCTCCGCTGTCCTCCTCACTCGAGCTGTCCTGGTCTGCGGGCTGGGGCCCTGGTTGATCTCCGTCATCCACAATGAGGGGGATCTCCTTCCGAATGGCCAGATTGTGCAGCATGCAGCACGCCACCACTATCTGGCACACCTTCTGTGGGGAGTACGCCAGTGCACCCTCGGTGCGGTCCAGGCACCTGAACCTGGACTTGAGGAGGCCAAAGGTACGCTCGACCACACGTCTGGTCCTCCCATGTGCCTCATTGTATCGATCGTCTGCTGGGGTGCGAGGATTCCTCAATGGACTGAGCAGCCATGCCCCATTCGGATACGCAGAGTCACCTGGGTGTGAGGGACACAGAGAACCGTTGCTATTCCAACTGGACAGGGGACAGCATCGCACAACAAGCACGCTACACCACTCCACATACTCACCGACAATACAGCCACGATCCTGTTGCAGATTGGCCATCAGTCGTGGCAAGATGCTGTTGCGCATTATGTGTGCGTCATGGGCCGAACCTGGAAACTTGGCACACACGTGGGTGATCACCATGTCCGCACGGCACACCACTTGCACATTCAGGGAGTGCGTGTGCTTCCTGTTGCGGTACAGGTGCTCAGTGGCCTGTGGTGGAACAAGGCCAACATGTGTGCAGTCAATGGCTCCCACAACGTGTGGGATCCTGCCAAGGGCATAGAATGCACCCTTCACTGCCGCCAATTCACGAGCCCTGGGGAAGCGGATGTACCTGTTCCGGTAAAGCATCATGGCTGCCAGTACATCCCTCAGCACCTTGCTGAACATGGGCTGGGACATCCCACCTCCACTGCCCACTGTGTGCTGGAATGACCCAGTGGCGAAGAAATGCATGGCGGCCATCACCTTAGCCGTGGGGGTGACAGCAGTCGGATACACCCTGCGGGGACGGAGATGGGGCTCTAACATGGCACACAGTCGATGCAGGGTTGGCCTGTCCAGCCGAAACTTCCTGATAACCTCTGTATCGTCCATGTCCGCCAGCAGTTGGTATGGGCGGTCAATGTTCGGTCTCCGCCTGGGGAAAATGGCAGAGGACACATGTCAAAGCAACACAACACATAGCAATTGCGCATTCACATCACTGACATGACTGAGCAAGCACATGTGCCACAGCCCAGCTGTCAAGCTGGGACGGCACGGCCACAATACACTTACACAGATCTCCCAACAATGGCAATGGCAAGTGAGACATACCACTGCCATGGTCATGCACATGGGGATCTAGGCCCCAATGACTTGCGGGGCGTGCTGATGGGGACTGACTGCATATTCGTCAAGCGGCAACGCCACGGCGACATGAGTGTCTGCTGAGCATGGAACTGCTTCCGAGGCTGGATGAGTATGGCACACGACGACGACGATGTGGGCACGGGCTGAGCGGCCAATACAAGTGGGACCTGTGGCACGAGGGGAAATGAGACAGTAGTAGGTGTCAGCACTGCACCCTATGTACAGCACTGTACGGATCACAGCTCCCGAAACATTGACAGGTGTCCACATTGACAGCCCCATGCCAAGACGGCTGTGTGCTTGCAGTCACACGTCACAGGTGAGAGGTTACATTGCACGCGCCAGGTGGCAGACGTACATGGTGGGAGCTGGCATGTGTGTGCATGTGTCTCCTGTTCAGGATCCACCAGATGGGCGCTGACTCTGTACTGACCATTGGACACAGCATGTTCCGTGGTAGGCTTGTGTGTGTGGGATGGTGGCACTGGATGTGCCTCCGTTGGGTGGGGGGCCATGCACAGGGCGGGTACGTCGATGATTGCGCATTGTTGGTCACGGTGGGTGCACCTACTAAGATGTGTTGCCCTGTGTTCAATTCCTATGTCCGCATGATGATGGACTGTGGATGTGGGCAGACTACACATTGGTCGATGTGCTGTCTATATGCATGTGCCTTCACACCAGGCACAGCTGCCCCTGCACATGTGACCCCTGCTGGACTCGCTGCTGGGTCTGTGGAGCTGATGCACCTTCTGCGCGTGGGGCGGACAGCACTCCTCACTTCCCTCATTGCGCATGTCATGTCTTTGCCGCAGGTGACATGGATCATGGAGGGCCCACATGTACGCGTGGGTAGGCAACACATGATTGTTCACTGGTCGCCACCCCCAGTCAGTGTTTCGAATGGGAAGGTTGTCGTGCTGGTGGTATGTTCGATGTGGCGGATGGGCGGGCCTAGGTGCGGGCTTACATTCCGGACATGGGGGGTAGTTGAATTGGCGACTAGTTGCAGTACACACGGGACACGTCGCTTCCTTTCCACATCTGGGTCATCCCTTGTACTAACTGACAGTGATACAGTCATCTTCGCCCCAGCCCTCATGTCCTCCCTCGCCCCCCAATATGCATGCTCACCTGCGAGGCTAGCGCTTGCACAGGCAGCCCCAAGCTCGCACCAGAGAGGGCAAGGAGTGTATGTGTGGGTCCAGTTGCACGAGTGGGCTGTCTCAGGGTATGATGTGTGGCGGGACGCCGTCCACCTGCGTGGTGCCCCAAATGGAGACCCGGCCTGCATGGACTATGCATCACAGTCTTCGCCTTCCGGATCCGCCACCTGCGACACCCAGTGGCTGTGGCTGCCCTTGCGGCCAGGCCGCGTCCGTCTGTGGCTGATGGCCCACACATTCACTCTTTGGCCTCTCTGGGGAGGGCTCGGGGGTGGTGGCGCACGCGCTTGCACTTAGTCGCAATGGCATGTGGCGTGGTTGGTATGATGGGCAATGGATGGGATGGTGCGAGCCACCTCCCGTGACGTCAGTGCTGCTCGTGCTGTGGTGCGTCCCCCTACACTTCCATGTGACTTGTGCCATGCTAGACGTTGAGGTTCTATTGCCTGCGTGATATGACCAGGAGGAGCGCGAGGAGACCTCTCACACACCATGCTCCACTGCCATCCCGTGCCCTGTATCGCCAGTGCGGATTGACTATGTTGGGGTTACACCTGGTCGACTTGGGCTGTGTGTGCCTTGTCAAGGGGCATGGTGGGCGCACAACAGGATCCAGCTTGTCCACAGAGGGTGGGCTGAGGTGCGCCTGGTACCGCTTTGTACGTGTGCCCGGCTGCTGTGCACACACGTGTTCACTCCCCCGACAGGTGTCCTCTCACAATGCCCAGGGAAGCGGTGGTGTACTGTTCATGACCCCTCCCAACACGGCGTGCTCCAACTTGTCATGTGCGCATCTACCCGTCGCACCCACCCACCTGAGCACTGCGTCCATACGACTTCACACGACACATGTGTGTCTTCCACAGTAGTGCTACTCATTTGCGTTGACATCCAATACCAGTGGACTACATGGTCATGTCACGACTGCCGTGTACTTCACATACTCTCATCCTCTCTCATTCGTACTTGTGAAATGAGTCAGCGGAGACAGTTCTGGTTTCAAACATTATATTGAGTCTTCTGTCCTCTGTGATGCAGTATAGTGGACACTACTGGCAGCGGAATACATGTTGGGGATATACTGAGCATGATTGCAAATGGGATAGGGTGTGGGGTTACATGTGATTGGCTGTTGCATGTGGGATGTGGGCTTCAGAGTGACATCTGCTTGGCCAAGGCTGTGCTAATGTACATTTACGTATAGCTGCGGAGCTGCGGACTTTGACACAGACGGTATACATGTAGCCTACCAGACCGCTCGGCATCATGGGCACAGTCCATCTCAGTTCCATGTGACAGGTTTGCTGCGGTTGTTCCTCATGCACGCGTGCATGTGAGATGACATCAGGGCATGTGCTTGCGTGCATGCAGCGGCGTGCCACTTGTTGTTGCACTGTGGTGGTTACTGGACATGTCACAGTCACTGGGGTCGTGTTGTTGTTGTATGCACTTGTCGTCCATGCAAAGGTCCTGGTATGGGATTCCCGGGGCGGGGGTGGGAGGGGTGCAGCACCCACAGACTCCAGGCGACCTATTCATGTCCACTGAGCGGTGTGTGTGTCCATGTGCGCTGGATCCATGTCGTGTCCTGGTTGTACGTGCAGTTCCGTCCATGTGGGTGCGATGCACAGAGCCCATGCCACTGCCTCCCACGATGCATGCGGTGTTCCTGGATGTGATGGGGAACAGTGTGCATGTCCCGGTCATATCCGATGTCATGGCGATGTCGTTGATGGTGTGGTTACAGTTGCCGGTCGTTTGGTTTGGCTGTTGTGGTGGTGACTGGCCAGTCCGTGCGGAAGCTGAGCATGGGTGCGGGGTTGGACTTCATAGGTCACTCGGGGAACCTGCGTTGTGGTCCGACGTATTTACAGGTTGTCAGGTATGCGATGCCTTCCAGCAGGGCTTCCATGTCATTGGTGGTGTACATGTTTGCCAGCCAATGAAGCGGATGGTGGCTGTCAAGGTGTTGTTCGTAGGTTGTCCCTTGGAGGACCATGATGGGGCATGCTGGGTGACATTCGATGTAGCTGTTCTCGATGATCCGTCGTGTGGAGGCACAGTGGTCCCATTTCAGTGCGGGTGCGATGTTGGCCACATACGCCATGCCCCCATAGGCAGAGCAGGCCCTGTCGTGTGCGTCCAGAGGGAGGAGTAGTGGTAGCAGGTCCGCCTTCAGACATGCCGGGTTGGAGAGGCATATCTCGACGGGATGCTGGTAGGGACACCTCCGACAGTAGAAGACGGGCATGACGCAGCTGAACAATGTGATGCGGTAAGTCAGTCGGTAACTTACGTTCAGCAGGGACAGGAGATCGCATCCCAATGTATGGAACAGGTTGGTTTTGTACAGCTTGAGCTCTTCGGCGTAGTTGGGTAGGTGTGTTGCGGTTGCCATTTCGCAGCGGTTCGTAGAGGTGGCGTGCTCCGGCTGTGTGTGCAGTCTGCAATGTGCACGCTCAGGGGTTGCTGTGAGCTCTGTGTAGTCGTGGGGAGACAGGACTTGTGTTCTGTTTGCTTGTTTGGAGGACACGGGCCCTCTTCCCACATGCTTCTCAGACAGTTCAAGGTCGGTGCTGTGTGACTCCTTCCAATTAACTTGCATGTGGCCGACATGGGGGAGTGTTTTCTTGTTTCTTCCCCGTCCGTTGTGTGCTTCTGTGAAAGGCGCTATCTGCCCTGTGGTCGGTCTCCTCGGCATGCCTGTGTTGGTCTATTCTTGGACAATGGCTGTATTCACCGGCTTCTGTCGTAGGGCTGTGGTTTCGGTGTTGGAATGGAAGGTCATTCAGTGCTGTCTGCTCTCCCTTGTGTGGGCGGCAGGCTGCCTTTCCGCTCTGCGTTGGGCCTTGTGTGTGGATGTAATTCTTGGGCCACCTGTTGTCGGTCCCCGGGCTCTTTGGTGTTCCGTTTTATATGTCTTGTTCATATGTGCAGGGTGGTATGGGTTTTCCAGTGTGGTACTGGCGTTCCTCTTCCCGAAGGGGCCCTGCTTCTCCTAGTTGGTGTTGCCGCCGCTGTGTGCTACGCCATGTTTGTTGCACTGGGGTGTGTCCTGCTGTTGCGTGTCTTCACTGACATGTGTGCGTCGGTTGTGTGGCGTTGGGTGTTGTCCGTGAATTGGGCGTTGGGGACATGTCTGTGGCCGGCCTGTCACGTGTCATGTGCGTTCGGGGTGGGGCTGATGTGTGTGCTGCTTGGTTGTGTCCCTGTGTCTGTGTGCGACGCATGCATGGCGCTGCGGTTGGCCTCTGCGTTGTGCGCATGTGTGGCGGCGTCATCGGCGCTTTGTGGCCGTGACGGGGTGGTTGGTTCCTAGTCCCAGGTGGTGTGTACACATGTGTTCCGCGATGTTAGGATTTGGCCTGTGTGTCATATGTGGATGCGATGGTGGATGTGTAGTGTACACGCGCTGGTGGGGGTTGTCCGCTTTTTCCGCCCTTGCACTGTGTGCGCTGTTTGCGTGCACTTGTTATGTGTGTGCCTACCTGCGTCTCCGCGGTGCGTTGCGTCCTTGGTGGTGCATCAGCAGAAGCATGGGGAGGGCCTGCAGTGCTGGATTCATGCTCGGGATGCCGCTTCTTCGTTTTCCGTGCTCTGCGTCCGTGTTACCGCCTCTCTTTCACGTGCGGTGTCTCTTAGCCGTGGGAGCCGTTTGTTTGCGGCATTGTAATTTATACGCCGGGCGGGACGTGTTTCGTCGGACGGTGTGTGTCAGTTGGGCTGCGCCGCTACGTGTACGGGCGCACTTTGATGGCGGACGGTGTTGCTGGCTTGCCGGCGGTGTTTGGCCTGCTTTTCGCATCGTAATTGGGCGGGCGTGTGGACTGCTGCGTGCCGGCGGTAACTGGTGGTTTTTGCATCCGCCAGCACGGCGGTTGTGCTTCCGCCCGCCATCGTAATGAGCCCCTATGTTTTTGCAAACGATATAAATGACTTCGATATTTTTGAAAACGATATTTCTTACCTTAAATTCGATATTCTTGACCACGATATTCTTGCAGTCGATATTTCTGTGTCACAATATTTCCAAATCGATATTTGTATAGGTCGACATTTCCAACTCGATATTCTGTCTGCATACCATCCAACACGTACTAGCGTACAAGGTGTAATAGCCTCCTCGTCTGTCTGGGTCACAAACGTCTGTCGCCTAAACCAAACATTCAATAAAAAGCGAATTACAGCAAAAACATCAGGATTTGAGGTGTTGGTCTTTAGAATCCTGTAAGCAACCCAATATTGTCTGACTGTTATGTTCAGGTATATTGGTCGAATCCACTTCCTACAAGAGAAATGGTATTCGGTACAGAAAAACAGAATATGTTCCTCAGACTCTGGGGCCAGGCCACATGCAGGACACATAACTGAAGGCTGGTCATTGGCCCAGTAGCTGAAAGACCTTACTGGTAGACAACACAAGCAGAATCTTACATACAAACTTTTTGCTAGTGGTGGCGAGATCAGATCTAAGAAGGGCTCAAACTTTGGTCATGACTTAAAACTTAAAAACTGGGCAGTTAGACGCCCAGTGGATATGCTGGTGGCATACTGATCTGCTACATACGCCCAGAACTTAGGGGCTCATTAGGATGGCAGGCGGACCTGAGTCCGCCCGCCATCCTTGCGGTGTGTGGACCGCCCGCCAGACATGAGGCCGTCCCGCACAACAAATTAGGATGCGAACGCCACCATGGCGGTCGCATTCTCAAATTTAATATTGCGGCGGGTGCTGCTGACAGCAGCACCCGCCACGATGTTAAAATCGCATGTCTAGCATTTCACTGCACCACATGGCAGGCACCACACGGTGCCTGCCACTTGGTGCAGTGAAATGTAGGGGGCTACCATAGGTACCCCCCAAGTGCACCTCACCTCCCCCCGACACAAGGGGGGCCAGCAACGGGCATCACATACATTTAAAATATAAACTAAAATACATAACACTAATTAAAAAATCGATATTTTAAACAACTATGTTTTTGCAAACGATATAAATGACTTCGATATTTTTGAAAACGATATTTCTTACCTTAAATTCGATATTCTTGACCACGATATTCTTGCAGTCGATATTTCTGTGTCACAATATTTCCAAATCGATATTTGTATAGGTCGACATTTCCAACTCGATATTCTGTCTGCATACCATCCAACACGTACTAGCGTACAAGGTGTAATAGCCTCCTCGTCTGTCTGGGTCACAAACGTCTGTCGCCTAAACCAAACATTCAATAAAAAGCGAATTACAGCAAAAACATCAGGATTTGAGGTGTTGGTCTTTAGAATCCTGTAAGCAACCCAATATTGTCTGACTGTTATGTTCAGGCATATTGGTCGAATCCACTTCCTACAAGAGAAATGGTATTCGGTACAGAAAAACAGAATATGTTCCTCAGACTCTGGGGCCAGGCCACATGCAGGACACATAACTGAAGGCTGGTCATTGGCCCAGTAGCTGAAAGACCTTACTGGTAGACAACACAAGCAGAATCTTACATACAAACTTTTTGCTAGTGGTGGCGAGATCAGATCTAAGAAAGGCTCAAACTTTGGTCATGACTTAAAACTTAAAAACTGGGCAGTTAGACGCCCAGTGGATATGCTGGTGGCATACTGATCTGCTACATACGCCCAGAACTTAGGGGCTCATTAGGATGGCAGGCGGACCTGAGTCCGCCCGCCATCCTTGCGGTGTGTGGACCGCCCGCCAGACATGAGGCGGTCCCGCACAACAAATTAGGATGCGAACGCCACCATGGCGGTCGCATTCTCAAATTTAATATTGCGGCGGGTGCTGCTGACAGCAGCACCCGCCACGATGTTAAAATCGCATGTCTAGCATTTCACTGCACCACATGGCAGGCACCACACGGTGCCTGCCACTTGGTGCAGTGAAATGTAGGGGGCTACCATAGGTACCCCCCAAGTGCACCCCACCTCCCCCCGACACAAGGGGGGCCAGCAACGGGCCCACAAACCCAATCACCACCAGCCTTTCCATGGCGGCCTCGCCGCCATGGAAAGGCCTTTCTTTTCCCACATCCTAATATGGCGGACAGTGCCTGCTAGGCACCGCCACCATATTGGTGGCCCTGCTCCACCCGTTTGGCAATCGGTGCGATTGCCACCGGCGGAAAAGCGGCGGACGGACTTTGCGTCCGCCGCGATACCCACCGCCATCCTAATATGGCGGTGGGTAAATCTCATTGTGATGGCGGAACGATCGCCACCGCCGGCCCAGCGGTGGCGATTGTTCCGCCATCGTAATGAGCCCCTTAGTTTTTACACTAGTTAATTATATTTTAGCTAGCCCTCTCTGGGCTGTCCCACAAACTGGCCATTTCCAACAACCTACACCAGGTTGTAACATGTTGGAGCCATGAGATTATTTTAGCACCACTAATCATTAGCAATTCCCTCAATGACTCGCGGTAGTCAGTTAACTCGGGCATAGTCCAAAGGCACAGCCAGTACATTTGATGTTTAAGTGAGTCCACATCCCCAATTCTCTTGATCCCAAGATGAAAGAACAATGAGGTCAATTGGGTGCTGGCCAGGACGGTGTCAAGAGATGTAACATAAATATTCTTACACAACACCAATTTGTAGGTGTCAGCATGATCCCAAACCGTGGCTCCATAGAACGCAGCACTTTGGGCTTTAGCACGATAGAGCTCCAAAGCAGGGGTTAATAACCGGGTCTGGGTCTGTTTATGAAATTGTAATATTGATTTAGATGTATGCCATAGGGTGAGATAGCTTTTATCGAGTTGCGATTCCCATCCTAGCGAATCTGTCAGCCTAACCCCTAAGTAATCAAAGCTCTTTACCCTCTCAAAGTGTTTTCTGAAATTCTCACTGCCCGTGTTCTGACCTTGCCCTTCCCAAAGACCATGAATTTAGTTTTCTCTATATCAAGTTCCAGACCCCTAGTTACGCAAAAAGCCAGAAATGTATCTAATAAGTTGTGGAGGCCCATTGGGGTCCTGTAAATAAGTAGAGTCATCTGCGAACAGCAAGATCGGTGTCTTCTTACCATTCAGAACTGGTTGATTGTTTCTACAATCCATGAGTTCACTGACCACCTCATTAATATACAAGGAAAATAGAGTTGGTGCAAGTCTGCATCCTTGGTGCTCCCTGCGTCAAATAGGAATCTTACTGGTTAATACACCCTATTTCCCCCACTGGACCTGGATATAGTTTCCCTCATTCATTCTTGCTATCAGATTTACTAGATTAGCAGGGGCTCCCAGGCCTAACAAAACTTTCCAGAGGGTATATCGGGGCACAGGGTTGAACGCAGCTTTCTGGTCAACAAATGCTACGTACAGTTTTAGGTTTTTTTAGCAGCACATATTTCCAAGTGATTAGTGTAAACCGAAAGGGCTGATTGCATGTACTTGTTTTGGCTCGAAAGCCCGCTTGGTAGGAGGACAGAATCTCGTTGTCGTCCATCCACACTTGCAATTTATCCAGGAGTTGCCTTGTGAAAATGTTCTGCAAATTATCAATTATGCTAATCGGCCTATAATTGGAAGGAACTGAGGCATAACTCCACTTACTTATTTAAAGAATATAGGGGCATATTAGCAAGACCGGCGATAAAATGATCGCCGTTTTAGCGGCAGGAAACTGCCACTAAAACGGCGATAATGGGCTTGCTAATATGCGTTATAGAATTCCAATAGAAGCCCAGGTTAGATGTGCAGGACATCTAACCTGGGCTTCTATTGGAATTCTATAACGCATATTAGCAAGCCCATTATCGCCTTTTTAGCGGCAGTTTCCTGCCGCTAAAACGGCGATAATTTTATCGCCGGTCTTGCTAATATGCCCCATAGTTTAATGAGTCAGACATTCTCAAAAAATCATTTATTATGGTAATACTCTTGATTTTTTCACATAATATATAATATAAGATTCATCGTGTAACAAAGTGCTGTATATCACGAATGCCATAACATCTCCCAATTCAAAACTGTCAAAGGGAGATGTATCACAAAGTCACAATGTTTCAAATACAAACAATTTATGACAGGATCCCCATTACTCCACTCAGGTTAAAATATCACAAGCATACTATTATCGGCCATACTTCATACACTCTATCGCATTCACACCCAAGCAAATTAAAAACAGAACTCTGTATCCCACTAATTCATGGCTTGAAATGCTCATTAGTACAGCCAGTGGTTTACTTAGGAGAATACAATTGCACAACTAAACACAGAGGTTCAATATCTGTATCACTTTACACATACTTATTTGTAAATCATTTGTGAAACTAGTAACTCAATATTTCCTTTTCAGATGCAGGCCCTGGTTTAAATCCAGGTGGAAGTTTGTGCTGATGTGCATTTCGTTGAAACACAGATGTGGACCACCTTCTTCTATGTGCTGAATGATGGGCAGAATGAATGGCAGCAGCCATGCAAGTCAGGGGTGCAAAAGGGACCTGTCTCAAGGGATGGAGAAAGTCTAAAAAAATAACACTCCACCAACATACCAGAGGGGTAAGCATGGGAGCTGCCTGAGCACCTGGTGGGGCGAACCTCTATTTTGGCATCTTTGATGAGGTGGGTCTGGGTGGGTTAGAAGTAGGGACTGGCCGCAGGCCCTGCTGCCATTCCCATACTAGGCATAGACTTTGACTGCCCCGCAGGCGGTTGGATGCAGATCCTGGCCATGCATGGTGATAGGCTGTGTGCGACATGGGGTTGCTTACCTCTGAGGAGTTGAATGCAGGGTCTGCTGCAGCCCACCCACTGCAGCCAAACCCATACCACGCACGGGCAAAGTTGACTGCCGGCAGGGGGTTGGATGCAGGTACTGCCCACAGCCCAACCCCTGGTGCCAGCCCCATGCTGAGCACAACCATTGGATGTGCACATTGGGGGCTGGCTACTGGTGGGGGTTGGCCTATGGCCAAACTCTGTGGCCAACTCCAAGCCATGCACAGCTTTTGGCATGGGGGTGCTTGCCTTTGAGGGATTGGCTGCAAGACCTGGCCAATGGCCAGGTCCAGCACCCAAACCCACCCCAATCGCAACGGAAAAGGTGTAGAGACTGCTCCACAGTAAACATGGTTCTTTTCAAATAAAAGAACATAAAGGATTGCTACTTGGCACTAAGATCACATCCTTTACTAATAAAATACTGCAGTCCTCTAATCAGCAAAAATATATTTTTTGTCATCTTTTGAATACCTATTTCACTGATAAGATAAAAACAATTAAATATAGCACTGCACTTAGAAATAAGGAACTAACTGTGATTTCAATGGATAGGAATACTCTGACTCTTTCTATTTTAACTCTGCTTAACAAAGAATGGCATATATACTAATGAATAAGGTGAAATCAGGTTCACCGAAGGATCCATGCCCCCCTCCCACAGGCTTTTTAAAAAAATTCTTCCTGAAATAGTGGAACCTATTCAATCTTTATTGTACAATTCTCTAATGCAAAGTAGACTTCCAAATTCTTTTAACAAAGCAGTGGTGATCCCACTCCAGAAAAAGGAAGGAGAAGAACCTTTGCTTATGAAAAAGTATTGTCCCATCTCCCTGTTGCCCTTTCATGCTAAACTTTTGAAAGCCCATGTGACCCAGTGTTCAATCTCTCATCTGAAAACTTCTCATTGCCTAAATCCACTCCAGGCTGGCTTTCGTTCTGCACATTGCATGGAATCTGTTTTGCTATCTGTGCTTGATGGCCTGCGTAGTGATGATAACAAGCGTCTAACCTCCGCTCTGGATATGCTAGATTTATCAGCAGCCTTTGACATGGTTGACCATAATTTCCTGGTGGACCATGTGGAGGTTGCCGGTATCGGTGGATTGCCCTTGAGTGGTTTAGGTCCTTTTTGAATTGTTGCACACAGTCTGCCCACTTGTGCCCCTATAAGGACCCGGCTCTACAGGTGGAGTGTGGGGTACCTTAGGGCTCCTCCCAATCCCCCAACCTATTTAGCATCTATATTAGATCATTAATTCAGGAACCTGCAGAAATGAACTGTAGAATATATAATTATGCGAATGGTACCCAACTATTACTCAAACTTCAAGGGTCATCTGGCTCTCAGGAAAATTTTCAGGTTGTTATGCATTTCATCTGGGACTGGATGGGCAGGAATTATCTTAAACTCAATTCAGAGCAAAATTTAATTGCAATACTGAACAATAAAACGGATCTCGGGAACAACCATTGTTGGCCTTCCACAATGGGTGCGCCTCCTACTCATAAAAGACTGGCAAAAATTTTAGGTGTTTTTCATTGACAGTGATTTGTCTATGAAACCCCAAAAAGGGACTGTGAGTTCAGCAAGTTACACAATCCTGGGGAAGATGAAAAAGATTTCTAGTTTTCTTACAGAAGCTGCCTTAACCACTGTGGTACTGGCCTTGGTAATTTCTAGGCTTGACTATGTCAATTCTTTGTATGCTGGCCTATCTAAGTGAGTCTCAATTTTTAAGCAACCTTTAAGATGCCATGTGACTCCTTTTTTAAAGGACCTCTACTGGCTTCCACTTGAACAAAGAAATAATCAAAAATATGCTATATTGTCTTTAGGGCGGTTCAGGGTGAGGGCCCGAAATTTCTTACAAACAGGATTAGACCTTCTACTCCAGCTTGTGAGCTTCGCTCCACTTCTCTGAAGTTATCGGTTACTCCAACATTTAGTAAGAAATGCATGGAGGGCCAGAACTTTTCCATTCAAGCCTCTATAATTTGGAATCCTGTTCCTCTTTTCTTACGTTCGCACTTCAAACTCCCTATCTGTAAGCAGGGCCGGACTGGCTACCGGGCGTTTTGGTGTGCTGCCAAGCTGGGGGCTGATTTCGTTGATGGGGACCTGCGTGTGCTTAAAACCATTTGTTTTGCTTTGTTTATTTAGAAGCACACGCAGGTCCCCATCAACGAAATCAGCCCCGACCGCAGTGAAATCAGCCCCCAGCTTGGCAGCACACCAAAACGCCCGGTAGCCAGTCCGGCCCTGTCTGTAAGGAAGACTTAAAGACCTTTAGGCAAGCCTACCCACTGCATTAATGCTCGCTTTTATTATACAGCATGGACTTCTAATTTTTCTTAGCACCAAGAAAACTCTGGTGTATGAGCTCTCTACATATCCAATTAGAGAGCGAGACAGAGAGCGCAAGAATGGTATAAGAAGCTAACACATAAAAAACAATACAACACAATTCAACATATACATAAAATAGAAGTGTGATAAAAAGATTTTGCTATGTAAATATAAGTATCCTACTCTATGCAAATTATTCAAGGAGAAGAGGTACACATTTTTGGAAGATGGCAAGAACCCTCCTCAGGACATAAGGCTTTAAAAAAGGAGGGCTCGCATACGCTCGACATAATGAGACCAAGACTTAAATGGTGGTCTTCCTGTTTGATTTCCGTACGTTTGACAAATTTGTCTATCTGGAGTGGCATACTAATTTCTAGATACCAGAAGCGTTTTAACGCGCTTTTTCTATTTAAAAAGCATCTTATATTCTGCTATGTTGTTCATATTTTGTGTGTTGGCTTCCTATTCCCCTCTTATTCTATATAAACTATATATGACGATTGTGACAGGGCTTCTTCTATTGACATGTGCATGTTAAATACAAATCAGGTCTAATTGTAGGTTGAACGTGACCACATTAATCCTTTTGAGAGTGTATGTGAAAGGCATAGGGCTTAGAAAACTAACATTTTGAATTGTGTGTGAGATAATCATTATCATCTTATCACCAGGCTGACATTAGTTGTGCTACCAAAAATAACAGAAACGTAGCAAACATTTTGATATATTGCTTGCGTTTCGGATATGCTTCTTACTGAGGCATTGTTCACGCAGTGATTCAGATGCAAAAAACTGCACAGCAATCCCACCTCCCCTGTCCATAGAGAATCATTGGGAAGAAAGGTATAAAGGGACCTAAGAATTTGCTAGGGTCAGACACCAGGACTGGTTACTTAGGGAGAATTCCGGAGAGCTGATATCCAACTGCAGGCCTGAACGCTTCTCAGAGTTATGAAGAAATAATACATGGCTTGGCATAAAATAGCCAGGGAAGGTATTAATTATTCAGGCAATACCATAATTAGGAGGCTGATAATAATATCAGTATAAAATTAGGTAGAGGTTAGACTAATTATTACAAATAGCATGGATATGCAATATGAGATTTTTGGGGGTTTTCTAATATTTATCTTGTTTCATATTATGGTTGCTGAAATAATAATAATATTTTTCAGAATTTTGATACACAAAGTTTGTCTGCTAAGTATACATAATAAATAGCCAATAATTATAAACATCAATTGTTGTGTTTGTGTCTACTGCTTTCAGGGATCACAGTGTGGGCATCTACAAATAACTCCTCCACATAAGAGCAGACAGGGTTGTCTGACTCAACACTCTAGATGGAGATAAGGCTGACTCGTTATAGAGAGGACTAAGAGACACATGCCAGTTTTTCTTTTCTCTGAAGGGGGGGGGGGGAGGGGAAATAAGCCAACACCCCATGGGGCTAAGCAAATCTTCTCAGATGTGACCCTTATTTTTGGGGTGGTTCATGGCATATATTTGTGTTCATGGCATGTATCTTTTTCCATGCCTTAATTATTCATGTAATAAGAATGAAATGTGTTACATTAATTTTATTTAAATATATTCCTTTGGAAGCAATCTATTCTAGTTCTACTGCGCTTCTCCCAGCTACCTTGTATTTATTGGATCGCACTAATGTCATATATAAAATATTGCACATATCAAAAGCAGAACTTTGGATATTACAATGCAAAGAAAAGCTAGGTCTGGATGAATTAGACAGAAACAAATCATCCCACGTTCGGTACCAGTGCTTCGTGCACTCCTGGATTCCACTCACTATTCTGGTGCGGTATGAGTTTTTTGCAAGCACTGAAGTCCCAGAATGCACCAGAATGCAAACAAACAAGATGTAGAAGAGGTAGCAATGCAAGACTTGCCACAATGTATCTGGTGATGTGAGCTTCTGTATAGAGGATTGGTGCTGGTAAATGCTGGACAGAAGAGATCCTGAGCAGAGGTGGGTGCAGAGGCAGAAGGGAAGCTGGGTATGGGACCTTTTAAGAAGCGGAATGATAGAAGTGGCAGGCAAAGGCGAGAGGGATGCTGTGCATGACATCTTTCGTGCTGAGAAGGGGGTAAGCCTCAGTTCTGAGGAAAGTGAGAGGCCCCAGGCAGAGACATGAGGGGTGCTGGGAATGGGAGTCTCTGAAATGAAGAGAGACAGCAAGCAGAGACCTGAGGGATGCTTGGCATAAGAGCCTCTGAGCTGAGGAAAGGTAGCAGACAAAGTAATGAAATTCTTGGGAACCTCTGCCCTAAAAAAGAAAGTAAAATGATGAATCAGTCTTTTAGCATGAAAGAGCAAAAAAATGGACCCCATACGCACATGTGGCAGAAATGTAATTGCTTGGGCATGCATGCCGAGAAAATCTAGAAATTCCATTAAATGGCTGCCTCTTAACTCATCCTCTAACAACTCTTTGCCTCTCCACTCAACAACCGTCTGTCCCCACCAGGGTGTGCACCCTGAATATTGAAGACAGATTATCATGGTATGGATATCTTAAGGACAAACTACTGAAACCAAAATATTGAAAGGTAAGTATAGATTTTCTGTATCTAACTCCACATATATACACCTTGATGATATCTTTAAGGTCTGTAGGAGTGGAGTTACGAATAGTAAATCTATACTTCCTCTGTATGCACTTACTTTTCAATAGTTTGGTCTTCTATATTTTGTCAACGATATTCTTGTACCACGATATTCCTGTTGTTGATATGTAGTAGTACAATCCTCCACCACAAAAGCCCCCTCTGGCCATACTCGGTTTGATAAGACTGACTGGAAAGAAGTGAAGGGAAATGTGTTTGTGTTGTTTAACACTGAAAACAAAATTGAGTGGTATAGTGATAGGAAAATGGAAAGTGAAGAGGACTTATGCGTGCAGAACTTTAACTGATATTATCGCATATGCCTTGCTGAGTAGTGAAGACTTGTTTTGTGATTTTCACCATGTTGCTGCATGACACTATGTATGTCCCAATATCGAGTGAAAAATATTGTCCTGCAATAACGTCAAATCCAGAATGTTGACTACCAGAATATTGTGAAGGAAAGTTTATAGAGTTAAGTGTATATTTAGTACTCTTAACTCCACATACACAGATTATGTTTATATATATCTTCAAGATTCATGTACATACTTACCTATGTATGATTACTTTCACAATATTGTGGTAGTCGATATCCTTGATACGACATTTTTACAGGACGCTGCTGCTGCTGCTGCCCTTGACTGTACAAGATGGATCCAGTGCATAGATCTGGTCCTTCCTTCATTACATAAATCCAGGTACCTCACAAACACAATTAGTTAGAGTGGTATGAAAATAGTAGAACTGCGCATTTTTCAGATAACCTCATATTCGTACCAATCCCACATTTTTCGAGAAACAAGGCAATTCCGCATCACACTGCAGCTATTTCTGGACTGTATCTGGGATCCACCCAACCCAGGGAAATTTGCTGAATTTGTCCTGATGTCATTTTCTGCCACCAGGGCACAATCCAGCAGCACCCGAACATTGTTTGCTATCAGTTCAGAGCAGCAACCTGCAGGTGGAGAGGGGCATTCTTATTTTAACTCCAGCTAAGCTCAAACAAAGGCCTGGTTTAAAGGGCCATCAGCCATTCTTTTATTGAAGTATCATCCTGGTTAAGAGCCATCTCGAGCCTAACACCTTGACCCCAATGCAATGGAAGGAAACAAAGGCTAACAGCTTGTTATCACCTCCCAAGTACTAAAGACAAACTATTGAAGGCAGGCTTTTACCTTTGTTCAACAGCCCCCCATGAAAGAGATGGACATGCACTGTAAGAACGCCAGATGTATCTGTGTGTATTCACCCAAATAATGATTTAAATTGCGCCTGCTCATTTTTTCTTTAATTCTTTATAGTGCTACTCATCTCAGAGGAGGGTGAAATGAGCACTTTATGTAACACACTGACACAATATATCATAAAAGTGTGTATATCTGTGTGTATGCAGTTGTGCTTGCTGCAGGCTATGTCTGTGGTAATATTAGAGATATCAACAAAGCAAATGGACCACCATACCATAAAAAGGGTCCACAAACAGTCATAAAATACACTGATCTGTCAGAACAGCCCATCGGAAAATGCCAGATTGACCTATAGGCCAATCCGATTCTGGAGTGAATGGCCGGCGAAACACAATGTCTGGATATAAAAAATAACACAGTGATTGGGGTCATCTATACAAACAAGACTTTATTGCTTCCAAAAGGAACCCTTCTTGGCAATCTTAGAATAACAACAGATTGAGGAACAAACAATACGTATCTAAACCCATGACTTGCAATTTGCAGGTAGCTCCTTGATGCCTGTAAATAGATCGCTCTGCTATGTTAGAAGGATTGCAACTTATGAACTGGAAGTAACAAAATGATCTAACTGTCAAAAGCAGTATCCCACTTACCTATTCACATAAAATACAAAACCGTGATCTGCATTTTACACGATTTGTTTTGCAGTAGGTACATTAACCCTCTATGCTACTTCATGACACAAACTTGTGACTGGACAAAACATAGAACTCTCCTAGCAGTGCATTAACTACCTGAGTTATCTTGCTGTTATTATAATCCCCTCAAAATTGCTGGGCACACAAAGCTCTCTGCAGCAAGTGACCTGACCCTGTACGGTACTTTAAAATGTAGCCTCTTTCTGACTAATTAATTAAGTAAGCTACAAGAGATTTACTGTCACATTTTCCTTGTTGCTATTTCCTTTGCAGCAGACTTTTCTCTTAAATAAATGTATAAATTGACTGTCAGACTCTGCTTTTCAAGCTACGCCCCTCCTGACTCCACCTCCTTTCCTCTGCCACAGCTTCTTCCCCAATTGATGGGTTCCTGGTATACATGTTTTCCAATTCCAAAACTGCATATGTATGAACTTTAAGTAACTCACACAAAAAAGGTCATGCAGCTTCGCACTGTGCGAGCGAAGCTGTTAATAATTAGGCCTGGGCGGTGAACTCCGCTCCGTTCGCGGAGTTTTCCGCACTCCACGCTCTGCGCAGCACACAGAGTTCCAAAAAACTCACGGAGCAGAGTTTTTTCCTCACTTGCGCTCGCCAACATTAAGTTGGCAAAGCGAGCAAAGAAAATCCAACTCTAGAGCACCTCTCAGTGAGATTTCTCAACGTGGGCGGTCGCAGATGGTTGCGACCGCTCATGTTGAGAAACCACCCATTTGCGTTGAGGAAGCTGCTGCTCGAGTAGAAAATCTACTCGAGCAGCAGAAAGAATCAGCGCCCTCTTGCGCTGCGCATTGGACCGTTTGCGCTGATTTTCCAGTGCAGGACAAACACCCAGTGCTAAAAATCAGCGCAACCTGCGTGACCTAACGCACTCCGCCGCTTGCGGAACTCCGCGTAGCGCGGTAAAGTTTTTGGGTCACTTTGCAGATTTCCGGGTAGCGGAACTCCCGAACTCTGCACAGACCTATTTATAATACAGCCCGCAGTTCCTCCAAGGGGCGTGCCTTACGCCGCTGGCCATCTTCGTTCTTGATGACGTGCAGAGAGAAGTCTGCAGCAGGCACACTCTTCAGATGGAAAATGAATAATTGTTTCGTATGTCAAAGATTTGTTTTATTGTGCGAGCTGGTAAACCTTTTTCCATTAGTCCGCCTTTCCATTTGTTACGATGGTAAAAATTAACCTAAGGCTAGAAATGAAAGCCAACATAGTTAGTAGGAAAAAAAACCTCGCACTGTAAACCCAACTTCAGATTGTTTCATTTCTGAATGAAACAATGAAATTTGTTGGCTGCTCTAGTACTGTGATGTTTGTCTTGAAAGCAGTTTCTTTCAAACAAGCATAATCAATTCTCATGTCTAGACTGTTTCATAATAAGCAGTTTGAGTCTTTCACTTATTGCCCTTCCCTTCTGCACAGAAACCTTGCTCACTCTTTCTTATGTTTTAAATAAAGTTAATTCTGCTTTAGGATCAAGAGGCTGGCGCCAAGTTCTGCCAGTGCTAACACTTAACAAATCCAGCCTTTTCTGCCTGAGACTGTTCACTGCTGGGTGAATATACCTGAAATCCACCTTTCCCAGCACATAGAACATGTGCTGTTCTGCCAGAGTATCTCAGCACTGACCTGGAACACTGATCTGCCAAATCACCTCCATCCTGACCTGCTTTCACAAGGGTACAGACACATAGTGCACTGTGAGAAGATTTAGAACCTGCTACTGGAGGCAGACAGCTCACTTCTGCAGCAAAACTAATTCATACATTACATACAAACTATGCATACATTTATATAGCCATTCATACTTGTGATAGTGTATTTCTAAGAGCTCGTACTTTAGATGATATGGTAACTGACGTCTAGGGAGGTGAAGTGACTTGCCCAGGATCACACAATATTGGTGAAATTGGGATACATGATTTAAGATAACACAAATCAACCATAGAAAGTTGCTTAGGTGATATTTGAATTAACTGTAGAGTGCGTGATTCTTTGGCAATCAATTGCCTATGGCAAGACAGAGCCCCATGAGCCTGCCTGGCATTTGCATCTTAATTTTTGCATTCCTGAGGCACTGTGGAATTTAAAAAGGGTTGCTTACTATATGCATAGCACATGTACCTGTACAGGATGTCCCCTCATTAGAAATCTTACAATGGGTGCCGTGGCATAAGACCATGACGGTGTCCTCTGGATATGGCATTGGGAGGAAGAGGGTCTAACTCAGGGATACTCATTGAATTCCGGGGGGCTGCGTGCTGCCTTCCTGACCTTTACATGTGGCCACGTGGGGAACAGCAGCACTAGGCTGATGTTTACCTCACCGAGCACTAACTTTCAGAAAGATGTTACACAAACGGGCTATTTGCATATTTACTGAAGTAAAGGAAGAAAAGCACATAAAGGGGCAGATTTACGTTGAACTAACGCAGCGGGGTACAGCAAGTCATTTTGCTGCGCCGCGCTGTGTTAGTTTTGAAGCACAGGGATGCGACATATTTACAAGAATATGTCGCATCCTTGTGCTTCCCCCTGCGCTGGCGCACAAACTGCAGCCATGCGCCGGCGCAGGCACCCTTGCACCATGGTGCAAGGATGCCTGCGTCGTGGGGAGATTGTTTTTGTGCAGGAAAGGGAACCTTCCTGCACAAAAACAATCACTACAACCATTTTCCTCTTTCAATGCGTGCTGCAGAATGCAGCACGCATTGAAAGAGGAAAAAACGAGGAGAAATTAAAACATTTCTCCTCGGTGCGCCTCGCTACGCCACCTCTAGGGTGGCGTAGCTTTCAGACGCATCTCCAGAGTTACGATTTCTCGTAATTCTGGAGATGTGTCTTGTTCCATGAGTGTTGCGTGGGAACACCCACAGCAACACCCATGGAACGCCCCTTCACCGCAAAGTGCTGCGTGTGAAGGGGCCGTATTTACAGGAGAGGAAAAGTCACGCAGGGTGGCTTTTCCTCTCCTTGTAAATATGGAGCAGCCCCCTGCGCCACCAGTGCGTCACGAAAAGTGACGTACTGGTGGCGCAGGGGGCTCGCAAATCTGCCCCAAAGTGTCTTGCACCACTTAAGGAAGAGGGAATACCTTCATGCCAGACGTTTTGCAACAAGCATGTAAAAATATGATAGTCTCTTCCTATTTCAAAAATAAATGTATTTCTCTAATGTGGAAGTGTTTCACCTTAGTACATAAGATTATCACTGCTTTGTGTGGCAGTTATCAGAAGTGATAGTTTTCAAGCATGAACTTAAAACATGCATGCCCTCTCCTGATACCTAACAACCACAGCATTGGTGAGACAAGAGGTAAGTCAGTTGTGTTGTGCACTCTATGTGGCCTAGGTTGCTGTTATACATGGAACAATATAAAACTCTATTAAATCAAAGACGAGAAGTTTCTGTACAGCGCACATCCTGAACGCTTGTATTTCATGGTACTCTCATAAGTAAAAGGAGACAAGGTGAAATAAAATGGTTGCCTAGGATCACACGATTTGGCCAATTTGACAAGCTGGGATTGAACCCAGGTTTTCTACACTGTGCAATTCAGTGACATGTATGTGTTTAGGTATGTGGGTATGTCTGTATACATGAATATAGTAATGTTTTAGTTCTTTAAAAAAAAAAACTTCTACCTCTACCTGTCCCTACACTAAAGGACCAAACCTTTCTGATTATTACGAACTCCAAAATCTTCACTCCTATCCAATTCATCCAACTAACAGTCGCACATGCCTCTCTCTGGCAACATCATCTTCCTTCCTTTACTAATCCACCTCAATTAATCTATCCCTATCCAAAACATTGGAGAAAAGTCATGAGATCCCAAGAGCACAATCGTATTAAACTTTCGAAGACGAATCCCTACTATGGAAAAGGAATCACATATTACTAATCTACTACCTATTTACATCTAACCTTGGGTTTCGGAGTAGCGTGCTACTTGCCACAGAGCACTTCAACAGCTCATCAGGGGTAGTAACCACTATATAAATACAATTACAATATGTGTCGAAGGGAGAGTGTCAATATCAGTGCATCCTTGCAGTTATTTAAGGTTTTGAGCCTTTCGTCTGTATGTGTACGTTAAAAGTATTTCTCTTTTATAATTTCACCATAAGACTGCACAATACCCACCATCTTTGAGCTACAGGAAGCTCTATATTCTATAGCATTAAAAAATGATGTATATATGTTAGTATGTTAGTTTTTATTGTGTATGTGTCAGTAGGTGTCTTTTGGGATGAATTGTGTGCTGCTGCCGGCACTTTTGTCTGAATCACATGTGCCTGAATGTGCGTTATGTGTGTCAGTATGCCCAATATAGCACTGCAGTAGGGACTTAGGCAGCAGTAAGAAAAGCATGTCTCACAACAGAGAGAAGACGCATGCTGTTTACGCTGTCCGCATGTATAGTGACAGAAAATGAGGAAAAAGAAGAGAGGGTGGACAGACAATCTGAGAAATTAAAATAGAAAGAGAAAAGAGGGAGTCAAGTCTATATAGTATTGAAAGCAATCCTGCAAAGTGCATTTTAAAATTCTTTCAAATTTTGGCTAATGTTCTGAGCCCATGTCTTTATTTGCAAATTTCTAAATAATAGACCCACCTGAAGATGCCTCCTAAAGGACGGGTTGGCCTTGTCCCGTCAAAAGAGTGGTAACCCTGCAGAGAAGTGCTATGATTGCCTATGGAAAGTATACAGGGCCTCTTCCGAAGAGCAGGTTCCAATATGATTGTGAAAAAATAAGTTCTTAATCTTTATTTTAATTAAGTAACTGTCTTGGATTATGAACCCTTATCCATGCTTCTAGTAACCCCTCTTTTACTATGACAATTCTAAGAGTAAATGTTTTCCAATATAAATATTTTGCATTTCTAAAGGGGAGGGAGAGAAACATATGTCTTTATTTCTCCTTCACCAAACCCACCATACACTACCATGCCCACCGCTACCCTCGCAGACGTTGGAACAAGGTCACCGAAGAACAGCTGACCACCTCCCTCAGCAAAACCCCACCCCTGACTTCTACAGACGCCAATACCTCAGCACACAACTTCCACCGAAGGATCTCCAACTGCGCCGACACACTGGCCCCCCTCAAGAAAGCGCCAGGCAAGCGACACTCCAAAAAAGCCAGCTGGTTCTCTCCTGCCCTTTATGAGTCCAGACACACCTGCAGAAGGCTCGAGAAGAGATGGAGGAGCAGCAAGACTTCAGAAGACTACTCAGCCTTCAAAACCACTGTCACCGCACACCACCACCTCATTAGAACAACAAAGAAAGTGGCCCTACAAGAAAGGAACAATGCCAATGCACTCTATAGCAAAGAACATTTTGCCGTGGTTTGCCAAGAATTTGCCAAACACAACACAGAGACAGCAGATATCATACCCTCCCAAGACCTCTGTAACAAACTCAGCACCTTTTTCCACTGCAAGATTAAGGAGATCTACGACAGCTTTAACAGCCTCGACACCCAAGACCCTCTCACCCCACTCTCAACCACCACACCCAACGACACCGGACCCCAGCAGACCCTGCACAGCTGGACTCCCCTCACTGCTGACGACACCCTGAAGATCATGAAGAGCATCCACTCCGGAGCACCCTCGGAACCCTGCCCGCGCCACATCTTCAACAAAGCCAGCACCTCCATCGCCCCCAAACTCTGCCACACCATCAACCGCTCCATCAACTCCGCCACCTGTCTGGAAGACTGGAAACAAGCAGAGATCAACCCCTTGCTGAAGAAACCCTCTGCCGACCCGAAGCACCTCAAGAACTTCAGACCCATCTCTCTGCTACCCTTCCCAGCCTAGGTCATCTAGAAGGCCATCAACGCCCAACTTTCCGAGTTCATCGAAATGAACCACATCTTGGACCTCTCCCAATCTGGCTTCCGAAGCAACCACAGCACAGAGACCGTCCTCATCGCCACAGACGACTTCCACACCCTCCTCAACCGAGCGAAACTGCAGCCCTCTTCCTCCTGGACCTCATGGATGCCTTCGACACCATCTCCCACCGCACCCTATGCACAAGACTCTGCGACGCCAGCATCTGCGACAAAGCCCTGGAATTGATTTGCTCCTTTCTCACCGGCCGAACACAGAGAGTCAGACTACCACCGTTCCATTCTGAACCTACAGAGATCAGCTGAGGAGTGCCACAGGGCTCCTCCCTGAGCCCCACTCTCTTCAACATCTACATGGCCCTGCTCGCAGCCATCATCAGGAACCACAGACTCAACATCATCTCATATGCCGAAGACACCCAGCTGATCCTCTCACTCACCAACGACCCCACAGTCGCCAAGAACAACTTCCACGATGGGATGAAGGCTATCGCCACCTGGACGAAGGAGAGCTGCTTCAAGCTAAACTCAGAGAAGACCGAAATCCTCATCCTGGGCTCCACCCCCTCTGCCTGGTATGACTCCTGGTGGCACGCAGATCTTGGGTCCCCCCCACACCCACAGACCATGCACGAAACCTCATCATCATCTCACCATGAACCGCCAGATCAACGCCATCTCATCATCCTGCTTCCACACGCTACGCCTGCTCCGAGAGATCTTCAAGTGTATCCCCACCGATTCCAGAAAGACGGTCACCCACGCACTCATCAGCAGCAGACTCGACTACGGCAACTCACTCTATGCTGGCATCACCCAGAAACTCCTCAAGAAACTGGTGAACATTCAGAATGCCTCCGCTAGACTCATCCTCAATATCCCCCTCCGCAGCCACATCACCGGCCAGCTGAGAGACCTCCATTGGCTCCCAGTCAACAAAAGAATCAGCTTCAAGCTCCTCACACAAGCCTACAAATCCCAACACAACGCGGGACCTGCATACCTCAACCACCACCTCACATTCCATGCACCTACCAGAGACCTCCGCTTTGCCCAACTGGCCCTGGCTGCCATCCCACATATCCGCAAGACCACAGCAGGAGGAACATCCTTCTCCTGCCTCGCAGCAAAGACCTGGAACACCCTGCATCTCCACCTCAGGCAATCACCATCACTGCCTCAATTCGGGCAGGACCTCAAGACCTGGCTCTTCGACTGAACCACAGTGCCTTTCGAAGGATCAGCAGTCTCCCCCCCGCCCCCAGTGCCTTGAGACCCTTACGGGTGAGTAGTCACGCATTACAAGTCACCTCATTGATGTATGTCAAATTAAGGCCTGCTACATGTGCAGAAAAGATGGGGACTTTCCTTTCACCTGGTGACTGGACTCTTTTTAAGATTTCAATTACTATGCACTATGCCTGCTCAGGCAATGGTATGCACTGTGGAAAGGTGAGGTGGACATATTGACATGAAGTCTTGATCCATCCCGTGGCACTAAAAATCACTACATGAACATCATTACGCTGTTACATCCTAAAGGCTACATCTTCTGTCTCAGCAAATCAGCTGCTATGATGGCTTTATAGGTTGTGGCACCCTGTGCAAAGATATGTCTGTTTCTTGCAAGCCTCAGCATCCAGTGTCAGAGAAGAATGTTCCATGGACTGGAATGATGCACAGAGGTGGATGATGCATTGTTAACTGGAGAGGAATGTTGTATTTCGCCACATGCAAAAGAACTGTAGGTTACATACAAGTCTTTTCCCGGAGGCAAATTAATCTCCTGAGACATTTCCTAGCAATGAGCTCTTGTACCAGCAGATCCCAAAAAATCTCTTCAATGTGTACACAAGCTCCTCTGCTTGTCTTACTTACATTTGGAAAGTACAACCTGCTGGTTAAACACAAATATTTTTTGAAGTTGCATTAATCTTGTACACTGTCTTATCAAGATTACAACCAGCACCTGACAACTTTGCCAGCAACATTGCCATCTTTGCATGAGGTTCATTAACGGAGCAAGATGACGTACTTGCTCTGAAGCCTCTGACCTCAAATTACATACAGATCACCTTTGCAGGCAGTGAAATCTTGAGCTGCTCTCGTGGGATTTAACATGTAGCTTGCACGTTTGAGAGTTTTTCTAACATGTCTTCCACTCATTGATATATTAGCAGCATAGTTAATGCTCTCAGTACTGAGATATCAGTGCAAGGTGCTGGTCCATACACATGCACACCATAAGAGCCCTGATACTGGCAAATCAGTACAGATTGGAGCAGCGTCATTAGGCTCCACCCTTACACGTCACAGACATGCAATTATATACGTGCATCTAACATTATATTCATTGTGTGCCCTAATTTTATTAGCGTGTGTGGAACATTTAAACGCATTACTGGCATTTGATCACTGTATAACTTAAAGAATTATATACATGTGCACTAATGTTCAGTTTAAACATGAATCATGAAATACCTTATTCACGTTTTACACTTACACTTCAAGTTATATTGCATATGTAAGCATGGATTCTTTTGCTCAAATTTTGCAGTTCCTTTACGCATGTGTATGTATAATCATGCAATCGAAATGCACATTAAATGCTTATTTAAGTTAGCCGGACTATTTGCTAGCATGCTATTCCTTTCTTGCAGGTTTATTATTCCATTAACAAGAGAAAGGCTTATTTGTCTGTATTAGATGACTGATAGAGAGGCCTGAGAGAGACTTGGCAATGAACGCGGAGAAACAATGGTTGAAAGAAGGTTTCTGTTCATTGTGTACCAGGACAGCAGGATGCTCAAGGCTGAGAACTGCAGCCTTAGTTCAATGAAAGGGAGTAGACAGAAAAATAAAATGCCCCCCACTTTGAACCACATGATAGTAAACATGCGAGCGAAGTGAAAGACCTGACCATTTGTATGCAAACCTTTGGGAATTGTTCCAGCCTCTCCCATGCATAAAATAGTGAAAAGTCTGGCTTTTATAGCACAATTTTAATAGAACAGCTGCATTTTTACCAGTCTTTTCTTCTGTTTTTTTCCCTGCCACCTTACAATTAAGCTATCTTTTGTTCTATTGTTTTTTTTCCTTTTATTCTTCATTAATATTCTCCTTCTCTTTTCTCTCTGTTTTTAACTCATTACTTCTATCTTTTTTCCTTTCTTTCCTTCTTTATATAATTTTTTCTTTTCTACGGTATAGTATTCTTTCTTTCCTTCTTTCCACTCTCTTTTAAGTGTCTTTCCATCTTGCTTATTCTGTTCATTATTCTTTCCTTCCATCTTGCCTTCTTGCTACTTTTTGCCCTTCTTTATTTCATTTCCTTTGCATCTCCCCCTTTTTGTTTCTTTCACCTCTTTCCTCATTCATTCTTTTTATTCGTTACTTAGAATCTTACAGCCCTACTTTCCCCTTCGTTTCATTATGCCTTTCCTTCTTTAATTCTTTTTTCTCTTTTTCTTTCCTTCCTTTCAGTGCCTTCTTTTTTCCTCCGTCTCTTATTTCTCTTTTTCAGATTTCTTTAATATTTCATTGTTTTCCTGCTTTCCTTTTTTCTTTCCCTCCTTATATTTTTCTTTTATACTATTGTTGCTACTTCCTTTCCTTCCTGCCATTCTTCTTTCAGTCTCATATTTTCTTTTCCTCTATTTTTATCTTGCTTTCACTCTTTCTTCTTCCTTTCTTTTTCTTTTTCTCTTCCCACCTTTCCACTTTCATTTCCTTCCTTTCTTCGTTTGTGCCTTTCTTTCTGACCACTTTTCCTTCTTTGCAGTCTTATTTTTCTTTCTCTTTCACGTTCTATCACTCCATTAACTTCTTACATATTTTTGTCATTGCCATAATTTCTTTTGCTTTCCCTTCCCCTTTGGCACCACTTTGATCGCCACCCCACAGTTTTGCTAGGCATCTTCTTTGCTTTGATATGTATTAGCTTTGGCTTTTATCTTTTACTTGCATATTGCAGATAAAGACAATAATGGGCAATAAAAAACTAATCATTCTGACCCCCCATGAAGCTGGTAAAGTGAGGGGCTTCCCTACGCCCTTGGTTCAATGTGTTGGGAATTCAGAGCTATGTTGTAGATACATTCAAGTAGCGATCTGATTGGTTTCTGGTGGTGTGAACGGAGATAAGATGTTTTTGAATCTCCTATTATTTTTATATTGGTGTTCACGTAGTTTGAGCTAGGAGAGATTCCCTTTAGACTTAGAGAGGTACAGACCTCTCTGCTCGTCCTATTCTTACAAGTTTATAGCTTTTTTACTAAACACCTGGCGCCATATGTATAAAGGCATTTTGCATTTCCTAACTATGTGATTCCAATTTAAGGCCATTAGGAAATGCAAAATGCCATTTCGGAATGTACGAAAGGAATTTTCGGAGGTGCGAAATAGCAAATAGGGATTTCCAAATATTGATTCTCTAACACCACGTACAAAGGATTTCCTATTTGCGAATAGTCGCAAAATGGCCATTTCTGAAATGCAATTACCATCAATCTGTATAAGTTGGTAACCAGGTGCAAACTATAAAAAGGCACCCAAAATGCATCAGGCTGTTTCAGAATGGCGGCTCTGTATGTCTTGGCAAGGAGGATCAGGATTTTGGCTGGTGGGCAGAGAGGGAGGAGGAGACAGGGGAAGATATTTAGGGGGAGGGTCACCCTGTTTGAACAGATTGAGGAGGCGTTATATGAGAAGTACAGACTCAGTAGTGAGGTAATCCTGGAATTGATTGCTGAGTTACAACCTCAGCTACGGACCCCAGCACTCAGAAGCAATGCAATCCCACCACATGTGCAGGTATTGTGGTGTCTACACCTTTTAACTTCTGGCAGTTACCAGGGGTCATAGCAGTGGCAGGGGGAGTGTCGCAAAGTGCATTTTCCAGGTTCTTTTACAGGTTCCTGGTTAGCAAAGTTAACCAATGCATATCTTTTCCATTTACCCCCCAATATTTGCAGCGGACCAAATTAATATTTTAACGGGTGGCACAGTTCTCCAATGTAATTGACTGTGTTGATGGCACACATATTGCCGTATGTCCCCCCTCAGCAAATGAATTAATCTACAGAAATAGGAAAAACTCACACTCACTCAATGTACAGGTATGTGTGATGCCTCCTGTATCATAACAGACCTTGTTGCCAGATTCCCAGGCGGCACACAAATTCTTCATGTTCTGCCACAGTGGAATAAATAACCGACTGTCTCAGGCGGATTTTTGCGATGGCTTTTTACTTGGTAAGAGAATTGCTGACTCAATTCATTCAGTGGCAAGAACTGTTTGTGTAATATGACCCTAATGGTTTAGCCTTCTCGTGCTCTTAAAGGAGACGGGGCATATGCCTTGAGTCCTTGGATACTGACACCATACTTGACTCCAACAACCAGAAGCGAAAGGCAGTACAACCAGGGTCATAAGACAACATGGTCAATCATCAAATGTACCTTTGGCATACTGAAGTCCAGAGTCCGCTGCCTCCCAAAAAACTGTTGGAGCACTGCTTTACAGACTCGAGACCTGTTGCAAAATCAATGCCACATGTGCCATTCTACACACCATCGCCATGAGGAAGGGTCTTCACAACATCAGCATAGAGCCCGAATCTGACTCAGATGAGGAACTACCACCATTACAGGTTCAGCAGGATGGGGTACGTGCAGCAGAGGGTCGTGCTTGACGCACAGAGATCATCAACAACTATTTTTGAGATAAGAATGATTACCACATCAAAGAAATAGACATCACATATGACGGTAATGCACGAAACTGAACGATCACCTTTTATTCAGGTTGTGACAATGTATCTCTCCTTAATCGACAATATCCATTGCAGATGTAACATTGTCTGAACAAAGCAACAAAGTATGAAAAAACAACCAAAACAAAATAGCATCATTACTCTGAGTGTTCACTGCTGTGGTTGGTTGCTTTCTCAGCCACACTGACCTGTGTAAGAGGGGACATGTTAGATCCTGAAGTGTTTCGGCATATGCGCCTGGTATAGCATCCTTCTTGCACAGAAGTGGCACTGATGCTAAAGCCGTCTTCACTCTCAGGTGGTGGCAGAATGTTGGGGACAGACAGGATGCGTCTCTCTATGTTTTCAAAGGCTGTTGTTACTTGTACTAGCCCACGTACAACATCCTGACAGCAGTGCCCCATGTCTTTTTGCACGATGACAGTTCTCCTTGCAAGAGTGGTCGCAGCTACTGCCAATCGATTTATTGATCATGTGACGGCATCAAAGCAGGCCATGTACTGCCTATGCCTGCGTCTTTGCAGACATTGCACCTTCTCCATGGCAGCAATCCAACGGTCTTGCCCTGTCTGCAATTACAGTATTGACCTTGACATGCTTTGCAGATGCCTATTAACAGTCTTAATTTGTTTAGCTTGCAGGTGCTGTACTGAGATGATGGATTTCTCCAGGCCACAAAACACAGGAGAACTGTCTGCCATGTCATCGGACACATTGTCATTGTGGACTGTTGCTGATTGAACTCTACGGTGTCTGTGGGTCCTGCCAACAGATGCAGTTGTGTTCCTGCTTTGGGATTGTCCCTCATCACCTTCCACAAAGTCTGGTAGTGGTGCAACCGTTGCTCTCCTAGTATTTGGAGTTCGGGTAATGGGCATAGGAGTTGCAATTGTGCTGTCCTCCATTTCCAAACGTGTGTCATTAGCTTCTTCAGCCTCAATTGTTTCTGACACGTCCTGGATATGATCCTCGGAAATGCTAAATATAGTTGATCACAATATTGTTGTAACTGTGCTCCATGTGTTTGTGACTATAATGTACAGATAATTGAGGTGTAGTCATCAACACCTAAATTTAATGTACTACAACATTGCCAAGGTACAGCAAGCATCTCAATGGAGTTTTGTTTGCTGAGATGTTGTACTTGAGGAATTACAACCATTATGTTATGTTAAGTAAGTAAAGGGGAGTTGACTCACCTTGGCTGGAGCCTGCAGGATTGGAGGTGCCAATGTCTGACACTCCCACCACACTTGCTGGTTCCAGTGTCCCCTAGATCAGTGATTCCAAGGGAGTGGGAGGGGGTGTTTGGAGGGTCCACCACCTGTTCCACAACCCTCAGCCATCCTGCTAGCCGCCTTCTCTTTTGTGCGGGATCTCATGTTATACCAGCGTTTTCTGATCTCTGGTATGGTCCTCTGGGTGACACCATGGGAGTTCATCTTCTCCAGTATGCTGTTCCATATTTTGTTCTTCTGGCCCTCAAGAACAGTAAATTAAGCCTTCCCAAAGTGCTGGTCCATATGTGCCACACATTCTTTGGTTAGCAGCTTAAACTCCTTTTCTGAGAACTTGACTTTGTGTTTCCTGCTCCCAGAATCCTTGTCCCCATCTTCCTTGGACATGGTGTTCTCCAGGTATAGGTATTCCACTGCCAGGGGTGAGACAGGTGCACTCTTTCCAGCACCTTCCTAGGCTTCTGAGTTATGGCCATACCCTGTATTTCTTAACTTCTTTAACTAACATCATCATTCTGCATCCAGAATGCAACTTTTCCTAATTTGCATTTTCTTATTAGGAAGTCGCAAATTTGCAATTTCCAAATTAGCGATTTCCTAATTGTAATTGTGAATTTGTAGAAATCGCTGTTAGTGTAATACACTCCTACATACATCTCATTTTGCGATTCCCTAATAACGATTTCCCCGAATATGCTATTTGGAAATCGCAAAGCCTTCGTTTCATACATATGGCCCTTATTTCCTTTTTTTTTGGACTTCTACTGGAGTCTGATCATGTTGACACTTTCTGCTTCTATGCTCCTGAATAAGAGATTCTTGATAGATGATCCTATATGTGACCCATGTTAGAGTAGAGAATAGAAGATTCTTTATGGAATACCTGTTCACTCTTACTTGCTATTGTATATTTGTGGCTATCACAATTTTGTATCTCTACCTGTTGCGCCTCAACCAACTGAGATATTTCTGTTTGCCTATTGTACTAAGATACTTACTGAATCTGCATATGGTTTGCCTATTTACTGGATTGATTGGTAATCCAAATAAAACCCTTTCATCATATCCACCAAAAACTGGTCCTCAATGTGGAGTCACATGGGCTTCACAATTTAAATTGTATTGTTGATGTTTTCTCCCTTCCAATGCTTCATATCAGCACAAAAGGTTCACACAACCAATGGGGAAAAATCTTCTATGACTTGACTAAGAGATTACGTTGCAAGGCCCAGGAAGCTCCAGCAAAATCAAGACCTAATGTGGCCTTCAGGTGTGGCATTGGCAGAGGAGAACCATCTGAGGATGATGTTGGTCTGTGCAGGATCTCCCAGTCGTTCCAACAGTTAGTCTGCTTGGATACACTTAGGGAGAGGCACTAAGTACAGAAGTCTGGTAAGAGGGTAAAGGGGTGTCATCGACTATGATCTCTGGTGTGTCGTGAGTGGACGAAGCAACAAAAGGAGGCTGGCCTGTATTACGTGCCTGCTAGAGGAATCTCTTTAAATACATCAATTCACTCCCAGAATTTACACCTTCACCTAGCGGCAGTAGTCTAAGTTTGCTAACCATAGCCGGGTCATCCGTTTGCCTTACCCTGTGTCTCTCATATGTTTACCATACATTTTAACTGAAAGGCACTGCAAGCCATTAAGTCCAAACCTAAATAGGAACAGTGTGATTCATCTACACTACAGAAACCCAGATACTTGCTGTGTATATTGGGAGGGATTCGCACAAACTTGTCCTGGATTTCGCTGCTTGATGTGGAGAGATCTCTCCCCAACTCTGGCCTACTTAACTTTTTGACTCACGGGAAAGAAGACTACATCACAATGCATTACCCATCCACAATTCAGCTACTTCTCCTATCACTCGTTGACTTTATGCTTGCCTATGATCTTGAACAGCGCTTAATTGCCCTTTGACTATGTTTGCCCTATAAAAAATACAACATACATATACACAGTAAGTTCTGCTCCTGAGACTCCAGGGCTCTTACCCAATGGTATAAATCCCAAAGATTTTACATATCAAGTTGCTGGCCCATATACTGCCTATTATGTTAAAGACAAGGGGTATAATGCAGAAAAGACCGCATTCGCAAATCCAGTGCCACTGACTCTGAAGATGCAAAGTCACAGTTCTCAAGGCACAAATGTGCACAGCGATTCATAATACATTATGAATCATAATATAAGCATTGCAAACCGTTGCGAGTTGCAAGGGAAAGGAGGCAGCCAAGGGGAGTTCTTCCCCCTTTCAGCTCACATTAGAATGCACACATGCTTTGTGACTGTCCCTGCAGTCACAACCAATTGAATTGTTAACTCCTGGGAAGAGCAGGCAGCATCTATTGGCAAAGTGTTAGCTGTCAACTCCCACTATGCTCAAGCAGGCAGCACAAATGGAGGTGCAGACAACGCATATGCCCTGGATGTTACATTTGTTATAGTCATTGCGACCCCTGTGTAGAAATCTGCAGTCCCAGGCAGGCTACGATCCCAGAATATGCTAGTTTCCACTAGTTGTCGGAATCCAATTGCTACCACATTAATATTTATGAGGCAGGTGGATTGCGAACATGAAGTGGTGAGGCGGGTTGAGGGGGCATAGGGAGCGCGGGAGGGGAAGCACGGGGGGGTAAATAAGAAAATTAAGACTTACCTTAAGTTGCTGGCCGCTTTGCGCCTCAGTGTTCCTCTGCTTCCTGGTTACAGCAGACACTGGGACAGCATCAGAGACTCCCTGTGCAATCCAGTTGCTGCTCTCATGCTATTACCAAGCATGATAGCAGCGAGGGGAATGGCCTGAGAGGGCTGGTTTAACACTCGCTCAGGCACAGGGAGTCTGTGCTGTTTCTCCAACCCGGCTGTGCAATACAGCTGGGTTGGAAAAACCTAACTGTGAATATCTGTTTGGCCGGACTAAGATGGCCAGCCAAACAGACATGCGCACTTAGAAGTGCACATACCACTCAATTACCCCTCCCTCCCATGGCCTGGCCATGCCCCTCGCTACACACGTTGGCTCAGCCAGCAGCTGAAAAAGAAAACGATAATAAAATATTGTTTTATTTTTTCAGCTGCTGGCTCTGAGCCAGTGGGGCAGCGCTCCTCCGCCATTGCGGAGGACCCGCCGCTGTCGCGACATTTTGCCAAAGGAACCTTTGTTGTCCAAGGGCCTTGAAAATCCCTCACATCGCTGAGAGAGAGAGGCCATTTTCTGTGCATTTCGTAAATTGTGGTTCAACCAGCCTCTTTTGTGCTTCAGGCCCCCCAAATTATAAAATAAACAGGCCTACGTGTGAAACCAATGCAGTTGACGCAAGATGGTGGGCATGTGCATCCCTATGGAGAGTTGGTGACTGTTCTAGCTGCCGGATTCACTATCACTAACAAACGGCGTATTGTGCCTTGCATGAGGCCTGCCGACAATGCATTACTCTATTACGGTAGTCGAGCTCGGTACCTACGATTGATTACTCGAGAAGCTGTGCTGAGATATTCTTCAGTTAGGAATGAGTTTATCCACCTAAATAATTTAATATATCAACAGAAAGAGCTAGCAAGATATTTCTGGCTGCCTAGTGGACAGCATGGGTTCAATAATCATAGCCAATGCCCTCACTTCGGTTAGACAAGGGTCATAAAAGCCTGCCGGTCAGCTTTTGTGCAGAGTAAACATTCTGCTTTGACACTGATTAGATTTGGCTGGTTTACTTTCATCTGGTCTTGCTGCATCCGGTAGGCCTTCTGCAGTGTCTTCATATCTGAGAGATAATAGCCTGTCAGGCTAAATATAGCCCAAGCATGTCATTATTATATCATGTTTACAGTTTTATACAGAGTGGATCGGGGCTCCGGGGCGTCAGAGGGTTGGAGTGGACACGCTCAGGCTGTGGGTTGTGCATCTATATATACAGGAAGCACCTGCTCCAAATTTAGTTAATGTTTGCTAGACTTTGATTTTTTGGGTGCATGTTTAATCTATAGAGTGCGTGGGGCCTAGGTTATGTCAACATTTAAATCATTTTCATGTTTGTCCATTACAAATAATATCACTAAAAGCAAAGTACTGACATAAGAGGTCTATTTCCTAAAAAGAGACCAGGTAATTTTCAGCGCTCTGTTGCTTTCTAGCAAGCGTTCCCTGTGTAAATTTTAAATATATACATGCATAACATGCTCAGTTGTAAACAGTATTTCAATCTCAAATCTGCAATATTTTTGTTTTGGTATCAGAATTACAATGTCAGTGGTATTAGGGTGAAATAACATCACAGAGCAAACCCCTTGCTTCACATCGAAAATGTGCATCACTTCAGATGTATCTGTGTCTGGCTCACATAACTTTTTTCCTGTGAGTAGTTGTATTTTACTCCAGGTTTAGGTGTGCCTTACTCATTAATGTCCAAAAGCAAGACATTCCTAAAAACAATGCGTTGTGTATCCCGTGTGCTTGTGCAGAAAAAGGGTATTGGAATGAGGGTATGGCTATATTTTCAAGAGCCTTAAACTGTTTGCTATTTGACCATTGTGTGACAAATAAACTGACTGATCAATGGATCAGACGGCAAAGCTTCATATGTTATACCCAATGCTCCTCAAATGTGATACTTAATGTTTCTCAAGGAACCTTCATTGAACCCGAAAGACCTGTCCAACTTCAAGTGGAGCTGAAGTCTTCCGGTCTCAGGGAAGGTACTGAAGACAGAGCTTGATAACTTCCTGAGTTTGTGGGAACCAAAGACCTTTTCACCCGGATTGGTCCTTCCAGATTCAGGTCTGACAGAGGGGCATCAGTCTGACCAGAACAGCAGTTCTTCGTTTGTAAAAGGATATGTGCCAGGGCTTAAAGTTCTGCTCAGAAGCCTGCAGCCGGCACTATCGAAAGTCAGGGTGCCAAATAACAAGGTTGTGAAGTATTGATTCCACTTCATGCCTCTTTAATCCACCACCAGACCCTCCCTGCCTCTTTATCTCACTGTTGTAGGTTCTTTTTCATCCCTGTTTTCACCATTTGTCACTGTTCTTCTGTCATTCTCCTCCTTTTTTGCCCTTAACCCTTTCTGTCAATTTGTTGAATTGGCTAACTTACATCTGAAGTATTGGTGTATTTCTGTTCCCTGTTCAACTGGCCCTGATTCATCACTTTCGGATTCGGTATTATAGTACCTATTATCCCCAGTATGCAATATGGCGGGGTGCGGCGGTTGTGTATTCGGATGACGTGTTGAAATGCAAGTTTATTCATTTCCGAGCATCAAGCCTCGTGGCTCAGTTGTCAGTATGTCAGTAGTTCCTGCTGTGGGGGTATGGACAAACCAACAAAAACTGAGACGGGGCCCTTCCCCGACGTCTCACATGTCAAAGTGTGATCCTTGCAACCAGCTCCTGCTTGTTAAGTGTGCCACCGTAGACAGGAGGACACATCAGACCCATTCTGCTTCGCGCTTTCTTAATGAGCCTTAATAAAAACAAATATGTGCGCAAGGTACGACACCATTCATCATCGCTTCCATTCTTTTAAAGAGGGGGCCCAGTGTTGTAAAGTAGATATCTAATAGTATGCCTAGAACCTGCAATAAATCTCTAGGAGCTCCCACTCCTCCATGAGAATTAGCCCTCCCTGTACCCACAACCAATGCTGCTTAACTAGGGTGACCAGGCGTCCCGGATTTGCCCGGACGGTCCCGGTTTTTCGCCAGCTGTCCCGGCAGATTTCAGGAAATTTTGCTCCTGTCCCGGTTTTTAGAGAGGGTCAAATGAAAACAGTGAGTGGCACTTTTTTATGTTTTACATAGCAGGGATAGTTATCAGTTCTTTCAAGAAAGCAATTTAATTAACAGGCAAGCTACTGGGTTTAAAAAATTGCATTTTATGTATATTCTAACTGCCTGTTCTGTAATTTTATGCTGAGGAGCGCTGTCATTCTGTTCGCTCGCTCAAAGTAAAATTGTAGTCCTTCTTCTATTTTCATTAAATGTCCCGGTTTTTGGCTTTAAAATTCTGGTCACCCTATGCTTAACGCTTTTGTTCTTTTCCGGTTTTTAATCTTTAAACAATCTACTTTTTTCTCCAAATTATGCTTTGTCTAATGTAATTATCGCAATCAACTGAGTACACCATAAATTAGCATTATTTCAAAACGTTTTTTTCACCATCAAACTTTTATGGGAACGTTTTAATGCACTATGTTATCAACCCAGTTTATAAGATTATCACATCCTGCAAGTAAAAGTGCATTAATTTCTATGTTCAGTACTTTTAACCACAAAGCAAACACAAGCCAATATTTCAGAAGGAATTCCAGCTCTTCCACCCATGTTGGATGTCACATCGGATTAAAAATATGTTTTGTCCTGTTTTGTACTTATGAAAACATTTGATGTATAAGATCTGTAAAATAAGTGCAGAATACCAATAAATCACACTATCGCTGCTGGCACAACTACAAAACTACCAATTGTGATATTAATGATATCTTTATTACAGTGTATCACAATTATTTTTTTCATAAGTGATTGCAAAAACTATTAATTTGTTGGCTAAAGAAAATATCACTGAACACAATGAAAAAAAAGTCACAGAAACATCAACTGATATTTTTATTTTGGTTTGCTGCAAAAATAAACATAATTTGGCAGGAAAACTGATATTTCACTTTCAAATTTCATTCGTTGTGCACACAAATGCCTCATCTGCATACTCCACTATGCTCGACATTTACTCAAAACACATTATGTAACTGCATCTGGAAGAGTTCCTATATGTCACTGCTGATATCAAACATATATCCACAGATAAACAGTAGACGTCTGAGCTAGAAAAGATACCATAATTCATGTCTACTACAGCTCCTAAATTTCACACCTCTTGACAGAGGAACACTATAGTGCTTATCCATGGGCAAGTAAAATTTCAAAAGAAGACAGTGCATGTAAGTTTGCATTGTAACCTTCTAATAGGACAGCAATTGCCACCCATTGGGAAATGATTCCATATGATGGATGACACACAATCTTAGTCTTATTAAAACGTGACATTATTAAGGCTTTGTACTTATCTTAAATAAGGATCAACCCCTGCACTTGTCTTCAGAGGATTATATTGGTTCCTAATTAATATTGCATATTCCTGTTTTGCCAATTGTTCCTCATTTTTCCAAATATCCCTGGGAGCTGTAAGAACATATCCTATACCAGAGCATTCATACCTTTTACAATTAACCAAATTCTGTTACCACTAGACATATAAGGATCCATATAAGGATACTTTGTCAGTTTAACGTTGCTGCGGGTTTGCATTACAAAGAGACAGAGAGATACCCACAGCAACAACAGGGCTAGTATAGTAAAGTGTTAAAAAATCTTGAGGCCCGTCTCCTTGTGCAAAGACCATGAAGAGATTGATTGGGGAGATTCAACAACTGCCTAAGGGACTGTTTTTCCTGATAATGGAGTCCCATTAAATGCACATAACCGCTACACCCCATGTCATCCCCAAATCTCCCAAACCTGTCCCTCTCCCAACACTATCTACCTCTCCAGTGACTTTTCCAGCTCTTACTGTGACTGAACACCTCTTCATGTCACTGCCCCTAATCTCTCAATACAGTCAACCTCTCTTACACCATTATTCACATCCCCTCTGTCACTGTCCACTTCTCCTGTTCTGTATCCTGCTCCTCTCAAGGTCACCTTCTCCCATCACTGCCCATCTCTCCTATCACTGCTACCTACTCCCATAACTGTTCATCTTTGATCACTCTGTATTCTCAATCTCCTCTCATAGTTTCACTTGCCATTTCCTATCACTCATTGTATAGCATGCCACCTTTCCTGACTCATATTAATCACTGCCAACCACCTGATAACACCGAAAGCCTGGTAATGGGGGGACAGAAGTTAGCAGGATATGTCACTGTGTCACTGACTCTTCCCCTATACCAATTACACAACCGGTATCCTACAAACCAATACAGGAATCCCAATTGAGGGAAAGTCATCCCCAAGACCATCATCCTTTCAGAGAACTAATGAGGAGCAATTTGTCCCCAGGAAACCCCTCACCATCAGTCATGGAATATTTCGAAGTCTAGGCTTTGCTTCTTTTCCATGAGCCATGATTCTCATTGACAAGCAGTGCCAGTCAGACTATTGCTGTGTACCAAGCCTGCAATAGTGTCCTGCACTTCCAAATGACAAGAATGGTGTTTTCCCTCAACTAATCAGGGCCCTGTGCCTTACTTACCCTTCACAACTTTCACTGTAACATTAGACACAACTGAACACTCAAAGAGATCAGAAAAAACAAAAGACTTATTTGTGACTGCATTCTGTGGTGTGTGATGCTCCTGATAACATTAGACCCTTAAAGGGAATCTACTACTACAGAATTGCTGAAGATTCTAAACCCTAAAGCAGATACGCATTGCTTAGGACAACCTGAGAACCCGCAGTGTATGTTTGCCCAGAATTGTCCCATGCCACAAAATTAGACTCAGTTAAAAATGACATACCCCAGTACGTGACCCTTTTCAATGCATTAGTCATTTTAACTAATTTATTCTAAAATTGTGCTGTAAATGCGCTTTTGATTTAATCTTTTTTCAAAATTTTAACGGGGCAGGGGAACCTCCTATCAAAACCTTACTTGGAGGAAGGCTCCCTTGCTGAAATTCAGATCGGGTATTACATCTAACTTTCAGCAGTGCAAGTTGAGGATGTGGGTGGAGCTAATAGAGGAAGTGGGTGGAGCCAGTGGAGGAAGTGGGTGGAGCCTGGGAACATGGGTGTGGCCTCCGACAAACATTTGAGCACCTGTACTTCATATTCTAGAAATTAAGCACTGAGGGCAAGGCCCTGCCCTTCCAGCCTCCTGGGCCGGGGCATTGCACACGATGCACAGCGCTGGAGGCATGATTGCTCGCTCGGACTCTGTTTACACCAAGTCCGTTAGTGACCACGCTCAAGAAATAGCAGCGTAGATTTGTTACTTTACTTACTGGGTTACTTAGGCACTGGCACTTCCTTTACAGAAGAGGCCTGCTCCTGCACACTGCAGCACCACACGCTGGATGCGCCTGCTTCAAATTATAGTGCCCTGGACGTCCTGCTGAAATGTAGGGCGGTGAGTCATGCTGTACGTGTATGGCGTGGAATTTTGAAAAGCTTTACACACGCTGCCGCAGCCCCTACCCAAAAGAACCAAATCCAGCCCAATCACTTGCCCGCCCACTGGAAGGCCTGAACTAATGGCAAACTGTCGTGCATTTATTATCGGCTCAGCAGCACTCATCACCGGGGACTCGGGAGACAGAGTGCGAAGTTTAAACAACACTACTGTTAAATATACTTACTGCGACACACGAGGTGCAGTCCAGTCATTAATGTGAGTTGGCAGTGGCACTTAGGTCTAGACCCGGCTCTGATAAATAAGTGCCGGTGCTAAGCACCGGAAAGCACCGGCACAAATTAAGCACTGACATTAGGCAAATGTGTCCTAATCCAAGCGGAAAAGGGCAAAACAAGTAAAGTTACTATGTGTACTCCTAATAATACTGAAAACTGGAGAGTTTCTTTACCTAACGACATACTCCAAAAGGGCAACCAGGCGTGCGATACAAATCAGAGCGTTTGGTGGCTTCATCTGGGTTATTAAGTACAATGCAAATGCTGCAATCTAACACAACACCAATGCATAAACAAGTATTGGAAATGCCAATAGGGCTGGCTTTAAAAGAATGTTGTATGGAAAAATATTGGTGTCTGGTAAAAGGTCAGGTAAGAGTTGCAATGTCAAGCCAGACCTAAAAATCCATGTAGGTTAATGACTGCCCTCCTGCCATCTGTGCTGCTGCCAGAGAAAAACACCATAAATTATCTAGTTATCTAAAACAATTTAATAGCATGCATGTGTCCTTGAAAGGTCAACCTCAGCAGCTAGATAAATAAACACAATGATCACAGCTGTGTGGATAGCAAGCACTTTTTATAGAATCACACAAATTCTACCCAATCAAAACATGTACTCTTGTTCCCAATATCTGGGCGGACCCAAACCCCTCTCCTGTTGTTCTCACATAATTGTCTGGTGACAGCTGCATCATCAAGCCATACCATAAAAAGGGTATCCATATCCAATGTGCACCTGAAATGCAAACAATCCTCACAAAGTGTAGCTGATATGTATGTCTATACCGCAAGCAGGAAACACAAACCCTTGCCGGAAGGCGCATGCCAAACTTTGATGAATTGGGGAAAGAACTTGGCAATACTAAGCCTGAGGACATTTGATTCTGAAGAAACTAGGGTTAGAATCTGTAAATAGCCTATCACATGTTGACTCTCCCCATTACACTACCTAGCAGCGTTAACTTCATACTTCAACTATGCTTGTTACTCTTCCATAATTAAAGTGCCACAAACACCCCAGTACTCCAAATTCTTGTAGAATCATCAGATTGTTTTAATGACATTTTATATAGCATCTCTATACTTGTACATAAGGTGGGGTGTTAATGTGCACCACAACAAACAACTGTAGGAATTATAGGGGTGAGCCTTAATGCTCTGAGCTCACTCATTCTTGAAATATGGAGACTGTGCCTGGCCCTAGAGACGTGGGTTCTGTGCTGACTAAGGGCTTGATTACGAGTTTAGCGGTACCCCTGTAGGACCGCTGCCGATGCACCCCCAGGAGGACCGCCAAGCCTGTGCCGCACCCGCCTGCCAGATTCTGACTTGAATCCTGGGCGGGCGGTACTGTGGCGGTCTCACTGCGGCGGCTGTGTTAGGCTCCCAGGAGAGCCTTAACAGCAGACTGCTGCAGTGACAGAGCCTGCAGCACGTTCGTGTGGCATGCACCATGTCGGGCATGCCACACCGTGTAGGAACGGGGATGCAATTCCAGGGGGGCGCAACATACCTATCACATTGGTGAGACCTATTGACTTTGACAATGCTTATTTATTTTTTCTGTTACTGTATGTCAGGTGGGAGTGAACACTAGGAGGTTAATTTCCCAGCTCTACCATGCCTTGTATACACGACTGGTTTCAACATGTTGGGTATTGAGTTAAGAACCTTTTTTTATACTTTAGATGTTGAGATTATTTTACATATTTGTTGCTTTTCCTTACTGCTTATTTGCTTAACATATTTTGTGGCGTTGGATTTTTTAGCCTGTTACCTCCAATTGTGCTTCTCCCTCGGCTCTTGTGGCAAGGAGTCTCAGTACCTTAGTGGATTGATGTACCTACTGCAGGGCATTTGCACTGGCTATGAACCCAGCGTATTGTCTGTTTCCCAGAGGCCTAAATATTTACTTTTTTATAATGCTCCTTGCTAATAAGGTTTGTACTTTGAGTCCAATTTCATCATGTAACTTTCAACCAAGGGTTAAGCAGCAGCAGTGTATGAACACTGGTTCATTTTGGTGAAGCTTTACTAACAATTAGAGGTGTCATTAAGGATTGAGCAGGGGTTGGGTGTCACTAGGCAGTTTTGTGTAAGCGGCTCCTTTGACTTTAACTGGATAGTCTGTGCTCCCAGCAGCTCAAAAACATGACCTCTTGCAGTGGAAGGGAGGATGGGGGTGACAGAGGAATGAAGAGAAGGAGAGCTGGAAAGAGGATGGGTGGATGCAAAGATGGATGGATAGAGTGATGGATTGAGAGAAAGATGTAGAGATGATGGATGGCTGGAGAGGAGGATTTAAGGATAATCAGGGAAAACAGTGGATGGAGAGGGGAATGGGTGAAGGCTGATGGAGAGAAGGATGAATGATGGTGGGAAACAATAGAGTGATGGATGAAAATAAAGAAGGATGGATGGATGGATGGTGAGAAGAGAGGATGGGTGGTAGATGAAAAGGGAAGGGCGGAGAGAAGAAAGGATGAATAAAAAGGTGTATGGTAGGATGGATAGATGGATTGATGGATGTAACAATGTACAGAAAGGATGGAAAGAAAGAAGGAAAGCAAGATGGAAAAAAGACAGAAAGAAGGATGCAGAGAAAGAAGAAAATTTAGGAATTTCAAAATTTCCTCAGGGTGAGCAATGCCCCTAAAGACTGCCAGGTTTGCTTGCCTCATCCAGGCGCGCTCAGCAAGTTGGGCCATAGTTCAAAGTCAGGGTGTTTTCTTTCTCTGGCTACTCCCTTGCTACTAATTGTCATGATTCTGGAATGGGTTTGTACGCGAGGTAGCAAAAACTCCAACAAAAATCCTCCACACAGAAGGCACCAGGAAGAGGGTGGATAGTATAAACCACCACTATAATGTAATCTCCCCAGGGGAAAATTGGGAAAGGGTACAGGGAAGGAGAGTGAAACAGGTGTCTCAGCTCGTCTCTCACAGGCCTCGTCCTTCAGCTATAGGCTACGTCCTTCTGTAATATAGACTTGTATGGTGGTTTGTCTATGTGAAATATACAATGGATATCTCTGTGAATATAGGCTTTGATCATAGTTCCACGTCAAATCCCTTTCTCCCAGTAAAGTCTTACACGATTCTCTGATGAAAAAGCCCATAATGATCCCATGGGGTATTGGGAAAGCCAGCCAGACTCAGGAGCACCAGGACGATAAAGTCGAGAAACTGCCAGGAGTAGGGAATCTATTAAGCCTGGTGAGAAGATTTGTTAGGCAAATGCAAGTAACAATGCTGAGGTTGCAGAGTCACAAGAGGTAAAGAAAAGGAAAACACAACAGGGAAGGAAGAGGAAAGCAGCAAAGGTGCAGGAACCGAACGCTGAATGAACTAACACCAGTGGGAACCATACAACCAAGAAAGGTACAAGGCAACTGAGCAACTTCCGACCCATCTCCCTGCTCCCCTATTCAACCAAAGTGATTGAGAAGGCCATTACCAAGCAACTCACAACCCACCTTGAACTTCACCATCTTCTAGACAACACACAATCACAATTCAGAAAGAACCACATCTTTGAAACAGCACTCATCGTGGCCACCGACGGCATTCAAAACATCATGGACCGAGGAGAAACAGCAGCCCTCATCCTGCTTGACTTCTCCGCGGCCTTCGACACTGTCACCCACCAACACCCTCATCAGAAGACTCCACGATATTGGCATACAAGGAAACGCCATGCTATCGGGATTGTCCTGGGACCTCGCTCTGAGTGCACAGACTGTTGTGGGATATCTTCTATTTTGGATGTTATTACCCGCTTTTGTGAAGCATATTGGATTTTAACATTGTTACCTTTTGCACTTATGAATACTGAAACACCATGATTAGCCTTGAGAAAGCCCTGGCTAATCTTGCCACATAGGGCAAAACACGTGTCGGCTGTTCTCCTTTTTTATAAAAAAATAAAATTACGCTCTAAAAAGAGCCATAAAAAGAGTGAAACTATGTACAATGGATCTACAAAGTGGTGATTTCAAATAAAATGACTATCTCTATTTAAACCAATTTGGACTACTGTTCTGTATTATTAAAAGGAATTATCCATTTGGCTAAAAGAGATTCCCTGGAAGGGAGGAACATACGCTCATTCTCCTATTCATAATTGCCATACAAGGAACCCCTCTCAAATGGATCGGTTCCTTTCTCACAGGAAGAACCCAAAGGGTCAGGCTACCACTCTTCACATCAGAGACCAAGAAACTGATATGTGGTGTCCCACAGGGATCATCCCTCAGCCCCTTTCTTTTCAACATATACATGACACTGCTCACCAACATCATCCCATCATTAGATCACTGTCATCTCCTATGCCAATGACACCCAATTCATCCTGACAAACAAGACAACACCAACAGAACCATCTTCACCAGCTGTAGGACTATGGTAGCAGACTGGATGCAAGCCAACTGCCTGAAGCTCAACTCTGACAAGACTGAAGTACTGGTCTTCAGCAACAAGACCTCCCCATGGGATTCCACCTGGTGGTCATCGAAGCTAGGACCAACACGCACAGACCACGCAAGAAATCTAGGGATCATCCTAGATGACAAGCTCAACATGACAGCTCAAGTCAACGCAGTGTGCACCTCCTGCTTCCACATCCTAAGCATGCTGCAAAAGATCTTCACATAGTTGCCTTAGAACACCAGGCAGACAATCACGCAAGCACTCATCACCAGCAAGCTGAACTACACCAACACTCTCTACGCTAAAATCTCCAAATAACTCCTACACAGACTCCCTCAAGACCATTCAGAACGCACCCGCAAAACTCATACTCGACCTCCCACGCCGCACCTACATCACATCGCACCTCAGGAAACTTCACTGGCTCCCCATTGACAAGCGCAGCCAATTCAAACTTCTCACACACACATACAAAGCCCTATACAACACAACACCAGAATACCTGAACAGCTGCATACACTTTCACCAATCCACCACACACCTACTCACACACACTCCCCACATCCGCAAAAGCAAAACTGGAAGTTGCTTGTTCCCCTATAACGCACCCATGACATGGAACTACCGCCCTCAACACATCAGAGCCTCCTTCTCACTTCTTGAGTTCTGCAAGAAGCTGAAGACCTGGTTCTTCATATAAGCACCTTCGGACCACACACCTACACACCTTGCCCAAGCACCTGGAAAGCCTCTTGGGTGATTAGTGCGCTATACTAATCAACATAACATAACTGTTGGAAACGGCCCTTTCTAGGGTGCTTTCCCTCGACTTTTTGCTTTTGTTCCTCCCGGTTTACCGCTGATCTATGTGCTAGCCTTAGGACTTTGAGTGCTTTTGACACTGCCATTCAGTGTCAGAGTGCTGTGCTTGGCATATACATACTGGTGATTACTGTATACATGACTGACTGATTTGAGTTAGCTGTAAGTCCCTTGTCAAGGGCTAAGACATATACCTAGGGTATGTAACTCAAATTCCCCTCCATGGGCTGGCAGCACTGGGTGTGCCACCCATGGAGGTAGCTCTTCAAACGTGCCACAGGTTTGCCATGTGGGGGCCTGTGTGTGCAGATTACTGTTAATCAGCTTGGCATTTAAAAAGCAAGGTTCTGCATAGCTCTTGCTATATCGGAGTATTCCCTGGGAACAGGGTGCGGTGTCGGGAAGAGGTAGGGCATGTGCGTGGGAGGGCTACATGCCCTAGAAGTGAATGGCACCGGATGGTTTGTTCAGTACAGTAGGGCCTGCTTCTCACATTGGATTGGCATGAGGAATCTGTGATAAGGCTATTGAGCTGTATTTACCTCTTGCAGAGGAGTGGCAGTATAGTGTTTGATATCGATGAGTTAATGATGGCGAATCCTCTCCAGTGGTGTGAGTGGATTTGGTATTACTATGGTGGAAATACCACTTTGGGAAAGTGGGCATTTCTGTGCTCGTGGCTCTGTGTGCCTGTCAGCCTGTCTCCAATCCATATCTGGGTGCTGGGGGGACAACTACATCTGTGAATTCCTGATAAGACAGCCATAAACTAGGGGCTCAAGGGAAACCGCAGACCTCTGACTCTGAGGGACCTTCCGGGACAGATAGGTGAGGGTGGAATTTGCACCTGCATTCAGAGAGGCAGGGTCTTGGCCCCACTAAAGATAATGATCAAGCCTCCTGGGGGTAGGATGGCAGACAGGACAACATTTTGAGAGGGCCAGTGCATTTCAAAGGTGGCCTTTTGAACTGATCTCATCTTCAAAGGCCATTATGGGTATAACTGATGGGGCTCTGCCCTCAGGAGTTAGAGACGCTTTTGGGTTTGGAACCATACTATGCTGGTTCGATGCTGGGACATCGACAAGAGGAACTAAAGGGGCAGGAGGGACTGCAACATGATTATCAACCGACTTGTGGTGGCCTGGGGCTTGTCGTGCTCTAGGAAGGAGACTATCACTTGGTGAATGTGCCTGGATATTGCTGGCCTGCAGCTAATTGCCAACCATCGTAGTCCGGGTTCCTAAGGACTCTCCAAGGGCCGGTAGGCTGGCCTCCTGTCCAAGAGACCCCAAGATTGTAAGGACCGCGCAGGGTGCGGCGGAAACGGGTGGAAGTGATTGTTGGTTGGGAGAAGGACCATCCTGATGTACGCCGTAACCAAACTGTATAGAGGAGTGTGCTCATAAAGATCAGAGGCCCACCAGGGGTGCTGGAACGTGATGAGTTCAAGGAGTGCAGGGGAAGTTTGCCGAGTCTGAGGGACCCGTGCTTGCAACTGTAAATCTGTGATAGATTGCACTCCGTAGCATGTGGTGTCCGAGGGGTGTTGGGGAAGTTGGCCGAGTCAGTAGGACCCAAGCTGGCAGCCTAGACTGTCTCCGACCTCCAGATCGGGACGACAACAGTGCCTGACATCGCAGCCTCAGTCCAAGGTTGCTGGCTCCCTCTCCCCAGACCCAAGCCACAAGATACTCTTTTGTGGAGAATATCGTGACTCGACCCGAGGGGTCTCGTTGTGCCTTGTGGGCACCCACAGCTGACTGCCTAGAGCAACTGCAGCTTGCAACTCTCCGGGAGGAAAAACATTTCTCCAATTGGGAAGCACGGCAGCTTCCGGTGTCATAGTCTTTTGCCTACAGGGGGTTTTGATCCCGCACTTGTGAAGGTGCAGCTGGGTGCCTCAATGCCTAATCTGGAGGGACGAAACCCAGTAACTGTTTCCTTTCGCTTTAGGTGGTGCTGATAATCTAATCAAAGTGTTGCCAGCAGGGCAACATGTATCGTTGGCGAGTGCCGTTTGAGTGACTAAGGGGCTGGGTCACGAGGCATAGTCCAAAACTATGATTTCTTGACCATTGCAACTGCATGGGGTATGTGATATTGGAAATGTTGGGTTTTATGAATGCCTCTGAATAGGGCATATATTGTGATGTAATTCTGCTGCTAAGTATATATCCAATGTGTATGTTGTGTTAATTACAATGTGTATGTAATACAAAGACCAGTGTTTTATACATATAGTGTGAAGTCTCTTTTTGTAGTGTACGCAGTGTGTTGCGAGGGTGGTGCTGTGCCGAAACTTTACACTTTGTCCCTGAGGATAAGCCTGACTGCTCAGTGCCAAGCTACCCAAGGGTGAGCAGAGGTTTTCGGACAAGTGTATAGTACTCATCCTATTTAGGACAGTCGATTCTGCCTGGCTTCGATGCGTCCTAGCCAGCCAGAAACCGCTGGGTCTAACAATAACGTAAAGTAATATAACATAACAGGGTTCAGGTACTGATACCTCTTATGCTTCGCTGGAAGTGCTGTCCTTATGATTTTGCTATTCTGATTGGTTTAATTCCCCCGTTGCCCCTACCGGCTCTCCTCCTACTCAGTTGCAGCCTCCATAGACTGGTATTGCACACTTTCCAGGTTTTCCAGCTTATTGGGATGGAAAAGTCCCTTGCATGCTAGTAGACGTGCACCCCTGACCTGACTGCCCCAGCTGCAGTGCTATCTGGATCCTTGATAACAAATGTTTGGTCATAGGCAACCATGGATCATTGGTGTGCACTATGACCTACGCTTGTCTCATGGATTGTGGTCTGGTTAGACTGGGAGGAGCATACTATGCCCTACACTCATAGTGGTGGAGGGCTACTGCCCTTACAGGAGCTGAGTAGCACAAACCGAGTGGTGGCAGCGTACCATTTTTATATTAGGTAATCAAATATTGTTGCCAGGCCTTCTGGCCAGTGTCATGGGAGTCGGACCTACTGACCCACTCATAGGAACTTCCACGGCTGTGTGCTAAGCTCATCCTCGGCCTACATCAGGATGGATGCATGTTCGAGTGCATGACGCTGGGATGTACATGGGCCAGTGTGTGCTACAGTACATGGGGACAGCTTGTACAAATTTGAGTGCACCGCACTAGTATGTATGTGAGCCAGTGTGTTCTACAGTACAGGAAGACAAAGCGTGCATGTTGGAGTGCACCACACTGGTATGTACATGAGCCAGTGTGTGCTACAATACACGGAAGAAGCACATGCATGTGTAAGTGCTTAGTGCTGGCTGGTGTGTTTGTGTGCCTGGGAAGTGGTAAAGTATGTTGCCTTGGTACCACTGTAGCCTGAAGGGGCCATAGCCCTGTGCACGCTGTAGGACCCCCCATGGGTGTCCGAAGGGGGCTGGAGTAAAATGAAAGGGCCGTCCCCCAGAATCAGCGTACCTGGTGAAGAAGGAACGCAGAGGAAGAGCAATTATTCAACAATCTGAATCCGGGAGCACCCAAGACCTGCCACCAGACTCAGAGAGAGACTTACCGCATGACCGGAGGAGCACCATTTACAACTGGCGCCTCCACTGCAGCATCCCAAATTCTGTTCACTGCCAGGCCATCGACACGACCCCAGGGACTCTGAACTCCATCGAGAGTGGGTGAGACTGAATACCAGGCCCTTGGGCCTCTGGGGAAACTTGCTCTGACTGATGCACTATGGCAGGGGGATACTACCACTTTCACAAAGTCATAGGAGAACTTCTAAGACTGGAACTCATTAGCATAGTCTAGCTTGGATGTCACTTCGCGTAAATGCAGAATAATTATGGTCCTTAGAACGGGAAGTGGGACTCAAAAGCTGACCCGGTTAACACTAGTATGCCTGCCTTATGAAGGCTGTGCATATTACTTGTGGTGTGTCGTATGATACTTCGTGTTAGTAGATAAATACTCCTTTTTTTCATTGTCAGCCTCTATGAAACCATGTTCACTGTTGTGCATTTGCAGCAGTATATATTTGTTTAAGTATGCTGCAGTGATCAAACATTAAATAAAAAAATCTTTGTTGACCTCATGATTAGCAGAAGTGTGGGCAAGGGTTTATGGCCTTCCAGCTCTACTCATCCGCCCTGAATGTTCTAATCAACCTCTGGCAGACCTTAGAGCAAGCTATGCACAGACTCCTGTGGCACGGGCCTTCAAACTGCATTGCTGCAGTGGAGGTGAAAGGGGAGAAGTCCATTTGGTAGCTTATCTTAAACCGCTGTCTCACAGCACATTGAATGGAGCACGTAGCTGAGAATAGGGACATTAGATGCTTTTTAGGTTGAAGCCTATGCCTGGTGTGGTGAAGACTTCTTGAGGCCAGCCAGCTTGGGCAAGCCCCCCTCCCCCAAACAAGCTGTAAAAAATCTAGGGGTTTGGTTGGACTCATCCTTAAACTATCGAGTCCAAACCAAAAAAACAGCAGGGACCTGTTTTGGACTTTTACGAGGGCTCAGACCATTGCTGGGCTTCTTTGACGCGTCTACGCGTCAGGTCATCATTCAGGCGACGGTTTTGTCCAGACTTGATTATGCCTGTTCCCTCTATAAGGCGGAGGTTGTGAGGTTGCAAAGGGCACAGAATGCAGCAGCTAGAACCCTTTTAGGCCTGTGCAAGTCTTGCTCTGTGTTCAACGCCATCCGCCGCCTTCATTGGTTACCGGTGGCCAGGCGTATCGAATTTAAAACCTTATGTACTTCCTTTAAGGTTTTGAAACTGGCCACCCCTTCTATTCTGGCCAATCTCCTTTCGCCGTATGCCCCACCACGGCTTCTCCGCTCACAGGGCCAGCACTTGGTGGTGGTTCCCCGGATACGTAGAGCTCGTGCCGGCGGCCGCTCCTTTCGCTACAGAGCTGCCACTCTTTGGAACACACTCCCTGTGCAGATTCGTGGCCTCAATAATTACTTAGAATTTAGGAAGGCCATTAAGACTTTTCTCTTCCCTTCATCTTAGTTCGTGCCTGCTCTGTTGCTATGTCAGTCTTTCCTACATTAGCGCCGGGACGCCCCTTTGCTGGGGCAGCTGTCGCGCTTTATAAAGACACAATAACATAACATAACATTCAGAAAGCTTCCCTGGGAATGCATTCCGCCCACTGCTGGCCATGGGCTTTGTGGCTTGTAACTCACATTTGCTTGCTTTCTTTTTGCTGGCTTTATTTGTTTTAGGCTGTCCAGCTTGAGTTCCTTCGTTCTGTGGAGCAATGCTTGTTTACTGTGTCCATCCGAGTGCTCGTTTTCTGTAAACAGGCCTTTAAATGTTGTTCGTATCTTGTCAGATTTACTGCGCATTCATGGACCGAGGTCAAATGTCAGACTCTGTCTTCCAGGGAGATTGATGTTTACTTTTCTTTCTCTGACTTCAAAGCCAGGGGATTTATGTGACAATCTTGCTGTGAAAGGATATGTGACAATCTTGCTGTGAAAGCAGACAACAAAATGTAAATGTCTGTAAATAAACAATGCACATATTTCAGAAAATATCAATATTAGGAAAGCACAAATGAAGCACATTTTCTGTAATTCTGAAGTACAGTGGAAACAAATATATTAATACCATCAAAACAAATCAATACACTAGGTGATGCCATTTCCATACATTATCGTTTATGCGCAGTAAAACTGTATGTCTGAGCAAATGTAACAGTCATTTCAATTAAAAATGTGTTGTCTGTAATGGCAGTGTGCTACTACATAATGCATACTCCACTTTACACCTCGCCACTCTACACAACTCCACGTCATTGCACTCTACTCTGCACCACTCCACTCTATGCCACACCACTCTACACCACTCCACTGTACTCTGCACCACTCCACTCTGCACCACTCCACTCTGCACCACTCCACTCTACGCCACTGCACTCTATGCCTCTCTATTCTACTTTACACCACTCTACTTTTTGCCAATACACTCTACACCTCTGCACTCTATGCCACTGCACTCTACGCCACTGCATTCACTCTACTGTGTACCACTGCACTCTATGCCAATCCACTCTACTATGCACCACTCCACTCTATGCCACTCCACTCTATGCCAATCTGCTTTTTGCCACTCTAATCTACTCTGCACCCCTGCACCCAATGCCACTCTACTCTACTCTATCCCACTGCACTTTAGTCCACTCTTCTCTGCACCACTGCACTATACTCCATTATACTCTATTCTGTAACACTCTACTCTATGCCATGGACATCCACTCCACTGGATTCTACGCCACTCTAGTCTACTCTATGCCACTGTTCTCTCCTCTACTCTGCACCACTCTACTCTACGCCACTGCACTCTATTCCACTCTACAATACGGAACTCTACGCCACTTTACTCTGCACTATTGCACTCCTCACAATTGCACTCTACTCTGCACCACTCTACTGCACTCTACGACAAATGCATTCTACACCACTTCACTCTGCATCACTCCACTCTACACCACTGCACTCTACAGCACTCCACCCTACGCCACTGCACTCTACTCTATACCACTCTATTCTAAGCCACTAACTGGCACATGCATCAAGCTAGGATTTTGCGAGTCCTTAATAGCGAATATTAAGGATTCGCAATTAAGATCGCAAAATCCTATGCATGTAGGAATCGCTATAATAATAGCGATTCCTTCACATTCCTTATTTGCGACTCGCAAATTGCGAGTCGCAAATAAGGAATGGCTTCCCATTCATTCCTATGGGCCTACAGGCCCATAGGAATGAATGGGAAATTACGAGCGCTATTTGCAAGTACCAATAGGTACTCGCAAATTGCGCATGCAATTTCAAGGGTGCAGGGGTGTCAAAGGACACCCTGTTGCACCCCTGAAATTGATCCGTGCACATATGTTGCGCACACACATGTCCCAAGGACATGTGTGTGTGTAACCTTCAACTTTGAAAAATGCACTTTAGTGCATTTCTCAAAGTTTTGCAATTACCATGAAGTTGAACTTCATGGTAAATTACGCCCCTAATAGCGAAATCGCTAATTTTTTTACTTTGTTGCATTGCATTTAAGGAATCTCAATTTGCGATTCCTTAAATGCGATCATAATTTAAGTAATCGCAATTGTGCGATTCCTTAAATTGCGATTTTTGCATTTGGGATGATGCATCCCAAATGCAAAAATATAGGTCGCAAAGGGGCAGATTCTGCGAATCTGCCCGTTTGCGACCCGATTTTCGGATGATGCATGGGGCCCTAAACTCTTTGCAACTCTACTGTGCATCACTCTGCTCTATGCCACTGCACTCTATTAAATTGCACTCTATGCCACTCTACTCTGCACCACTCTGTGCCACTGCACTCAATGCCACTGCACTCTGAACCACTGCAATCGGCACTCTGCCCCATTGCACTCTACTTCACTGCACTCTACGCCACTCTACTCTACTTTGGACTACTTTACGGCTGCAACTATTTCTTTTACTTACTGCACTTAGCACTTTAAATTGGGTCTTCATTCGTCTCCAGCCCGCACCCCGGTCCGTCACGGCAAGTGCCGATTGAACGGAGGGTGATCCTGGGCTTTCACGTTTTTTTCACACTTCCGGGGACAATGGTACTTCCGGGTGGTGAGCGGGCTAGTTGTTCCCGCTGCACACCCCATTTAAACCAATGCCAGAACGGACGCGCAGCGGGCGTGCCACCGGCACGCCAAATGCAAGCCCGTCTGCGCCGGTCAGCGCCTGGCCCGGGCCTAGGGCCAGAACCCCTGCATCTTCTCCGGGCAAAACAACAGGCATAATATACACTCGCAATGAGCTATATAGGCTCATGGTTAACACAGGGTGTCCGCTCTTGGATATACAGACTAAGCGGTGTGAGCATTGTAAGCTGACGCTCTGCCACACGAAAATTAATGCTCTAAAACCTAAGTGTATCCCCCTAGGTAAGAAGGCCACCAAGGTCATCAAGGCGATGCTACTCAATACACGATCATTAGTGAAAAATAATACGGAGGTGGCTGAATTGATTGAATCACACAAAATTGACCTGGCATTTATAACCGAGACTTGGGCCGATGGGGCCTCAGAAGTGTACATCGCATTAGCACTCCCAGTAGGCTAGTCTGTCATTCGAGCAGACAGAACATGGAAGAGGGGAGGAGGGCTGGCGATTATTTTTAGAGAAGAGCTGCAAGTAAGGGGGTCTGCAGCAGGGAGTTCCCAGGATTGCGAATTACTATCCTTTCAGGTCTCACTCGATAATAATTATACGTTAAAAGGTCTATTGCTTTACAGACCACCAAGGGCACGGATTCCTTTGTTGGATATACTTAGTCCCATTTTAGAATCCAGTCTGGATGGTCTGGACTTCACGATTCTAGGGGACTTCAATTATCATCTAGAAAAACTAGCAGACAACAACACGGCCTCACTGGTCGATGCAATGACCAGTCTCGCTCTAGATCAGATTGTCAAACAGGATACACACGTGGCCGGGCATACGTTGGACGGGATTTTCACCTCCAATACCAACCTTAAAATCGACGAAATAATACCCGTCCCTTGGTCGGACCACAAAGCCATTCTGTTCACTGTAAATACAGTTCAGGGGCAATCATCTCTTACAAATGAGCATAGGCTAGTCACCTATCAGGATTGGGCCAAAATTGATGCCCCTATGCTACAGGAATTGCTAGCCAGGAATAAACCGGAATTAGCGCCAAACAGCAATGTGGCCGTGGATAGGCTCTGCTCTTGGATCAAGTCAGCGGTCAATATTGTAGCCCCTACGAAAAGCTTTATCTCCAGGAGGAAAAATCCGTCAGAACCATGGTTCACGGAAAAACTTAGGGCACAAAAACAAACGTGCAGAAGGGCCGAAAGGAAAGGGAGAACCAATTATGATCAAGATATGAAAAGGGAATATGCACGAACACTGGCGGAATACAAGAAACTGCTTACAGGGGAAAAAAGCAATTACTATACAAAAAAAATAAGCGAGGCCAAGAACTCTTGCAGGGAGCTTTTCGCTACAGTTAAAAAACTAGCGAATCTCCCCGTCGTAACACAGATGGATAGTAGCACAGAACTCTGTAATACACTTGGTCAGTTCTTTGTAGACAAAGTTACTTCAGTCTATGAATCTTTTAAGAGTAATAATAACATCAATGACTCAGCTAAACACTCCAAGCAAGGCATGGATATTTCAACTCTCAAATCTGGGTTTCGCTTCTTACCTCCCTCAGTAGAACAAATCAGCTTGGCGGTAAAGAATATTAGGTCCGGGGACCCAACGGACCCTTGTCCATCTAAGGTGATGCACACTTTCTCAGATATACTAAGTGAACAACTAAATCTTGTGTTCACAGAAATAATTCAGTCAAGCTACTTTCCAGATACGTGGAAAACAGCATCCGTGCTCCCACTTTTAAAAAAAGCTAGCTTGGATCCAAAACAACCCAGCAGCTACCGTCCAATATCAAGAATTCCATTCCCAGCTAAAGTTTTCGAAAAACTGCTTAATAATCAATTGACAGAATATATAGCATCTAAAAACTTTTTGGATCAATCACAATATGGGTTCAGGGAGGAGCATGGAACAGAAACTGCATTGGTTATGGCAGCAGAGGGACTCAGGAGTATATTAGACACAGGAGGGAAGGCCGCCCTGATTCTATTGGATCTCTCGGCGGCCTTCGACACTGTGAACCACGAGATACTTTATGCTCGTCTAGCAGAATTGGGACTCCAAGATTCTGCACTTTCGTTGATGGCATCCTTTTTAAGGGACAGGTCCTTCTCAGTCAAACTGGGAGAATTCACATCCAAATCTTTTAAATCACCTTGTGGAGTGCCTCAGGGCTCCTCCCTGAGCCCCACGCTCTTTAATGTTTATGTTGCTCCTCTGGCAGAGATTATCAGGCAGTGTGGGTTTTTACCGATATCATACGCCGATGACACCCAAATAGTGGTGTCAGTCGCAGGTAATGCGGAGGAAACAGCTGAGCGTTTCAATGACTGCATGACGCAGGTCGATCAATGGATGCAGTTAAACTGCTTGAAGTTGAACGGTGAAAAAACCGAGGTTATGTTGCTGGGATCAGAAGCAGACTTTTGGTCTCCCAAATGGTGGCCAGCTAGTCTGGGCGACTGCCCAAAACCAGTGGGCAAGGTTAAAAATCTGGGAGTCATATTTGACAATAAACTGACCTTTAACACCCAGATAAACAACCTCTCTTCGACCATCTGGTATATTTTAAAAATGATAAGAAGAGTATGCCCATTTATTCCCCTTGACTCTCGCAAAACGTTGGTTACGGCATTGGCCTTGTCCAGATTGGATTACGGCAATGCCTTGTATGCAGGGATCCAAGTCCAACATCTATCAAAACTCCAGCGCCTGCAGAACTCTGCGGCAAGGTTGGTGCTTGACATTCCCAGATCTGAGCCAGTTGGACACAGATTGAGAGCCCTCCGTTGGTTACCCATGGAAAAAAAGGATTATGCTCAAATCACTGTGCCTGGCCTATAAAGCTCTGCATGGGTCAGGACCACAGTTCTTGAGAACACATTTGAAATGGTATGTGCCGGCCAGAAATCTGAGATCAGCCCACACAAAACTTCTGCAAGTTCCTAAGTTTAAGCAGTTGAGGTGGGGAGGGAGAAGCTTTCTGCTGAGGACTGCAAAAAACACAGTTGATGGACAGAATGCAGAACAATGTCATACATTCACCCCAGTACAGAGATCTGGGCCTAAATCCATCGTTTTTTTGCTCACCATGCCATTCCAGTTTGAACCCAGCCATATGCAAATCAGTCTTGACCCTGTGCCTCATGGGAACAGTCCAGCCCGAACTGCCAAGCCAGGTCCTCCCTGGACTGGAACCAAGCATCCTAGGACCGGTTTCGGGGTTTCACCCCTCTTCAGCCAGGATAGCTTGATTCCAGTGGCATGGAGAGCACGGGACCCACGTCTGGGCATACCCGTCCCACTCGGGGTGACAAATGCAAAAAACACAGTTGATGGACAGAATGCAGAACAATGTCATACATTCACCCCAGTACAGAGATCTGGGCCTAAATCCATCGTTTTTTTGCTCACCATGCCATTCCAGTTTGAACCCAGCCATATGCAAATCAGTCTTGACCCTGTGCCTCATGGGAACAGTCCAGCCCGAACTGCCAAGCCAGGTCCTCCCTGGACTGGAACCAAGCATCCTAGGACCGGTTTCGGGGTTTCACCCCTCTTCAGCCAGGATAGCTTGATTCCAGTGGCATGGAGAGCACGGGACCCACGTCTGGGCATACCCGTCCCACTCGGGGTGACAAATGCAAAAAACACAGTTGATGGACAGAATGCAGAACAATGTCATACATTCACCCCAGTACAGAGATCTGGGCCTAAATCCATCGTTTTTTGCTCACCATGCCATTCCAGTTTGAACCCAGCCATATGCAAATCAGTCTTGACCCTGTGCCTCATGGGAACAGTCCAGCCCGAACTGCCAAGCCAGGTCCTCCCTGGACTGGAACCAAGCATCCTAGGACCGGTTTCGGGGTTTCACCCCTCTTCAGCCAGGATAGCTTGATTCCAGTGGCATGGAGAGCACGGGACCCACGTCTGGGCATACCCGTCCCACTCGGGGTGACAAATGCAAAAAACACAGTTGATGGACAGAATGCAGAACAATGTCATACATTCACCCCAGTACAGAGATCTGGGCCTAAATCCATCGTTTTTTGCTCACCATGCCATTCCAGTTTGAACCCAGCCATATGCAAATCAGTCTTGACCCTGTGCCTCATGGGAACAGTCCAGCCCGAACTGCCAAGCCAGGTCCTCCCTGGACTGGAACCAAGCATCTTAGGACCGGTTTCAGGGTTTCACCCCTCTTCAGCCAGGATAGCTTGATTCCAGTGGCATGGAGAGCACGGGACCCACGTCTGGGCATACCCGTCCCACTCGGGGTGACAAATGCAAAAAACACAGTTGATGGACAGAATGCAGAACAATGTCATACATTCACCCCAGTACAGAGATCTGGGCCTAAATCCATCGTTTTTTGCTCACCATGCCATTCCAGTTTGAACCCAGCCATATGCAAATCAGTCTTGACCCTGTGCCTCATGGGAACAGTCCAGCCCGAACTGCCAAGCCAGGTCCTCCCTGGACTGGAACCAAGCATCCTAGGACCGGTTTCGGGGTTTCACCCCTCTTCAGCCAGGATAGCTTGATTCCAGTGGCATGGAGAGCACGGGACCCACGTCTGGGCATACCCGTCCCACTCGGGGTGACAAATGCAAAAAACACAGTTGATGGACAGAATGCAGAACAATGTCATACATTCACCCCAGTACAGAGATCTGGGCCTAAATCCATCGTTTTTTGCTCATCATGCCATTCCAGTTTGAACCCAGCCATATGCAAATCAGTCTTGACCCTGTGCCTCATGGGAACAGTCCAGCCCGAACTGCCAAGCCAGGTCCTCCCTGGACTGGAACCAAGCATCCTAGGACCGGTTTCGGGGTTTCACCCCTCTTCAGCCAGGATAGCTTGATTCCAGTGGCATGGAGAGCACGGGACCCACGTCTGGGCATACCCGTCCCACTCGGGGTGACAAATGCAAAAACACAGTTGATGGACAGAATGCAGAACAATGTCATACATTCACCCCAGTACAGAGATCTGGGCCTAAATCCATCGTTTTTTGCTCACCATGCCATTCCAGTTTGAACCCAGCCATATGCAAATCAGTCTTGACCCTGTGCCTCATGGGAACAGTCCAGCCCGAACTGCCAAGCCAGGTCCTCCCTGGACTGGAACCAAGCATCCTAGGACCGGTTTCGGGGTTTCACCCCTCTTCAGCCAGGATAGCTTGATTCCAGTGGCATGGAGAGCACGGGACCCACGTCTGGGCATACCCGTCCCACTCGGGGTGACAAATGCAAAAAACACAGTTGATGGACAGAATGCAGAACAATGTCATACATTCACCCCAGTACAGAGATCTGGGCCTAAATCCATCGTTTTTTTGCTCACCATGCCATTCCAGTTTGAACCCAGCCATATGCAAATCAGTCTTGACCCTGTGCCTCATGGGAACAGTCCAGCCCGAACTGCCAAGCCAGGTCCTCCCTGGACTGGAACCAAGCATCCTAGGACCGGTTTCGGGGTTTCACCCCTCTTCAGCCAGGATAGCTTGATTCCAGTGGCATGGAGAGCACGGGACCCACGTCTGGGCATACCCGTCCCACTCGGGGTGACAAATGCAAAAAACACAGTTGATGGACAGAATGCAGAACAATGTCATACATTCACCCCAGTACAGAGATCTGGGCCTAAATCCATCGTTTTTTGCTCACCATGCCATTCCAGTTTGAACCCAGCCATATGCAAATCAGTCTTGACCCTGTGCCTCATGGGAACAGTCCAGCCCGAACTGCCAAGCCAGGTCCTCCCTGGACTGGAACCAAGCATCCTAGGACCGGTTTCAGGGTTTCACCCCTCTTCAGCCAGGATAGCTTGATTCCAGTGGCATGGAGAGCACGGGACCCACGTCTGGGCATACCCGTCCCACTCGGGGTGACAAATGCAAAAAACACAGTTGATGGACAGAATGCAGAACAATGTCATACATTCACCCCAGTACAGAGATCTGGGCCTAAATCCATCGTTTTTTGCTCACCATGCCATTCCAGTTTGAACCCAGCCATATGCAAATCAGTCTTGACCCTGTGCCTCATGGGAACAGTCCAGCCCGAACTGCCAAGCCAGGTCCTCCCTGGACTGGAACCAAGCATCCTAGGACCGGTTTCGGGGTTTCACCCCTCTTCAGCCAGGATAGCTTGATTCCAGTGGCATGGAGAGCACGGGACCCACGTCTGGGCATACCCGTCCCACTCGGGGTGACAAATGCAAAAAACACAGTTGATGGACAGAATGCAGAACAATGTCATACATTCACCCCAGTACAGAGATCTGGGCCTAAATCCATCGTTTTTTTGCTCATCATGCCATTCCAGTTTGAACCCAGCCATATGCAAATCAGTCTTGACCCTGTGCCTCATGGGAACAGTCCAGCCCGAACTGCCAAGCCAGGTCCTCCCTGGACTGGAACCAAGCATCCTAGGACCGGTTTCGGGGTTTCACCCCTCTTCAGCCAGGATAGCTTGATTCCAGTGGCATGGAGAGCACGGGACCCACGTCTGGGCATACCCGTCCCACTCGGGGTGACAAATGCAAAAAACACAGTTGATGGACAGAATGCAGAACAATGTCATACATTCACCCCAGTACAGAGATCTGGGCCTAAATCCATCGTTTTTGCTCACCATGCCATTCCAGTTTGAACCCAGCCATTTGCAAATCAGTCTTGACCCTGTGCCTCATGGGAACAGTCCAGCCCGAACTGCCAAGCCAGGTCCTCCCTGGACTGGAACCAAGCATCCTAGGACCGGTTTCGGGGTTTCACCCCTCTTTAGCCAGGATAGCTTGATTCCAGTGGCATGGAGAGCACGGGACCCACGTCTGGACATACCCGTCCCACTCGGGGTGACAAATGCAAAAAACACAGTTGATGGACAGAATGCAGAACAATGTCATACATTCACCCCAGTACAGAGATCTGGGCCTAAATCCATCGTTTTTGCTCACCATGCCATTCCAGTTTGAACCCAGCCATATGCAAATCAGTCTTGACCCTGTGCCTCATGGGAACAGTCCAGCCCGAACTGCCAAGCCAGGTCCTCCCTGGACTGGAACCAAGCATCCTAGGACCGGTTTCGGGGTTTCACCCCTCTTCAACCACGATAGCTTGATTCCAGTGGCATGGAGAGCACGGGACCCACGTCTGGGCATACCCGTCCCACTCGGGGTGACAAATGCAAAAAACACAGTTGATGGACAGAATGCAGAACAATGTCATACATTCACCCCAGTACAGAGATCTGGACCTAAATCCATCGTTTTTTTGCTCACCATGCCATTCCAGTTTGAACCCAGCCATATGCAAATCAGTCTTGACCCTGTGCCTCATGGGAACAGTCCAGCCCGAACTGCCAAGCCAGGTCCTCCCTGGACTGGAACCAAGCATCCTAGGACCGGTTTCGGGGTGCACCCCTCTTCAGCCAGGATAGCTTGATTCCAGTGGCATGGAGAGCACGGGACCCACGTCTGGGCATACCCGTCCCACTCGGGGTGACAAATGCAAAAAACACAGTTGATGGACAGAATGCAGAACAATGTCATACATTCACCCCAGTACAGAGATCTGGGCCTAAATCCATCGTTTTTTTGCTCACCATGCCATTCCAGTTTGAACCCAGCCATATGCAAATCAGTCTTGACCCTGTGCCTCATGGGAACAGTCCAGCCCGAACTGCCAAGCCAGGTCCTCCCTGGACTGGAACCAAGCTGGGTCAAGACTGATTTGCATATGGCTGGGTCCAAACTGGGGTGGCGTAGTGGGCAAAAGAACGATGGATTTAACCCAGATCTTTTGACTGGGGGAGAATGTTTGCATTGTCAGCATTCCGTCCATCATTTGTTTGCTGTAACACTTTTCGCCCTAAGTGGGATGGGTATGCCCAGACGTGGGTCCCTTGCTCACTGTGCCACTGGATTCAAGCTAGCCTGGCTGAAGAAGAGTGACATACCCTGAAACCGGTCCCAGGATGCTTGTTTCCGGTCCAGGGAGGACCTGGCCTGGCAGTTCGGTCTGGACTGTTCCCATGGGGCACAGGGTCAAGACTGATTTGCATATGGCTGGGTCCAAACTGGGGTGGCGTAGTGGGCAAAAGAACGATGGATTTAACCCAGATCTTTTGACTGGGGGAGAATGTTTGCATTGTCAGCATTCCGTCCATCATTTGTTTGCTGTAACACTTTTCGCCCTAAGTGGGATGGGTATGCCCAGACGTGGGTCCCTTGCTCACTGGATTCAAGCTAGCCTGGCTGAAGAAGGGTGACATACCCTGAAACCGGTCCCAGGATGCTTGTTTCCGGTCCAGGGAGGACCTGGCCTGGCAGTTCGGTCTGGACTGTTCCCATGGGGCACAGGGTCAAGACTGATTTGCATATGGCTGGGTCCAAACTGGGGTGGCGTAGTGGGCAAAAGAACGATGGATTTAACCCAGATCTTTTGACTGGGGAGAATGTTTGCATTGTCAGCATTCCGTCCATCATTTGTTTGCTGTAACACTTTTCGCCCTAAGTGGGATGGGTATGCCCAGGCGTGGGTCCCTTGCTCACTGTGCCACTGGATTCAAGCTAGCCTGGCTGAAGAAGGGTGACATACCCTGAAACCGGTCCCAGGATGCTTGTTTCCGGTCCAGGGAGGACCTGGCCTGGCAGTTCGGTCTGGACTGTTCCCATGGGGCACAGGGTCAAGACTGATTTGCATATGGCTGGGTCCAAACTGGGGTGGCGTAGTGGGCAAAAGAACGATGGATTTAACCCAGATCTTTTGACTGGGGGAGAATGTTTGCATTGTCAGCATTCCGTCCATCATTTGTTTGCTGTAACACTTTTCGCCCTAAGTGGGATGGGTATGCCCAGACGTGGGTCCCTTGCTCACTGTGCCACTGGATTCAAGCTAGCCTGGCTGAAGAAGGGTGACATACCCTGAAACCGGTCCCAGGATGCTTGTTTCCGGTCCAGGGAGGACCTGGCCTGGCAGTTCGGTCTGGACTGTTCCCATGGGGCACAGGGTCAAGACTGATTTGCATATGGCTGGGTCCAAACTGGGGTGGCGTAGTGGGCAAAAGAACGATGGATTTAACCCAGATCTTTTGACTGGGGGAGAATGTTTGCATTGTCAGCATTCCGTCCATCATTTGTTTGCTGTAACACTTTTCGCCCTAAGTGGGATGGGTATGCCCAGGCGTGGGTCCCTTGCTCACTGTGCCACTGGATTCAAGCTAGCCTGGCTGAAGAAGGGTGACATACCCTGAAACCGGTCCCAGGATGCTTGTTTCCGGTCCAGGGAGGACCTGGCCTGGCAGTTCGGTCTGGACTGTTCCCATGGGGCACAGGGTCAAGACTGATTTGCATATGGCTGGGTCCAAACTGGGGTGGCGTAGTGGGCAAAAGAACGATGGATTTAACCCAGATCTTTTGACTGGGGGAGAATGTTTGCATTGTCAGCATTCCGTCCATCATTTGTTTGCTGTAACATTCTGCTGAGGACTGGCAAAAACTGGAACCTCCTCCCTATCGCAATAAAAAGTAGTCTTTCGCTTCTGCATTTCAGAAAAGCCGTAAAAACCTGGCTTTTCACCTGTTAAGGCAACACATTATCCTGTTAATAATCCTCTGTGCATCGGACTTAGCGCCAAGACGCCTTCGGGCAATCGCACGCTTTATAAATTCCTAAATCAAATCAAATCAAATGTAATCTACGCCACTGCATTGTACACCGCTGCATTCTAGGCTGCTGTATTCTATGCTGCTGCACTCTACGCCACTGCACTCTATTCTGAACCACTACACTCTATGCCTGAGGTCTTCAAACTGTGGGGCACGCCCCCCTGGGGGGCTGTGGCTGTGTTCTCAGGGGGGCGCAAATACCTCTAAGTAATTGTAAATGAAGATGGCCTGGAAGGCAGACTTTGATTATTTGTCGCCTTTACAGCCCATCTTCTTTTACATCCAGCGTTTCAACTACATAAAACAAGCATGGCAATTGTAATCCAGAACTCTGAGGTGGCGGTATCAAAGAGGCAGCTAAAATTAACAAAATATTCTAGAGTATTTTGTTGTTTTCTTCACCTGTAGACAACCGCATATAAAATAATGCACACATGTTTAAGTGAAAAATGAATGCAATTTATAAAAAGGTGGGAGAGGAACTTTTATGTAATGAAAACTCAGTTGGTTACTGCATTCACTCCAAATGTCTGTCTGTGAGGCCATATAGTCACAGAATTTAATCCTAGTTGGCGCAGTTCGGAACAGTGAATTGTGTATATACAGTGCTAAGAAGTCCCAAAAGGTAACAGCAAGCACTGTGAATATAAAAGTCATTTTTTTAAATTGTATTAAGCACAGTATAAGCATATTTAAAATTGTATTAAGCACAGTATAAGCAGGGCTACTGGAACTATGTGGCAGTGAAAGACCAAATTATGCGGCAGGGTTGATTGAATTAAACAGCAAGAAAAGGCAAATTATGCTGCAAATTTTGTGATAGTATTATTTATTTATTTTTTGTAATTTTTACACATTGTAGAACTGCCTGGGCAAAGATTATACCTGATTAGCACCAGTTCAACACCGAAATACAGTAATATGCAATTGAAAGATGACCAGTCAACCTTTGTGACGGGCTTTCCACTTCACAAGGACACGAGGTGCCATGTTTTTAGTAACTTCTGTTCCATTTGAGCTACAAACAATTATGTTTTTGTTAAAATCTGCAGAGTATGCATCAGATGAAGGATTATGTGGCATATGCAGAAAATTCTACGCCCACAGAATCACATAATCATAAATCCAGTAGCCCAGATTTTATGATAGGCTGCCACAAAATGATTTAGTGTTTAAGCTAAAACGAGTGCTTTCAAAGAATACCTTTTAGTACTAGGTAAGCAGACTGTGCCTAGTGCAAACATTTTTATAAATCCATTAAATGGACAATTTCTCATTAGTAAAGCAGGCGCAGTGGCTCTCCAGCCCAGAAGGGTGAGTGGCCCATTTCATCACAATTATGACTGTTTCACTTTGCAAAAGAGGCGTGAAGGCTTATTTTCATTGCTAGTACTAGGCCTGAGGGCATCCGTGCTGCAAAGAAGCGATGGAAGTTCCTTTTTTTCTGAAAGAGACAGAGAGACTATTTCAAGATTGAAGTGATGGTCAGGCATGGGGGATAAACAGTGAAAGAGGCAGATGAGACAGCCTGCTACTCACAGCCATAGGCATTATTAGTGCAGCAGTTGCGTTGGGGCCTAGCAGTGTTACGGGGGCTGACAACACCGCAATTATGGGAAGTAGTTTTGTGTTAGTCAACTTCTGTTTAGTGATTTGTTCATTTAGAAGTTCCATGTTTCGTGTTGTTAATGAACTAAAGAAAAAGTAGCCCAGAAAATGACATCATAATTCTCACCCCCTCCGATCAGCCTTGCTCCATACACTCACCCAAATCTTGCCAAAAGGTTTTGGAGGGGGGGCCCGGCATCAAAACATTTTGCTTAGGGGGGCTTGGAGCGAAAAAGTGTAAAGACTTCTGCTCTACGCCAATGCACTATATGCCAGTCCACTGTACTCTAAGCTACTCCACTTCACGTCACTCTATGCGTCTCCACTCTATGCCACTCCACTACACGACACTCTATGCCATTCCACTCTACGGCACTCCACTCCATTCTATGACAATTTAGTCCACTGTAAGCCACTCCACTCTAAGACAATCTACTTCACTTTATGACACTCCACTCTACGACACTCTACTCCACTCTGTGCCACTCTACGCCACTCTACTCTACAACAGTCTACTCCACTCTACACAACTCCATCTACGCCACTTTTCTCCATTCTACGCCACTCCACTCTACTCTACAACACACTACTTGACGCTACACCACTCCGCTGTACGCCACTCCACTATACAACACTCTCTGACACTCCACTCTACAACACTCCACTCTACTCCATGACACTCTGCTCTAGAGGTGTGGCGCAGCAGCCAGGGAGACTGACTCCGGAACCTGGGGGCTCACGGTTTGATCCTCGGCGCCAGCGGCAGATCAGCCCAGCACCATGTGACTCTGGGCAATAGCTCGCTTAATCTTCCCGACGGCCCCCAGCGCCTTGACACCTTCGGGTAATCGTTCGCGCTTTACAAATACTGGACATTTACATTTACATTTACTCAATGAAAACCCACTCCACGACACTCAACTCTTCACCACTCCACTCTACAACACTCCATGCCACTCTCTTTTACACCACTAGCTTTTAGTTATGCTGAACAGCAGCCACACTGATGTACAACATGGGCAAAACACCTTGGCCAAGCCAATAGCTTTTGCATAAGCGGGACCTATTGGCTTTGCCGATGCTTGTTAAGTTTTCTCAAATTGACTGCTGTTTCTATTTATGGCCTTTTAACAGAGAAAGCATTCTCTTACTCGCCGCCACTGCTTTGTACCTCCAGGCGCACAACTTTGAGAGTGCTGAAATTGCAAATAGAGTGCTGGCGCCATATTAAGAGTTTGAGCCAAAACTACTTAACTACATAATATGGAGAGTTATTTTTGGACAATATGTGTTGAATTGTGTCTTTAGGCCTCAAGCATACATGGGCTTAACATTTACTGGGGTTTAGAATTCTGCCTCAAGGAATATTACCAGGAAGAATCACAAATAATTCAGGTTAATGCACATTGGACTAAACCACCTGGCAGGATGCATAATTTTGGTTTCTAGTTCCTGAGACCATCGGCAACAACTAATGTACTCTAAAAGACACCGGGTCAGTCCATTGGCCGTAGACTAGTAGATCTGTTCGGTCATCCACTCTTTTTCCCCCAAATAATGCTTTGGAAAACGGTGTGTGGTGTCCTTCTCCTTTCATGTTTGTCTTCCTGTTTCTGCCTTGTTTCCAAGTCTCCCTGTTCCACAACAGAATGTTCTTATTAAGAATGTTATCGCTTGAATAGTGTCAGTTGTTTCTGCTGTTTGGAGGATGAGGTCTCTATAGAAGAAGCTACATTAAAGCAAGTTACTTTTGAAGCCTACTCCTGTTGTATTTTCTTCACGAGAGGTGCCCAACACCTCATTTTGGCGACGAGCGAAAATCACCTCTAAGAAACCTCAACTCGACATCGTCATCTTTCCTGATCCTCTCCTTACCTTCAACCTGCAGCCGTTTCCATTAAGGACCCTCCGTTTCTTCTGCGAGGAGTCTGGTACCTGTTTACTGCCAGGAGACGGTGCCTGTGTTCCTACCAGGAACCTATTTGCTGCGGAGTCCGGTCCTTGGCTACCTGCCTGAAGCCCGTTTGCTGCTTAGCAAGTGCAGGACCTTGCTTCTTAGGTCCGTTATTTGTTCATGCATTCCTCGCTTTGGTTGCGCTCCTGTGGCTACATCTGGTGACCATCGTCGCAATTTCTCTCTTCGACGAGACGACTTCTCGGCTGCCTGACTCTGCCTGTCCTCAGCGTGACCCTCCTACGTCAGGTTGCCTTGGCGGCCATTTTGTGCCTGCTGACGTCTTCGGAGCAACGTCTTCTTGTCGGCTGCCTGACTCTGCCTGGGTTGAACGTAACCCTAAGTCGAATTGCCTTTGCGGACATTGTGAGCTTGCTGACGTTTACTGCACAACGTCTTGACGTCATCCCACGTCGGCGGCCATTTTATTATTGCCTGACCTGCTCAACTTCGTGAGCCTGCCGACGTCTACAGCACAACGTCTTGATGTCTTCCCACATCGGCGGCCATTTTATTCTTGCCTGACCTTCTCTACCTCGAACCTGCCTCCACTTCTTCCGTGATTCCGTGAATTTTAGTAAGATTTCAGTTTCTGCACCCTGGTTCTGGTCGGGTGTGACCCTCCTCCAGCTCGTTGACATTACGCTGGTAAGTGAGCTTGGTTTTCCTACACGCTGATCTGCACAGCTCTGGTGCAGGTTCTTGTTGGTTTTCCTACACGCTGATCTGCACAGCTCTGGTGCTAGTTCTTGCTCATGTTGACGATTTCCTACACAGCATAATTTCTAATTTCTAATACTTCATTTTGATAACTTGCCAGCGAGATGCTCACGCTGATCTGCACAGCTTCTGCGCAGGTTCGTCCTTTCTCAACGCTGATTTGCACAGCTCTGCTATAATTGTTATTCACTGACAACTGACTTTTATAACACTCACGCTGATCTGCACAGTTTGTCACGCCTAGCAATGTGTCAGTACTTACATGTTGAGTTAGTCGCTTGTTATTAATTTTACGCAGTTTATTGTGATTGTTATCATGCAAAACGTCACTCCTCCTCCATTCTTCCTGTCAGGTCCTGGTGATCCTCCCATTCCCTGGCTGAAGTGGAAGAAGGTGTTTTCTAATTACGCTAGAGTGTGTGGCACTTCATTGAGTGCAGAAAGGAAGTCTTCTCTGTTTCTACATTCTCTAGGGTCTGAGGGACAAGAGGTATTTGAACACCTCCCAGATCTTCCAGACAGTGAAGCTTCCACACTGAATGAATATGAGATCTGCATAAAGAAGATGGACTTGCATTACCTTCCCAAAGTGAGCATGATTTTGGAGAGGTTTCACTTTGGGAAGAGAATGCAAAGGCAAGAAAAGTCTGTGGAGCAATATATAACCGCTTTGCGCAAACTAGCATCTACTTGCTCCTTTGCTGACAGTCTTGATGAAAGACTGCGTGACCAGCTGATGTTGGGTTGTTCGTTAGATAAAGCTAAGGAAAGTCTTTGGCAGAAGGACAACCCTCCTCTTCATAAGGTGTTAACTACATTGAAAATGCATGAGCATTCCAAAGCCTGTGTTGAGGCTATCCGCAAGGATACTGTTGGCCCTAAGAGTGACACTGGGGAAGTTAAGGAGGTGAAGATTCAATCTTCCGACAGATCTCACAAGCCTAATCCGGATGGCATTTCTAATGCAACCAAATCTACTCGCCCTTATGTTAACATTAAAACATTTCAGGGTAGGTGTTTCAGGTGCGGGAATCCAGGCCACATGGCCAACTTCAAGGATTGTCCAGGGTGGAAGGTGGTTTGTTCCATATGTAAAAGAAAGGGACACCTTTCTAAATGATGCAGATCTATTAAAGATCAGAAGAAGGTCAGAGAAGTTGACATTTATGATTATGACGATCAAGAGGTAATAGTGTGTCAAGTCCGGGAACAAACAGCTGATGGGCCATTTGAACAGGTTTTGGTCAATGATAATGCTGTTAAAATGTTGTTCGACTCCGGTGCTAAGATTACTCTCATACCAAAAGCTTTCTACGAGAAACAACTATCTGGGAAGATAGACCTTCTCAAACCCGACATCATACCTAGAGGTTATGGGGTCAGATCATCGACTTGTTAGGTTATTTTTGGGGAACCATTGATTTTAAAGGAAGGGTGGTTGCAGGAAAAATATATGTTTCTATGAAAGGTGATTCCTAATCAGCTGGAGTCACCAACGTGACTTACATGTATATTTAGATCCTAATCAGTCTCCCTAAGTCTGTTTGAGTAAGTTGCCTTCAGTTGCGACAGTGACTGGTGGTGAGGCTTGGATTACAAGATTTCCTGATGTTTTTAACAATAGGTTGGGTTGTCTCAAAAATTATGTACACCTTATAAAACTGAAATCTAATGCCTTGCCTAGAGTAGCCAAGGTCAGAAATGTGCCGTTGTTAGTCAAGGGAAAAATGAGAACAGAATTGGACAAGTTGTTAAAGAATGGAGTTATTCAAGAAGTTGAAGCCACGGAGTGGGCTTCTCCGGTGGTGATGGCGCGCAAGGCCAACGGGGAGGCCCGATTGTGCATTGACTTGAGGGAACTGAACAAAGCTGTTGTGGTTGAGCATTATCCCATTCCCAATATTTCAGAAATGTTGTCCTCTTTGGGTGGGGCCACACATTTTTCAACGTTGGAACTCTCTTCGGCTTACCATCAAGTCAGACTTCATCCCTCATGTCAAGAACTCACGGCGTTCATTACTCCTTTTGGAACTTTTAAATTCCTTAGGATGCCATTTGGGCTCATCTCTGCTGCTTCGGTTTTTCAAAGAGTGATGGAGAAGCTGCTGGGTGGCATTGATGGAGTAAAAGTGTACCAAGACGATGTTCTTATTCATGTTGTGAACTTGGAAGAGCATAATAAGAGGTTGATCGACGTCTTATCCAAACTTCAGGACTCTGGTCTCACCCTAAGACTGGATAAGTGTAAATTTGATGTGAGTGAAATAGAATACTTGGGTCATTTGGTGTCCAGTACTGGCATTAGGCCCAGACCCTCTTTAGTTGATGCCATATCTCGCCTCAATTTTCCACAAAACAAAGATGAACTTGTAAAGTTCTTGGGAATGGCAGAGTTTTACAACAAGTTCGTGCCAGGCTTTGTGCAGAAAACTGAATGCATGAGAGAGCTTTTAAGAAAGGGACGTGAGTTTGTTTGGAGTCAAGCTTGTTGTGAGGAATTTGATTGTATAAAGAAATGTTTGAGCGAAGCTCCGAATTTGGCCAGTTTTGACCCTTCCAAAGAGTCATATATCATGACTGACGCCAGTGGTAAAGGTCTGGGAGCTGTTTTACTACAACCTGGTAAAGAGTTTGACAACACCATCTTATTCATATCTAGGCCTCTTAGGGGAGCTGAGCTCAACTACTCAGTCGTTGAGAAAGAGGCATTGGGGGTCTACTGGGCTATTTGAAAACTAAAAAAGTTTCTGTGGGGCAAACGTTTTTCTGTGGTGTCTGATCACAAACCGTTGAAAGAAGTATTTGGTAAGAAAGGTATCGATTGCGTCTCCCATAGAATAAGGAAATGGGTAGTTGCTCTACAGGACTTTGAGTTTGAGGTTCCTATTTACCAGGTTCAAGCAACATCCTAGCGGATTGTTTGTCTAGGCTTGGTTGATCTGACGCTCTGGATTCTTTTGGTAACGATGATTATTTTGCTGGAGAGGATGTTGATAAAGATTTGAAAGTGTGTGTGGTGAGCGAAGGTGTTTTAACGGAAGTGGAGTGGTCTGATGGTCTAAATGCAGATCCCACTCTGCAACTAGTCATTGCCTACGTACAAGGTGGTTGGTGTGAGAAACGTGATTGTAGTGAACAGCTCAAGGGGTATTGGTGTGTGAAAGAAGAACTCTCTGTCTCGAACGGTTTACTCTTTAGAGGAACCAGATTGGTAGTGCCAGAGAATCTACGTGACAAATTGGTGGGCAATGCCCATTCCAGTCACATGGGCATTGCAAAAATTAAAGAAAGAGTTAGGGAGGCCTATTGGTGGCCTGCTATGGATGTGCACATAGAAAGACTTGTGCGAAGTTGTTCCCAATGTGCTAATAGCGATAAGATACTCAAGTGCAGGACCCAACCGATGGTTGTCAGGAAACAAGCTGATGGTCCCTGGGTTGATGTTGCAGTAGATCTTTTGGGTCCTGTGAAGATAAGGACGCAGGATCGCTATGTCTTAGTCTGTGTCGACATGTTTTCCAGGTGGCCAGAAATCAAAATCGTTAATTCAGTTGATTCCAGGGCGGTCATCAACTTTCTGGATGACCTTTTTGCTAGTGAAGGGTTACCAACGTCAGTTTTGACGGACAATGGTGTCCTATTCACCTCCGCGGTGGTGGAAAGTTTTTTGAGAGAGAGAGGCGTTGTTCATAAACGCACCTCCCTTTATCATCCTGAGTGCAACGGTGTTGTTGAGAGATTTGTAAAGGTACTCAAGGAGGCCATGCAGTTAGCTGTTGTCTCTGGTGGTGACTGGGAAGAAGCGGTTAAGAAGAAAGTGTGTGAGTACAGGTTCACTCCGCATTCCTCCACTGGAGTTTCACCCTTTACATTGTTTAAAGGGAGAGTTGCCAATACCCAAATCACGCCCCTTTGGGTGAGGTCTAGGAGAGTAGAAACTGGTGGAGTGGTGGACTGCACTGAGGGATGGAAAGACAGAGAGTTGGAGAAAATGGTGAGGAGGAAAATTGGTTTTGATGTGAGAAAAGCTGTTAAAAAAACAGTTGTTCAGGTCAGCGATTGGGTTTGTGTAAAACTTCCTGAAAGGAGATTTGGTAAGTCAAAGTTTGGTCAACCTATAAAGGTTATTAAGCTCTTGGGTAATGCCATCAAAACTCAAGACCACACGATTTGGAATCTCAACAGAATTGTCAAGTGTCTTCCTAAATGTGTTGCTAATAATTCTCGAATTGAAGCTACTCCTCCTTTACAAACTGTTGAGAGGAGATCTATTAGGCTAAGGAGGATTCCTCATCGTTTACAAGATTATGTTTCATAATGGTCATTATCACTCGTTTTTTGGTTTGTTTTTGTTTTCTTTTCATTTATTGTTCTTTCATGTTGTTAGAGGGGGAGGTGATGTGGTGTCCTTCTCCTTTCATGTTTGTCTTCCTATTTCTGCCTTGTTTCCAAGGCTCCCTGTTCCATAACAGAATGTTCTTATTAAGAAAGTTATCGCTTGAATAGTGTCAGTTGTTTCTGCTGTTTGGAGGATGAGGTCTCTATAGAAGAAGCTACATTAAAGCAAGTTACTTTTGAAGCCTACGCCTGTTGTATTTTCTTCATGAGAGGTGCCCAACACCTCACGGTGCAAATTAAGCAGCTCACAATACTGGTGTACTTTAAAACACACGGGTCCAGTCGAATATTTCTCCACCTAATATGAGCATTTGGGGATACTCTGTCTTCCTAGAGAAAGTATTGGAAAATGGAGCAGTTTAAACATATTTCTTTAGTTACTGCTCTGTTCATACTCCATGTACCGGCTCATAATACTTTCATGATATTTGCAGGCTAGAATGATTACACAGAAGACAACTCTTGCTGTTAGGACACAGAGTGCCTCATACCATGGCTCAATAACACATAGCATATTGAACCTCTTCTCCATGGTACTTTATGGTAACCCTGACTTTTAGCGCCCATGAAATAGTCGCCATGTTCAGAAAGATGTTGACTTTAGAAACACACTTGTAGCCGAGACACCAAGCAAAAAATGTGAACATCCAGCACGTCCCTGACAGCCCCCAAACATTTAACATTTCCACGAAGACTGGTGGATGGGGAATATTTAATAGTACACGTTTTTACTGATGTCCACCCAACTCTCAATGAGGCAGGCAGTACTTCTCTTTGGTGCAGAGGGTACTAAACGGAGTACCCACTCCGTCAAAGTCTAAATCAGCCCCTGAGTTGTAGATATCTTAGGGCATAGTTAGGGAAGAGGGCACAATAGATATGCCTGATAATACAAATCTAACCTCATCTAATTTTTAGAGGTAGAGTACTAGCTCTTCCAAGCAAAAATAGGAATTCCTAAACAGTAAATACCTACCATTAGTATTTCCAATTTCAAGCAGGCCCCTCCTGCACCCTCCCCCGAAAGTCTCTTATATGTTGGTTAAAGAGATGACTTCTCTACCCCTGATTGGCTGTGCTTTCCCAGAAGCCCAGTTATTTCTCACTCAGATAAATATAACTAGGGAGAGAACCCAAAGCCTGACTTGCCAGTGTGGAGTAGGTATGCAGTCTGCTATCTTCCAGTGGCTCTTTCTGTCCCGCCCTAGTTTCTCTTGAACAGTGCACCTTGATTCTTGATTTCTTGTCTCTGCCACTCTTGTATGCCTCTCACTATCGACCCACACATACACTTGCTTACCAATACTGTTGTCTCATGCCACCTCCTGCTCACAACTATTCCTCTTTTTTCACTCCATCCCTACTTGTCGGTCAAGTGCCTATGAATCGCTACGCAAAAGCACCTTAACTCTTTCTAATAACATACATGTTTTTTCTGGAAGGCCACTCCATCTACATGGGTCTTTCATAATTTTTTCTGTCTTGGTTCATTTCTTCGCCCATGGTCCCTCCTTTGCTCTCTTCCTCCTTCACTGCTCTGAAGTGACCTTCTGGTGGCTTAAAGTGCTATATACATACGCAGCATAATATCTAAGTTAACATTTTCTTTTCTTTAAAACACTATTGAGTTTCTATCGCTCTCTCTCTTTCTCTTTGTCTCCCTTTCTCTCTGATTATTTCTCTCTCTTTGGGTTTCTCCTTTCTCCTGAACTTACATACGTGTGAGGATCAATGGATCACTGAGAAGAAGGGCTGTTGTTTTAGGGAGAGGTATAATAATGACATGATGAGGATGTGCAGTTGGGGTGACAATGCTTAGCCATCGACATGGCTTTGGTATCATGTTCTGCAAGTGATAATGCCTGTTTCAAAAAGGAGTCACAAACATTAGACAAAATATGGAATTTAGGGACTGTCTTCCAAGGACATTATACAAATAAAACTGCAAAATAGTGTCTTTAAAGCAAATTTGAAAAGTGAGTAATCATAACATAAGATTTTAAAGAACATGCAGAAGAGATTGGAGGGTATTCAACAAGCAAATTGTCTAAGATTTGGTGCAGAATTCCTAGTTTTATACCACAATTGGGCTACAACACATGTAAAATCCTGAAAGAATATAAATATATTTACCTTTTGCATGTAATAAATACCAACCTGTGTAAATACAGATATAAGTGTGGTTTAAATTTCCTCCAGCTAGAGAGGTTTTCTTGTGAGGTACATGGCCTATACCTATTTGCCCATCTGTACTTCTATTTCCTTTCTCGTTTTACTATCACTTCCTCAACTCTCATTTCACTTATGTCTCCATGTACATCCATATCCCTCTATACAGAGTTTAGAATTGTTTTTTTTTTAGCAATTTGATTTGCTATAAGCAAAAGGAGTACAAACAATTTGTATCCAAAACATCATTCTTCAGAATAGAGATAGACATGGAAAACTCCAAGTCTGAAAAACCTTCAAGATAGTGCATTATTCCACAGACCCCCTCCCCCAGTCAGCAATAGATATCTCAAGCCCCATAAAGAACTGTGAGAAATCCCCCCACTGCCACAGAGATAAAATATAAAAATGGTGAGTCCTCTCTCCCTCTCTCAAATTCAGTCACCCGCTCACGGGGCTTAAACTATCAACATCACTAAGAAATTACCATTATTCAAGATGATAACTCTTGCTGGCCTGATGAACAGAATCTCTGAACTTGATCTTTCCCTTTCAATTTCCAGATCCTATTCCTGCAAAACATGAAATGGGCATAAGTCTCTCTGTTCAAACAATGCAATCTGCCTCAAGGAGTTGTCACAGATTGCCTAGAAATTGGTTGCATCAGTCTTCTGCTCAAGAAGACCTTTGTAGATCTAGAGGATCTCAGCAATTTCTACCCAATATCAAACCCCCTTCCTAGCAAAAGTACATGAAAGCTCTGTGACTAAACAACTAAAAATTCAAATTGAAGGTAAGTAGCTCCTTGATGATCTCCAGTAAGGATTTAGGGCCATATGTATCAAGCCTTTTCCATTCGCAAACGGGCCGATTCTCAGAATCTGCCCGTTTGCGAAATGAAAAGCCTTTTGGGATGTATCATCCCAAAAGGCCATCACAAAATAGAGAATCGCAAAATTTGCGATTCTCTATTTTGCGAATGCAATTAAGGAATTGCAAATTGCGATTCCTTAAATGCAATTCTGGGAGCACCAGAAATTTGCTATTTGGCCTTAAGGAATCACAAATTACCACCAACTTCAAGTTGGTGGTAATTTGCGATTGTCTAGAAAAAAGCACTTTTTTGCTTTTTTCAAAGTGCCATTTGGCGCACATACATGCCCTTAGGGCATGTATGTGCGCAAAATGTGCACACATGCATATTTCAGGGGTGCAACAGGGTGTCTTTTTGGCACCCTTGCAACCTTGAAATTGCATTCTCAATTTGCGATTCTCTAATTGGTAATCGCAAATTGAGAATGTCTTCCCATTCATTCCTATGGGCCTCCTAGCCCATAGGAATGAATGGGAAGGTATTCCTTATTTGCGAATCTCAATTTGCAATTTGCAAATAAGGAATATGTAGGATTCGCAAAATTTTTAGCAAATCCTACATACATTGCATTTTGCGATTCTCTAATTGCGATTCGCTAAAAATCGCAATTTGAGAATCGCAAAAGTCTTTTTTGATACATATGGCCTCAGACCATAGAGCAGTAGAAAGAATGCAATGTCACACAAAGTAAAAGACAATGGGGAGATTTACCTTCTCATTTTTCTTGACCAGTCTGCAGGACTCAACAGGGTCAGCCATGCCACCCTCCTAAAAAACAGGGAAGATTGGATGTGGATCAGAGGCATAGTTCTGAGATGATTTGAGTCCTACCTTGCCAACCACTCGCAAGTGAGACTGTTGAACTCTCTAACCAAACCTTTGCCACTTCAACAAGGAGTTCCTGGAGGGTCCATTCGCTCATCCAAGCTCCTTCTCCATTACATTGAGCTCCTTAGTTCCCTCCTGAGAAAATTAAACTTTTTTTTATCTACATGCATACCAAAGGTAGCAAAGAACCTGGAGGACCTCTAGTCATAGATTACTTAGCATCCTTTTAAACTGGACCACAAGAAAACAGAGTTAATCTTGATAACCCACCCCTTAAATGCAAATTTGACTCAACACAATTAATGTGCTCAACTGCAAAACCACAAATGTCAAGACCTCTATTTCACTGAGCTTTACACTCTGCAATAACCTACATGTTCACATTCACATAAGCACTGTTACAAAAAAGCCCAATACTAAACCGGGCTTCCTCAGGGGATCAAGTCATTCAGATCATATGATTTCAAAACTAGTTCTTTCAAGACTAGACTACATCAATTCCTCACTGATTGGCATTCCCAGAATCCACCTGGCCCAGTTAAAATCTGTCCCTAGTGCAGCAATTAGACTTGTCTCTGGCACCTTGAAACTCTCCTCTTCAACAAACTGGATTTCTCTAGAAATGCTTTAAAGATCTACAACTTCATCGCACCAACTGTTGGGAGTAAGCCTACTTATGTAAATTTAAAGAAAAAACTTAAAGCCCTACCCTTTGAGTGACCCACTAATTGTGACAAGATCCAAACCAGCCTCCGAAGGCTGTCAAGGGTTGATTTAATCAAAACAAATGCTTACCCTCGCTGCTGACAGCACCCTGAGGCAGTGACTCTGCCTCATGCCTGGCACAGGCAAACAGAAACACCTACACAAGCCTGAATCAGCCATCAGAAAGATTTTTCAGTACTGATGACATCTCAGTCATGGCCTCAGGTGCTTGATTGGCCCAGGTCCCATGTCATTATTTACACAATAGAGGGGTGAGTGGCCGAAGAGAGCAGGAAGACCAGACTCAAAGTATTTTTTTCAAACAGAAATGTAACTAGAGAGGAGATCTGTGACACAGGTCTCATAGGAAATCGACTTATCTGCCTCCGGCGCATTTGGTACCTGCGGAGGTGGTTGCTTTTGAGCAGGCCATCATACATGAGGTGGAGGCTTTAGAAGTTGAGGATGATCATGTTTTCCATAAGTTAACCAGGGTGGAAAGAGAAGCCCTGCAGCAACTTAAGCAGAATGAACAAAGACTGTTGGGAGATTCAAGGAATTACACCATAACTAACAGAGATTAATTCTTTATTGCTTGATTATCAAAATTCATTGCAATTAAAACATTAGAATCATGTATGAAAACAATTCCCTGATTCGCCGATTAATATACAACTGTACACACATAAAAGGAAGAATGTTTCCATGGTTACATGCCGCACTAGAACACTGATACCACGATTTCACATCTTTTATCACAGTTGTTAAATAATCATAAAACAAATAACATGTAATAGTCGAGTTCCCAGGGATATACAATAAAAACTATGGGCATTATATAACATGGTGCAAATAAGCTAAAAGTGCCAAAGTGCAAGAGCTGTAAACATTATGGACCTCGTGCAAATGAACGATAAAGAGCAGTTGCTTCCATATACTCTTTAGGTGTTAATTATAAAAATTGCCTAAAACAAGATCATTGGATCAAACTGCCAAGAAATTCAAAGTTCCAATAACCTAAAAACAACAGCCATATATTTTCTGAACCATTAAAATATTCCTTAACCATAATTACACACTGCAGATACCAACAATTTTTCCACAATTGTTAAAAAATGTATCATCTGACATAACAATGGAATTGATTCAACCAATAAGCATAAAATAAGGGCCTGGTGGGCTGATCTAACCGCAGCTTTAAGAAATAGAGGTTTCAATAATGCACGGCGTATTTTAAGCAGTTTAGGACACACACACTATGTAAAAAGATCCCACACATGAAATCAAGAAAGAGATTAAGAAAGTAATTGATAAATACAGAAAAAATGGGTGGAATACGGAGAACGAGGCAATGTTTCTGACCCAGTCTAACCCTAAGGTCCCATATTTTTACACCGTTCCCAAAATCCATAAAGTGGTTACCCCTGTCCCAGGGAGATCGATAGTGTCAGGCATTGGCTCGGTTTTTGAACCCCTCTCACTGTATTGCTATTATCATCTGCGCCCCTTAGTTGAGAAAATGCCATTATACTTGAAAAATACTAAGAAAGTGCTAAATATTTGGCACTCTCTAACATTTAATAGACAGAACTTTTGATTTCCCTTGGCATTGAGTCTTTATATGCCAGTATTCCACAGGAAGAAACCCTAAGGGTAATCAATGACTTAATAAGTAATGAGGAGTGGAATTACTTGCCCCCCAAGAGTACATTATTTCCCTGGACGAGATAGCTCTTACTATGAATTACTTTGAATTTAATGGGACATACTATAAACAGATCCATGACACTTCCATGGGAAGCACTTTTGCTCCTAGTCTGGCTTGTCTCTTTGTCCGCCGTTTTGAAGAAGACAACATATACTCACATGGCAACCCATATAGAGATAAGATAGATTTGGAAGTGTTACATTGACAACATTTTTCTGATTTGGCATTGCACGTAGGCAGAGGCGATTGATTTCATGGCATGTTGAACTCTTGTAATCAGTTTTTGAAGTTCACATCTACTATAGCTAGTACAGATCTTCCTTTTTAGATCAGGTAATTGTACCCAGAGATGGGAGACTCAGTACACAAGTGTATGATACACCGACTGATAGAAACAGTCATCTTTTGTTCAGCAGTTTTCATCCTAGGGCTTTGAGGGAGAACCTTTTAATTGGTCAATTTCTAAGGGCAAGCCATAATTGCACGTCAGTAGATGATTATGACCAGGAAACACAGATTGTTTTGAGCAAATGAAAATATTGAGGCTACCCTTCACGGGTTGTGTCGAAGGCATGCAAGAAGGCACGTAATATTAACAGAAAGGCCCTCTTGAGGATAAAAATAGACGAGAAACCAATAAATTGATTTGTTGCACGACTTATAGCACAATGTCAAATCAAGTAAAGAACATTGCTAGCAAACACTGGGAAATCTTAAACAGTAACGGTTTAGAACTAGCAACACTGATGTTCTCCTTCAAGAGGAGCAAATATCTAAACAATGAATTGGTCCACACTAGACCCAGACCTAAGAGAACAGAAGTCATAAGAACCCTATAGGATGCAGACCCGGTAAGGGGCAACTTCCCCCTTTGGGGATGTAGTGTTTGCAGATATACCTAAGTAACAAAAGAGTTGAACATTGGTTTAACTACACCTTAACAACTACGCTGTAGGAATCTGGTTCTCTACATAGTGCACTAAAAAGAAGTACACTGTGTAGAGAGTCCAGTGAGACCCAGATTGGTATACAGAGGCAAAAGTAGATAATACTAACGCTCTATTTGTGGTAGTATGGGCAAGCAGTTAGGCTTATCAGAGGGTAGTGCTAAGCATTTGTTGTACTCACAGAGGCAATAAATGAGACACACATTGAAAGAATAAATCGAGACCAATTTGCTAAAATAACACTTAATTTTATATAATTTTTTCAGACCAAGAACTTCTTTCACAGGTAAGAACTTATTTTGTTATGAATTTTCAAAGTTCAGAAAATAACTCACAGATGTGCGCAATGAAGCACAATGAATTCTTATGGGAGAAAACACATAAATGTATAGAAAATTGTGTAGGTGGTTCTTGGGGTTCACCTTCTGATTTTAGGGTAGTAGCAAACCTAAGTCCAATGTTCCACCAACAGATCATTGGGAGCGTCCGGGATTCAGCCGCAAGCAGGGGGCTGGAGTTGTTGGTAGCAGGCGCTACAAAAAAGGGGGGGCCATCTCAAAACAGGCTGCAGAGGGGGACTTGTATGCAAGTCCGTGGGATCCCCAACGAGGGATCAGGTCGCAAGGGCCTCAGGAGCATGGGAGCCCAGCTGGTTCATCGGTACCCACGCCAGGCGTGCTGGGTGCAGAGCAGGTTGGTCAGCCGGGCTCTGTGCGTCAAGGCAGTCTTTGCGGTCAGGGGCAGGCAGGTTGCAGGGACGATTACAGGACAGCTCGGCCACTTTCGGAGTAGGTCTCAGGGGTCTGAATGTCCCTTAACTGGTGCTTGCTTCCTGGGCAGTTGGAGTTCGGGTTGGACTCTTTGTCTTGATGTAGGTTGCAGGCGTCCAGTACCCCGGCTTTTGCTACGGCATGGTCCTGGTGTCTTCACACTCGGTGGGGAAATAGATCTGACCCTCCAGAGCTGGTGTACTTCTTCTGGTTTGGTTGTTGTGTCGGCGTTGCTGGGAAGCTGCAAGTAGGTAAGCCGGACTCTGCAGGTGCAGTGCCTGCAGTCTGCAGGGGAGTAGTGCCTCTACTCCAAGGGGGTTCTCGAGGCCTCACAGTAGCAGGACGAGACAGCACACTACAATGGTCGAGTCTTGAAGCAGCAGGCAGGGTTTTGCACCAAAATTATGCAGCAGGCACTCCATTCTCGGGTTGAGCAGCTCTTCTTTGTCCGGTTCTTCTTTAGGTCCATTGAATCTGAAGATCTGGGTCGAGGGATGCCACCTAAATACTAAATTTAGCGGCGTAAAAATGACTGACAGGTAGTAGCCAATGGGCTACCTACCTTTAGGGTGTCTACACTCTCAATGTGGCCACTTCCTGAGGGAAGAGGCACAACCCTAACCCGTATATGCTAATTCTCTCCAACCCAAGATGGAGGAACTGGAAAAGTGGGGTCCACATCTTTTGCTGCACCTGAGGGGTGGTGCTGGCTGACTGTGGGCACACCTCCTAACCTTACTAATTTGCCTGCCTGTCCTCTTGCCAAAAGTGGGGTCAGGACAGGGGGGTTGGCATTCTCCCCTAACTGGAGAGGCCAAGGTCACATTTCAAAGGCAGCTTGTCCTTTGAAGTTTCCCTCCCTGGACAGCAGATCCTGATTGGAGGAGGTATGAAACACCCCCGCCCAGAGCAGGGCTTGTTCCTGGCCTCTGAGAGCGAGGCCAGAAACATGTCTAGTGGTGGCAAGCTGGCTGGGACCAGTCGGTAACCCCACTAGTAGTTGGTAGGTTTTCAGGGGGCACCTCTAATGTGTTCTTTGTGTGCATTAATTAATAAATCCAACACTGGCATCAGTGAGGATTTATTTAGACAAGATGTTTGGTACCAAACATTTGTGGGTACAGTGAAGCCATCATGGAGCTGAGGAACTGACAATTATCCAACCCATGGTCTCTTTATGGATTCCCTGTGCACTTACAATTTCCAAAAATGGACTTGGAGATTGTAGGGCCATATCCACTCAGATATATATGTTCACACATGTGATATAGTGCACCCTACCTTAGGACTGTAAGGCGTGCTGTAGGGGTGGCTTACCTATATCTCATGCAGCTTCTGTGGTCATGTCACATAGGGATGTGTGCCATGTCGACTCTTCAGTTTTCTCTGCACCAAGACATGCAGCCTGCACTGGCAGTATGTATGATGTTGGTGAGGGGTCCCTAGGGTGGCACAATACATGCTGCTACCCTAGTGGACCCTTATCAGTTCCAATGTCCTAGGCACCAGGGGTACCATTTACTAGGGACTTACAAGGGGGCTGAATTTGTGCCAACTGGGGAAAGAGATCGGGCAATGGGGACCTGGTTAGCAGGGCCCCCCGGAGCACTTTCAGTCGAAATCACATCATGTTCCTTGCAAAAAGTAGGGGCTAACCGTGTCAAAAGAAGCACTTTCTTACATACGCTGTCATACTAACTGTAATTCTGAAGGGGTGATCAATAGATCACGTGCCCATGTGGGCATGACTTTGGGGAAAATAAAAACTTGAATTTGGGAACAATGGAGCACTATCAAGTGTACCTGCACTTCCACAAAGCTCAAAAATCAATATTTGGAAGCATGTCACTCAGAGAATAATATGCATTGGGTAGTTACAGACAAGCCCTGGCTTAATGGGGGAGTGGAGGACCGAAGGAAGTTCCTTCTAAGGGCAGAACAACAGTAGATGTACCACTTAAAAATGAACTTGGTGGGTCTAAATGAAGAGATCCCTTGACACCAACTTATGCAAGGTTAGAATAAGCCCTTCCTTTCTGGGTCACAGCCCTACACATAAACTGAATTTTCAAAGAATATCTTTTGCAATAACCTTTACAGCAGCTCTATGGGAATGTACATCATATACCAACCACTAGTGGCAATTAGGTGATGAGCATCTATGTAAATTGAATAAATGACCAACAAGTTATGAGTTTAGTCATTGTTATAAGGTAATGCAGTGAAGAACATTCTAATATAGCACTAGTTCAATATATATTTCCCCTCTTTTGCAATAGTTTTTCGATACATACGGCATGACAGTGGACTATGAAGGCTAAAATATCATTTTTGAGCGGGCCCTATTATAGTAGATGAGAGGTATGCCGGATTGTTAGAAACAGCTTTTGAAGGATTTTAGCAGTAGGCACATGCTCAGATTGTAACACGGTGATTTGTTGGTTGTTTTGATGACAAGTAAGGTACTCCGGCTGCTAATTTCCTACTTCAAAGAGAGTGGCTGCAGGGCGCGAAGCTTACAACGTAGGATGCATAGGGACGTTTTAGCGTGGCCACGCATGCAGGCAGGCGGGCCGTGTAAAAGAAGTAGCAGGGTGCAGACCTATATCGGCGGAGGGAACATTACAGCACTTCGGGTGGTGGCGATCCCTTGGAGTCGGGGACAATATTGTCTACGGAGTGCATTTTGCCTCATAATTAATGCAAATTTTGCAAGGAGCGTTATATGTTTGATGGCACATGAGGCAGTTTTGCATGTTTTTTAGGGACAATAGTGAGCGAATAAAGATTGATGGCTCCACAGCTATCTCAAAAGAAAAAAATCTTATGAAATAGCTAACCACACCGGACATAATGACAGTAAGCAGACAATGCCTTGACATATTTGAAAAGTGGTGTTTATTATTTTGAGGACTAGATGCCCGGGGAGTGATATACATTGTGAATTGATTGTTTTTCATTATTATGAAAGTGTAATGGTTTGCGTTATATGTCTCTTCAGGGTGTGACAATAGGGCGATGCTCCCTTGGGTTCCCTGGGTTAGGCAATTTTCCTACAACTCCTGCGTAAGATTGTTTACTAAAGCGGATGCCTGAGCATGAGCGCACCCCGGGAATGAAGTAACACAAAGAGTTGAACAACATTCATTCACTGGGGGCACAGATTACTTCACTTCTGAGTTCTGAAGTTGATCCTCACCTGTGTCATAGGGGCAGCTAGGGGCAGAAGGGCCACTCCTACTCACTCACATACGTTTTTTTGAGGGTTTAGCCATATATGTAGCATATTTATGTTTTGTATATTTATGTTTGCTTTCTTGTGGGTGATGTCAGTGTTTTGAATTATTTTATATATTTTTTCTGTCTGTTCTTTTCCATGCAGAGCAATGATCTCCAGAGCACAATAATGTGAGAGAAAATATCTTACATTTTTGGAAACTAATAGTTCTGGATCTAGGGGTATCTGACAGAATTAGGTCCTTGATTATCCCTTAAGGAAAGGTAAAACTAAAAATAACCTCTAATGATGAGGTATCACTGAGTGAACCAGAGACTTTAGGTCCGGATGATGGCTGCTGACCTTTGAGGGCATTTTGGAAGACAACCGAAACATGTTGACCAGTAACTTAGGATGGTAGGCCAATTAATATCCTGTGTTATCATCCAATTTTGTTTTGTTTTTAATCCTATTAGGACATCCAATAATAAAATTAATGTAGGATAGTTTTAGGTAGTTTTAACAGTTTACGTGTTTTATCTCTGGTTGATGTGGAGTGACAACTCTATGAATAAGAAATAAAACACCCTTGGTCCCACTTACAGTGGTAGAGCCCACCTGGGACTCATTTGGGTCCAGGGGGGGGAAGCCGGATGATGAAGCATGACACATGTTGATGGGGGTGAGGGCCTTGCAATTTCCAGAGATGACTCTGCGTTAGGGAAAGGGAAACACAACTATAAGTATCCAGATCTTTTTGATGTGTATTTGAGCATCTAACTATTGACATGCTGCAGCATTACCTGTGCAGGCTTTCCCAGGCGCTTTAGCCGTATGCCCTGCAGTGCACAGGGCTACATGCCCATCAGGCTGTCTCCTCACCCTCTCCCACTTGTATCGGGTGGGGTCAGGAAGAGGGTGGGGTGAAAAGGGAACAGGCTGAAAGTATGAGCCTGCGTAGTCCATCAACTTGATGTATGTGCTGTGCAGGTCTGAGCTTCCAGTTTTTGTTGAATGCAGGACATGATCATTTCCTGAGACTCTGTGGAGTGCCCAACATATGAGGAGTAGTGTCAACACCTGAAGGCAAGTTAAACATTTACATATATCTCAAATAAAGTGTGCCTGTGGGGGAGAGTGTGTGTGAGAGGATGTATATGTTTGAGCATGTGTGTTTTTGTATCACTGTGTGTGAGTGAAAGTGAATGAATGAGAGTGAGTGACCAACAAGTGAGAATAATTGAGAGTGAACAACAGTATGTATGTAAAGGGTTAATAGGGATAGTGAGTATGTGCGAATGAGTGAATGCAAATGAATGAACGTGACTAAGAATGTATGTGAGTGAGTGAGTGAGTGAGTGAATGCAAGTGAGCAAGAGTGAGTGTGTGTGTGTGATTGTATTACGAGTGAGGGTGACTGAGAATGAATGTGAGTGAGTGAATGTAAGTGAGCATGTGTGAGTGAGAGTATGGGAGGGAGGCACTGGCATATTGTAGGTAATTTGTGGCTTAAGAAGCACCCATGGCAAAATGCTGGCACTGGCATATTGCAGGTAATTTGTGGCATGCGAAATACCCATGGCAAAATGCTGACACTGGCACACTTGAGGCAGTTCTTGGCATAGGGGACACCCATGGCAAAATACTGGCATATGTGTGGTAAAATGCTTGCACTTGTCAAAAAGCAGGCACTAGCAATCTAGATGTAATTGGCATAAGACACAACCACAGTGAAATGCAGCTTGGCTTAAGGGACACCCATGACAGAATGCTGGTGCTGGCACACTACAGGTAATTATTAGTATTAGAGGCACCCATTGCAAAATGTTTGCATGCCAAAGGAAGGTCTTGGGATTCAAAATGAAGGCCCCTGAAAACTTGGAGAAATTCTTGGGATAAGGCACGCTCATGGCAAAATGCTTAGACTGGCATGCTAGAAGTAATCCTTGGTATAAGGGATACCAGTCAAAAAATGCTGGTATATTGGAGGTAATTCTTGGCATGAGACAGGCATATGGGGTAGTGGAGTAACCAAAACAAAATGCTGGCCCTGACATACTATAGGTAATTTTTGACATAAGGGTCATCCATGGTATATGGACGAGATCAATAGCAAAATTCTTGCCCAGGCATATTGTAGGTAATTCTTAGGATTTTGGGGCACCCACAGCATATAGAGGCACCCATGGCAAAATACTAGCAGTGGCACAATGGAGGTAAATATTGACACGTGGGATACTTAGGTCAAGCACATTGCCAAGACCAAACTGAGATTGTGCTTTTTGGTAAGGCCCATTCTGTGAGGTCTGAGGACTGGTGGCCTCAGGATCTGGGTCCAGTTCCCACCACGAAAGCGGTAGTGAGAAACCTCAGAGTCATGGATGATGAGAATCTCTCCATAAGGGAACATGTGAATGCCATCTCGGGCTCTGGCTTTGGAAACATGCACATTCTCAGGAAAGCATTTCAGTGGCTACCGCTTCAATCAAGAAAATCCCTAGTCCAGGCCCTCATAAACAGCTGCCTGGACAATGGCAATGCTCTAATGTACGCCATGAATGAAGGACTGTTCTCCAAATTCCAGGCAGTGCAAAATACTGCGTCACGGCTAATCTGTCACCCTCCCCTCCCCCCCGCCCCCCCAATCGTCCTCTGAACCCATTTTCAGAACCCTTCATTGACTGCCTATAAAAAGCGCTCTGTGTTTAAACTTCTTTGTTTGGTCCATAAATCCTTGCATGGAACTGGACCTCTTTATCTGCAGGGCATACTGCAGCGGTATGCCCCTAATCGGAGTCTTTGAACCAACGGGGCATTCCTGTTACACATCCTGGACGCATTCGCACTACTGGAAGTATTCTCATTCTTAGCCCCCCTGCACTGGAATCGGCTTCCGCTACACCTACGTGCTTGCACTGATTTTAAACAATTTAAAAAGTCTCTCAAAACCTGGCTTTTTTAATCCTTCATTAGTTTTAGACATTTAATTTATTATCCCTGCCCCAGGACCTGTGGAGCTGTAACAACGCAGAGAGATCCTACGCAGGGTGATACATTGCACTTAATAAGCAATTTAATAATAATAAATACTAATAATAACAATAATAATAATATGTTGTGCAAAGCTGTTAACTCATTGCTGCGATATGGATTCAAAATGACGAGAAGTGTCTTGTTTTACCTAAATGAAAAGTTACGATTATAGTAGATTAGCACAGCATTCTTTAAGAGTTTGTCCAATCTCATTGTAAGATGACAATAAGGATCCCTGCCATAAACGTTCATGTCATGCAATTGTACAAATACCTTTGTCAAGCGATTCGTTCTCATGATTACTGTATGATGAAGGAAATGCTTTATACTGTTAATGTTTTTAAGGAAAGAATTTTCATAAATAAACTAAATTGACATGTGAGATGCACCTAGAGCACATTTAGGAAAAGATGGACCAACTCATGGGGAGAATCAAGCTTCCCACATTAGGAAAGTACTTGAATATTTAATGAATTCTGTTGGAAAATGGTCCTCTCTGAAGGGTCACCCCAAACTTTTGTCAGTGCAGTTTACTTCCACTTTAACTTGGCATTTCAAACCACTTGCTTAGCCTGCAACTCTCCTTTTCTCACACATAAATCACACCTACGGTAGGCCCTAGGTACCCCTAAGGGCAGGGTGCTGTATAACTAAAAGGTAGGCCATGTACTTTTCAGTTGTACATGTCCAGGTAGTGACAAACAGCTAAACGTTTTTTTTTTACTACTTTGAGGTCTACTCCTCTCATATGCTAGCATTGGGAATTCCTTAAAACACTTTTAAGCTGTAATTCCTGATTAGAAAGGAGTAGCTGCATCATGCAGCGCCTTGAGACCCTCACGGGTGAGTAGTGCGCGTCACAATTCCCTGATCGATTGATTGATTGATTGATTGATTGATTGATTGATTGATTGATGTTTCATATGTTTGGGATGGTAAATCCTCTTTACTGGTGGAGTTAGATTTTTTGACATTACTGTTTTAGAAATGCACTTTTAGAAAGTGGACATACCTCTGCTCTTACTGCTCTGTGTGCCTTGCAGCCTGTCTTCAATACATGTCTGGGATGGTTGACGACTACACTTTGTGCATTACCTAAAGACAGCCACAAACACATGAAGGGTGGATGCGACAGAGAACTCATCTGCATTCTGATAGCACTTCCTGGGCAAGAAGAGGGAGGGGGAGCTGACACTCACACCTGATTAGCCAGTGTCCTGTGTCCCACACAAAGGGCTGATTACCCCATACCCTCTAGTCTGGAGCCAGGGCTGAGATGAAAGAAGACCTGTGCACTTCAAGGGCTTGCTTTGAAGTCACTCCCACTTCAACGGCAAAACTGGGTATAAGTACTGGGGCTCTGACCCTACCAAGACAGTTCACTACTGGACCTGTGAAGAACTCTGCCAGGAGTAAAGACTGCTGTGCTACAAGGATTGCTACTCTGTCTCACTGATGCTCTGAAGGAACTGCTTTCTGCTTTGCTGAGCTGCCCTGCTGCCTGCTGATCTCTGCCTTGCTGAAGACAAGGACTGGACCCATCTCACTTAAACCCAGAGTGACTCCAAGGGCTTGCTGGCTTGCTCCCTGTTCTGGAGTCTCAGGGCATCAAAGACTTCCTGCAACTCTGCTACAGCACCTGGACTCTGCCATCTGTGAGTCCTGCCCTGCCAAGTGGTGCCAATCCAGTCCTTGGTCCTTGAAAGATGATTTCTGCTGTCCAAAACCATCAAAATCGATGCAGTGATGACTTTGCGGCGATTGGAATCAATGCGTTGCCCTTCGATGCCGACACAGGAGCCAATCGACGACATTGCTTCGACAGACTGCGCGACTAAACAACGACAGACAGTGTGGCTTGATGAGGACTCAGTGCCTGCATCATAAAGGGGTTTGTTGATGAAACCTTCCTCAACTGTGTGAATTGGAACCGAAGCATCAAGTCTTTGATGCTGACGCTTGCTCCATCCAAGGTACTTTTTCAGTGGGCAGTGCGTGGGTCCTGTAGCCGGCCTGACCTCTAGCGCGGTTAGCCTGATCTTTGGACTTACCCTGGTCCAGTGCAACCTCAAGTAACCTCTAGGCGCTATTTGACTCTAAGTACAACATTTTGATTTATTCTTTAAAAATTCATAAATCTTGTTCTACTAATTGGATTATTGTCATTTTGGTCTTGTTTTATTCATAAAATTGTTCTCTGTTTTTCTAAACCTGTGTGGGGCATTTTTGTGGTGTTTTCATGGTATTACTGTGTGTGTGGGGTGCACAAATAATTTACACATTGACTTTTTAGTTAAGCCTGACTGCTCTGTGCCAAGCTACCCGAGGGTGAGCACAGGTTATCTTTCAGTGAGTATCTAGCTTACCCTGACTACGATTGTGGTCCCTACTTGGACAGGGTGCATACCTCTGCCCACTAGAGACCCAATTTCTAACATTGGGGGCAGCGGTGGGATAGAACTTGTGTTTGTGCAATACCAGATAGTAACTCATTGTTCACTACAACTCTATACTAAGACCAATTCAAGCCTTTTTTCAATTCTCCCTAATTGCCTTTTTTTTCTGCTAAAACCATGTCTCACTCTGGAGAAGCAGCTGCACCTGCAGTAATTGATTTAATGGTGGCCAGGTTAGAATCTTTCACTGTCCTCCAGCTGAATGATTTCTGGAAGGACTTTCAAGTGTCTACAAGGGGTTTCATCAGGAAGGTGGAGCTACAGAATGCTTTGAGAGCCTGTGTGGAGACCCAGGAAGCAGGGGATGACCATCCAGGGGAGGAGGAGCAGGAAATTCCTGAGGAGGAGGATGACCTGATCCAGGATTCCAATGTGGATTTGGGACTGGCTGTAGAAGGGGACAACAACTTGCCAGGAGCAGAAGAAGTTCCCAGACCAGGGAGCAGTGTCTCCTCCAGGAACCTGTCCCCAGAGGAGCTGGTAGACAGGAGGGAGGAAAGGAAATTAAAACTGGAGCTTACTAAGCTGGAGCAGGCTCGAGAAGAATGGAGGCTGGTCATGGAGGAAAGGAAACTGACCCATGAGCTCAATGTCAAAGAGGTGGACATTAGAGCCCTACAAATGGGCTCCAGCAACAGCAATGGTGGCAGCATGCCTGCAGTGTCCACTGGTGAGTCCAGAGTCCAGATACCCAAGGATTTGGTGTCCAGTTATGAGGTGGGGGATGACACAGACAAATGGTTTGCAGCCTATGAAGTGACTCTAAGAGTGCACAAGGTCCCAGAGGAGTTCTGGGGTGGTAGTTTATGGAGGTATATGCCCACGGTGGGAAGGAACACACTCCTTACACTAGAGGTAGAGGACGAAACATGCTACACTGCTATGAAGAAAGCAAACACAAGGAGATGATGGACGGAGTGCTGAAACTTTTCAGACACTCACCCCCAGTCACAGATCTGGGTTGAATCCATCATCGGTCTTTAGCTCACTTCGCCACCCCAGTTTGGACCTAGCCATATGCAAATTAGTCTTCACTCTGTGCCTCATGGGAACAGTCCAGCCCGAACTGCCAGGCCAGGTCCTCCCTGGAATGGAAACAAGCATCCTGGGACCGGTTTCGGGGTGACACCCCTCATCAGCCAGGCAAGCTTGAATCCAGTGGCAAAGTGAGCAAGGAACCCACGTCTGGGCATACCCTGCCAAATTAGGGTGAACAAAGCAAACACAAGGAGATGATGGACGGAGTGCTGAAACTTTTCAGACACTCACCCCCAGTCACAGATCTGGGTTGAATCCATCATCGTTCTTTAGCTCACTTCGCCACTGCTATGCAGGCCATCATAGTAGATAAGTTTGGACTGACCCCTGAGAGGTATAGGCTCAGATTCAGGGGCAGCCACAAGATCTCATCACAAACATGGGTGACTTTCTTAGATTGTGCCAGCAAGGCACTAAAGGGCTGGGTGAGGGGCAGCAGGGTTGATGGTTATTCAAGGTTGTACAACTTATTTTTAAAGGAGCACATGCTTGATATTTGTTTTCCAGAGCTGCACCAACACCTGGTTGATAGTAAGCTTTCTGACCCCAGGAAGCTTGCTGATGAGACAGATGTCTTATTCAGCACCAGAGTGTCCTTAAAGGTACTTGGGGATGACCCCATGAAGGGTGGTTCAGATTCCTCCCAACAAGGTGGGGCGGGGCACGGGGGGTCCTAATGGACCCAGACAGGTCTCATGGTAAGGGGGAAGAAAAGGGTTCCCATGTCCCTTCTGAAAAGAGGAAGAGAGGTTCTGGTGGGCGGGGGCCCAGGGCACTCCATTTCCAACACAGCTGCTTTGATTGTTCTCAACTGGGACACAAGCATGGGGACTCGGTCTGCCAAAGAAACCACCCACTGGTGGAAACCCTACAGGGGTGGCCAATGTGGCCTTAGGGGAAAGTAGTCCCCAGGGGCAGGTCATAGACCATGCCATGATCTCTCTCAGCTGGGAGATTGACTCAGAGCATGAGCTGGTAGTCCCTGAGGGTGAGAGTCGTCCCTTCCACCAGGTGGGAGTAAATGAGGTCCCAATCACTGCTCTGAAGAATACTGGGGCTGGCAGGACCATGTGAGGTGCCCCAGAGAAGGGTCATAGTTAGTCCCCAGATGCCCATTGACTGCACTCTGAGGAATGGGTTGCCCCCAGCGTCAGGAAAAATAGGTGGGTGGCTGCCACAGGTGCCCTGACAGTTCTGTTTTCTGGGGATACCACTCCCAAACAGAGGGTACAGAACCCCAGATGGAGAGCCTCAGGCTACAGACCCTGGGTTGAAGGACCAGTTTCAGGATACCATCCCAGAACTGGTGGGAGGTGGAGTGGAGAAAGGATGCAAGGCACCTGGGGCTACTACACCCCACTATAAGTAACCACAAAGGACAGAGACCCCTGGATGGCCTGGGCTTGGCTCTTGACACTGACATCTGTCAGTGGCCTCTGTTGATTGCTCTCCTTGTGGACAGAGTTTTCCTTGGGTTGGGGACAGACGTCAGATCGAAGGGGTGGAATGGGCCACGTCACTTTGTTGGCCATTGTCATACTGTCTACCTACTGGGATGCATCTGTGAGCCAATTAAAGTTAGGTACTGCACAGATGGGGTCCACAAGTAAGGAGAAGAATTCCCCATGGGTTAGCTCCGTGGCACCAGAGAGCATAGACAGAGGGATCCAACTGGGTTGAGACAGGCGTAGAACTGGCGAGTACCCCTGCAGTAGTGGGCCATTGCTCAGGTTCTGTAGACCTAGGCAGGTAAGTCCATCAAGGTATTGATTAGGCTACCCTGGCTTTAGGCTGGGGTGGGTCATGTTGAAAAATGGCCCTCCCTGAAGGTTCACCCCAAACCTTTTGCCTTCCTCCTCCTTTCTATTTTTCTGGCCTTCTTTTTGTTGGCTTTAGGACTCTGAGCACTTTACCACTGCTAACCAGTGCTAAAGTGCATGTGCTTCTCCCCTAAGACATGGTGGCATTGGTGTATACACAATTGGCATATTTAGTTTACTTGTAAGTCACTTGTAAAGTGGTATACCATATACCCAAGGCCTGTAACACAAATGCTATTAATTCATCTGCAGCACTGATTGTGCCACCCACACCAGTAGCCTTTCAAACCTGTCTCAGGTCTTCCATTGCAAGGTTAGTGTGTGCAGTTTACTGCCACTTCAACTTGGCATTTAAAAAACACTTGCCAAGCCTTAAACTCCCCTTTAATAACACATATGTCACCCCTAAGGTAGGCCCTAGGTACCCCTAAGGGCAGGGTACTGTATAACTAAAAGGTAGGACATGTACCTTAAAGTTTTACTTGTCCTGGTAGTGACAAACAGCTAGACGTGTTTATCTCTATGTCCAGTAAATGTAAATGTCCAGTATTTGTGAAGCGCGAACAATTTCCTGAAGGTGTCAAGGCGCTGGGGGCCCTCGGGAAGATTAAGCAAGCTATTGCCCAGAGTCACATGGTCCTGGGCTGATCTGCTGCCGGCGCCGGGGATCGAACAGTGAGCCCCCGGGTTCCAGAGTCAGTCACCCTGGCCGCTGCGCCACACCTCTTCCACAAGTGGACTCTACTGTGAGGCCCACTCCTCTCATATGCTAGCATTGGGAATTCCTTAAAACATTTTAAGCTGTAATTCCTGATTCGACAGGAGTAGCTGCATCATGCTTCATATCTTTGGAATGGTAATGATAAATCCTCTTTACTAGTAAAGTTGGATTTAACATTACTGTTTTAGAAATACCTCTTTTAGAAAGTGGACATTCCTCTGCTCTTACTGCTCTGTGTGCCTTGCAGCCTGTCTCCAATACACGTCTAGGATGGGTGACAGCTACACTTTATGCATTCCCTCTAGACAGCCACAAACACAGGACGGGGGGTTTGACAGAGAACTCATCTGCATTCATCTACAGTCTGATAGGTCTTCCTGGGCCGGAAGAGGGAGGGGGAACTGGCACTTACACCTGAATAGACAGTGTCCTGTGTCCCACACAAAGGACTGATTACCCCCTACTGGTAGTCTGGAGGCAGAGTTGGGATGAAAGGGAGACCTGTGTACTTCAAGGGCTTGCTTGGAAGTAACCCCCACTTCAAAGGCACAACTGAGTATATAAGTACTGAGACTCTGACCCTACAAAGACAGTACACTACTGGACCTGTGAAGAACTCTGCCAGGAGTAAAGACAGCTATGCTACAAGGATTGCCACTTTGTCTGACTGCTGCTCTGAAGGAACTGCTTTCTGCTTAGCTCTGCCCTGCTGAGGACAAGGACTGGACCCATCTCACTTGAGCCCAGAGTGACTCCAAGGGCATGCTGGCTTGCCCCCAGCAGTGACTAGGAAGTGTTTGGGGGTGTGGGGGATGGCGCATGTCAGGTGTGATAGATTTTGAAGAAATACTGTATCAACACTGATATTTTAAAGCACAGAATTAACTTCATTTTGAGGTGAAAGTGGGTGACAAATGGTTTATTTTAAACTATGTTAGTCTAAAGTGAAGATATTTTAAAAAAGCATCCAAGCGGAGGGATCTCAGGTACCCTAGTTAATAGGAGGGGACAGTAATTTCCCATGTTGTGCATATAGCACATTTGGTTAGTAAAACTGGTCACAATTTGAAAGATTTAAAGACAACTGTGCAGGGGCCTTGTGGAGGTTTTCCTGCACCAGACTTTTGTCAAAAATGTTGCCATATGGAAAATCAGTAAGAACAATAGAGTGACATTACTTAAAATGCCATACAAATGCCATACAATATAAACACAATTTTACAGAGTATTTGGATTACATTTGAGAAAATCAGAGCCAATGACACATTTTGAAATCAACAGATCAGTAACATAATTGAAAACTGGATATAATTAAAGGATAACTTTATTGGTCAGGTGTTAGTACTTCAAGGAATCCAAGATAAAAATTTGTTAAATGCTGTTTTTTAAAGCAATTTTGGAAAAATAATTTGGGTACGTTGGAGGATCTGAGCTTGATAGGCAAAAATGTTTAGAACTGTTTCACATTTAGTGCCAGCTCCACTCTTTGGACTCGTTTGAATGTGATAGTATCCTATCAGCGACCCCCAATACGTAGGTTTGTAAAAAAAAACACATTGACCCAATGTGGGTCATTCTCAATCCTCAAACAACTCCACAAATTTGTACCAATAATAATCAACACTGACCATTATTATTCTGACGAAAGGTGTCACTAATAAAGAAATTATACTAAATGTTTTTAATATATATATTTGGAAATGTAAGAATTTCTTCCCCAAACATCTGTTTTTTAGTTTATGAAAATACACGCACTTTGCTACCAACTGCAAGCTTTTCATTTTGGAAAATAAACTCAACTCTCCAAGATAAAAGCTTATAGAAATATAATAAAAATGCATATTGATACTTGAATACCAGATTTTTCATTTTCAGTAAATGCCTGTTGGGTACCCAAACATCAGTGTGTGACATTAATCAAGCATGTACATCTATTAATATGACACAAGGATAGGTGTACCTCACATGTCCATTTATCACTATCTTATACAAAGAATGGCCATTACATATTAGGGTTAGTGTTGTACTAGGAGTAGGCACTGGCATAATACAGCAAAACTTATCTTCACTCTGCCAGGGTCACCACTATAGTCAGAGTGGGTGCTATCATACCACAGATGCCCACAGTAAGCAAGAGTTACCACCAGTATATCAGGACCAACAACATCAAATGGGAAAGCACCATCATGCCAAAGATGCCCACAATATGCTAAGAAATAACACTATTATGTTAAGGTCAACTTTATAATAAGGGTGGGCATCAACTGGCCATAGAGGGTGGGCACAATCACAAGATCTCCCTCAAGCATGTACACATGCAAACATGCACTTATGTTCTTACAAGCACACACAACAGCATTTAAGGCTTTTTATATGCTCACTCTATTGCCAAGTCCCACTCTGGCTGCCAAATGTATAGTGCTCTTGCACTTGCTTCCTACTGCTTGGTAAGTCTCATGTCCCAGTTACACTCTGACTGACAGCTCGGTGCCTATCACCATGTCACTTGAACCGCATAATGACTTGTTGTCACAGGCCCTAAACTGTCCGACACACATCAAGTGTGACAAAAGTCACGTCATTTGCTATATAGTGTAATGGAGAGCTGTGAGGCATGTTTTTATGCCCCTGTCTTTTATAGAGCACTAGTGCATCAGCACTCCAAACAGCACAAACTGTGCACTGCTCGCGAAATAAAAAGGCACATGTTTGGAACTCTGCAAACCTCATGGGACTGCTGAATTACATTAAAGTACAGATAGGGAAAATGACAGGTGTCTTTCCCGTTTGTTTTTTCCAGCGCACACCACTTAACAGATGCATTGTGAACAGCGGAAGTGCATCTGCAGTTTGCACTACAAAAGGAAGAAAGTTGAATTTTTCCCTATCTAGTCAATAATATCATTTAACAATCCCCCTTTCTTGCTCTAGTTCCTTAAGTGCCTCACCACTGTCAACGTTCACCAGTCACCAATGTTAACTTGTAATATTAACTGACATTTTATGTAGCTACTAGTACCTCCGTTTTGCACTTCTTAATCGTTTTAAATGACAGGCAAGATGGCCCACAGGGATTCAAACTCACAAAATGTCTTAGAAGACTCTTAGTGACTGAATAAATCCCTCCTTACGTAAAGGGTGGGCATCAACAGACACAAGATTGTCTGAATTAGAAGTGTCTGATCAAATATTGTATGATTATTTTTTTTTAAATGGCACAGACTCTGTCCCCACTGAATGTTGAATTGGTGTCACTAAGTTTCTCCACATCATCTCCTGTTCATTTGTTTCTCCTTTTTTTCTCTATTATTCACACTCCCAGCTCCTTCTTTAACTTATGTTCCAGCTCCTGAGTGCTTCTCGAGTTTTCTTTGACGTCATTTTCCCTCTCGTTTGACTTCCCCTCTTTAACTGTACATCTCACAAATCAGTTGAAAAAGTGCAAATTGAACCCCAAACCGATCACAGGCAGCAGATGGATTTTAGGGTCTGTCCTGCTTTAAGATCAAAATAACAAAGTTCCTCCTAACAATGGGTATGCTAAAGCAAATAAAAAAACAGAGGAAATCCCTCTGGTGATGACAAATGATAGTAAAGGCACTTGTGAGAAAGTGGATTATTAATTGGGGTGGATTCGTAGTCCACCACAAGTAATAATGTCACTATTCTTGTTAGGTCCAGTCAAGGTTCTAGTAATTTAAACCTGAACTCAAACCCTGGTAGCTATGGCACAGAGCAGACAGTCTTAACCTAAGAAAATGTATAAAGCATTTAGAAGTTCCAAAACTGTTAAAGTCACAAACGTAATGGAGAATAATTCAATGAACAAACGAATTGTTCCATAAATACATTAAAATGCACACAAAAAATTATCTACTTAGGAAATTATGCTTGTCCTTTCTCAGTGTGAGTCGCACAATTTACAAAATAAGGCAAAGCTGTTTATACCTAGCGTGCTGCTTCATTCATCAGTCGGCGTGCTGAATATTTTAAGTTTAAATCTGATGAGGATTTCTTGAATCAACTGTACAAGTCAAAGAACCTCTGGGTGGTTAAAAAAAAGCACAAATATTTACCCTTGTCTGGAGACCACTGACCTTCGCCTACTGCACAGCTTGGTTTACCGCATACGGCAGGGCTTTATGGGGGCAGGGTCCTGACGGTGCTAAAAAGCAGGTGCTGAGAAAGGTCCCTCTCGAGCTCTCCATTTTTGCCCTCACCCTCGGTGAAAAAAATATTCTCAACTCAGCAGAAGTACCACTCTTCACTGCCTTTGTTGTAACTTCAAAGACACTTGTTATAGTTCTTTCACAGTCTCATTATTTTAGAACGGAAGCATTTTCAATATCATGTACAACAAAGCCATAGTTGCTGCTTTTTTCTTATGCAACTAACAACCCTTGACATAGTCAATAGTCCTGGCTTGTTGTAGGTGTAATGTATTATATATCTGGATGCAATGACAGAAGCAGCAAAATACCAGTCAGGTGGCACACTTTGCTAAGCACAGATTTTTAGTTTACGTATTTTCAAACCACGCCCTTAATTATATCGGACACGCCCCTTGGAGAGACCCCCCCTTTTTTCATCCCACTTAAAGCCCTGCGCTTAGGCCAAACAAAAGGCAAAATAATTAACTGTCTCTGTGTTGTCTCAGAGATCTCTGCTGGCCTGGCCAGGACACGCCCCTTGGAGAGACCCCCCAGTGTTTTCATCCCACTTAAAGCCCTGCGCTTAGGCCAAACAAAAGGCAAAATTATTCACTGTCTCTGTGTTGTCTCAGTGATCTCTGCTGGCCAGGCCATCATGCCTGCATGTCAAGCACAAGGCAGACAGCAGCACACATCGTCATGTTGAAGTTTGTCTTCAAATTCAGATGGTGCAGACATTTCCAGAAATTCTTGCAACCCTTTTTAGCTACCAATCTGCACAGTTACACTTTTTCTCAGGCATGAATGCTCCACTTAAAATATATAAGACCTACCTGTTTCAAAACGTCTCTGACACTTTAAATATGAGCTCTACGTGCATAGTTCACAGTAGTACATGATACATATATTTCACATCGCCTAGCTCGACAAATTAGGACATCACCTAAGCAAAAGTTTTAGCCAAAGGGGTAAAATCGGAGGTATGTAGAATTCTTAAAAGAATGGGGAGTCCAGACTTGGAGAGAGTTATTGGCTAGTGCAACCTGAACTGCTAATTATCCAGAATGCGAGCAGATTAGCAGTGCTTTCGAGCGAGTTATTGAAATTAAAAGAGCATATTCTTTGACACCTATACAAATGTAGTATCGGCGAGACATTGCAAAATGGTGGGGTTACAGAAAATGCTTAAGAGATAAGAGCAGGGTTCATCCCTACTGCTTTTGCACCCTTCCCAGGATGCCGAGCAGCCAAGAGGACAGGTGGATTGTTGACAAATTAAGTGAACTCGATAAACAGACAAAGCGTGGCGGCAGGGGGCCGCCCTACAAGCAATATGAAAAAAAGTACAGCTGAGGTAGCGGGGGGCAGCCCCTGCTCAACCAGCCCAGGCTATGGCAGCTGATTCATAGCTGTTGCCTCAAAAATGCGGGTGACATCTGGCGATTAAGAGGGTGATCCTATTAAGGTCACTGGGGAATTTACACTTTATCGAGGGTGAATCGTGATATAAGTGTGAAAAGTGACGACTAAAAGCAGGTGACACCTTTCAAATGCGGCTGAGATGACTGCTATGCTGATGGGGTAAAAGCCATTTCAGCCCAATGCGAGCGGCCTCGTATTCCCATAAGGACCACTGAGGCCTCGTCAGAGGTACGAGGCGCTGTACAAATTCGATTCAACACAATGCGATTCAAGTGCAAATCAACTCTCTCTCGCTTGACGCCAACCTAAATCTTCCAGTGGAGGTAGCAAAAGGGTCCACGTGGGCTCTAAAACTGGCGGTTTTTAAATACATAGAGGGCTCAAAGAAAAGCGCGTGATACCTGAGCTCTGTCCTCCCGCCTAGAACACAGGGGCTAAAAATGGCCAATGGGTAATTGGCCCCGTGACCACTGTTTGTGTTGCTAAATACTGCAATGATATAGGTTCAGTTAGCCTCTCAGGACTCCGAGCTGGTGCCACTGCACCTGCTGCGCTATTGATAGCTATACGTACCCCTACTAGGCGAGCATTTTGGGGTCTAGCATCCAGCGTTAAAAAAGATGGTGTGTTGTACAGTAACACAGGGCTCTAATGCTGCTGCTGGGAGATAAGGTGCCCGCCTTCGTCGTTATCGTCTGGGTTTGGGCGGGCGGTGCAATGGGCGGGGCCGCCGTAAAGGAGGCAGAGCCCGGGTCACATGTTGTGACTCCAGGCGCCTCGTACATGCCGTGTGTGCTGGCAGTAAGATATTTCCATCACGTAACCTGAGACCGGGAAAGGTGAGTAAGCATTGCAAGAACTACACAAATGTCTGCCTAATGTGTGCTTAACCTGTACACACCTCCCCAGGGCCCCACGTCCCGCGCTGCTCACACCCCTCGTGGCTGCTGCTCGCCGGAGCATGGCGCCCGCTGCTGCCGAGGCTGAATGACTGGGGTGAGTTCATACGACATGGTCTCCGAAAGGAAAGCTCGACTTTTCTTTTCTACATTATTTTTGTTTTTGTTGCGAAATTAAGGTGGGCAGAACTTTCCCGGCAGTGGGAGGGTAGGGGAGTGGTGGCGCTGGTTGCAGGGCAGTCGGTCTGTCAGAAGCAGGTACATAATGTACCTCTTTTAGGAGGGAATGGTAAACTCAGCCTGTGCCCTTCTCGCTCTGGGCGTCATCCGTTTTTTTGATCCACTTTTTCAGAAAAGTGAACAGGGGTGTATGTTTGAATCAAATTTGTTAGTGACTTGTTGTAAGCAGTGGTCTGAAGCTTTCACACATCTACTAAGGAACCGGGTACGTACCTCAAATAAAGGAGGAACCCGCCTTATCCGGCTTAAAGTAAAAAATTGACCAATCGATCTAAGAAATGACCACTGTTCAATGTGAGAGGTTTAGCATTAATTTCAACTCCGTAGCTACCGAGTAGCGCAAGAGCTCTTTTTAACCAACAGCACTTTACGGTCCGAGGTTTTTAAGTGCTTTCTTGCCACGTTAAACAAGAAACTACAGGTCCCAGAATGAAAAGAGTAGCTGTTTGCTAAAAATCAACAAGGACAAGCGTCTCACGTGGCCCGCTGCTGCTATGTAGAGCCCTATTTCACCCCCAGTCCGATCTATTTTTTTTCCCCCCGGGCTATGCTGAGAAACATTGGGGTAAAACTGGAGACCAAACAAGAAGTAATGCCCAAGGAGTCAGGAAATGCACTCACTGCGTGGTGTTTAAATATCATTTTTGTGTGTAATGAACCCTCATTTATGTGGAGGGAAGTAGTGTGTTTTTTTTGCCACTGATTCTGTCATAAAGTTTGTTTGATCCTTAGCTTAGCGTGCCAGACTCGTCAAAAACAAAAAAAGCAGGAATTAAACATATGAAACATTGTTATTATGGTTTTTGTCTGATGATCTGAGACACTACTTACAGTTCTGGCCATAAAACCAGTCCAATGCCAACCTCGGTCCAGGAGAGTGCACGCGTGCCATATTTTCTGGATGGCCAATGACCTTGTTAATGATTTTTTATCAAAACGCACTGTAGGTGAATTGATTGTATGTGATAATCAGGCAGTATGACATGTCTGCGGCCCATCTGGGGTACCCTGATGAAATGTTGCTCAGACCTGACTTCTTTTGGCCTTGCAGTGTAGACAGTCTTTGTCAGAGCCTCAATGCTCAATATAATTAAACGTTGACTCTAGTGGTCTCCAGTTTGAGCCCTGGAACCTGCAAAATATGGGACCCAAAATAACTGAAAGAAAGGAGCCATTGCGTAATAATCCCCAGCTCTGGCTCATTCGAAATATGCTCTGGTTCAGGTCTAGTTTTTTGGTCTCGCCTGACCCAGCGCATGCGCTGGTCTGGCGAGACTTTTAGTAAGGGCTTCAAAAAATGCTACCATGGCCGGCCTACAGCTTGCGTGCATGTGCGCGGGCGCGTGCTTACGAGCAGAGGCGCCATATGGCTTTCCTCATCATGCTCATTAAGCGCATCGCTCGCCGCGCTTGATCGCGATCACTTCCACTTTCGCGGCCGCTTTGATGTTCTCAGTGAGCCAGTATTTTCACGGCCGTGCACCTTCTCCTCGTGTTATCTGTGCCTCTCCCCTTTCCTCATTCATTACATTCTCATCCCTCGTTTACCTCTTCACTTTCCACATGTCTTTATCTTGTACTCTTTTCCTTTACTGTACATCGCTTCACCTTTGCATCCTCATCAGCTCACCTTGTCCTCTTCCCTTTCCTCATTCTTTACATTCTCATCTCTCGTTTACCTCTTCACTTTCCACACGTCTTTATCTTGTACTCCTTTTCCCATGTATTCCATGTATTTCTCTGTTTACTTCTTTTTCGAGTCCCGTCTCTGCATCCTCTTCCATCCCAGCTTCCTTTGACCTTACTGCTCCTCCGATTTTTTTTTTTTTTTTGCCTTTTCCAATGTCTTTTTACATCTTAACACGTTCTTCTCTAGTCTCATTCCTCTGCGTGTTTCCATTCAGTGCTGCCTATTTTGGATGGCATTATTGCTGTCTTTTAAGGATGAAAAATGCTGATCTGTAGTGTCGCCAATAAAGTCCTAGGTAATGAATTAAGGATGTGTGGTGCATTAATGTTCAGTTTCCTAGATTTTTTAAACACGGGGGAGACAGCTTAGCTCCAGGGAGTGAAAGCGTCTGTTCATTATAAAAGCAATTACGAAAAAAGAATGTTGACAACAGATGTAGCACTTTGTATTCTTGTGCTACAAGTTGAACTGTAAATAATATTATTGGTAGTTTTGATGTTATCGTTAGCATGGCAGTATTGCTTCATCATCATAAATTGGAAAAGTGCAAAAATCGGTGTAATTTTCTGAAACGTTCTGAAGATAGCAAAGGTGGTCAGGCTTCCATAGAGGTAAATAGGTGTGGCATGGGTCGAGCTCTGTAGGTGCTGGTCGTCACTGTTCGCATCCGGGCACTGGCATTAAGGCTAACAAAAAAATAAGTGTATTGGACTGCCCAACCCATAGAAAACTATCTTGTGGGAAACACAGTTCACATAAGATGCCCATGAATCTTTATATACTGATTTACTGTGAAACTCTATAGTAAATTAGAACTATTTCTTTCCTGGTGGTTGTTGTGACGTCTTATTACTGACCTGGTCAGTCATACTACTGTTCTGTTAAAAACTTACAGACCACTAAAAGACTGTGCATTAAGAGTGCTTACTCCTATCTTTGCTGTTGTTTGCTTAGGGCTTTCTTAATATCAATGTAAGAAACTCTTAGGAGCTCACTACGACTCTATAGTAATCACTAGGGAAACAAGCAATGGCATAACCAATAGGTCTCGCCTTTGGGACCTTAGAAGTGTTTAGTTACCCAGCACAATATCCTTGGTGCAACAACATCAAGTGTTGCATGGCTAAACACTTATAAGGTCCCAACAGCGAGACCTATTGGCTATGCCAATGCTTGTTTTGTAATGTTCTAGGAGCTCTCGAGTTCCCCAGGTCTATTCGCGAGTCGATACATTTTCAAGATTTTCCTTTCTTTTCTGGAATGTGTAGTCCCGTTTGTCCCAGTATAGAGTCAGAACCAGGGGCATCGCCCCCCCCCCAATAAATGTATTTTCTGGTAAATGGTTGGGTACTGGTGCTTTCAGTCGGGTATTGGGAGGTGTCTGTCGAATTTTACCAGGAATTTTTACATACACACAGATAAAAATGCGCACACACACACTTCCTCTCTGCTTTCAAAGTCTTCCAAAATGTTGGTAATTTTAGAAAATATTGTGTTTTCTCTCATTTAATACCCCTACCAATCTGAATTCGTCTCCCTTTCCACTGCCGCTTTAGCCCTTCTCATATGCCCTGCTTGTCGTTTAATGTATTTTAACATTATATGCCAGCGTGATTGTTGGAAGATCTGAACCACCCCCCCTCAATCTTACTGACCATGCTCTGCGCCCCTAGTGAGAACTGCAAGTCCCAGAATGCAACAATTAAAACAGGGGCTGTACTACAGTCACTGTAGGATCTGTTACGCATAGCCCTAGAAAAGTGGGAGCTCTGTGTTCGCAGCCAGTGGACGTGAATGGAGCATTACCAGCAGAGATACGAGAGAGCGCAGAGATACGAGAGAGCGCGGAGACCTGCAGCCGAACCCGGAAGTGTGTTGGAGCCGGTGTTTCTCTCTCTTCTGGCACCCTGCCTCGGTCTGTCACGACCTTTGCAGCAGGCTTCCTGCCAGCTGAGGGCGTGAAGGATCATGGGGGCATAGTGCAAACTGGTAAAACCTGCCCCTATGCAGAAAAAAACCTGTATTAAAGGTTGATGTTTCAAGAGCTCTAAAGTTTCCCGGGACCATGCATGAGTAGACCGTCCAGTGCATGGTTTTTGTTGTTGCATTCTGGGTAACATAAGGACTGCAAGTTCCAGAATGCAAAACATAAACATGGACTGGACGAGCTTCTCACACATGGTCTTGGAAAGCGTGACCGCTCTGCTTTTCCCTCTCTTCTTGATGTTTGACGTTATTCAACTTCTTAAATGATTTGCTCTATGCATCATTTCTATAAAAAGGCTTTGAACGAATGGTCAGAGGCCATCTTATTTCGCATCGTTCTGGGATTCAGGGGCAAATTGCCACAACATGGATCCCTGCACGGTGTACATCTCTGCAGGGCATTGGCCATTTATAGTCTTCCACTAAAAAAAGACAGTGCAAAATTTAAAAAATCTAAATTGCTGGTCCATGTTTCGTGCCCTAATATGTTTCTTCTTCTTTATGGGCCCGCTTTACGGACCTCGTTTGAAAAATAAGAATTCTACTCCCTATAATTTTCCCCTAACCTTTGGAGTAGAGTCCCTTATTTTATGGTATTCACAAAACACCCGCAAAGTACCCTTGGAAATACATGAAAGTTGTATATTTCTGCAAATTCTCTCATGATATCACAGTTAACGCACGCTCAATTAGACAGTCAACCTGCCTGCACGAGAAAGTATAAAAGGAATGTCTATTTGTACTGCCCATTTTCCCCCCTTTTTAGGTCTCTGCTAGACAGCACATGCACTGTCTCTAGGAGACATGTTGCGTTCTATCTGTGCGCTTACAGACTGGCCATCTCCTACCATTGGTAAAGTTTGGCGTCACTCTCATTCTCTTTGATGCCATTCACATGGCATGCGGGCATCATGCCCTCATGTGTTTCGCCCTCCCATAGCGCATGGACCAAGTACATGTCTCCTTACACTACTCCCAGATTACAGAGCTATTTTTTTTCTTTGTTTTCAAGCACTGCACAGGAGTGCTTGTGTTTTGAGGCCATCTCCCTTGTACGCAAACACACATACCGCTAAAATGCATGCATGTGTACATAAACAAATGCATTTCTTAAAAAGTTTTTAAAACACGAACAGCACTTGTTTGTTTATTTTTTGCACGTTCCAATGGTATTGGAGCGCTCTCTCTGTCGTCCGTCTTGCCATAGCGTGAACACAAGCCAATGGTATTGGAGTGCTTTAAGTGCTCACCAGTTACAATACACAATGACACATTAGTTTTTGTCACTGACCCTGCTTCAATTAAGGTTTTTTTTTCCTCATCGTTGCTTGCCCATCTTCCCATCCCCTCCTGCTTCCCTGCTTGACCTGTACCCCCCCCCCCCATACCTCCCTCGTTGCTGCTGCTTTTTTCTTTTTTGCACAATCCGATGATATTGGAGCGATTGTTCCATCCTCCATGATGCCATAGCGCTAACACCAGCTGATGGTATTGTGATATTGGAGCACTTTAAGTGCTCACCAGTTACATTATACAATGGCACATCCATTATCGTAGACAGGGGGAAGCGTAAGTGATTTGCCCAGAATTGCAAATTGTTCAGCCGACCCCGAGATTTGAACTTGGTTCCCCTATCAGCAGCTCTGGACATTACGGCACATCCTCACTTCACTTCAAAGCTCCTCAGCTGTTTCTCACCATCCCTTCCACATTTGTTCAGCAAGACCCTTCAACACCGAACAAGCATTGGCAGAGCCAATAAATCTGGGCAATGCCCGAGCCAATAAATCTCGGCAATGCCCGAGCTATTGGCCTTGTCAATGTGAATCTCTCTTAGCCATGTTGTGTAGCAGAGCATCTGCTGTTCAGCATGACTGAAAATCACTGAAAAAGGAAAATGATGCGGCCAGCGCAGGACACGTCATAGCGCTTTTTTGTGTTGGGATGGGCAGGACAATAAACTCAACGTCAGCTGAAGTTAAAGTCTGATAAGACAGAAATTGTCATAGCCAGTACCAAGCCTGATACATGGAACCCCAGCTTCTGGCCAGCAGAAATGAGCACCCCTATCCAGCCCAAGAACTCAGTCAAGAGCATTTGGGTCTTAATCGACAATCTGTCCATGAAACCCCAAATAGGAACTGTTATATCATCCTGCTTTTTGCAATTCTGCAAAATATGGAAAATAGGTGCATTTTTTTTTACCATTCAAGTAATTATGGCACTAGTGACATCTAGATTAGATTATGCAAGCTTCATCTACTTGGGTCTTCCACAGGGCCTTAACCATAGGCTATAACTGGTACAAAACTACACGGCCTGGCTAATTTATCAAGAACCTAGAAAAAGTCACATTACCCCCCTGTTGAGAGAATTGCACTGGCTCCTGGTGAAACAGCACACGGTGTTAAGACTGGTTGCATTATATTTAAATCTTTATATGGCAACTGTTCAGCTTTCATTTCACCTCGCGTTCAAAAATACTCACTGACCCACAATATAATATCTTCTCACTTGAACCTTCCTGTCATTCCCCCTTTTAAAAAGAAAAGACTTGGAGGTTCGAGATTCTCCACACTCGCCGCTCGAATATGGAACTCCATGCCAGTTGAAATTGGGATAACCTCCTGCTACATCAGATTTAGACAGCTTTTCAAACAGGCCTATGATTAAAACTGCGAGTGCTGTGTTGTAGTTCTGTTATCTAGCGCTAAGAGACCGTTTGGTGTATGTCTGCTGTATAGATGGTTATAACACTGTTGGAACTGGCTTTTTTTGCAGGGTTATCCCCAAACATTTTGCCTTCCTCCTGTATTTTTTCTGACTTGTTTTTGTTGGTTTCCTGACTCTGGGCACTTTACCACTGCTGTTCAGTGCTGAAGTGCATGTGCTCTCACTTGTAAACTTGGTAAGATTAGTCTACACCTGTTTGGCATATTTAATTTACCTGTAAGTCCCTTGTACAGTGGTATCCCATATACCCAGGGCCTGTAAATTAAATGCTACTAGTGGGCTTGCAGCGCTGCTTGCGCCACCCATGGAAGTAGCCTTTCAAACCTGTCTCAGTCCTCTGCCGCTGCAAGGCCTGCGCGCGCAGTTTACTTCCGCAGCGACGTGGCATTTAAAGTGGTTGCCACGTCTGAAACTCCCCTTTTACTACATATGTCACCCCCAAGGTAGGCCCTAGCTAGCCCTATGGGCAGGGTGCTGTGTAGGTAAAAGGTAGGACATGTGCCTTAACTGTGTGGCATGTCCTGGTAGTGACAAACAGCCTATTTGGTTTCTCACTGCTGTGAGGCTGCCCTCTCATAGTTTTGCATTGGAAATTCCCTGATATGTGCTTCAGTGGTAATTTCTAATATGAAAGGGGTAGCGTGGCCATGTTTGGTATGTTTGGAATAGTAGTAACAAATCCTGCTTATTGGTGAAAGCGGATTGATTATTACTATTTGAGAAATGACACTTTTAGATGTAGGATTTTCTGTGTGCTTATGACGCTTTGTGCCCTGCCTGGATGTGTAATCACCGTCTGGTTTAGGCTGACAGGAGAAGGGGATGTGCATTCACTCTAGACAGTCGCAAGAGGGGTTGAGGTGTCCTGCTTTCCTGGGTGACTCAGCACTGGGCTGAATAGACCTTGGCTGCATTTTGAGTGGTGGGCGGAGTTTCCTTTGCACCTGAATAGGCCTGGTCTGAATTTAGAGTGGTGAGAGGGGTTGCACCTGCACCTGAATAGGGCTGTGCCTGACTTTCACAATGCTGTCTCCGCCCCACTATAGTGTGTGTGGGGCCAGGGCTTGGGATGTGAATAGGGGTGTTATGCACTTCTGAAAAGTGTGTGAAGTGCCCCAGAACAAAGAGTTTTTCATTATAAGTATAGGGGCTGGGACCCCATGATAGTAGACACTGCGTGGCTTGTAACCAGACGCTGCTGACTCTACATACTGCACCTGGCCAGAAGTAACTGTTATGCTGCCAGGAAAACCGCCACTGGGACTTTGCTTTGTTGTGCTGACCTGCTAAGAGCTGGACTGTGTGCTGGACTGCTGCCTACACTCCTGTGTTTGTGCCCCAGTGATCTCCCAGGGCTTGGTGGCCTGTGCTGTGTTTTTGAAAACATAGCGCTGGTGAGCGCTTTTATTTCTTTGGGTTCTTGGCCCTACAGAGACGTGTGTGGTTAGCGCTTTCCTTTGTGCTTTACTCATTGAGGAGACCAGTGCATGTGGAGCGATCCGTGTCTCAAGATTTCCTGGTTGGCGAGTGTGGAGCACTTTGTTTGGGCCACCAGACAACGTGGAGGTGCGCTGGTTTCAGAGCAGCGCGTGCCTAGCACTTCGCTCTGCCTTCATCCTGAGCACTTGGTTTGGCCTGCCTTGAGGCGTGGGCTCTAGACGAGGAGTCTCCTGGCCAAGCGTGTGGTGGGCGTTCGCCCTCCACCCAACGAGAGCAGCTGGTGTGTCATAGGAGCGCGGGCCCTCCTGTGGGGAGTTGCAGTGCCGAGGATGCGTTACCTGGGCAACGCAAGTGAGTCCGTCTACATCGGGGCTAACCAAACTCCGCCCCAGATCAGCGCAGACGCCGGGAGAGTCCCTCAGGCGCCGTGGCCTTTGATCTCCCTGCATGCGGGGGACCCAGCGAGGTCTCCCCGCTGAATTCCCAGTGAGTGTGTCCCCCCTTGCCCATTTGTCATGATGTCCCTGGGGCCGCTGATTTGTCATTGCTGGACAGAAACTCGAAGGGAGCCCGAGTCTCGGCCCTGCCTGCCCACACCTGTGCTTGATTCCAGGTGCAGGGCTCATGGGGGGGCCTGATCGTTGAATCAGGGGGGCTCCGGGGCCAGCAGCTGCTGCGCGGATGCGGGCAGTTGTCTTGCTGACCCCATTGTGGTAGAGACTGAATGAGGTCTCCCTGCTCGATTTTTCACTGTGTGTGCCCCCGCTGCTTTGCACATACCTGGGAGCGCTTGTGTTGTGTGGGGACCTTGCAGGGTGAAACCTCGACGGAGGCCCACGAGTCCCGATGGTAAATGGCCGCATTTGGAAAGTCGACAGGACTACTGTAATCCATGTAGGAGGTGCCCAGTGGCTTCTGCACCCTACACTGATTACCGTTTAGCTCATGAAAGGAGCTGAGGTACCACCCTATGTGCTGTTTTATGGTAATCTACAGTGATATGCATATGTTGGCACCGCATTTATGGTCCCTGTGTTGTGTACGGTGTAAACTACTGCCTTCCATTCCCTGATGTGATGATTTATGTCATATATGCCTTGCATTTGTCAGGATAACAGGCATTTATGTGATTGTGGTCTAATGTATTTTATGAACAATACGAAAGATATTTTATATAACCATGTGTGGAGTCTTTTTGTGGTGTGCTAGTTTGTTACTGGAGTGTGTTTGTCTGTTGCACAAACGCTTTACACATTGCCTCTGCCTTTACACATTGCCTGACTGCTCTGCCAAGCTACCACCAAGCAGGGGTTATCTTGTGTGTGTGTAACTCCCTGCCCTGACTAGAGTGATGAGTTCTGCCTGGCTTAGGTGCATACCCTAGCCAACCAGAAACCCCAATTCTAACTAACATACCATAGGGGGGCCGAAGAGACCTGGCGTCGGCTTAACATCCTGTGATTCTGGACTTTCAGTAACTTTTAGCCATGCTGAACAGCAGATGTGCTGCTAAACAACATGGCTAAAAGATATTCACATGGACAAGGCCAATAGCTCGGGCATTGACGAGACCTATTGGCTTTGCCAATGATTGTTTCATTTGAGATCTCTTCCGTACCCTCCATTAAATATGAGCACTTTTACCTTCCTCACCCAGGAAAGTATGCTTTCTTTTTCCTTTTGCAGGAATAGATTTCTGCCTGTTTCCACGGTGAAAACCCCCATAGAATACTTTTGTGAATACCCACACAGTTTTGAATGTGTTGGTGTTCAGAGGGGCATCATTTGTCTCCCTCTGTAACCAAGAACTGAGCAGGGACTTTCAGCACTTCTGGCAAAATAATTTTTTCCCAAATGGAGCACTCCCCATGCAAAGTTTTGCTTCTGACCAAACTACATACGAATCTGGCGCAACTCACCTGCATTGTAGATTGTGTTGAGGATTAAAAAAACGTTGAGCAATTTTACACACTTTAAAGGGAAATTGGATAGCTTACAACTGGGAAAGAGTTAAACCATGTGACGCAATTTGGTTTCTGTAGAAGGAGGAACAGATTTTCTTTTAAACAGCTTGGTTACACAGTGCTTCATATCACGCTTCTGCTGTTTTTAAGCACACTAAACAACATTTATTACTGTTGCTCAATTAAACTGTACCAGATTTACCAATACAGAGTTGGTTTTGTTCATAATTGTATCCTACATTTCACACCTGATATCATCAGCATGCATTTAACTCGCTGAGCCATCTTGTACATTTGCAGTTCAACCTTCAGGCAGTAGGTAGTTCCGTGGAGGTAGAATTGGCGAGTACAAAAAGGTAAGGATCTCTGAGGTACAGCAACAGATGAAAAGAGCTGTGTATGGCAAAGCAGGAAAGACTGCATAGAGAGAAACTGTTACAGCAGGCAAAAGTTGCATAATCTGTCAAACTAGTAGACAGTTATTTAAAGATAGGTCAGTGACGGTGAGACAAGTAGGGACTGAAGTGGAAGTCTAAAGTGAGAGAAGGAATTTGTAAAAGATAAAAAGGAGGCTTAAGTGTTCAGTGTTCACAATAGAAAGTAACAATGAGAGGTAAATGATGCTGCAAATGAAGGAGGTGAGGTGGAAGGAAGCCGTTTACAATATCCTTTTTTTTTCCCCTACAACTTTTTTTTTAATTGAGTTATAAAGTAAGTCAATCCACATCACAGATGATATAGAGACCACCCTCACGCAGCAGGGAGGAATGAAGGATTTCGTTAAACAGTATATAACAAAGAGTGCAGGTACCACCGTCCGACCAACCCCTTCCTTCGATTTTAGAATATCTTGCTGGAGCTTGCAAACCTAAATTTGAGTCATGCAATGGGACAAGATTAGATCAATATAAGGATATTAAAGATCCTAGAGAAATTCTAGTTGTACAATTAGCCACCTTCAAGCACTTGTTAGAGGTGGGTAATCGGGGCCGGACTGGGAACCGAAACCAGCCCTGGCACACTGCTCGGCCGCCCCCCCCTAGGGGGGAGGTGGGGGGTGCGGCCGAGCTGTTTGCAGGGCCGGTTTTGGCCGATTTTGTTACAGGGGCCCGATATTGCCGGCCCCGGGTAACAAAACCGGCCCCCAGCCTGGGGGCCCACCGGGGAAACGCCCGGTGCCCGCTATGGCCAGTCCGGCCCTGTGGGTAATGCTCTAGAGCAGTGATACTCAAAGTACGGCCCAGGGGCAGAATGCGGCACTGCTGAGCTTTACATGCGGCCCCTTGAACAACAGCAGAACTGGGCTGCTGTTCACTCGACTCAGCACTATCAGAAAAAAGATGTTAAATATACAGGCACACCTTTATTTAAAGGTTAATTGAAGTTAAAGAAAAGAACTAACTAGGTTTTCCTGCAAAACTTAACTTTTGAAACACCTTCATTTACAAGGCCATCTTGCACCAAAAGGGCCACCCCCATCCCAGGATCGCCACCCTGCTAGCATTGATGCAGTCCTTGGTCACATCACAGACTAAACTTTGTGGCCCTTGTGAAAATGTTTGAGTATCCATGCTCTAGAGGAATAGCCCTATCCAAAGGATGGATAATGTTCTAAAAGGTGAGTAATATCACATGGATGGCTAATGTCCAGAGTGAGGCCATTTCACAACCATGGGGCTGGAAAGAAACATGTTGAATCACTTAGAAAGGACAAAAACCTCTCATATGCCCATATTGTACCTTGAAAAGGGGGGCTGCAGGTTCCAGGGCAGTATGTTATCACTAAGGAAAATCCATGCCAGATGCATGCAATGGTGCTTTTTTAGGTTTCGCCTGCACAGCGCTTGCTCTGTGCTTGAGAAATCTATTGTTTTTAATATAAACTTAAAAGAGACTTACATTCCGCCTCCACTCTTTCCTGGCTTCTCATTGGTTCCTGTGCGTGCCACTTACCTTTCCTCCATTTATATTGGCTGTAGCATATTTTATCGTATTTACCAATGCTTGATCCTCGTCTGCTTCTCTTATCAGTTTCCCGCAGCTGAAATACTGTTACCATCAGCTTTGGTGAAACTATTTTTTCATAAGGTTTTGCCTTTTACTCTTGCAGCATATTTATATAACAATATATCACCCGGAGATATTAAGTGATTTGCATAGAATCGCAGGATGTTGAGCAGCGCCGCCGAGACTCGAACTGGAATCCCCAGCTCTCGAGTCGGCAGCTCTGGCCATTGCGCCACATCCTCTCCACTCCTGTGTTATCTGTCAGGGGAGCTCTTTCATTCTCCCGGGCGATGATTGATGAAAACAGCTCTTTATTCATTACATAGGCGAAACGATGCATTACCAATGCTTGTTAACTGGGTGACCATGAAAATGCAGGGGAGCTCGGCTAGCCTGATTTCAAATGCTTACACTGAAGGTCTCTTACTCCTATTATATTTCTCTACTCGCAACTAACTTTTTACAGTAACGGTAACTGCAACATTGTTTTGATTCACATTGTAGTCAGAATCTGTGCTCCTGGTTACAGTGGTTCGAAATGAAGCACACTTTCTTTGAAATTTCTTGAAGAAACCCTACTTGGCTGTTGCTGTACGTTTTTTTATTTTTTTTACTTTTTTTTACCTTTTCTGTTGATTTGTCGATACCATGGTTAATTCTGTCTATTGAAATGACTTTTTGGCTATTTTCTCATCTCTAGCAGAAATGGCTACACTCAGCAGTTGTCAGCTGCAGACCGAGTCCTGTAACTATTGCTTTAAGTTGGACAATCCTAAATCTAGGACTGTAAGAAGCGGTGCGCTCCTGCAGTGATGGCTCTTGCAAATTGTTGAATTTTTGTTACATTAATTTCAGCTGATAGTGCCACATCTTTGATTTTTTTTTTTTTACTTGAAACCTAGGGGTGTGAATTTGGGTGTACAGGCCTGGGGATGTGCAAGCATCATGCTGTATGAGAGCCACAGAGACCCCTGCTTGCATCTGTGATGTGGTGCCAGTTTGAGTGCACCCATTTCAATCGCCTGAAAATGAATTACTTTTTCTCTTGGTCTGCTTGGGTCATCTGTGGTGGTCAGAATGAAGTGTTCATTGGTGGTTGAGTGCAGTGGTATCCATTGGCGAGAAGTATCTTTTGTTGTAAAGAGGTACTGTTGTGTTATGTTATGCAGATTTGTAGAGTGCACAATCACCCTGGAGGGTATCCTGGCGCTGAGCAGCTTAATCTTTAGCCAAAGTGTGGAGGAGGCTCTTATTTGTAGTGGCAGGTCGTTCCACACTGTAGAAGCGATGTAGGGTAATGTTTGACTGCCGTACCTGGTTTTCCATATGGGTGGGATGCGTGCAAGTAGTAGTCCGGACGAGCGGAGGTGTCTGGAAAGGTTGTGAAAGCAGATACGATTGTTGAGAGATGATGGGCCAGTGTAATGTAGTGCCATGAAAGTGTGGGTGAGGAGTTGTAATTGTGCTCGTCTTTGTATGGGGGTGAGTGGTATGGTTTGATGTAGGTGCGGCGTGGGAGGTTGAGAGTAATTCTGGCCTCAGAATTCTGGATGGTTTGCAGCATTGTGGTGAGTGGTTTTTTATTTTTTTATTTTTTTTCCTGATCTCAGCATAGAGGGTGTTCCCGTAGTCCAACTTGCTGGTGACCAGTGTGTGTGCCTCTCCAAGTACAGCAGTATACTGGGGCATGAGATATTGCTAAGTTTTAGTGCATTATAAGCTCAAACCGGCTGAACGTATTTTTCTGAAATCTTAAAAAGGATCCTTCCCACACCATAATCTAGTTTCCTGTCATACTTCATGAAAATACGTTCAACCGTTTTGTCACTACGTCCCTGTAAAAAGTCTCTGGAAAATGCATTGGTGGAAAAATTTGTTTTGGGTCGTCCCTTCTTTCTCCCCCCCCCCCCCCTTAACGAATCACCACTTTACGTTGCATCATCTGCCAATGTAGAAAAATAAATAGGTCTGCAAAGTTTCACGGAGTCATCATACGGGGCAAAGTTATTACCTATCGAAAATCCGAGGAATTCCTATCTCAGGAAATTCTAACTATAACTACAGGATGGCTCCCGCCACTCTGAGATATATATGGCGGAAGGCAGATAAAGTGAAAATAAGTACCTGCACTGGTGTCTGCTTCAATTCGTTTGAGGATAACTTGTGAGCGTCGCAGGAGCATTATATATAATCTCAGACATAGAAGTAATACTAAAGGCTTTAGTCCTAATTTTATGCGTCTTGACCTGTTCCAGTTTTTGCTTTTCAAAATCTAATCACCCTAAGAAAGCCCCCCTTGCTGACTACAGATTGCTGCTCCAAACGAATGCAGACATCATGCAGGTTCTGCTGAATTATGTCCTGTGCCAGAAAAATACACCAGGACAAATTCAGCACATTTCGCTGGGTCGGCCAGTTCCCAGATCTGGCCCAGAAATAGCTGTCGGAACCAGGATCTAGTGGAATCCCCCTACTTTCCAGCACTGCCAGGAAGTCCGGATGAGTTTTGGGTTCATGCCTTTGCTTTGGAGAAGTCATCTCTTGGTAACTGCTGCACTCCTCAAGTACTAAGCTGCTTTGGTGTGGTACTGTTGGATGACCTTAAAAAATGCGGGACAATCCTTAAATTATAGGTTTTTGTAAGGAGTGAAAATATGGTTCTCTAACTTTGAATCTTACAAAGACTTGAATGCTTTGTAAAATGTCCTCTGATGTTGACTATCCCAGAGTATTTAAATGTTAAGGACTTTCTCTAGATTCTCTAAGTCATTGGGACCAAAATCATGACTGGACTAGTTACTTAAGAGATTTTAACCTTATCCTTTATTTTTTCAATTCACCTTTTTTCTGTGGTGACACAAGGAGTCATGGATGCTGGCGCTTTTCAGAGGTCAAAGGGCCTGATTACGAGTTTGGAGGTCTTAGAGTGGGCCACCACGCCAGCCTGTAGTCTGGCCGCCTGCCGTATTCTGATTGTAATACAGGACTTGAGGTCCTGCAGCGGCAGTCCCAGGCCAGTGCCTTTCTAAGGTTCATATTTGAGCATTAGAAATGCACCGCAATGGAAGCCCCACAGGACGTTCCTGCACGGCATGGACTGTTAAGTCAATGTCATGCAGGAACTAGGGGTGCATGCATACAGGGGGGCACAACATGTGCCGCCCCTGCATGCATCCCCTGGCCCTGAGGCAACAGAGGGCCCCCTTAGTTTCCTCACCACCACACTTTTCATGGCGGGCTCACCGTCATGAAAACTGCGGCAGTGAAGAAACTCTTAATATGCTTGTCAGTGCTGCAGCTGCAAGATCGATACATAATTTTTATTGCACAATTAATTAAAATCATTGCAATGAGGCCATATAATAAACAATATGAAGTGCATATGTTCCAATAATATAAAAGAGTTTAAAAAACATTACTGCAGTGTGTTGTTTAAATATTTAAAAGGTTTAAGCACCGCTTAAGCAACTATAAACATGTAACCTTAAAAAAATTGGCACATCATTATGAGTGTTAGTTCTGTGTGATAGTCCGATTCCAAAACTGCCTTTACTGCTGTCAGATATTTCATGAAGCTTGCCGCCAGCTGCACTGATTCGCCTTGCACTCGACCAGGGCAGCTTGACATGTCCGTATATTTAAAATACGCCAAATAGGGCGAAGCCAGTATATTCTCAGTGTGCGTAGTTTCTCGCAGATGCACAGCATGTGGGTTAGGGATTCCTCTACTGCTCCACATGCTCAGCCGTGAGTGGCTACAGTCTTTGTACCCTCGCCCATATTTGTATGCCAACAATGGAATCAATCCGAACCGCAATTTCATTAATTGACCCTTCATTATTGGTTTTAAGGGGGAGGACAAGTAGTGTGGTAAGGACCCACTATTATAAAGCTTTGATGCCCGGCTTCCATGACTTAATTTTTTCAAAGTTTGCGTATCACTGTCGACCAACAGTAACTTTGCCTGTTTTGTTAAAAGTCTCGCTGCCGCTGATATGGGTATGGGGGCTGACCATATTTCCTTTGCTTCCAATACCTCAACACAGTGAACTAGAAATTCACACCATGTGGACCTTCGGGTGTTTATCATTGTCCAGATGTTATTCTTTAGTGTGTTGTCACAGGCTTGTTTGGCTTTTAGACAATAGGCTATGAATCTAGCTTTCAGGATCCACTTTTGAGATGAAAGGTTGAATTCCCTAATTATTTGCGCATGTGAGGTCGCAGTTGGTAGAAAGAAGACTTTAGGGAAACAGGCTGACTGAGCTCTGTCCAGCCATGTTGTCATCTTATCTTTGAAAGCTATTGCTCCATGGGCTACTGACGGTAGAAATTTTGCCCCCATTATTCGGATTAAGGGAGTGAGATAAGGTGAACTTATGGCTTTTCTTGCTCTGCAGAAAATGCCCTCCAAAGATTGAGACGTTCCTTGCATTGCAGTGATGTGAGCGGAGGGCCGTCCTTTGTGATCGATCCAGACTCCTAGGTACTTATAGGTGGTGACTATCTCAATAGGTTTACCTTCAATGTTCCATGCACCTTTCCTTTTTGTTTGTCGCGAGATTATCATTGCCTTTGTTTTTGCTGTGTTTATTTTTAAATTGTTCTCTCTACAGTATAGAGACAATGCCCTTAATAGCCGCTGTAGGCCAATCGGGGTTTGATCGAGCAATATTGTGTCGTCCGCATATTGGAGCGATTTGAATTTTGGTTTCGGCTAGTTTGGGAGGAAAAGCTTGTGCTTCAGCCAACCATTCAGGTAAATCGGCCAACTATAGATTAAAAGCATTGGGGCCAATAAGCATACTTGCTTTAAACCTTTATTGGTTTGTATTTTTTTGGTGGTGGACCAGGCTGTAGTGACTCTAATCTTGACCCAGGTATCCGAGTATAGAGCAATCAATGCTGTTAAGAGCTTATTATCAATGCCCCAATTTCTAAATTTCGTCCATAGTCACTGGCGGGACACACTGTCAAAGGCAGTTTGGAAATCCATGTATGCAAGATACAGAGCCCTGCCTTTCTTTGCCAGTGTTTTCTCGATCAGGTTGGACATACAATTCAGGTTGTCTTCGATGTGTGATCCCTTTTAGAACCCTGTTTACGTGTGAGGGATCAATTTATGCACTTTGCCCAGGCCGTCCGCTCTTGTAGCAGTATACTAGCGTAGCATTTCCCATCCACATCTAGGAGCGCAATCATTCGATAGTTTTCTGGGATAGATCTTGAGCCTTTTTGGTGTATTGGGACAAGAAGGGATCCCCTCCATGACTCGGGGATACTTCTTCCCAACCTATACTCCCAGAATAGTGCAAGAGCGCCATGGATCGCGGACCCCTGGTGGTAGCATCGGTCCTATGACAGTCTGACCGCCCACCTCATAATACGGTGGTCGGACCGCTGGTGCAGCAGTAGCCGCACCACCACCGCGGTTTGGTGGTCCATCGGACCAACAAATTCTTAATCGCTTCCAAAGTGTTTTTGTAATTTGATTAGCTGTGACAAAGCTCTGGTAAGTGATATGCATGTTCTGCTGTTGATATGTGGAAGTGAGAATGCTTAAACATTTTTGTGATGATGACCTAAAAGGTGATACCTAGTTATTGGCAGTGTTACTGCTGGCTTTAGTGTGCATGCAGGCTCTAGAATGGCACCTGCCCTGTAGAGCTACAGCAGCTCATGTCTTTATAACCTCTTTGACCCTATAAAGTTGCTAACTATGTATTTTGGTATTTGTACTGTCGTCACTGATATGGTCTTGAGTACTGGATTGTCAGCCTAATATTTGGATACCTAACTCTACCAGGATAATTTCAGTAGGTTTTAGGTTCTGGTTCATAATAATAGCACTTCATGTTAAGTTTTTTTTTTTTTTTAGGGGGGGGGGGTTTCATTTTTTAAAAGTTTGCTTACTACATATGTACATGACATTAGTAGAAACACCGTAACTCAACAAATGTTATTTCGTTTAACATTGTACATTTGGTTCTACCATTGTTACACCGTATTAATCTGACGACGCTGGGTGTTACAAATTAAATAAATAAATAACTAAAACAAACAAAAAAACCTGGAAGTGAAAAGCGAGTGCAGCCTTAACTTTTGATAATTGAGGCCATTACAGCACATGTTCTCCCTTTGAACGAAGCAACCTCCTGGCACTTTGGCAAAGGCTGATAAAGGACTCTGGTAGTGAGGATAAAAAAACAGTTACTAAGGGTGTGACACATGGCAGTATCTTAGTCCAGAACGTTTTGAGTGTGTTTCTGAATGATCTTCTCTCCCATCTGCAGCTTTGCAATGCCCATGTACTACTACTGAATGAAGACCACCAATTACTCTTTTTTTTTTTTTTTGGGTGGGGCATACAGTTATAATGTTATTTCAAAATGTTTGAATTGTTTACCTAGTTACTTCATGCTTTTGAAAACTCTGGGTATTTTTGGTTGTTGTTTTTTTTAAACAAGTTAAGGTGTAATAAAAACAGATGCTGGTTGTCAAATCCAAACACTTCAAAGATCATAAAGTCCAATTAATTTAGGCTCGACCACGTGGATCAGTTTAACTATTTAGAATTTATTTTTGATAAACGAGAGAGAAGGGCACCCAAGATGCTTAAAAATGATTTTATTCTATGCCATACATTCCAAGAAGTAACTTCATTAAATGTGAAATTTGACAAAGGTTTCATATCCTCTCCAATTGAAACTCGCTGAGCTAACAACAAAGCAGCGTCTCTTTATGCGGCAGATGTATGGGGTACTTACTTATGCCACTACCGCTGTCATCTGCCTGTGTGCTGATGTGCTATTCATGCCATTGCTTCTTGGGTTAATTGTCAAAAGTAATGCCCATGAAGCTGCATTTCGCCTGTGATTTTATGGGCTAGTATAAGGTCCAATTCAATGGTTTTAGTTTATGGAGATGCGGTAAAAGATCTAATGAACCACACTGGGGAGTAAATCACCCCTGGTTCCGGCATATTTTTTTAACAGACGACTGTCAATTGTTGCAAATGGTATTTGATCAGAAGCGGAGGTGGCAAAGTAAAACAACGCTATCACGTTAAAGAGATCACACTGGTGTGGTAAGGAGGCAGATCACTTCATAAATGACCAGTAGTGGGTTGACTTTACAAGACATGGGCCATAAAACATTAGCAGGCAAGGAGCAAAATGTATCCAACCTCCATTCATTATACGTTAAAATCAGAATGGGGTGTCTCCATCCTAGGTCATAAAATGAATGAGCTAGGGGAAGGTAGTAATCTATACTGTGCCTGGGATGGCATTTCAGTTGAAGTTCCCTCTTTATGTATTTATTTGCCCTTTCTATTAACGTAGACCAAACTAGTTAGCCCCACTACGAATGCTTGGAACAGAACGCAATGACATTTGCTCTTCATATCTGCAAAAGGATTATAGATATAACAACGCATTTTGGTGGACAATTTGGCTGCAAGGACCGCATAATATTTGGTTATTGATCTGAATATTCTTTTCCCTTTGAAATGAAAATAGGCAATGAATACAATTTGGTCCTACATGGACTTGAAGGACTTTTTAGGTCCGGCGTTGGCCAAGAACTTTTGATTTAACTAAGAATGTAACATATATTTACTTATAAGGGCTTCTAACCAGTCCTCTTCAGGCATTGCTCTGTTTATTATGTCATTCACGTTTGAATTCCACTCACTACAGTGTACAGTATGGAGCAGTTAATCCACTTTCTAACTTCACTGTGACTGATGGCACTGTTCCCTTCCACAAGGAGCATATCCATACACAAAGTAGTTTCCGTAAGAGCCAGGAATACTATGGCAATGTGTGCTTTTTGAGATCCAAAAATATTTTTGTTAGCCAGTGTTTGTATTTTTTGTTTTTATAAAGGTCGACGAGGGCCCGTCCGCTTCCCAGCAATAGCATTTTCTAAGCACAATGAGAAAACAAAACGGCCATTGACCAAGTCAAAATGCCAGCAGTCGTCGCCAGTTCTGCTGGCTTTGCCAATGCTTGTTTATTATGAGGTTTCATGATTGTCTATATTTGCGTGTTTTATCATTTAAGTGGTTTATTCATGTTCTTCATTCCTATCTGCTGTAGTGTGTTGTTGTCGGAATTGGTTTGTTTTATCTGCTACTGATCAAAATAAGAATTGTTGATGAAGATGGACATGCCAAAAAACAAACTGTCCTACTGAACGACTGCATATGAAATTGGAATGAATTAACAATTGACTTGCTCCAAGTGCATCATACTCTCCTCTAATGCTTATAGTAGATCTTCTAACGAATTGCTATGCAGGTAGGATGCTGGCTGCCATGTAGTTGCTACTTTTCAAATTTAAATCAGTCTCTCAGAATGCAGACTGAGTAGACACCAAGCCGGAGTCAGTACATCTTACTTCTATTTTCATACAACAGATTGAACCCAAAACCAGCACAAAAATGAACAGCCAGGATCAGATTTTCTAGAATTTTGCTCTGCAGTGCTCACTAAATTCACTGTATTTTGCGGTGATCATATTAAAACACGGGGCACTTAGTTTTAGAATAGGTCCATGTTAATCCTTATTCCTGTTTCTTTGCTTTTGAGTACACATTGCATACAATGCTATGTTTGCTCCAGTTAGTTCTACCATCAAGTCATTGAAGTCAGTTATTTTCTTCATTCCCTGTAATCGCTATTGGCTTAGTAAATTCAGTCTGGCGCCAGATGGTTTGGCACTTCCAGAGAGCAAATGCATGCCCAAGACCCTTGAAAGAGCTGCTTCTCGGTGCAGCATATCAGGGTTTTCATTGGTCCACTGCGTCTTGCTTTTGGATTGGTGGGACTGGATGTTACACTATGAGTGCATCCACCAGTAGAACTTGTCTGTGGTTGCACCGGCTATGTCGGGAGTCAGGCTCATGGACTCAAAGCAATGAGGCAGACATTTTTAGGTTAGTTTGTGTGTCCTATCCCAACAAAGGCATTGATGTGCTTATTTTTCTTTTTATTATTTAATTCTTTTTGTTGGTGGAGCAAGAGCACGATTACCTGGCTACGTGACAGCACATAAGAAAATATAATTGTTGTTCTATCTTTTCCCGTCAGCTGGTGTTTTTCGACAACTTGATGAGAAAAGTAGGGATTGCTCAAGAGAAAGCTATTCTTTGATCCGTGCAACTGAATTGGTGAAAAATTTGGCTTTCCGTGCCACCTTATCTTCAAAAGAGCATCCCTCCCAGCTCCTAGCACTGCTGCAAATGAGTTTAAACAATGGTTGTCATGAGCTGAGATTGGAGAGAGAGAAAGAGAAAAACAGCAATATGGTGGCTAAGTTGGAATTTTTGAATTCCTGTTGCAAAGCACTAATATGTGAACAGCACGCGGCTTAAGCTAACGCTCTTATGATGTTTGCAGCCCCTAATCAACCCTCTGTATGAGACTCTCCACATCATCCCCATTACAGTCTGCCTGTCCACCAGTCCTCACCCTCCCTTGATAGCATTACCAGGTCATCACACGCTGTTCTGATTGCTCAGCCTTTTTTCATTGTACATTAGATAAGAATTTGTAAAGCACATGTTCACCCATGATATTACTTGACACTACATAACAGATGTTTATTGTTACCCAACTCCAGGGGCGGCACCTCCATTAGGGCAGAGGAGCGTCGCCGCACTGCTTTCTCGCAGTGCGAGAAAGCAGAACGGTATGCCTGGTTGGGGGCAGGCGGGTGGGTGGGAGTGGCTTGCCCACTCTGAGTGCCCTGACTGTTTGGTCGGCCCTCTGGGGCATGCAGCCTACATAGAGAAAATGGCCTCCCTACAGGCGCCCGGCTGGGCGCCGTCCGCAACAATCACAATCACAATGCCATTGCAGAGTTGTGATTGGCTATGGGGAGGGAGGTGGCCTTCTTCCTGTTCCAGCAGCGGTACCCGGCCAGGAGCGGAGGCGGCGCGGGACCCGGTAAGTTAAGTTTTTTTAAAAATGTCTTTTTAAATTCACCCCCACGCGGCCACCCTGCCCGCGAGTCATGCGAGCCGCGACTGCCCAACTCAAAGAAACGTATTTTATTAACCTCCAGGGGACGAAAGGGTGAGAACATACCGGGATTCAAACCTTTCACCATAGAGTCAAACACATATCTGTTGAGAAGAAACCACAGCGACTTTGGCACATGTCATTGTAGTTGATTGGATCTCCGTCTCTGAGCTATATTCCAGAGATAAACTCCAGTCAATTTCTTAAAATATTTTACATAAAAATGTCATTCTCATCCAGTGAAAATATAGACTAAAATATACTAATTATTTTGTATTCAGGTTTAAACAAATAATGCCCAATCTTTAATCAATGTAATTTATTTTGCAAATAAAAGTGGAAAAATTGCGACTTTTCAATTGATAATTACAAAAGATGTTCCCTGCATACCTTTGAAAGAGACCTCCATTCTATTTTGTAAGTACTGAAATGGAGTTCAATAATTTCACAGAATAACATTGACAACATTAAAGTGCTTTCTAACACATTTTACAGGATGCAGACACAGAATTAGCAAGAGCTGCATATTGTTCTGTAGTCCTAATAATAACGTGTTTTATTCTATCACTAAAAAGCACAACTTTTTCCCATTTCTAAGCACTGTAAGTAGCCACTGTTATTTTATCCATTTTAATGTCATTCAGTTGCTTATCCTGGAAAGAATGAAATGCTGGGCTGCTTCCACCAGTATTCAGGCATATGACATTTAGATGATAACAGTGGGCTTTGTAACTCTCTAGCCATCCTGCCAGCTATAAAAATGATACTCATTATGAAACGTTGCTGGTGTTTAAACATGATTCAAATAACTGTTTAAGGCACTTTTGCTCATGAATGGATGACTTTCTCTGCAATAGTTTAACAAGCCCAGTGCCAAGATGGGTTTGGAAAAACAGAGGCCAATTGGCTTTGCCAAAGCTTGCTCAATTTGAAATTGCTTCCCTAAAATCAAGTCTAATTTTCAATTTTTAAGCTCCTTCTGGTATTCGAAGGAAAAATCTTGTTTTAGATTTTTCATTTTTTATAAATGTTTACATTTTGCAGATGAGTTGCAATTTAAATAAAACATTTTATTGATGAGGCTTTCTCTTTGGTGCTTGATTTTAAATACAAATTTTAGGTCTACAGCGGAAGTGCTAAGCTGGTCTTCACTGATCCACCGGCAGAAATGCTTCCTTCATCCATGAACCCTCCCCAGTTGTACTGATATCTATCCAGCTATACACCCACCCCTTCTACTCTCACCCTATCCATCCATCACACACTCAGTGCATTTATCCTTGTATGCATCGTCACATCCATCTACCTGTGAAGCTAGGTGATTTCATGTGTGTTGCCTATGAGCATCTGTACCAACATATAATACAGAAATAACAACAAAAGCAGGTTTTAAATAAGGCAGACCTATGGGCAATGTCATTTCTTGTTCTGCTCTAATTTAGGGCCCCTCCGTGAAGATTCTTTCAGAGAATGTATGCCTCGAAATGCTTCCTAAATGGGGGGACAGTCCCTCGCTGAGATATACTACTGGACATGCCCCCCTTCGCAAAGACCATGGGTGGCGTCTTTTATCTAGATGCCCCAACCCCTCTCAAGATAAACTCTACCTTCCAGAACAAGGTCCATTAGGTCTGTGTATGCTGCAGCCAACTTGGGGACGCAGTGTCCTCATTGGGTTAAGCCTGTTTCCTATGGACAAAAGTATAAGGCCCGGTCACTGTGCTTGTAGACGCCTGGATTTCCTCAGCAGGCAACATACAGCAGCTCCCCAGAGTCCTCACGAACCGGTCAATCAAATGAACCTAGGTAAAATTTACACACTCCCCCACTGGAGAGAGTTTGCATGGTGCAATGATTTATTTTGGTTTAAAAGGCCAAAATTACAATTGTCATTCCATGCCTCTTTCTTATATTGGAAATTTTCTGCCACCTTCCTAAGTGCCCGCCTGGTATTGCCTTACCAGAGTACCAGCACCGGTGTCTGCCCAAACGTGCTAGGAAAAAGGTCTACAGACCTTTGTAAAACTTGCAAATTATTATACCCTTGCCTGGGCTCTCTTCAAATTTTCCACCCCCTGCTCCTGGAGACATCTTGAACTTGGACACCAGTGGCTGAGGTTAATTCAGTCATTTCACACATCACTTTAGATCTGAAACTGAATATCTGGACTTTCATACTTCGATCACCCCCTGGACAGGCACAGTGGCTCTCAAAGCATGAAGTGCATGCATCCAGGTGACTAAGGGCCCGATTACGACGTTGGCGGTGCGGCGCCAGGTCAGCCCCGCCGCTGCACGCCAAAGCCGTGATCAGACTGCACGCCAGATTAGGAGTTTCCTCCTGTCTGGCGGGCTTTGTTTTCGACGTTCCCACAGCGGTGCCCTGAAAATGGGCACTGCAATGGGAACACCAAAAACAATTCCTACACGACATGGACTGAAAAGTCCATGCTGTTCAGGAACTGGTGTGCATGCACACAGGGGGGCATAGGTTGTGCCCCCGTGCGCATCCACAGGGCGTGAGGCACCAGGGGGCCCGTGGCAGAGAGGAAACTTGAAATCAGTTTGGTGGGACCGCGGCAGTCCCGCCAAGCATAATACTGCCTCCTGACCGCCGCAGCAACTCCAGGGAATGGCGGTTCCCTGGCGACTGTGGTGGTCCTACCACCCATATCGTAATAGGGTGGTCGGAAGACCGCCACTGCCTTGTGTTTGCAGACTCGTCTTCCGGTCTTAGTGGCTCATCAGTCTAGACTGTCTTCCAGTGAGGACTCTTGATTGGGCGCCTGTTCTGCTAGCGGCAGTGCCACCTGGGTTCATAAAGCAGGGATATGTGACTCATGAAACTACAGGAGACTAGCTTCTCTATGCTTGCCCCCAGTTCCACTCCGCAGCCCTGCTTGAGGAAAAGAAAAGGTGCACTCGTACACCTTCCGTCACGGGGATCTCACACCAGGGGGCGCTACACAACACAACTTTCAAGGCATCCTTGGAATGGTGGTATGCATTGCATAAACTCGGGGAGGGGCACTTTAGGAATTGTCTTGCACAAGACCACACAGTATTTGGTGGTATTGGTGGAAAGAGCCCTAAAACCACACCAGTCCTGAGTTGTAATAAATATGTGTACTTATTTTCGTGTTACGATTAGCCCTAACTACAGGCAGAATGTATTAAAACTGGTGGGTGTAGCAAGCGCTTCTTAAGTCGACTTTTCGATGTTGTCCCCCTGTTATTAATGATGTTTTTGGCTGGCGCGTCCGGGAATCTGATCCCTAAAGCTCTGGGTTTGATTCTCTCGTGACACAGTCTGTGGTCGGGTATTCTTGGAAACTGATGCTGTTGCTTGCCTGTGGTTGGAGCCACAAATCGCAGTGATATAAGAGAAAGCGAGGCTGGTGTGCCTCCTGTTAAACACTGGCTGAGAAGCCAGGCTGCTGCAAAGAGCCGGGCTCCAGGTGAAACCAGACTGCAGCATGCCGCAAGGAAGGTCCCTTGATTGACAGGTACGTTTTCAAAAGTTCAGCTCATTGGAGCAGCGTTTTTTCAGAGTAATTGTGGAGGGAAATAGGTGGAGCAAGTGGCATTCCAGGCTGCTCTGGTGTTCTCCTTGCTACCTCCATTTTGTTTTTCAGGGTCTTGAAGACCGCGTCAAGAACAGATTGAAAACGGGGCTTTAAGATCCCTACCTACTATTTTACTTTCCACTTCCCTGAATTTCCCCTGGCACTTTAGCAGCATATAAGACTGGTTGGGGTGTGGTGGTTGGGGGTTTGCAGGATCTGCTTGCGAGCGCACGGGGCTAACCCTGTGATGTCATCAGAGGTCAGTTTCTGTGTGATGTCACTTTCACTACCTCTGGCATTTGGGTCTGTCGATGTCCGTGTGAGTAAGATTATAATTAAATCAGATTTCAGTTTTGTGTGATGTATATTTGTGGCGGTTGGTTAATGTTAACCAGGCATTTCCTCGGTGAGTTACTACAAGGGCCACTGAAATTATGTGGCAGAGAAGGGCTCAATTATGCAGATGCTTAAATTAAGCAGAGCAAATTATGCTGCATAATGCGGCATATTTCGTGTTGGCATTACTTCATTATTCTAGCATGTTTTATAAAGGTTAACACTATCTGTGCAAATGTTTCACCTTATTAGTACCACTTTGGCATTAAGCAACTGAAAGGTGACCAGTCAACCTTTATGAAGGTCCTTCCACTGCGTGGCAACACGTGTTGCAACATTTTTTGTAACTTTGGATCCGTTTCCGCCAGAAACGCATTTTGTTGTTGAAATCTGCGGATTTATGTAGCAGCTGGTGGATTAGGTGGCAAATGCCACACAATCCATAATTATGCAGAAAAATCTGCTCTCGTTAAATCGCGTATTTCTAGTGGGCCTGGTTATTACTATATCCACATATTCTAGAAATGGCTGCAGGAAACTGCAGAGGGGAACTGAGTCAATGTCCGATGTTTTTAACTTTGGTTACCCAACAATCCTTCTTTGTTACCCAGATGAAATATCAAATGCACTTCCGCACGTAAACACCTTGTGTTTTTTTGTAGTTTGTTAGGTTGTCTAAGCACAGCTGGTTATTTACTGGGAATTAAATGTTATTGATGTAAGAGCACCCCGGCTTGCTTTACAGCTTGGTACAGCATCTAGAGGACTAGGCATGTGGTGGAGGTTGGCTGTGCAGTGACTGATTGCGAGCTACATTGCTCACTATGTGTCGGATGTCATTTAGGGTATGGGCCTAAATGTCGCATGCCAACTGAAAGTGTTTAGTTAGCATGTGAGGTGGTTGGTGTGCTGCCAGTCAGATGTCAAGCCTGTCCGACAAAATATTGCATCTAAATGATGGCCGGTGTTATTCGTGATGTCGGTGTGGATCCGCGCACCCATTTCCTTTGGAGTGTCCTTTGCCTTGCTTGATGCAGACACGGCTGAATTCTACCCGAAGCCTCCACCTGTAACAGAGCTGGGGACCACGTGGCTTGTGATTGAAGGGGTTCCAATTTGGACACTGCTAGCTCCTTCTCGGTATTCTAGTGCAGCAGTGGGAGTCTCTGGTTGCGCCATTTTGCTCTCTTTATATTTGGGACGAGTGGCGGGCCTGTGGCACATTTTGCTGGCCTTTATCTGTCGGCTGATATTTCTCTAATGCTGGTTCCAAGGCAGCCTCTGCTTTGGCTTATGGTTCCATATGCTAGGGGTTCAGATAATGTGCTGTTAAACAATGTTTTATTTCCTCTTCTTATGAGAAGAAATTGTGGAACGTGAGCTTGTGACTTTTAAATCTCTTAAAAATGTAGAACTGCTACATTGCAAACAAAGGTTCTTTTGTTTTTTTACCTTTTTAGGTCGAGCCTAGCAGCAGCTCTGCAAGGCATGCTGTAATAGAGTATGCAGTGGAAGCCCCACCCACTCTCCGCCCATATTTTTAATTGGCTGGTGTCATTGTCCTTCGTAAAAGCTGAATTCTGATTCATTATGAGGCTTGTTAGTCCCTCCTGGGTACCGCCTTGTCTCCATTTGTTACCTCCCATAACAACGGGACCTTTTATTTGGCTCGTTGCACGGTCTCTGTTATTTAGTGGGTGAGCACTATTTTCTTTAATGGTCTTTCCTTATTCCAGCGCGGTCCGCTTTAACTTTAGTGGCCGTGCTGCTTTATTTAATTAATTTGCAGCGCGGTCCGCAACAGTTCAGTGTAGCACAGGCAAACTAGCATTTGCAATGCAACAGGTCTCGCATTTACGCGAGTTTGAGCTATTGGCATTGTAAATGACCATGCCTTTTATTTATGTTTTGGTTTTTGAAACATAAAACACATTGTCATTTACAATGTCAATAGCTTAAACTCGCGTAAATCCGAGACCTATTGCATTGCAAATGCTTGTTTCTTCTAAATCCATTTTTTTGCCCTAGCCTCTTTCGTTTTTAGGCCGAGCCTGGGCAGTGCATGCGCTGCTCTGCAAGGCATGTGGTATTAAGGTATGGACGTGAAGCTCTACCCACTCTCCGCCCAGTTTTTTCATTGGCTTGTGTCATTGTCCATTGTAAACTGTGGCTTTTCATTAGTAAATAGGCTTAGTAGTCCCTCCTTAGTACCACCTTTTCCCATTTTGTAACCTCCAATGAGGACATCCCCTGTTACGTGTGTTGTTGCTCGGTAGGCATTAATTACAGCCAGGGCACAAGTCCTAAAAAACGAAGTGGAGGGACTAACCTAGTTAGGAAGTATGCATGTGACATAATGGCGCGCAACATCACGGCGCGCGACATCACGACACACGACCTCACACATGGCATGTGTCCTGCCTACTCTTGCCGGCAGGAAAAGGCTGGGCACTCTCTCACCTAATGCATTTGCAATGCAATAGGTCTCGCATTTGCGAGAGTTCGAGCTATTAGCATTTTTTTTAAAAACACATAAATTAAAGTCATTGTCGATGCCAATAGCTCAAACTCAAGTAAATGCGAGACCTATTGCATTACAAATGCTTTTTTCGTTTTTTTTATCTAACTAGGACTCCTATCAGTTCCGAGATAAGATAATGCTAGTTTCTTTATCTACAGCGTTTATGCCAGGCTGTATAACAATTAATGGCTTCCTGCTCACTTAATCAAACAGACCCCTTTGTTAATTGTGTTTTGGGCTGGTGTTGTCTAACTCTCGCTTTTATTGAGCAGCTTAAAAATACGAAGTAATCACAGAGTAAATACGACTCAGAGGTTCACACAATGTGGAGGTCATTCTCGGGGCAAAAAAAGTTTATCGAAACTAGAAGACAGACTACGAGACCCAACTGCACAAGTCACTATTTTTTTGCAGCACGTTTATTGCATATATTTACAGTTGCGGGCTTGACAAGAATACATTTGCTGTGCGTGCAAGGCACTAGTTATATTTGTATAAGGAAAAAGTTAAATTTCATACAGTAAAGCAGAAAACGTTGTGTGCCATGAAGCAAGTTGCAGTTAGGCATTGATTTTGCTGCATCTTAAGTTTGCTCCAAATTATAAATCCCACTCTGCGCTGTTATTTGGTGACTTGTAGTATTTAAATTATTTAAATATCTCCAAAGTTTGCATCATTGGCAACGAAACAGCTGTTTCTGCTTCAATAAAGGATGATTCGTATTCAACTCTTGTGCAAGAATGTACTTTTTGAAATATTAGATGTGAAACGTAAGCCGGAAAAGTAAAATTTCACAATCCCTCCGTGGGTGTGTTGTTTGTTTTTTCAACAATTATTCCTGAAACGGATCTTTGTCTGTCGTCATGGTGAAACCAGCACCCACTTGTGCAATCAGCCTGAACTTCATAATTTTGGGACTCCCCTTGATCAGTAACGGTGACGATGTTCATGCAAACTTGGGCCAGATCACACAAACTTTGTACCCTTGCTTTGCTGTTTTCTATTGAGGTTTGCGCAAACATGCCAGTGCAAAAAATGACTTCCATACAAACTGGCCAGTGCGGTTTATATAGAGGTTGGTTGGTGCATATGCTTCAGTTGTACTAGCCTAGTTTGCATATAACATTTTATTGCACCTGCCCCTGGCCTGCCTGCGTCATTGTACAAAATGTGCAGAGAAAATCAAAACACTTTTATGGCTGCAGAAGAATGGTGAGAGAAAATTAGATTATGGTACTTGATTGGCTGCACGTAAGATCTCATTTGAAAGAAGGGTGACTTCAAGTTTAGAACCCTGGCCAGTGTAGGTACTGTGCAGGGGCGCAACTAGCCCCAAATTTCGAGGGGGGTGGGGGGGACACTTCAGCAGGGGGGCAGAACAAGCATTTCCAGACGTGGGCGTGGATATATCCTCATAGCCAATATAAGAAAAAGCGGTGACAAATCTTGCAATTTAAACATATTGGACAAACCTGTTATTATAGCAAACATGTTTTTGTGGGTTTGGCTCTGTTCCTAGGCTACTCGCAGTGATCTTCAAAAAGCAGATTGAGTGCACTGACCACTAAAAAAAACGGCTTCTACAGATTGTAATCCAAAGCACATAGGACAAGTTTTCGCAAAGTTATTTCAAGACACCATCCTTTTTGTCAATTCACTGATCCCTTCTGTGGCAGGACAATTTGCTTGTGAAATATTTTTCATTGCAAGTCTAGAAAAATGTTCCTGGCCCAATAATGACTGAAGGTACAATTTAGTTGACCAAATTGTGAAAGTCAGTGCTGCTTTTCTGTCACAGCCATATCAGAATCGGTTTTGGTAATCAAAGAGAAGGTTATGTTCTTCGATGAATGTAGATATTTGTTTTGACACCGATCTTTTAATCTTTTGACCTAGAAATAGTTGGTTATTGGACAGAAGTTAGAACGAGCCCTTGTTTGAAGCCCTCTTTGTTTTATGGAGTTCTTTTGAGAAGACATCTTTATCTAAAGAGTTGTGGATACCTCTGGCTGCATTAGATGCAGCGATATGAATGCGGATATTCTTGCATATATGAGCAGGGCTTGGGTCTGCCAGTGATCATGCTGGGCTACAAGCTTTTGCAGCCTTGATGAAGTCCTGTGTGTTCATGAGGCAAAAGGTGAGTAACTGTGGTTGTTTTCATGATGTGTTTTCTAGTAAACTGCACAGCACTGCTGGAATTGTGATTGAGCAATGATTGAACAATAGAGAGAGAGACAGGGGGTCTAAAATCATTTGGAAGGTTGGAAGTAATGTAGGTGTGCCAGGCACACATCAAGGGACTTTGAGGCCTTTAACTGTGTTGCCAAGGCATCAGGATGTCCTATGGTATTACCACCTCAGGTACTATAGTTTAGAGTACCCTTTTTCATGTGAACTCATCTAGCCGGTCTGTTCTTGTGCTCTTGAGGCCCATCGTCCGATCTCCCTGTTCAGATCTCCTGCCTCCTGCCTCATGTTTAGGTCGCTTGAGTGCGGTCTGCTCTTCAGCCGCAGGTCATCTCTCCATGACACAGGGTAGGTTTCTCTGAAGTGAGGCAGGCATCGGGTATCTTGGCTCCAGCCAGATTGCCCTGCTACCCACTCCTGTGTTAATGGTCCATACATCCTACTCACCATATAAAGGCTGAGCAGTAGCCATTCCTCTTGGTGTGTGCTTTATAGACATTGACAATTATTGGAATTAATATATATTTAATGATTATACATTAATGATTACACTGAGACACAAATATACATCAGTTTAGTATCCATGCACATTTAACGGAGTCCACTAAACATGTACGGAGTAGACAAACCATAAGAAAGTCCATATTCATTTAGGAAGAATATAATGTTGCATGAATACGCTCCCTATTAGAAAGGGTACATATTCCGACGGGACAGCTGAGCACTATGCATTACCTAGCTCCGTGTAGTCACTGTCATTCACTTACTTAGATTTCAATGGAGTCAATGGTACACTGGTTGAAATAGGAACTGTGAAAGATTATTGGCAATAAATGCAAGAAAGGAGAGAAATTAAAACAATAAGATTTTGAATAAAACTGAGTTATGAAACCACTGCACTGCTTCTGGATAATGAGTTATTGCATGTCAATCCATGACGTAATTCCGTCAGGTAGTCTGAAAAAGTTAAGATACTTGTATAGCACTGTGATGTGCTTTATTTAGAACACCAAAGTTAATGGATGTGTTTCAAAATTTGAGATTCAGAGATTTACCTTTTGGGTCTGGCTTCACATTGTAACAGTCAACTGACCTGTGTGATCAAACGAAAAAGATTTAAGAAGCACACCTGAGAGAGGGGCTTTGTCTCCGCCCACATATTAGTTACCTTGAGTACAGTATTTGATTGGGCAGAAGGTGTGTGCTACCGTTAAGAAACGGAGGTTGTCATAATCCTGTTGGCGCCTGAAGGGAGTTTGGTCACCTAAAAAAACGTAACGAGTAAGACCTCCGACCCTCGGTCTAGGTCCACTCTCTCCCCGCTGCTCCGCTGTGCTGTCTCTTGCCTCCAGACCCCGACCTCCTCCTTGGGAGGTTTGAGGCTGCTGTCCGCTCCTGCTGCCCGCTCCAACTGGGACCAGACTGCCTCCAACCACCGTAACCTTTCTCAGCCGTTTTTTTTCTTAATTTTTTCCCTGTTGTGCCACTGTTATTGTGCCCATCTGTGTCTTGCTCTAATTCCACCACTGTTTTTATTTTCTCGTACCTGCCTGTTCCTTTTGCCTTTCGCCGCTGCTGCCCCTGCGGCCCCTCCCCCCCGGAATTCCCCTGCTCCCGCCTCCCAGCCTCTCCTCCCTCCCACCTCCCCTACTTAATGGCGGATGCGCGGAAAAGGCAAGCCCATCTGCGCCCGTCCGCGGCCAGCGCCAGGAACCCTGGACCTCCCACTACCCATCGCTACGACACCACCACCCTCCTCGCACTCAACCCTGGAAGACTTAGAGAATGCCAACAGGCCTCGCCGAACACGACCCACGGCCAGTTCTCCTGCCTTCACAGCCGCCAGACCCTCACCACCACCCCGGCCTCCAACACCGCCGACGCCAGCACCGGCGACACCCTAAAATGCATCCTCCTCAACGTACGCTCCGTACACAAACACGCCATGGAAATCTGGAACCTACTCGACTCTCTTTCGCCCGACATCGCCTTCTTCACAGAGACCTGGACCAACGCATCCTCCGCCCCCGACATCAGCACCGCCATCCCAGACTGATACAAGATCCAGAGGAAAGACCGCCCCAACCACCCAGGAGGGGGCCTCGCCATCGCCCACAAGAGCACCCTCCGCCTCACCACCTCTAGCGAAACCTTCCCCTCCGCCGAACACCTGCACTTCCAGATCCAGACCACCCCCAAAGCCACACTCCGAGGAACCCTCATCTACAGACCCCCCGACACCCGAACACCCTTCGCCACCACCATCACCGACTTCATCGCACCCCACGCCATCGCCTCAACAAACTACATACTCATTGGAGACCTGAACTTCCACCTCGACAACCCCAGCGACCCCCAACTCCACTATCCTTCGTGACAACCTCGCCAGCATCGGACTTAAACAACTCGTCAACACACCGACCCACAGAGCAGGACACACCCTCGACCCCATCTTCGCGGCAGGAAACAGCGTCCATTTCAGCCACACAACGCAGCCGCCATGGACCGACCACCACTGCGTACACTTCGCCATCAACAAACCCAAGGCACCCAAACCAGCCCCACGCCCACCACGAAGGAACTGGAGCAAGGTTACCGACGAGCAACTTAACTCCACCCTCACCCGAGACAACCACACCTGGGCACACGGCGCAAACGACGCAGCCAGAGAACTCCACACCTGGATCTCCAACTGCGCAGACGAGCTCGCCCCGCTACGCAACCCCGACAGACAACGCCCCAGGAAAGCTGCCTGGTTCACAGCCGCTCTCCAAGAAGCCAGACGCACCTGCAGACACCTGGAGAAGAACTGGAGAAACACCAAGACAACCGAAAACCACACCACCTACAAGGACGCCATGACGGACTACCACAACCAGATCAGAGCCACCAAGAGGAACTTCATCCACAACAAAATCCTGGCCAACTCCACCAACTCCAAGGAACTTTTCAGTGTCATTGAAGAATTCACCAACCCACGCAGCGAAGCCACAGACATCACCCCATCCCAAGACCTCTGCGACAAGCTTGGAACCTATTTCCACCTCAAGATCAAAAAACCTCTACGACAACTTCATCGACCATCCACCAGGCGCCACAGACGGCCCCCCGCCCCCCAGAAACACCAGCCAGCCCACCATCTCCAACTGGACACCGATCACGGCCGAAGACACCGCCTCGACCATGAAAAGCATCCACTCGGGGGGGGGGGGGCCCCACCGACCCCTGCCCCCCTCACATCTACCACAGAGCCGTGGCTGCCATTGCAGCCGAACTACAACGCACCGTCAACACCACCTTCAAAACAGGCACCTTCCCAGACGACTGGAAGCGCGCAGAAGTCAGACCCCTGCTCAAGAAGCCCACAGCTGACCCCACCGACCTCAAGAACTATCGGCCCATCTCGCTCCTCCCCTTCGCAGCCAAAGTTGCAGAGAAAACAGTCAACAGGAAACTGACACGATTCATTGAAGAGAACGCCGTCCTCGACCCGTCCCAATCCGGATTCCGAAGCAACCACAGCACAGAGACTGCCCTACTCGCCACCACAGATGACATCCGCACCCTCCTGGACCAAGGCCACTCCGCAGCCCTCATCCTACTCGACCTATCAGCGGCCTTCGACACCGTCTCCCATCGCACACTAGTCGCAAGACTACACGACGCAGGCATACAAGGAACAGCCTTGAACTGGATCCGATCATTCCTCACCGGAAGAAGCCAAAGGATCAGACTCCTACCCTTCTCTCCGACCCCACGAAAATCACCTGCGGAGTCCCACAGGGTTCATCACTGAGCCCCACCCTCTCCAACAATTACATGGCCCCCCTCGCAGCCATCGTCCGACAACACGGCCTCAACATCGTATCCTACGCCGACGACACCCAGCTCATCCTCTCCCTCACCAAAGACCCCACCACTGCCAAACTCAACTTCCAGAAAGGAATGCAAGACGTCGCAGTCTGGATGACCAACAGCTGCCTGAAGCTCAACGCCGAGAAGACAGAAGTCTTCGTCCTCGGTACCACCCCTTCTGCATGGGACAGCACCTGGTGGCCGACCGCCCTCGGAAGCCCACCTACCCCCTCAGACCACGCCAAGAACCTCGGCATCGTACTCGACTCATCACTCACCATGAACCGACAGGTCAACGCCGTCACCTCCAGCTGCTTCAACACCCTCCTCATCCTCCGCAAGACCTTCAAGTGGATCCCCCCTGAGTCAAGGAAGACAGTCACCCACGCACTCATCACCATCAGACTGGACTATGGAAACGCACTCTACGCCGGCATCAACAAGTCCCTACTCCGCAAACTCCAGACAGTACAGAACACCGCCGCCAGACTCGTCCTCGGCATCCCCGACACGAACACATCAGCCAACACCTACGAAGTCTCCACTGGCTCCCAGTGGAGAAAAGAGTCACTTTCAAAATCCTCACTCACGCCTACAAATGCCTACACAACAACGGACCCAAATACCTCAACGACAGAATCAACTTCCACGTACCCAAAAGAAACCTCCGATCTTCCAGCCTCGCACTGGCCGAAACCCCGCGCATCCACAGATCCAGAGCAGCCGGAAGATCCTTCTCTCACATTGCAGCCAAGACCTGGAACGAGCTACCGGCAGACATCAGACGCGCCCCCTCCCTGAACACCTTCAGGAAGACCCTCAAGACCTGGCTCTTCGGCTAAACAGTTCTGCGGACCCCCCCTCAGCGCCTTGAGACCCTCACGGGTGAGTAGCGCACTTACAGTTCCCTGATTGATTGATTGATTGAACGATGTGGTAGTTGACAATGGGAAGACTCATCAGCCATGCTGTAGTATTGGCTAATAATATTGCTAAACCGTCATGACATGCTTACTGTGTGCATTAACTACAGCGTGGACCATAGTTTTTATTGATAGGCTAGTCCTACTGGGAAATAGACCTTCTTAATATTGATGTTTCCTCTTTCAAAATGGGTGTGGCAACCACCTTAATGCTGCAAAAGCATCCGTGCATTTTTTTTTTCTTTTACGTTTGTGTCTTGTCCAATAAGCAGTTTTTAATGCCCTCCCATTTCAGCACTCCGACAGACAAGCCAGTTGCTGCAGCCTCAACAGTCTCACGTTGATCCTTCTTTCCTCACCAACCCACTGTCTCAGTTCCCTCTCCCCAACTGAGGCAGCCCGCACATGGGCAGCTCCCGCAGCCATGGGAACTGCAGTAGCCCACACATGGGCAGCTCCTGCAGCCATGGCACATGGCCAGCTCCCGCAACCATGGGAGCTAGATTCACAGTTCTTGGGATAGTCCGAACCACATGGCCCAATTTTGACTATAAATAGGGAAGAAATACAGGTATGGGAAGAGAGCGACAAGCTTAGCCACTTTGAGATGTAAGCAAATGTATCCATTTTACGATTAGACAATGCTGTTATTTTATTGCCAAATCTAATCTCCTGTCCTTTCAGCAGACAAGGTGCACACTCTACTCTTAAACTGCCCCCTCTGCACCCTGCCAATTTTACTCAGTAGAGTTGGCTAAAGATCTTTGTAAGTGGTGGGGGTGATAATTCCAATGAATTCCAGCAAGCAAAACTTAAGAGACTTCTTGTAGGTGGTTTCGGGGAGAGTGGGCTTCTCTCAAGAGGATAAAAAAAAAATGGGGTCAAATTTGCTAAAACAACATAGACCCTGAAAGGGCATTCATGAAACATTTCTGTGCTTTTACAGTGCATGAGAGAAGCCTGACCTTTCCTAGTAGTAGATCCCATTTCTTCAAATGTCCTAAGTCAGGAATTACTTCCACTATGCCACGGTCTGCATTTTATCATAGGTGGGTCCCTTATGCCATGGATTACATACAATTTGCTAGTGCCAAAATTTTGCTATGGATACTCCACCCAATAGTCATGGGTACATACACAAATTACCTCCGGTATACAGGGGTCAGCATTTTGCCATTGGAACGCCCCTATAAAACAAGTACAAGGTCTCTTATGACAAGAATTACCTCGGATGTCAAGATTCATCAGTTTGCTATGGATGCATCCCATATTCTAAGAATTATGTACAACAGCATGTCAGAGCCTGCATTCTGCCATGGGTAACACCTCCCATTCGTATGCCGTTAGTGCCCTCATCCATACTGCAAAAATAACTTCCAGTATGCCAGACCGGCTACACACTTGCAAGCACAACACACATACACTCACACACAAACTTGCAGCGATACACATACACATTCTCTCACAGGCACTCATTCATTCGCACTCATTTTCATTATATCTCTTGCACTCTTTCGTACATTTGTACTCTGTCATACACTCGCACTCGCACACACTCGCACACACACTCGTGCACACACTCCCACTCGCACTAGTCAAATCTGCCTGTATTGCGTTAAAAAGGCTTGCACTGTTGCTGCCTCTGCGATACCCGTCTTGCTTTTTAGTGAAGCGTAGGAAAAAGTTTCCCCATACACTATTCAGAAATGATAAGTCATGGCCTTGTCAATGCTTGTTATAAGTATGATGTGAATGAAAAAGTGCACTTCCTCAAAACCGCTGTAAAGGGTTTCTATTTGGTTTCACATGTGAATCAAGCAGCAACACTATTAACTAACTTTCTAAAAATGAATATCACAGTATTTAACTGATCTTATGAAATGCTTGACCCCTTTGTCAAACATGTTTTTTTTTATCTAGTAACACTTTGCATGTTGGGATTTTCAGACCCAACTTACAATGCAAAAAAAGAGGGACCAGTGTGCCTGTGTTTGTGTGCGCAGGGTGAGCTGTGGGAGTCACTGGTGAGTACTTGGTGAGAGGAGTTAGTGCACAGTCAGTGGTGTGTCCCAGTGAGTTCTGGCAGACTATTGTGCCTGTGTGCAAGCAGGGTGAGCTGCATGAGTGATGGGTGAACGGATTGCCTGCGTGAGTGCAAGCTGAGCAGTGTACCCGAGTGGGTGAAGGATGAGCTAGCTGATTGCCTATGTGAGGTCAGAGTGAGCTACATGCCCGTGTGAGAGCAGGGTGAGAGTAGTAAGTGCAGGGTGAGTGATGTAATCATTTGAGTTTGGGTGAAAGTGCAGAGTGTGAAGAATGGATGTATGGTGAGTGATGCGCTTGTTTAATATTGAGTGCAGAGTGAGGGGTGAAACTGCAGGATAAACAGTGAGAATGAGAGGTGAGTGCAATGTCCTGTGAATGCAGAGTGTGCTTGTGTGAGTGCAGGGTAAGAGGAGGGTGAATGGCGTGAGTGCAAGGTGAGCAGTGTGAGTGCATGGTGAGCGGTGTAAGTACAGTGTGATGGCTGTGAGTGCAGGGTGATGGCTGAGATTGCAGGGTGAGCGGTGAGAGTGACGGATGAGTGGCGTGTCATGTTCGTGCAGTGAGCGGTGTGCTTGTGTGAGTGCAGGGTAAAAGCCAGGCCCTGTGTCCAACCCTCAATGGTGGCTTTGCAGGGCGTCAGATTTAATAAATTCAAACATTTTATTGAGTTTTGTGGGTAATTCTCCAAATGACTTTTGGGAGATTGGGGATTTTGGGTTTTTGTGCTTTAACTGAACTTTGGTGCAAGTTTGGTGGCAAATGGCCACTTATAAACTTGGCTTTTTTTATTGGTGCATTTTTTTTTGTATTGATCCTCCTGCCTCTCGTTCCGAATCTTGGTGTGGTTTTTTTTTTTTTTTTTTTTTCTTTTCGTTCTGCTGTCTCCACTATGTAATCGAGTTCTTTACCTTTGGAGAAGCAGTTAAAGATCCAGGAATCTTTTTTTATTTTTTTCTGCCATGGTTAAATTGTAAAATGCAATTGCTACTTTAACACCTGCTATAGTCTACTGCTCTTCACAAATGATGACTTGTCTCCTGTTATAAAACTCTTACTTATGATGTGGTAGATGGATAAATAAAATGTCAGCCAATGGAAAATCTAAAATGCTTCTCAGTTTGCCACAAAGTCCTTATTAGCATATTTCTTTTAAAAAGTATCAGTTTTCTTGGAAAACAACACCTAAAAAAATGCGGAAAAATGTATCCGGAAATAATGCATGTTTCATATTTTAATGGCACGCAAACATGTCTATAGTTTGCAGGTTTTAAACTGAATCAACAGACTCGAGACACACACAAATAGCAGATGAAGTCCTTAAACTTCGTTCATAGTTTACATGGCAGCAAAAGTATTTAACAAATGAAAGTAGTAGGCAGAGTGGAGATGCAGGGGGCACTGGAACCAGTGAAAAAACACAGAAAGCCTCGTTAGCATGTAAATAGTTTTAAAATCCTGTCAAATGCTCAGATGAGGCTGAGATAAGGCACCAGCCACTGCCTATCCAGCCCACAGCAGCTCAAACTCTGTGTGTCCTGAAGCTTCACCTGCCTGGGCTGGGGTATGGGGGTAAAGACTTATTAGCCCTATGGGTGTTGCGCGCCTGGTGATGTGAATGGTAGGCTGAGGGAAATCATGGCAAAGATTGGGGGAATACTGAGAACATTGTTAAGGTCGAGGGAGTTGTGGGACCTTTAGTTCTTGGTGTTGTGGTGATACTTTCTGTGTGGTAGTGAAGCAGTCAATGTTCGGTGATGAATTAGTACAAAGTGGTTGCATTTAGTCGCAATTCAACCAAACGTACTGTGCCTGAAAGCTTTTGATGCCTATATTGTCATTAGTTGGAAGCTACGTAGTAGAGTTTTATTTCCTGGTGTGTTCTAGATGTCTGATTTAATTACATTTGTGTTTGTATATGAGTATGTAGTATATACATTTCAGGTTGGTATTATTTATCATTGGAAATGTGGGTCTTCATATTTTATAACAACGGGTATCATTATTGGGGTTGGTATTTGTTGTTATTCTAGATTGTGTGCTTGATGTTTGTACATTCCGGCTTTGTCTGTTGGTTTATTACTCTGTTGGTTGATGGGTTGGTGTGCTTGATAATAAAGACTTTCTTCTTCGTGTGCCCTCGCCATTACATAATGATGTGCTGAGCAGCGATGTTTCTCGTTGGATGACAACCTTATAAGAATAGTCCTTTGCTTGAGAAGTTAATGCTTATAACTTATTTGCTCACGCGTGTATGTATTCTTTTTATTGCAGTTCAGAGGGATGTCGAAAGGAGACATGGCAAAGCCACTCTTGAGTAGCCAGAATGACAAAAACTACGACGCATCTCAAGATTCCCTTGGAACAGCAGTCGGGATCCTTGGAAGCGGAGACTACGCACGTTCTCTCGCCACACGTCTTGTGTGTTCTGGGTTTCAGGTGGTTGTTGGAAGTCGCAATCCAAAGCGCAATGCAAGTTTATTCCCTGCATCAGCGGAAGTAACTTCTCAGGAGGAAGCTGTGAAGAAGGCGGATATTGTTTTCGTGGCTGTGTTCAAGGAGCATTATTCCACTTTGCGTGATCTGACCACCATGCTGGAGGGCAAAATTCTGGTAGATGTGAGCAATGCAACTGAAATTAACAATCACAACAAGTCCAATGCTGAGTACTTGGCGTCCCTCTTCCCAGGAAGCACTGTGGTCAAAGGATTCAATGTGGTATCAGCATGGGCTCTGCAGTCTGGCTCTCAAGATGGAAATAAGCAGGTAATACTTGTTTACATTAAAAGCAGTATATAATGTAACTATAAGGTACTCCAGTCTTACTAGAAACTAGTCTCATGCCTTGATCTGAAATACTACTACTTGCCAGTCTCAATGACACAATATAACTTAAGGGAAATTCACAACTGTGAGGCATTATCTTTGATAAAAATGTTTTTGGTGCAAAACCTGACAGTTCATTACCAGTTGGCCTTTGGAACCAGGGCTGGACTGGGCAAAACTGTTCAAACCAGCCCCACTCCCTACATCTCCTCCCACAATCTCTTTTCCATCAATCCAATCTCTCTCTCTCCCTCCCCCTCTCCCTCTCCCTCCCCCTTTCCCTCTCTCTCTCCCCCCTCTCCCCCTCTCTTCCTCTCTTCTTCCCTCCTCTCTCCCTCCTTCCCTCTCTCTCTCTTCCTTGCTCTCTTCTCTATCTCTGATCGCCAGGGCCGAACTGGGAACCCAAAGCAGCCCTGCCAGTTCTCTCAGACTAGCCCCTGGTGAAGAATTACCTGGCCCCAGGAGGGTGGAAATGCTTATTTGCTGCTTTTGTTCCTGGGGGCCGATATTGCAGCACCATGGTAAAACCGGCACCCAGTAACAAAACTGGCCCCACCACTGCAAAACCGACCCCCACCCTTACATCATCCCAGGGAAACACCCAATGCCCGGTTCGGCCATGCTGATTAGTGTCTCTCAACATTCCCCTCCCTTCCTTTCCTTGTCTCTTGAAGCCTCCCTGTAGCTGCTGCAGTTAACCTCTGGGTGCAGTGGCGTAACGAAACTTGAGGGCCCCCCGCCACGCTCTGGACCCAGCAGAGAACTCCCAGGCCAGGATCCCACAGTCTGTGCAGTGCCGGAGGGGCCCCCTAGAGTTCAGGCTGGGAGCTAATGCCACTGCCTGGGAGCGGGGGAAAGTGATAGAGGCACCAGGAGCAGCCCTGGGCTCTCATACCCGGCATCAAAGGGCTCCAGCCCGCCAGGAAAATGCCAAGTGAAATAAACGGTCTGATGGCCCTATTTGGAACAAGTCCAGTGCCCAAATAGGTAACCAAAATCTATGTTTAGATTTTCAGAATTGGATTCAAATATGCAACAGAATCTTCTGCCAGTGGTGGTCATCACACTTTCGTGGAAAGTGCGCGCTACCTGGCAATAAAAACTGGCTGTAGTAATGCTGCATCACTCCTGAATGTCCCAGTCTTTTTTCTGCAACAGCCTAGCATTTCTTGCAGTGCTCAGTCTGAGTTCACGCCTTAAATCCCATTCCTTAGCCGATAGTCTAGGCGAAAGTACACACTTCAGTTCATGCTAGCGTCTCATCTTAAGTCTCAAGTGCAGGGCCATCTTTAGGATTTTGGGGGCCCTGGGCCAAACGTATTCTAGGGCCCGCTGTTCAGAACAGTTTTCAATTTAAGATTTAATTTCAGCTCTTTCATTCCCTCTTTGGCCAGGTCACTGACAGGCACACTCGTCCAAATTCTAAATGTGTGTACATCTAATATTCAGGGATAGTGATGTGTGTTTTCAATATTGTAACACAACAGCAGCTCACTAATATTGCTGCAAATATCTCCGTGACACCCTCCCATTTCTCATATATGAGGCCATATTTTGATCCACAAGAAACTTTTTTTATGACTTGCATGAAACATAAACCCTTTCTCTGCAAAATGTCTGTAATAGACTATCACGCATCGCCCATATTAAAAATAAAGGAAAACGGCATTTAAAACAATCTATTTAAGAATTATTCAAGGTCATCAGGGCAAGACTCTCTGCAGAGCACAGCGGGCTGTATCAGAGGCCTCCTGAAAGGCTGGGGCCCTGGGCCAGAGCCCACTTTGCCCATGTCTTGAGTGTTTTTAGCCTCCTGACTCCTTGCAAGTATGTTGTGATAGTGTTAATGTCCATTCTGGGAAGACTTAACATTGAGATATTTCTAATTCCCTTTTGTTTTGTCACTTTCAGTTCCGAACACAACAAACTTGGAATGTATGCAGTTATCTCATGATACTGTCCTCTGTAATGTGTATTTGTAAAGCACCCCATCACCCTCGAGGGTATCCTGGCTCTCAGATATTAATGATATAGTAAAGTCATGTTTCTATAAACCACTCTGATTGCAGGTTATTTTTATCGCTACCTGAGGTCGAAACTGGGAATGCTAGCGTGGGATGGAGACATCTGACATCTTGGGCCTAGAGAAAACATTGCAGTGTTATCTGTAGGAAGGTGAAATTAGCTGTCTATGTGCTGTTGAGAAAGAAAGGAATTTAGAAGAGTACATAGCTGTCAGATAGTTATACATTAAAAGTAGGTTTCGATTGGCCAGTGGAAACCGCAAACTGTTCTGCAGCCCCCCTTGGATACCCTGTATGCCCCATAGTTTTGGATGAGTTAATAGCCAAAAAATGCAATCGTTGACTCAGTCCTGATTGTGTTAATTCATGGTAAAGCCCAGAGCGACCACAAATCCAACTTGAGATAGTTATCAAATGTAATGAAAAGTGATACATATTATGCCCAAGAAGTGGAAAAAAAGTTTTTGTGCCAGAGGGATGTTTATAATAGTACTATCTGTCACATTTGACATCAAAGTGAGCTAAAAGAAAAACAGTTGCTGCATTTGATGGGTGTGCCAATTTTGAGTCCCGGTCAGTGGTTCTATTGAATTCCTTTGGTACAACAGAGGTACACATTAGGTCAGCATTGGGCCTCGGAGTGCATTTTTTAATTTTTTAAGAGGAATCCTAATATTTTATGATGGCATTGGAAGGTGCACTTCCTTTTTATTTTCGGTTGAATTTAGCAAATTATTGCTTCTTACATGCTGTCACATGGTTGGAGATACAGTTGTGCCATATTAAATACTATGTTCGCATCTGTCCCGAGAGTAGATGTTTGTCAACAGTTTGTATGTGATCATGGGTGCTATCATCTTTAACAAGTTTGTCAAAGAATACATGTGAGATTTCCCAAAGAAAGGTATAGTGCATGAGAAGGTGGGGTGTCCGTATACTATGGTCAGAATATCGTCTGATATTAGTATCTTGTCATAAATATTTCTCACACAAATATCACCCATTTAGAGTTAATAATAGAAAATCTACACCCAATGGGATGTTATTATCATAAATCATATTTAGAAAATTATCTTTATGCCTGACAAAATTAGTTTGTGATATTCCGACAGACAACTATCTGGAAATTTAGCACTTAATCCTAGGATAGTCACCTGCACTGATCAATAGTCCTACTTTTAATCTCTTCTTTACATTTTTATTTACCATGTTTTTCATGTCTCCGTGCCACATGCCGCCCAGAGTATGTCTCCCAAAGTATTATCATTCTGGCCTGTAGTTCTCTGCCATTTACTTCATCCCATTGCAATTGACATTGTCATTTAAGATGTTTTCACTAGAAGTATATCAGTCTTAATAATAATCCACCCTTTATTGTGACTATGGATGTGGTGTAAATAGTACTAATCTGCCATTTTCCTTCTCCAAGTGTAACAACACATGCAAAATTCTCTTGCTTGGTGTCCCCACAAACGTAATATAATCCCCTAAAGTAGTAAAAGAATAACAGCTGTGCTGCACATTCCCATGATCTCCCCAGTGGTACAAGTACCTATTTTGTGCTCTAGAGCACCACACCAGTTCATTTTCTTTTTTCCACCAATTAAGCATCATTTTCTTTTTTCCACCAACTAAGCATTTGGGTGTGGCTTCCTTGTTTATGGTTTGTGAGTTCAGAGCCCTTCTTAGGCTGCGGAACACAGGAGATTCCGCCCAGTGCTAATGCCCATATAGTCTCTCCTAATTTTCATTGGGATCTTACTAGGCACATGCCATTTCCTCTTGTTTAATGACCTCCACCAAAGAATTTGGGCCAAAGAGCCTCTGAGTCCAGTAACCCATTTGGGGTCACTTCTTATCCACAAAAAGAATGATGACCATTAATGATCTTTTGGGCCTTCAGGAAATTGAAAGTGGAAATTGGCTTTGAGAGAGAAACCGCACCACATTTATGAGCACAGTCCCTTGGTTCGAAAGCAGATGACTCAAGGGAGCCAGTTCAAGTGTAGACAAACTTTGCCATATCACTATTGATCAACTTTGTTGTGCTGGTTACACCAAGGTTAACATAGGGCGGGCACAGCTTGGTCCTTTTAATGGATTCAGCGTCTATGTTTAGACCACAGGTCATGCACTCATTTCGTACTTGGCCTACTTTGCCTCTGGGAATTCATGCAACTGAAGGTTCCAAGCTCTCTACGACTACCTCTTAAAATCACATTAGCAAGATAAGGTGGTTGGATTTAGATTTTGATATCCTACACATTCCTCCTAAGCAGCCTTGTATGGCGATGCCCGATAACCGCCCTGGTTGCAGTAGAAGGGTTTTTTAGCTAATGCCCCTCCAGTCAGCATATCGTCTTGGTTGATTTCCCCTGCCTCCTGCAAGAGTTGCTGGTGCAGCAATTAAATCTTACTGTAGGTAATAAGAGCTGTAGTACTTAAGAATACAAGATTATCTGACCTGTTCTAGGTTTTCATGCCAGCGCATTAGTCTAATAGCAAAGGCTTAAAAGGAATCGTACAAAAACAAGCATAAACACTTACGCCCTCAGACCACTTTTGGTGACTCGACTCCTATAGAGTCAAAGCCTAACGATCTTCTTTCTTTAGGTATTGATGTAGGTAGGGGGTACTGAGTAAGGCAGTCTAAAATTTCTCTCATCCCTCCTCCGTTAGTGTATAGGCATAAATCTTGCTGTTTTTTCCTAAACCGTGTCGATTTGAAAGAATCCTAATCAGCACACTAATTCCACTTAGCTTGCAAGTGAAGCAATTGCGTGCTCTAGTCATTTAATGCACAGTTGCAAACAATTCAGATTTTTCTGTAGTTTTGTGCAAAATATATTGCACGTGGCTGCATTCAGGTCCCTGGCTTTTTGGGTCAGACTATGGACCAATGACTCTCTGCTGTTTTTACGTGAATCAGTTGCTGAGATCATTGCATTAGACCCCAAAGGGAAAATACCCTGGTTCAAACAGGTCAAGAAATGGTTATACAGTCTTGGAATGCCTGAGCTATGGACTAACAGTGGAGAGTTGTCAAAAAATCTCTTTCCAACCTAAAGAAAAGGTACTGGAATTACATTATAAACCAGTGGTTATGCCGTGCCCATGTTGGTGAGTTAACAAGCAGATTTCTGGACTTAAAGATAGAATGATCTGGGAGGATTTTCTTAATTGCATAGAACCACCTGAGGTAAGATCCCTGTATCTAAAGCTCAGATATGGCATTTTACCACTGAATGAGCTCCATAGCAGATGGGTGGGAAGTTCTAGTTCCCCAAACTGTTCCTTTTGCTCAGATAGCCCTGAATCTTTGGATTACTTCTTGTTTTTTTGTTCCAAATACTTAGCCATCTGAAAAGTGTGGTTGTTCCCGATTTGTCGCACTTAATCTTTGAGGCACCTACAGGAGGCTGTTAGAATTTTAAAGAGTGATACTACACCATGGCTAGTATTTGCTGTGTCTAGATATGTGTTGTACGCCTGGTGGCTGAGAAGCAAAAACAGTTTATCTGTATTAGGGATATAAGTTTGCTTCTGATGCACATAATTTAATACTGTTCCCTTGTGCATAAGGAAATTGGTACGCATCGATGAAGATTATCGATATATGGTTGTTATTATTTGCACTTTATAGAATTCGAGTCACTAAAGTGGGAGATATAGCTGTTACTCCCTAAGCGCACATATTTTATTCAAACCAGAGTGTTACAAATGTGGGACTTTCCATAATGGTCAATTTTTTCCCCGCCTGATCAGCTTAAACAATTTATAAGCCCTCCCAGGATTATCAATTGTTTTTATAAGTATTATGAAGTATATTGTGTTTTTTATTGCTTTTTATTGTTTGTAGGGATATTATTGTTTTTAAAAGATTGTACTTTTATGTTTTTTTTTTTTAATCAAAACCGAATAAAGAATTATTATTCCTATGTGCAAAATAATCATGATGCTAATAACCACCTGGAGGCAGGTGGTATGCTTCCCTTTTTTACTTTAAAAGTGAGCAGCAAAACACTGAAACATACGAAATCCAGGGGAAACCTTAGCAATTCTAACGGGCATCAGTGAGTCAATGTCGTGTCAGTAACTCTTTAAGCATCCAATCCTGCCTTACCTCTAGCTTTATTAGGTTTAGCCTACACATCGACAGACATATTCTGGACCGTACCAATAATTACATTGGGCTTTGGGTCTGTCATTGCTTATCATTGTTTGGCTTTCTTGACAATCCCATTTTCTTCCGTATTCTAAGGTTTTCCTTCCTCTTCTTTTGTTTGTACTTTACCTTGAGCATAGATTTTTACCATCCTTTTTTTATTGGATAACCTGTATCCTTCCACTGCCTACTTTCAGGGAACTACTTTTTTCTTTTGTTGTTAGCACGCCATGTGAGTGCCTGTTAGGGTCAAATATATGTGCGCCATGCCATATTTACAAAAAGGGACTTGTAGCCCGCCCATTGCCTACCATTCGCTGGCTTCAGTGTCACTTCTTTGCTGCTTCCTAATTGGACAGCTTATGCCAGGCATCACTTTCTGTTTCCTCTCTGGTGCATTGACCGACCACGGATTGATTCTTCTTCATTAGTGTGTCTCCGCTGCTCGTGCTGTGATTGAGGTACTTTTTAGCTTGTGTTGCTTCTTTCCCCACCCACCCACCACCTCTCCTTGCTGCAGGGCCCCGCCCTGCAGCCCGCACCACCATCCTTGCTTGCACATTCACCCATCCTCTTCATTGCCCCTCTATCCCCTGTTATTGGTTTTTAAAAAAAAACACTTTGACTCCGTCACTGCTGGCCGCATCATAGCACTTTTTAAGTTGAGCCTGGGCAGCGCATGCGCTGCTCTGCGAGGCATGCTGTAGGGACTTGAAGCTCTGCCCACTCTCCGTCCACATTTTTCATTGGCTTGTGTCATTGTCCAATGTAAACTCTGGCTTTTCATTGGTCAAAAGGCTTAGTAGTCCCTTCTTAGTACAGCCTTCTCTCATTTTGTAACCTCCCATGGCGACACCCCCTGTTACGTGTGTTGTTGCTCAGTAGGCTTTAATTACAGCCTCCGAGCACTATTTTCTCAGATAGCTTTGTCCTGCCCGCTATTGCAGACTCTCCTAACGCTTTTTTTATTTTTATAGAACGCATTTGCAATGCAATAGGTCTCGCATTTGCAAGAGTTTAAGCTATTGGCATTGTAAATGACAATGCCTTTTATCTGTTTTAAAAACAACACCTAAATAAAAGGCATTGTCATTTACAGTGCCAATATCTCATAATCTCATAAATGCGAGACCTATTGCATTGCAAATGCTTGTTTATTTTATATTTCGTTTTGAAGTACATACTTGTGACCGGACTGCTGAAAATATTTAACTGTGAAATGTTACCAAAACCACTAGGTGCTTTCTGCCAGTACAAACTGCGCAATCACAGCAATCCTAGTAAGTTGTACCAGGATAGAATAGGTGGTTGTTGTATCATTGAAGTTGATTGCATAGTAACCTCCTATTTAGTTGCACAATGACGCAATCAGAGCATTACATGCCTTTTTTTTAAGTTTATTGAAATAAAGGAAAAAGGTGAGCGAGAGGATACATGTACGCCAATCCATCATAAAAAGTTCTAAGAATGAAAAAAATATAATAAAAGTTAACATAATAAAGGTGCATAGAAATAAAATAATTAGAAAGCTAGAGACCGGATCAAAATTAAGGCATCAAAAAGAAAAAATGCAAATTAAGAAAGAAGAGACAGGAAGTGTTGAGCATAATATTATAAAATCTAAACGGAGTTAAATGTACATACTTCAATATGCATATTATGTTACGCAACTATTCCGTGGACGTCAAGGGGGCATTGTTAACAGCAATAACAGATAATTAATTAGTGGTGACCACAGTACCTCACGTTTGATATTAATTTTAAAGAGATTGTATATTCTACCTGTCCAGTCTATGGTTGTGGCACACTAAGTTCCACCATTGTTTAACAGTGATATTATCTGTGGACCAGTTGCAATAAGGAGGTCCACCAATTTACCTAGCATTCAGTGATGAGACCATATGCAATGTGATAATAATAATCTTTATTCAGCAGAAAATACAGCCATAAAAGAGACAGTTTAAAAAAGAGGCAACAACATCAAATTCATTTGTTGACTTCATAACAACCAAATTTGCAAAGTGTCCAATGTACTTTGTTGACAGCTGAGTACTTGGCTTCAGTAGGCTACCTAAAAAATCATTTATAACATTAAAACAGAGTCTGGCAAGTCGTGGTCAGGGATTACTAAACAAAGAGGAACACAAAAGTAGTCCGCAATAATCAGAAGGAGTTCATTACATTTGTAACAGCATAGCAATATGCAAACATACCAAAAGACTTGTGATCTTCAATCACCTCTAGTGTGCCTTGACCTTAGGGCAGATCTTAAAAAATTAGTAACACAAAAAAGTGTGTAAGTATTAGGTAAAAGCTGTAAAACAATAGGGCAACACGGGCATGCCTGAATCTCAGATCTTTTAAAAGCCCTTTAAGGTAGGTGAATGTTTTTGCGACCCCGGGGCCTGCACGCCCTACTGTATTCATGCTGTCACTTTGGCTTTTGATGCTCAATAAAAAGAATTTTGACAAAAAAGCCCTTTAAGAAACACTCTTCTAGGGTGCGAGAAATATTTACAGAAAAAGATGAAATGAAGGGTATCCTGTGGAGACCTTTTTGTCGCAGCCACGGGTACCTCTATCTTCTATATGTGGAACAAAGCCAGAAGGCGAAGCCAGTAAATGGTGAAGTTGGTTCAATCTAAAAAGTGTAATTAAAAATCTATCATGCGCACTTGTTAAAACGGATAAATAGGGCTCTATGCCCTGCACAGACTTTACCAGGATGTGAGCTCTAACCATAGGTTTTCTAAGCTCCTTATCCTCTCGGCGAGCCACAGCATATTTAAAAAACAACTCTTTGGTAATGTCCTTATCCTGGGACTTCACATTGTCATATCTGGAGAACATAACTGCTCTACCTAAGGCGGTGAAGGTATCCTTAATGTATTTTAACCATGGGATTCTTAGTGCATGATCAAGTGAGAGGCAGTCCTGAATTACTAATCTGTTAAAGCCTGCCTCCTGATTGGACCACATCTTCACCCAACATAACGGGTTTGACAGCAACCATATCCATGATGTACTTAGTCACAAATTCCTCATGTATAGAGTATGAAGGGGTACTCAGAGGGACTTTGAAAATGCGCTTAAAATATTTATTTTCTTTAGTTTGTAACTTATTGGCAGTCATGTACCCCCATACCTCGCTGCCATATAGGGCTTTAGAAATACAGAAAGAAATATATAATTTCAAAATTATCCCCGGTGACCAAGTGCCCAGTCCTTGGGCATAGTTTGCGATTGCTCCCATTGATCTGGTCATTTCTAAATGCTTCCCCTCCTGTAGGTGTTTAAAATTGAGTTTCTCGTCGAATAATATGCCCAGGTAAGAGAAAGCAGGGACTCTAGCTAGACTGTGTGTGCATACTTTATAGGTGTTCTGTCTACTACCCTGCTTACCGATTTCCATAATATGATTTGGATAGGTTCGGTGACGGATCCATCTGATTCATAAAAGACACAAACCCATCAAGTAAAATCTGCAAACCCCTCGGCGTACGTGAATACATATACAATGTGTTCCACCAAGAAGTTTTATCCAATTAAAATGAAGTAGATGTACTGGTAACGGCCTTAACTCGTGACCATACTGAACCCATAAATCGGAGACGGTTGAACATAGAAAGAACATATGAACAGAAGTACTAGAATATGAATTGCATCAACAGCAAGTATCTTGATGAAGTTTATATAAGTGGAGTGTAAAATAATCTATTGTAGAAGAAATATAAAGTTTGTTAGGCTTGCTTAGCGGGCTATAAATTGAATTTGTCATCAAAGCTGATCCCATGATGAGATTGACCCGGTATAATGTAAATCAGATTCCCATGGAATCTCTTGCTTAGCTTCGGGTCTGTCCCATGTGGGTTTATTAACCAATTTATAAATTGGCACAATTTATAGTTGGCACAATCATCATTTTAATAGTATCCAAACGACCCCCACCAGGACAAAAACAATGGCGACCAACCTTGTGTGAGGCGTTACATTTTAGAGAGTAAGGCGTCCATATTAAGTTCCAAAGTATCCCTCATGTTATTACTATACCAAATCCCTAGACATTTAATTTTATTGGATTCCATGATAGACCTGACTATATAAGTAGTTTTTTTGCAAAATGTATCTAAAGGCATAACTTCTGATTTGTCTAAATTAAGTTTATTTCCAGATACCTCCAAATACAGTTGTAGTTCCTCAAAAAAGATGCGAAGAGAAATTTCCGGTTTAAAGACAAAAAGAATATCAGCATAGGTGCTGTATTAAATATGTAAGTCTTTAAGTTTTAAGCCGGAAAAGGTTTCAGAGTGTTTCAGCTGATAAAGGAACAGCTCTAGAGCAAGAATAATTAACAAGGGAGAAAGTGGGCATCCTTGTCGAGTTCCCCTGTTAAGAGGAAAGTAGGGAGGCTGTATCCCATTTACCATCACAGATGAACCAGCCAGGGCACAAAGGCTCCTAATAAAGATAAACCATTGACAGTTTTGATTACGCCAACCTTTACTCCTACTTTTCCCTACTAGATTTAATGCAGATGGTCTTTTATTTGCCTGCTAAAAGTGGTAGAAGGGAGAAAAACAGTTCAAGATTATACTTTCGATTTGGTCATGCTGTAATAGACCACAGACTCCGAAGTTCAGTTTGGTGGATTTATTATAAGGCCAAAAATAATTGAATATAAACACACCTCAATATCCGAGTATATAGGTACAGAAAGATCAATATAGAGCCGATTTTACGAATAGAAGTCATTCGGCACAGAAGGCATAATATGATACACTCCAAAATCAAAATACAGCAAAGAATAGAAGCGGAGTCCAATTCTCTTTTCATTAAGAAAAAGCAAAATCTTTCCCTACTCTGCTCTCAACGAGGATCCTACCTATCTCCCTAGTATCGTATCCCAAAGGTGTCAGCACGTGTTGACTTCCTAAGAAGTACTCACGTCAAATGGGTCTGATAGCTTAAAGCTATGGAGCTCGCTCTAAGATGCTCCTTCTCCTCCGAAAACTGGCAGAAGTCTCCCGTATCTGTCCCTGCGCATCATATAAAAAGACAATATTCAACCTACAATACGTCATGTTCAGTAAGTTTCCACAGAAGCTTTAATTAAGTCGACTCTTCTTCCAGTGGCCTTGGTTCCCAGATAGGCCAGACACGAAAGGAGTCCTCCCTTCTCGCCTTGCAGTTTTCTTCAAAGACATTCCGGGTATCTCCTTAAATCTAAGAATAACGAGGTTGGATTCCTGCACCTGCAGTAGGATGAGAACATACTGTCTTCGAGCAAAACAGAATTTATGTAATTAATTCTTGAGCAACCAAGGAGAAACGAAACTCAAAACAACCTACAATTTGGGCCTACAAACCGGGTAACTTAAACTAAACATGGTTACATTATAGGAGTATAATTTCATCCTGCACATTACACATACAGGAATTATGTTTTCTAATACACGTAAATCCTACTTAAACATACTTGCTTCATTGTAATACTAATATGATGTGAATAAATGCATCTCAATCATAAAACACTGCACACGACAAAAATACATATAAGTGCGTTTATATCAGGAGTATAGTGCACCCCTACAATTTAGAGTGCTGTAAGCGCTCTATCAGTTTCAAACTTGCTAAAGCTGAGGTCTCATCAGAAAAGTCGTCACCCTGAAGCTGCCCTTCGTCCTACCAGCTGCAAAAAGTGTGATTCAGTTCCTTAGAATCTGAGACCTACATTTAACTTGAGTTTAGAAAATCTTTAAAAACTTGGCTAGGCATTTTAAGTCTTTTCTTTTACTGCACCGTTTTAGTTGCTTATTTTTCTAGTGCCATTATATCCCCACCCACCTCAGGTAAACTCTGTGCCCAGACGATAGACATACAATAAATAGGCAAGTGGCAGCAGTGCAGACACATATACAGTGCTCTGACAACTGAAACTCCACTGCTCGGTATTTGGCAGAGCAGCATCAGAAATTTGCCTAAACGAACAATAAAAAAACAGTTTTATCTGGCCACTCTAACTATGTCACAATGTCATGTTATTGTGCCAAAGGTTGAAGTGTCAATGTCCCCTGGGATTTTACTAATGTCCCTCAGGAATAGCATACCAGAGTGCTCTGTTATTGGGAAATGTCAACTAACTCCTCAACCAATTAAATTGCTTAACATTGTGGGCTCACTCTCCTATAAGCTTTATTTCATAGAGCCTGATCCAACAAAAGAATTAAGTCTTCATGCTACTTCTCTTCTCCATCTGGTCACAATTTAAATTCTTGGTAAGGCCAATTCAGCCTTTTAGTCTATAGTACCATTCATTTGAGTAATAACACATCTTGCAACGCAATGGACTAGCAACAAGTGCATTATTATTTTTTTTTTAACTTTTATTTATTGGCATTTCCAATCTGTTGCAAAATACATTTTGACTATAATCAAAAAAGACCATGTAAGTAGTAGCAATGGGTCACTTTCAGCATTAATCTACCCATACCAGTCTTATCAGATGTAACAGGCAATTCACACTATTAGGTACTTTTAATAAGCACTAGAATCAGGAAAATAAGTCTATCCCCTGAAAGGTTACTGCCCGTCTGTTTCCCTTGTGCTGCTTGCGGTAGTTATGTGGCGAGGAGAGGTGTGGTGCAGCGGCCAGGGCAGCTGACTTCGGAGCACAAGGCTCACGGTTCGATCCCCGGCTCCGGCGGCAGCTCAGCTCAGCTCAGCACCATGTGACTCTGGGCAATAGCTCACTTAATTTTCACGATGGCCCCCAGCGCCTTGAGACCCGTAAGGGTGAGTAGTTCGCGCTTTACAAATACAGATAGTTCTATGGGTAGTTTAGTGCATCTGGCTGTTTTTGGGGGGGTCTTTTTTTGGGGGGGGTGAAGTTTCCCAACTCTGATGGTTAAGTGGATTTTGCCCACAAGACACAACATGGAGTCGTCATTGCTCCTTATAAGTAGGACATTTTGTGTAGACGCTTGTAATTGATGAGTTGCATACTTTGTTCTATGCTACAACACAGTTCCAGCTAAACAAACAGCTGTCTTGAAAGGAAGTTTATTTATGTTCGCTGCATCTGGGGCACCTCCGAGATGAGGATGAAATGCCATTAGAGTTAACTATTGGAATGGTTGAAAGGTAAGAGGTGTAAAAAAGGAGAACACTGCCACCGGTGTTCATAGCGAAGAAGCTACTGCTCAACTAAGCTTGAGCTCCAATGCATCCAGTAAGACTGGGCTAGACAAGGATCCCAAGGGTTGGCACCAGGAAGAGATCTTTGGAGACTTGGCTGAATCTGTTAGATGTGTGAAGTCAAGGTGCATAATGTCATTTTGGTCTGGCTCATCCAGGTGCTGGTGTTTAGTAACTCCATGCAGTGATAGACCATCCACTTGCCCTAGTACCCACATGCATTGATACGCCGGGCCGTGTTGGGTGTTGGTTGGTCACATTCTGATTTCAGGTTTAGCCGCTCTTTGCAGATTATCCCCACTGACACCCATCTTGCTTTTTTTCGTGAAGGCAAGTGATTGATTGAATTTACAGCCAGAGCTCCTCTTAACTTGCCTGAGTGGAGCTCCCGCACATACAGAGATGAAGATGTGGGGAGTACTTGAGCTGCACTCTTGAACTTCAGTGCCTGAACTCTAGTGCCTGTATGAAGTCCTTCAAATGTCCACAGCATGCACTGTATAAAGACGCTAAATCCTTGATTTCCGGACATTGTTGTTGGTTAATTGCCCATTTCTAATTGCATCTTTGTGTTTGTGTGTACTTTGCAGGTTTTGATTTGTTCTGATAATCAAGAAGCAAAGAATGCAGTTTCGACGATTGCTCGCAGCATTGGATTTATCCCTGTGGACATGGGCTCTCTGTGTGCAGCACGCGAGATCGAGAATGTTCCATTGCGGCTCCTCCCTCTATGGAAAATACCTATCCTGTTGGCTTTGTGTTTGTTTGTAGGCTTCTATTTCTACAACTTTACAAGAAGCGTCTTGCATCCTTACCTGAAGGAGAACAAAAACAAATTTTATAAGATTCCAATAGAGTTGGTCAACGTCACGCTGCCTTGCGTGGCTTACGTCATGCTCTCACTAGTTTACTTGCCTGGAGTCCTTGCAGCGTTGCTTCAGTTACACCATGGCACCAAATACAGGCGCTTTCCTGACTGGCTCGATCAGTGGCTTATTCACAGGAAGCAGATGGGCCTTGTGAGCTTCTACTGTGCAGCCTTGCACGCTGTGTACAGCCTCTGTTTGCCAATGCGCCGCTCTAGTCGCTACCAGATGCTGAATGATGCTTTCAAACAGGTAAATTCTTTGGAAATTACACTTCTAAGTTCTTCATATAATTTGTGAGTTTTTTGATTCCCGTTTTTACTGCACTACTAAGGACTCGTCAGTGACAGGTTCTATGTACGCACTAATTCAGAGGTCTGAAGTATTTACATGTCAGATGTCAGTCGTTCTACAGGTTAATTTGTTTTTCTTTTAATCCTGGTACTTTTAATTGTACACTATAAATTCAGAAGTAGTGGTGCTGCTGGAATGCGAAGGCAAAGCCAGGACTGAGTGAGCTGCTCACACCTGATATTGGTAACACAACATGTTTGTGTTAAATGGACGTACACCCAAGGCGGTCTTCCTGGCACTGAAAGCAGAAGTTTAGTGTTATCCAAGTCGTGGTACTCATTTTATCAACCTCAGAATGATGAATAGTCGACTTGATCCGCCACGATTTGAACAGTGACCATGAGGTCAGCCACAGATCCCTGGAGAGGTCCATTAGTCCACCGACCCACCAGACCTAATTTAGGACGCTGCAACTAAATAGCTTCATTAACCCACATTCACTGCTTCACCGTTCAAACCATGCATTTAAGAGATAAGTGATCGTTAGGGTAGCACAGTAGATCCCATGTCACGTTCTATAGTGTGTATGTACCTTACAAACGGACGTGAGGTTTAAGCCGCAAAACAGCAACTCATGTTAAAAGCATCGTTTGAAGTGCAGTGCATTGCTGTCTTCGTTCACCCACGTGCCAAGTGCTGGATCAACACAATGACACCTTATTCAGTAACTGGTTTAAGATTTCAATATCTAATTGCATTTATCCATGGCGTCCAGTGGTATCCATGGTCGCAGTTTGTGAGCTGAAACATGAACCTGACCATTGCGTTGTCTTAAAAGGAGCTACCTCCTTTTGATCCTGCTGCATTTCTTGAATATATGTACAAAAGTAGGTATGTTGATTATCACAGGTGCTTGATCGAGTACCAAGTACTAAGGTGGATGATAATCATTCTTAGGGTGGTCTACAAGTCCTATTGTCACCTATTCTTTAATATATAAGTAGTGGGCTTTGGCTCCTCCCAGAAGAGTAATTCTCTCACCTCATTCTATTGGCTGATTGGTGCATCATTCCACCTCCTATGAAGTGCTTGGAATGTAATGCAGGAGTAACTGTTTTACATCTCCATTATACACCGACCGCTAACACACTAAATTCTTCCTCACAGATGGATTGTTTTGCAAAAACAATCATTTTTGTTTTGTTTCCACCTCAGCAATGTTTTTAATGTTTTTGGCAGGACTCAAAATGCAAGATAGACCTAGATGCTTTACTAATGCTTATTACTCTGCTTCACCACCATGATACGCGAAAACAACTGGCGAAACAACTGGCAAAGTCAATAGCGTGGTATTTATGTTTAGAGGTAATATATATTGCGCGTTGAGCAGGAATTTGGGTTCCAGTAGCTGCTGGCAGGGAAACATCGGATCATGCAACACTTCTTTACCCAGGGGAGGTGGGCAGAGTAAAATCCATCCTTGTAGTACCACGCCCAGATGAGGTACTGTGAGGGGCACTGGCCAGCCATGCTGCATCATACGCCAAGAGAGGGACTTGGGGCAGGTGCCATGATACAGCTCATTGAGTGACTTTCCAAACAATGTGTACCCCCTAGAAACGATGCCCAGTCCTAGGACACCCCCAAACATGTAGTGCCGGTTTCTCCAGTAGAGGAGTAGGTGTTTGATGCATGTGTTCGCGCGCACGGGTGCATAGGGATGAACACGTAGTAAGTGTCAACGAGTAGATGCCTACATTGGTATCGATGGATGGATATGCATAGATGGACGTGTGTGAGAATGGATTAAGTGAACGCATACATGGGCTAGATAGAGGAATAGGTGTGCATATGAATGCACATGTGTAGGGTGGATGAATCGATGCACAGGTGTAAATAGGAGTTTGTATTGATTGATGGATGAATGAGTGGGTTTGGCTAGATGTATGAGCAAGTGAAGGTTGATGGATGCATAGGTATTACATGTAAGGGGATGGATGGATCTTTTTGTGGGTGTGTCTCTAGCCTCATGGTTGTGTATTGGTGGACATGGAAGACTGTATGCATGTGTAAATATTGGCATGTAGGTGGCTGTTATATTTGGCTTGTGTCTTTCTTTTCCCTGGCCGTGACTTCTCTGCTGCTCAGCTAGTGTGAGTGTGAGAATGCCTGATGACCTCATGGAATGTTGGAGTGCCTGGCTGGTGTGTGGAGTGGCAGTTGATGGCAGGCAGGCTGAGCGGCAGGGAGGCTGCTCCTGGTGGGGCTTTGCTTTATTATACTTGAAACTTAACCTGGAACTAAGCGTTAATAAATGTACCTTTTTTGTACACTCGGCTAATGGACTTTTTATATTACAACATTTTTGGCGACGATTAAAAGAACCTACTGTGTTTAAAGGAGTTAAGGAATTACTGGAACTAAGGAAACATTGGAACTGTAGAAAGCGTAAAAGGAAAAGTAACGGGAACGCCCTGGTAAGCCCCACCAGTGTCCCTCATCATCTGGACAGCCTGCAGCCCAGGGTGTTTGATCATCTGGACAGCCTGCAGCCCAGGGCGTTTAACCTTCTACTGCCGGTATTTGTGCAGCTACTGGGAGATTACTGCCATCCTACTGCCTTGGAAGACTTGTCCAGCAACAGGAGTCTACAAAGATTTGGAGGTCTTTGTTATCTGTGCCTAAATAGAAACAGACTTGACTTGTAAACATCCTTGATGCCACACAGGAGAAATGGCCGTTTTCGTCTGTGCTTGCCTGTGTTTAAAAGATACTTTTAAAGCCATCCGGCTCACCGTTTACCAGCCCTTTTGGATTTGGGTGAAATTCAATTGTTAGTGTGTTTGCCAGCCGGTGTTTTGAACGTGTTCTGTGAGTATTTTTTTTCATTTTGCGCTTTACCGCAGTGTGCCTCTACAACTTGGCAGTTGAACTGCTGCCTGTCATTTTAAAATTGGCACGGGCTGTGCATAGTGCACACACAGAGCGCGCGCTGCCTTACCTACATTCAGATGTCCGGCGATGCCTCCATTCAGTCCTCTGTGACGTTTGCTCGTCCACGGACCACGAGGCTTCTTGCTGTCTGGCACGTTTGAGAGCACGGTGATGCTGTGAGCCATCCGGCTCAGCGTCACAGACGTGCCGCCATCTTGTGCTTGGAAGTAGCACATCAAGGTTAATGTATTCCTTGCTGCACCGTGGTGGAGTTCGTCACTGCCAATCACGTTTTTTTGGGAGAGGCATTACAATATAATTGCTCGGAACGTCTTCCGCATGACTGTGACTGTGGCATTTCTACTTTGGACGCGGATACGCTTTTCTACCAAGCGCAACATTCTTCATGATTGGATTGAATGTGGCGTGTTATCAATGATGACGTGCTTCACTATAAGGGAAGAGCGGGAGACTAGAATAGCTCTTCTCTATCTGATGCAGACTGAGATATTTCATCGGAATTTCTGCAGCGTGCCTTTTAACTGTGAAGCAAGTCGGTTACCTTTTGGGAGTGAGATGTCAACTGGGAGGAGGAAGTCACTGTATTGTATTTACAGCTACATGGAGCTCATGGTCAAGGATTTCACGTGGGGTGAGGACTTCGGGTGAGAGATCGCTCACCGGAGTAAGAGACTTCTATTTGTTCATGTCATTGATGCAATACTGTTTTGTGGGGTGGTTGTGGAGTGTGATTTTTGGTTTTAGGGAGGTGTGTACCCTTTACGTTGAGGTTGGGGCCCAGTTCTGTTCAATAGGGATGTGTGTATCCTGTTACGGTGAGGGCGTGGGGTGGGGAGTACCACAGTTCTGTTTCAGAGGGATGTATGTACCCTGTTACGGTGACGTTGTGGGGTGGTGAGTACCCCAGTTCTGTTCCATAGGGATGTGTGTACCCTTATTATACCCCAGTTCTATTTTACTGGGTGGTGTGTACCCTGTCACTGGGAGGTTGTGGGGTGGTGAGTACCCATTAGTTTGGTATGGTTGTGGGAGCTTAGAGCCCCAGTTCTGTTTTCAAGGGTGGTTAGTACCCTATTAAGTTGAGGTCGTGGGGCGGTGTGTGCCCCTGTTCTGTCTTACAGGGTGGTGTGTACCCTGTCACGTGTAGGTTTTGGGGCGGTGAGTGCCCCAGTTCTGTTCCACAGGGTGGTGTGTACCCTGTTACGTGTAGGTTGTGGGGCGTTAAGTGTTCCACTTCTTTTCCACAGGGTTCCACCTGTGTAGGTTGTGGGGCGGTGAGTATCCCAGTGCTGTTCCACAGGGTGGTGTGGACCCTGTTACGTGTGGGTTGTGGGGCGGTGAGTGTCACAGTGCTGTTCCACAGGGTGGTGTGTACCCTGTTACGTGTTGGTTATGGGGTGGTGTGTGCCCCAGTTCTGTTCCACGGCTCTGGGCGGTCTTGTGTGTTGTGGGTTTTTCCCAAGGGAGGGGGATGGGGTTAATATTAATGTCTTTATTTTTGAGACTGCAATGTAAATCATTTCCTTTGCAATGTAAATGCTTTTCTTTCAGAATGCATTGTATATATTGTTGTTTGTGTTTGCTTCCTTCACTTTTGCATTTTGTTTCCCTAAGGAAGGGGGATATGTTATATTTGGCTTGTGTCTTTCTTTTCCCTGGCCGTGACTTCTCTGCTGCTCAGCTAGTGTGAGTGTGAGAATGCCTGATGACCTCATGGAATGTTGGAGTGCCTGGCTGGTGTGTGGAGTGGCAGTTGATGGCAGGCAGGCTGAGCGGCAGGGAGGCTGCTCCTGGTGGGGCTTTGCTTTATTATACTTGAAACTTAACCTGGAACTAAGCGTTAATAAATGTACCTTGTTTTGTACACTCGGCTAATGGACTTTTTATATTACAGCAGTGGCTCAGTGTGGGCCCCCTTTGAGTGATTACCTCTAGCAAGTAAACATTCAATCCATAGGTTTCTGGTACCGTTACATGTAGGTAACAGATCAGGCCAGTCACCTTGTCCATTCAGCCCTAACCTCTCTGAAATCTTTCCTTTTTCTACCTTAATTTTTCTCATTGACAAGTGATGGCTCTCAATAGCACTTTTCCTTTATTCATGTAAAACATACCGATTTTTTTCAAATGTTAAGTGATTATTTGGAAAGCCAGTTTCAATTGAGGCAACATCAGTGATTATGTCCTTTCTTACTTTCATGTCCTTTGTTTACTTGTCTTAATAGGTTGCAGAAAATAAAAACAATGCTTGGATAGAGGAGGAAGTGTGGCGAATGGAAATTTATGTATCATTTGGAATAATGGCCCTTGGAGTGATGTCCCTACTTGCTGTTTCCTCATTACCTTCCATTGGGAATTCCCTAAACTGGAGAGAGTTCAGTTTCATTCAGGTACAGCATGCACGGTGATACACATGCAGCTTAGTTTATTGTTAACACTGCTCCATTTTCATCTTCTCCTACAACAAAATAGATCCGGAGGAGTGCCTTTGACAATCCTGAGTTCTTTCAATGTTTTCAGTCTTGGATTTGATTTTTGAGACGAGTTGGTGCAAATGGGATCAGTTTGTGTCCACCAATGAGGCAATATTGTTTTACGTAGTGTGTACCATCCGACAAAATATTTAAAGGCCATTGATTGTAGAGATCCTCACACAGTTTGGAGCAGTGTCGAGTAGCTTTAAGCTGGTGGCCAATTCCATGAGCAGACCCTCAATGGTACCAAAAGTGATTCTCCAATAGGGGTCACTTGGATATCCTGGAATCCTCTCACTGTGTCTCATTTTGCCCCCCCCCCCCCCCCAAGATGTTTGTGGGGAAAGTGAGAAACTGCTTGAGGCCTATGGGATACCACTGTAGGCACATACTCCCAGATGGGATATCTGGGCATATATCAGACATCAGTTAAAGCGGGCGCTCCAATTTGTTTCCGGTGGATCATAAAATGACATGCAGTCAGAGCCTTGGTAAAATCTACTCTATTATGCCAAGGATTGTACCTTGCTTCCATGTCTATCATATCTGGCATTTGATGCAAGGAGCGCAGAACCTTGACCTGTCTAATCACCAAATAGGGATTTGTTCTTGCTTTTTTTGGCATCTTTACACTGGTTTCCTGAAGCAAATGGATCAATTGAAAATCAGTCAACTGAACTTTAAAACATAATGACTCCTTTACATTCTGACAAACTTGCGCATTATATTCTGGGGTCATAGTTTTCTGCACGATTGGGTGTGCTGGAACTTACCAAAACAAGATGTAAAATTCACCGGGGGAGGGGGGGAGGCGGAGTTGCAATTCTTGGTCCAAACACAAAGGTTACAGATGTGCTTTCATTGGCGAATCACTCCAACTCTGATTCAGAAACGCACTGGAGACCTTTCTGTTTATTGAATGTTCTCTTATATTTTCAGTTTCACGCTGATCTGCTGCTGATGGTATTGCTGTGTTTTTCTACTTCTTTGGAGCTAAGAGTTGATTCGGGGTTTTGCGCATTGTCGTCATATATTCTTGTCAAGTCACACATTTTTCCCTTTGGAGTCACAATACAGTACACCACACCGATTCTACCAACTATTCATTCATACATTCAGAGTCAAAATGTAATTTGCCATATACTCATAACCCATATCCTAAGTAAGGCAAGTGCCAAAAAATTGATAAACCAACTGTTATAATAGTTGTAAAGATTTATTTTTAAAATCTCGAAATATTTTTTTAAATCATTTGTGGCACTTAACTAACTTAGGATTGGGGTTATGAGTATATGGCCAATTACATTTTGACTCTGAATGTATGAATGAACAGTTGGTAGAATCGGTGTGGTGTATTGTGACTCCAAAGCGAAAATTTGTGACTTTTCCAGTCTTACACGGAGCCCTGTCCCTTTGGGCTGTGGGGCCCCTCTCGTTTTATTTACGCATGACATATTTTAGCCAGCACTTAGTCGTATGTTCAGAGAATTAAGACCTTTCCTACTGGCAACACCACCACCTTTTCCTAACAAAAAGGTAGAACAAGCACACTGGTAAACAGCGCCGGTAGCTGGGTCATGAATTTAACTTGAGAAAAATATTTTTTGCATAAAGTCTTGTACTAAGTCTCAAAATTCCTAGCATTTTGCACATTGCAAAGCTATCCAAGCACAAAAGGGGCAGCTTAGCACTGGTTAAAAAAAAAATTCACATAAAAAAACAAAAATCTCCATCTTTAATGTGATCTGGCAGCAAACAAGTATACAGTCCCTGTTCTCATTGGTGTTCTGTGATATGTGCTCAACTCATGAAGTAAACCATCACAGTCAAAAAGTGATGGTGCAAGACCACTTCACATTGACAAGCACATACTTCATGTCCAGTTCACAAGCAGACTGTTCACTTTATAACTCGCAGTGCATTCTACAGGGTCATATCTTTTGGCCCAGGAAAGCCCTGTTTGAAGAAATGCTCAATGTAGTGTTTTTCATTACTACCTTCCAAGCCGGTTATATTTCAAAGCATAACATGAATTTGCTCTGTGCACGTGGTAAAGGGCAAACTATTCGACCCAGCATACCACCAGGTAGCACTCGGACTTCAGCCCTATGAAATGGCTCTAAGGTAAGCTCATGAACTGTGCTGATGACATAGCCAATGAGGTGAATCATTATTATGCCCTTAAATTATGTTCTAAAATGTATCTGACGAGGTGCAACCTGGGACATTTTCATTCTGATTCAGTCAAATATTAAAAGGAAAGTAGCATGGTATTGAAGTGTTACATGGACAGTTTTAGACTACATAGTGATTGCATTTTGTAACTAAATTAAAAAAAATTGCAGAATTTTATGAATTACATGTCAGAAGGGCCTAATTAATATTGGGAATCAGTATTGCTTTGATACAATTTTAAAATCGGATAGATCCCTTGAAGGTGGGAGCTATTTTAAAGTACAACAGACTTGAACAAATAAAATGCCCCATTCAAATAGATTTTCCCCAAACAATGGGTCAAAACAACAATTTAAATGATGTAGTTTAACTGTGTGGCAACGATGTTAAGGATCAAATGACAATTCCACAGTATAAAACAAATATAAGCCATAAAATGTAAAAGTTTAGAATTGAACTAAAATAATTTTTGTGTTTTGTGCAGTCGACGCTTGGATTTGTGGCTCTGGTTATTGCCACTCTTCACACTCTTACCTTTGGATGGAAGCGAGCATTCGATGGCAACCAGTACAAGTTCTACCTCCCGCCAACGTTCACCCTCACACTCCTGGTCCCATGTGTAATTATACTAGCCAGGATAGTGTTGTTCATGCCGTGCATAAACAGAAAATTGGTACGCATACGTAGGGGTTGGGAAAAAGGACGATGCGTTACGTTTGCGTCACCTAATCCAGCACTGCAGTTGAATGAGTATTTGAGTAGAGAGAGCACCAGCAATGTGTAACCATCCCATTCCTCGCAGAGTGAAATTGTGGAATGTTAAAAGGAGTCAACAGTGTGGATTTTTCAAGTTGTCTGTTTTGCAATGTACACAGGGTTGCACAAAAGAAAACTAGTTCACAGGGCACAGTACGTAAACCATGGTTTCAATTTTCTTGTAAAGATCCAAAGGCATTTTCTGGCATTTGGGTGATCACTTTTTAAAGAGGCGGGGAAATCTGTGTGCTACTCCACCCACTTGGTGCCTGTAGTACAAACTTTCTTCGACTGATCTTTTGGAGGTGTATTGGATCTAAAACCCTCTGCTTCGCAGCACACTGGTGCAGCCCTGGACCAAGATGCCTGGTACTATAGGATAATAATCTTAGATGGCAAGCACGCTAGTGTTAGAACGACACTTGTGTTACAGAAAATGGGGTCCACCGCTTTAGTCACTGCACTGTAATCTGTATTATAGTACACCATTCAATATATTATGTTGACTTTTAGTGGTTAGTGACATTAGTGGACAGAAGCATTCTTGATTCTTCATTTTTTTTTTATCCTCCTGTACATCAGTCACATGTATTTTGTGCTGACTTCATGATAGTCTTGTTTCTACCTTAAATCCATACTTCTTCCATGAATCTATGCATTTTATCCAAGGGTTATTTGGAAAGCTGAATGTCAAAAATTCTAGGTATGGGTTTAGTGTTTGTTCTCTGGATAAGCCTTAACATTGTTGTACATGTTTTCAGAGAAAATCTGACATTTTTGTCTCGTCTATAACACAAGTAAAATGTACCAAAGTTGTATCGGTGTTTAATAATACAGAAATATTTTTTTTGTAAATGCAGAACTGTATAGTATTAAAATAACACGAGTGCCTTCGCGTTTGTGAAAAACGTATCAAATATATCTGGAAAATGCATTAAAAGTAAAAACCCATTTGCCTTGAGAGCCAGTAATAACCCAAAGTTTTCTTCCCAGTTGACGTGAATTGTGTTAGTAATGATATAAAAGTATCCCTGTAAGAAGATTTCAAGTCTGGTTTCTGTGGGTTGTGAGGCGACGGTCAAGACCTTGGTAAAACAAAATGCCTAAAAAGTATCTCCAGTTTATGTGCATTGTTTGTGTTTTGTATAAATATATATATAAATAATGGATTGTATTACATGATTTACCTAAAGAAAAGTTCTTGTTCAATAGCAGCCTTCAAATCGGGTTATGCACTTATTAGGTATAATATTAAATGTTATCCTTGACATCCCGTTTTGTATTTTTATGGTAAATAAAATGATGCGAAGATACCTTAATTTCGTATTTTTATTATTTTATTAATACAATATTGCTAATTTTTTGTAAACCTTTAAAGGGGATTAATGATGGCGGAAAAATAATTAGACCAAATTAAATAAAACATTTCTGTTGGGGAAAATAAATATTTAGGACATTGGCGAATCCTTAATGAAATCAGGTAAAATGAGAAACCTTAACATTAGTTTCCAGTTCCTCCAAGATGCCCCATGACTTTAAATTGCATATTAAAAGTTTCATTTTGAAAATTTTTGGTTTCAGCATTTAAAGCAGGAAAGATATTATTGACAATTCTTTGGTTAAAGAATTAGACCACAAAAGTACAGCTTCTCATTTTAGATTGGAATGGGTTCATCCTGTAACCTACATGCTCTGCTACAAAAATGAAGACCCCATAAACTTCAATCTTGAACCACAACCAGCTTCACATAGATCACGACTGTAGAGATCTTAGCCTTAAGATCATTCTCTGCCTTAATCAGAAACCACTTATTTCAAGCACTTATTGTATTATTTTTAGAGGGACTTGTGTTAACAATGTTGGTATATACCCAAGATCAAAGAAATATAATTTCACTAGCACTATATAGTGCACCATCGTTCAGACGGGGCCACAAAGTACTTTTATTTGCATAGTGTTCCTGCCAATGTTTCAGAGTCTGTGGATTGAAGCATATCCTTGACCTTATCCAAACACCTCTTCCATAGGCCAAACTCCATCCTATCAAACATGATGCAACAAACATGCCTGTGCATCGGAATGAGGTGTTTCAGAGATTATGAAAATATATTTAGCTATGCATACTTACCATTTTAGGAGTGGTCAGTATCTTGAAGTTGAGACCATCTTAGAGTAAATGTAGATAGGTGGAGTTCACCAGGGGGAGTATGATATACGGAGTACACCAAGACGGGACAGACTCAGCCTCTGGTGGTACTGTTAAACAATACATGTGTTACACCATGCAGTGTGCCGCCAGAAGCAAAGAGTCGCAACTCCTGGAATTACTGTCAAGCAACCAGTGTCTACACTGTGTGGATTCTATCTTGAAACGGGCACAAGACTTGTAGGCACTGTTAAGCAACCAGTCTCCGCAAGATTTATAGAAAATGTGATAGGGCATACTGCTGTACCATTGTGCCTAATTGGTAAGAAGTAGAAGAATATTTCAAGTTGGCAACCTCAGGAACGACTTAACCTTTTAACATCCCAGATATTGCCTATTCTTCCTAAGCTGAAGGTGGCCACATTTTCTTCAGGCCCTAAGGGAACCAAATCTAGTAATTGTTAAGTGTCTTCCAATTGGCAAAGTGAAGTCTTTCTCTTATTTGGGAAAATTATTTACTTCAGCGCTTAAGTGGACTCCATTACTGAAGCAGAATAAATTGACACTTGGGAGGTCCATTAACAGTGTGAACTGTGTGTTTGACTTCACCAAGGGGATAGGCCACTGATCCATTGGTGCTATGATTAGAATTTACAATGTGAAGTGTGCTTCAATAGCTTCTTATGGATGTGATGTATGGTTTTATGTCGCTTTACTATTATTGCAGACAGTGGAAAATAATTTCATGAAAATATTGTTAGCCTTACTTCAAAGTGTTGCCTCTATGACTGTTCAGAAAGAACTGGAAATATCTTATATTTCTGATGTGCTACAACTTCATCCATTGCATTTTATGGCACAAAGTGTGGCTTAAACCAGAGGCCAAGTTGAGTTGGTTAATTTTGGAGGATTGCCTTGGCCTTGATATCGGAATGTCTATACTTCGGGTGAAATGCATAGAGCAGAACTTCAAGCTTTTTAGGTCATCACTGTCTTTTTAACTGCCCTAACTCTATTACCAAGGTGGATATTAAATGGACAATAAAAGCTTTTTATCTCAGCAAACAATCGGAGAGAGAGGAGCATGCTATGACCAAACCTTCGGTCAGACCATTTCCCATTACTAAAACCACCCGGTTTATAGACATTTATAGACCGAGATATCTCTGTTGTGTAACATCCAACCATCATCGTTTTCTATTAATTCAGTTCAGGTTGAACCTTGACCATCATTTGCTGGCAACCTCGACTGGTCTCCCAACAAGACACCTTGCACTTTTGTTATGTTTTGCCCCATGTATATCACTCTAAAGAATACATTCATTTGTCTCTTGCTGAAGAAATTGAATTTTAAACAGGTTGGACCTGCACTTTTCTATCTTCAACTTTCATCTAATGTGAACATTTTTATCATGTTGCTTGTTTTCTTTCTTCAGCTGTAAAAGTGAGAAGATTATTGGGTTATGCATGAGTTTTTATTGTCTGGTTCTATATGTATTTTTCATATGTATCTATTTTTTATATTATTTTAACCAACTAAAGATGAACTGAACTGTTCAGGGGACCAAGCCACAATCTCCTCTTGTGCTTATGAAAGCTCCTGAAGGTGGACCAGAACCCGTTAGGCGAGCCCTAGTCTGGTCTTGGCTCAGGCCAAGCCAGATTGTGTGCCACTTTTGCACATGCATAGTGCCAAAGTGCTTGGAGGGTTACAGCCCTGATAGAACATGACTGAATTGGCCCATTTCATGTAACCCTACTGTCCTCAACCCTGCATTCAAGAGCAACAATTATTTTAAAACCCTGAAATTCTTCCTTTTTAGGTAGAGCCTAGAGCAGCGCATGCGCTGCTTGTGAGACTTTTAGTAAGGGGTTTTGGAAAGCTGACCAGACGCTCGTGCGTCATGGCCTTTTTCCTGCGGTTACGCGCGCAGGGCCGACATCTGTTTTGCATTATCGTGCCCGATAATGCAAAACAGATGTCTCGCTGTGGCGCGCGCAGATCGCTCGCTGTGGCGCACGCACCACTCGCGTCGCCCCCACCTCCTCCCCGCTCGTTAGTCTTTGCTTCGGTTCTTCCTGTGGCCATTAAATCTGCTGAACTCTGTTTCGGATCGAGTGACTTTGTGGAAGGATCAGAAACAGCATATTGCTTTCTCTGCGCCGATAGGTAAAAGTTCAAGTGGTTTTGCACAGCGGCGGCCGTCAATAACCTTTTATCTGATTTTGGTTCTCTGCCGCCTTGAGGCATGTCTAGGCGCTGAGGTATCCTCGCTCCCTCTGTCCCTGGTGCTGTGTTTCCCGTGCGTTTTCCAGCCACTCGCCTCTTTGCTTGGTGCTCTGCAAATTGCAGCCCACCTCTACACAACTGCCCCCCCCCCCCCACACACACACACCTTTCCCCCTAACTCCAGGAAGCTTTGTTCCATTCTCCACAGTCACTAGACTAATTGCTAGTTTTAAGATGAAAGATGCTTCTTTGTTTTGCTTGCTGAATGCATATTTTGTTTTAATTATGAATATTACTGAGAGCTAGAGTAGATTTGAAATGTTAATTAAGGAATGAAACTCGTATAATCAAAGATTTTCAGATTACCTAGCCAGTGACGCGATACCGTTCTGATTGTGTTTTTAATTCTATATTTGATTCGATACTAGTTATTTTAGTGGCGCTGTTTGAGTTCAGATGTGTGAATTAAGAAAATATAAATTCACTTCAACTTCTTCGGGAAACATTTCTTCACGCTGGTTATTCGCTCTGGCGATTCGCTGTTTTCCTCTTTCTTGCTCTGAGTTTTTTCATACTGCTCTCATATTTATGATAGACACTTAGGTCTTCAAGGACAGTCTCTTGTTATTTTAGTAGTGTATGCACAACTCCAGATGCCCTGTCCAATGGGCACTTACACACTTGTTGTGCTAACCACTGTCTCGATATTGTAAGCGCTCATAAAATGATCCAGATTCCTTGTGTGTGTGAGGGGTCGGGGGAGGGCAGGCTAGGAGTTGGGGAGGGGAATTGTTCACTTCCGTCACAAGTGTCTGCTCTCGAGGTCTAGAATTGGTCGAACAAATACCACGCTCCAATGGCAGTTGTCTTTTTACTTTTTATTTCCATCTCGCCTAGCTGTTAGGGGAAAAACTCTCCCTCTCAGGAACCAGTTTCCTACCCAGCACATGGACAGGAGTGCTCTCAAAGAAAAACAAGCATTTGCAATGCAATAGGTCTCGCATTTATGCGTGTTTGAGCTATTGGCACTGTAAACAGGCGCGGCCCGTGGTAGGAGTGCCGGTCGGGCGGTGACGTGGGGCAGGGTGGGGGGTAGTAAACTACGGATTAAGGCCGAATACAGGTAAGTGAACATTTAAATAAATAAAACGAATTTCGTTGTGAGCGCTGCATCGCCAAATGCGATGCAGTGCGCGCAATGAAATTCGTTTTATTTATTTAAATGTTCACTTACCTGTATTCGGCCTTATTCCGTAGTTTACTACCCCCAACCCTGCCCCTCCCCGCCCCACGTCGCCGCCCGACCGGCACTCCTACCACGGGCCGCGCCTAACTGTAAATGACTATGCCTTTTGTTTATGTTTTGGTTTTAAAACATAAATAAAAGGCATTGTCATTTACAATGCCAATAGCTTAAACACGCGTAAATGCGAGACCTATTGCATTGCAAATGCTTGTTCTAGTTTGTGAAGAGGCATTCTTGTGCCCTTCTAAAGATTACCAACCAAAATAATTTCCACTTTCAGCATTAGTAGGGAATGCTATTTCAGGACAATTGAAACAATGGTGGGGAAGGAGACTTGGATTGCTTCCATTAGATCAGACTTAACAGCATCCCGGCTTAAATTTGGTAGGGGACTAATTTTTCAATCTTGGCTCTTTTCTGTCACAAACAGGGGCAAATAAACACAAACTTATCTGGTAATGGTTAATAGGTCACAAACCTGAATCTCAAACATGATCAAACTCACAAATTGGCATGCAATCAAGAACTCACTGGTGGCCAGTTATTAGTTCAGACAGCTAAACATTTCATACATAATAGTTATCCTTGAGAAACAAAATATAATTATCTTATATCGTGTAATGTTGTAACCCATACCTTTTCAACATGATTGCTGAGATGATAAAGGGGCAAGGCAAAAGGAGTAATTTAGTTTTTGAGGCGGCGATGGAACAAGATGAATTCGGTATTTTTCCATATATAGTGAATGCATACTAACAGATTTTCTATTACTCCACTGGGCATTAAAGTTCATATACTATTTGTAAGGTGTAGATTTAACCTATTCTGACTGTAGTCAATAGTTTGCAAAGCAGTCCTAGATGGTGTCAATGGTAATTTGTTCAGGGAGAGGACTGTTGGCTTTTGTGAACCTGTCTGATTCACAAAAGCAGTCAAACATATACATGGAAATCTATGCAAATTATAGATTTCTAGATCTAGTTCCCTTTCTGAGATATATAGTCCTCTCCCTTAACATATATATGTGTGTGTATATATATTTAGAGGATTGCCTGGTGTTTGGGGCAATGGGGGCTGCATGGTGGAAATGCGCAATGCAATTTCTATTCTTATCATTATTTTTATCACATGGAGAATCACCCCCCCTCCCACTACTACTGTTTTGGATAGCAACAACCCACAAACTGTTAGTGAATATCAACAAACCTACCAGCACTGTAGAAATGTCAGTACTATTAAAACCAACCAACGGGTGCAAATGAGCCCTGATTTGCACCTACTGATCAGTTTATAGTGCATGTTTATTTTATATCTGAATGCAAAGACCTTTTTGACTAAGGCAATAGGCCTGATGATGTACATCTGATGGGGCTTCCGTATATTTTCAGTTAGTAGGAATACACAGTTTAATCTGAAAGCACAGGCAGACACTGCCAACACAAAGTCAAGGGCCCTGGACTTTGAGAGAGACAATTTTACAAATATGTGGATATTTATGCAAGAAGCCTCAGTAAAAGTAGTACATATGGATGGCAAATAAAAATCACGGGCAACACTGAAAAACAGATATACATTATTGGAACATTTATCGTGTTTTACTAGTTATACAACAAAAATCAAATAACATACCAGGGCATTACGAAGATATAGCGTTGTGAGGGGCAAGAAAGAAAATATTGACATTTGAAGAAGTATCTCACCAGGATGCGAAATGAAGTACATTTGAAAAAGTAGAAGGGTGCAATGTCGCAAAATAAGTGTTGGCTGTGGTTGTATTAATTATTAAGCACCTTGTGGATGCACGATATCAACTTTTTTGGATTTAACTGGATGTTCCAAATTGACTAAAGATGTATTGCCTCAAATAATAAGGACTTGCCATTTCTGAGAAGGATATCTTCTTTTTCTCAGATTGAAGAATTATATATATATATATATATATATATATATATATATATTCACTGAAAAACCATAGGTTTTAGGGAAAGTTATAGTTAGTTGGACATTTAACTCGTACAAAACCCGTGAAATTCCCCCGTTATAGTTAGTTCAGCTAACTATAACTCGCGCCCCCGCAATGCACTGCTGATGACGTCACATATTACATCACTCATGACATGGTCAGTGACATCACTGATGACATCACTAATGACATCACTGATGACATCATCCATGTGACTGTGTATTTCTGTAAAGTTTAAATATGTTTAATATATATAGGGAAAGGCATATTGAAGAATGAGTGGGTGTATAAGTGTCTGAATGGATGATTTAGTACGTGCGTGAGTGACTACAAGTGAGTGATTAAACGTATCTTACTGAATGCATGTGTTAGTGACTAAACTGTGTGAATGTCTGTATCCGTCTGTTGGTGTGTAAGTGGATGCATGGATGTGCGAATAGCTACATGAGTGTCTATATGGGTTATTGATTGGTTCTCTGAGTATGTGTATGGGTGCCTGAGTTTGTGTGGGTGGGGTGTGTGTGACTCTGTACATAGATGTGTGAGTGGGTGATTCACTGGGTGCATGATTTGAAGAGTGCATCTGTGATGAACTGCTTGGGTGGGTGAGTGGGTGTATGGGTGTGTTAGTGAGTGAATGTATATCTCAGTGGTACATGTGCGAGTAACTACATATGTAAAAGGCAGTATATATGTGTGTTGGAGTATATAAATGGCTATAAGTGAGTGTGTGATTGTGAGAGTGGCTGTATGGATGCGTGTGTGCTTGTATCAGTTATTGTATAAGAGCGTAAGAATGTGCTAGTATTTGCATGAGTAAGTGAGCTGGTGTGTGTATAACTGTATCGGTGAGTAAATGGCAGTGTGAATTATTATTTGTATGACTGACTAGGTGTGTGAGTACCTCTATGGATGAGTGGCGGTGTGTGAGTGTTTATATAGGTGTATGAGTGCATATGATAGTCCTGTACTGAGTGACTGTAAGTATGAGTGACTGTGAGTATGAGTGACTGTGAGTATGAGTGACTGTGAGTATGAGTGACTGTGAGTGAGTGACTGTGAGTGAGTGAGTGTGAGTATGAGTGACTGTGAGTATGAGTGACTGTGAGTATGAGTGACTGTGAGTATGAGTGACTGTAAGTATGAGTGACTGTAAGTATGAGTGACTGTACGGGTGAGTGAGTAGATGTGTGTGTAGACCTAAGAATTAGTGAGTGGGTATGTAGTTATTGGTATTGGAGTGTGTATGGTTTTGAGAATGGCAGTCTGTAATTTAGAGTAGGTGTATCAAAAGTTATATTAGGGTGTGAGAAGATGCATGAAATTATCACATGGATGATGTCATCAGTGATGTCATTTGAGATGTCATGAGTGATGTCACTGACCATGTCATGAGTGATGTAATATGTGACGTCATCAGCAGTGCATTGCGGGGGCGCGAGTTATAGTTAGCTGAACTAACTATAACGGGGGAATTTCACGGGTTTTGTACGAGTGAAATGTCCAACTAACTATAACTTTACCTAAAACCTATGATTTTTTCAGTGAATTTCTAAGGTTTTTTAAATGCTAATTTCTAACTATAACGTGCCTGAAACCTATGGTTTTTTCAGTGAATTTCAAAGGTTTTTTAAATGCTAATTTCTAACTATGCCTACAGAGGTAGGACATGTGAAGAAAGAAGAAAAACGCACAGAAAGAAGCAAAAGAAATGCACAAACAAGCAACAGAAGTCCACAAAGACGAAGAAAAGTGCAGGAAGAAGCAAGACGTGCAGAAAGAACCAACAGAGGAGCAGAAAGAGGCCTTGTTGCAAAATCATCCTGTGCCCACAACTTTTTCAGACGGGTACTGGTGTTAACTGGCTCTGACTAACCAGGCCTAGAGCCAGTGCTATGCTAAAAGACACTTAGAATACAGTGAAAACACCTACATACACTAGGGAACACTATGCGTTGGGGTACCCCTGTGATTAGCATGACCGCCTCTGTAAGTCCCTAGTACATGGGGGATTAAAACTAACTAACTTGTCACATCACGCCCCGCCCCTTCACCACTGTGCAAATGCGCCCCGTGGCGCGTTTTAAGTTGGGGGATTAAGTCCCCTTGAATCATGAGGGTCCCTGGGGTCCAACTAGCCCACCCTGTACCTCCAGTATGCGCCAGGGAGCTGCGTTGCAGAGAGGTGTTCAGAGGCCACGCCCCTTTTACACATCTCTGCAACGCAGCTCTGTGGCGCTTCTGGACGTACCTGGTGGGCTAGTTGGCCCCAGGGACCCTCAGGATTAAAGGGGATTTAATTCCCCATCTTAAAACGCGCCACGGGGCCTGTTTGCACACATGTCACCTGAAGCCCTGCCCCCTCCCTTCACCACTGTGCAAACGCGCCCCGTGGCGCATTTTAAGTTGGGGGATTAAGTCCCCTTGAATCCTGAGGGTCCCTGGAGTCCAACTAGCCCACCATGTACCTCCAAAGCGCCACAGAGCTGCGTTGCAGAGAGGTGTAAAAGGGGCGTGGCCTCTGAACACCTCTCTGCAACGCAGCTCCTGGCGCATACTGGAGGTTCCTGGTGGGCTAGTTGGCCCCCAGGGACCCCCAGTATTCAAGGGGAATTACTTCCCCTTCTTACAACGCGCCAGGGGGCGCGTTTGCAGACTGCTGCAGGGAGGGGGCGGGGCCTCTGGCACGATGCCGGTCTTTTTTCTTTCCTTTTTTTTTTTTTTAAGGGAGGGGGACTGCGTGGCCCCCCTTCCCTCGGCCACTTTTGGCCCTGGGGACCCCCTCCCCCAGGGCCTGAGGATTTTCTTTTTAAAAAGAAAAAAAAACGGGAAGGGGGCTGCGTGGCCCCCCTTCCCTGGGCCTCTATTGGCCCCGGGGACCCCATCCCCCGGGGCATGCCCTCTTTTTAAAAAAAAAAAATATTTGGAGGGGGGCTGCGTGGCCCCCCTCCTCAGGCCATTTAAGGCCCCGGGGACCCCAACCCCGGGGCCGGCCTTTCGTTTTTTGTTTTTTTTAAACATTTTCTTTTTGGGGAGGGGGGCTGCGTGGCCCCCCTCCCGGGCCACTAATGGCCCCGGGGACCCCATCCCCCGGGGCCTGGCCACTCGTTGGGGACCGTGGGGGGATCCCCAATCCCCGCATGGTCCCGCCGGCTCCCCGCGTCCTGCGGGAGCCGGCATTGCTTTTCCATAAGGGGAGCTGCTGACATGCAGCTCCCCTTATGGAAAAGCAATCTGCTGTGCTTCATTGAAACGAAGCAAGTTTGCAATGACAGGGCGGGAGCCGCGCGGCTCCCGCCCTGCCATTGCAAACAGCAGTGTCCCGGGGGTAGGCACCCCGGGACACTGCAGGAGCCGGCCCTGGGGGGTGGTGGTCCCCAGGGCCATGGAGGGCTCCAGGAGGGGGGCCGCGCGGCCCCCCTCCCTTCATTAGTAAAGCCCCGGGGAGGTGGTGGTCCCCGGGGCTTCGGGGGTCCGAAACGGACCCCCACATTTCTTTTGTTAGTGCCCCGGGGAGGTGGCGGTCCCCGGGGCGTGTGTTGGGTGGCTGGAGCCCCACCACACAGGTAATTTAATTTAAAAAAAAGAAGCCCCGGGGGGTGGCGGTCCCCGGGGCTGCGGGAGGGCTGAGTGCCCTCCTGCACGATTTAAAATTGAAAGCCCTGGGGGGTGGCGGTCCCCGGGGCTTGGGGGTGCCTCAGAGGCCCCCCCCCAACCATTTTACTATTAACCCCCGCATGCCCCCGGGACTTGGCCCACCCGGGGGCCAAATAACAACGAAGAGCGGGAGCCCGCGCTTCGTTTTTTTTTCCACGGCGGGATCCGCGCACCCTGCACGCATCCCGCCGATTTTTAATTTTTTTGGCCCTGAGCAGGCCCCCTTTTTGCGCACTTGTTTCTGTGCCTCGGTTCTACCGAGGAACAAGATGGCTGCCAACACTTCCTGGTTTGGAGTGTTGACAGCCAATTAGCATACAGCTCATGATCGGGAAGGTGCGCTCAGGGTGCGCGGACCCTCCGCGGCCATAGATATATATGTGGTTTTACTTTTCATTTTCTCAGGAACTACTGAACGGATTTACACCATGTAACCAAAAGGCACGACTCTGAACCAAGGGCTACCTTTTTGCCAAATTTGGTGTAATTCCGTTCAGCAGTTCGGGCTGTAGCTGCGACTAAAGGTTCCTATGGAAAATTGCATGGGGAAAACACGTTTTGGGACCCCCCTTTTTTCTCGGCCCCCACTTGACGAATCACCCCGAAACTTTCAAGATGGGAGCGGACCATAAGTTTTGAAAATTTTGCGAAGATGCGTCAACCTGCGCCAAAGTTATTGAGAATAGAATGTTGCAGATTTCCTATGGAAAATAGGTCCTAACTATAACTATCTACTGGCGACCGCCAGTAGATTTTATATATATATATGTAGATTTTATATATATATATATATATATATATATATGCCAATCCACACCCAAATAAGCCTTTCCAAGAAGCGTAGAGTAGTGCAACACCAACGTTTATTGCAAACGTGCACGCATGATGCATTTTGGCCTCACAACCTTGATCACAAGGCCAACGATCTCTAATCAATATTGAAACTGAATTCTGCTAAGGATTGTAGGTAAGGTATTGATTGGAGATTGTTGGCCAAGTGGTCAAAGCAGTGAGGCCGAAACGCTCCATGGGTGCATGTTTACAATAAACGTTGGTGTTGCACTACTCTTCGCATCTTGGAACAGCTTATTGTGGTGTGGATTGGTGCATTTGTCACCGGGCATGGCTCTCGGTAGCCGTTAAGCCTCCAAAGTGGACGGGGGTCAGAAAAGAGCTGTTTGTGAAACTGATATATATATCTATCTATATTTATATCTATATTTATCAATCAGTTTATATATACACACGCCAGCCAAAGGTTTACACCACAACACAGCCCAAATACATAAGAGGTGTTAGACCCAACACCAACCCAGTATCATTCAGAGTTAGTTCATTCATTCGAAACCTGCTGCATAAGTTTGGTCATTCTTTTAGTGGCTCTATAGGTCTGGCTCATGAAAAGCAGTTGAGATAGAATTTGTTTAATAGACCCCAGCACAACATAATATCAACCAAACTGGTGATCAAATTTAATAGTTTCCATATATATGCTCTGAAAAAGACAAATATTAAAGTGTCGTTCTAGTTCAGAATGGTAATCGGAAGCTTAAGCTAAAAAACAACCACAGAAATTCACAAAATAAAAACAAGGGTTAAAGTGATATTATAGTTAGGTGTTGAACAGAGATAAGAGCTAATGTTTAAAAAAGCAAAAAACACAGCAATTCCCTGGCTGTAATTTAGTCAGTTAACTATAACCTGCAACCCGTCATACACTCTTATGACCTCACAAATTACATCACTTATGTCATGTTAAATGAGATCACTGATGACATCTCAAATAATCTATGTTCAATTTCTGTGGCTTTTTGATCATATACAAAGTCGAGCATATGCCCAACCCTTCCAGCAAACGTTGCCCTGTGCACCGCTACCGTGCACAGTGCTGGTTTGGTGACCAACCCACTGCAGGTAGTCAACCCAGCCTGCATAATGGTGGTTGGCCGCACGGTCTTGACTATGACCAGACCCATCTCATTTATTTTAAATGGTTTTTCTGTCGAGTGCATCTTGAGAAGCTTCGGCGTTTGTTGAATAAAATTATGACACGGGTGCCCTCCCGTGCAAGATGCACCATCTCGAAGGAATGAGAGGCTGAGGGAGAGGAACCTTCCTGCTCCGGTTTCCAGCACAGTGCGTCTTGATGAAGAGTGTCTGCTCCCATCACATCCAGATCCTACTAAGGATTTTAACTGACTCTCTGAAATCTGTAAGCATTGGAACCTACTATAGGTGTTTAATGAAAGCTCGATGTGACTACACGTCCCAGCATGCTGTATGAAGAAATCAAGTACGTAGTTGAACCCATGAGGGTTTTTTAAACCAATCAGCATGCAGTATAAAGAGCGCTCCAATGCGTACAGGAGAAATGCTTCTGATGAAGTGGTACGTTGGCCACAGAAACGCGTCAGGCAACACAACGAACTTGGATGGCTGGGGCGGGCTGAACCGTGATGCCGAATGGCAGACGCACTGTCGAGTGCATCTTGAGAAGCTTCGGCGTTTGTTGAATATAATAATATATATATATATGCCAATCCACACCCAAATAAGCCTTTCCAAGAAGCGTAGAGTAGTGCAACACCAACGTTTATTACAAACGTGCACGCATGATGCATTTTGGCCTCACAACCTTGATCACAAGGCCAACGATCTCTAATCAATATTGAAACTGAATTCTGCTAAGGATTGTAGGTAAGGTATTGATTGGAGTGCATCTTGAGAAGCTTCGGCGTTTGTTGAATATAATAATATATATATATATATATATATGCCAATCCACACCCAAATAAGCCTTTCCAAGAAGCGTAGAGTAGTGCAACACCAACGTTTATTACAAACGTGCACGCATGATGCATTTTGGCCTCACAACCTTGATCACAAGGCCAACGATCTCTAATCAATATTGAAACTGAATTCTGCTAAGGATTGTAGGTAAGGTATTTATTGGAGATTGTTGGCCATGTGGTCAAAGCAGTGAGGCCGAAACGCTCCATGGGTGCATGTTTACAATAAACGTTGGTGTTGCACTATTCTTCGCATCTTGGAACAGCTTATTGTGGTGTGGATTGGTGCATTTGTCACTGGGCGTGGCTCTCGGTAGCCGTTAAGCCTCCAAAGTGGACGGGGGTCAGAAAAGAGCTGTTTGTGAAACTGATATATATATATATCTATCTATATTTATATCTATATTTATCAATCAGTTTATATATACACACGCCAGCCAAAGGTTTACACCACAACACAGCCCAAATACATAAGAGGTGTTCGACCCAACACCAACCCAGTATCATTCAGAGTTAGTTCATTCATTCGAAACCTGCTGCATAAGTTTGGTCATTCTTTTAGTGGCTCTATAGGTCTGGCTCATGAAAAGCAGTTGAGATAGAATTTGTTTAATAGACCCCAGCACAACATAATATCAACCAAACTGGTGATCAAATTTAATAGTTTCCATATATATGCTCTGAAAAAGACAAATATTAAAGTGTCGTTCTAGTTCAGAATGGTAATCGGAAGCTTAAGCTAAAAAACAACCACAGAAATTCACAAAATAAAAACAAGGGTTAAAGTGATATTATAGTTAGGTGTTGAACAGAGATAAGAGCTAATGTTTAAAAAAAGCAAAAACACAGCAATTCCCTGGCTGTAATTTAGTCAGTTAACTATAACCTGCAACCCGTCATACACTCTTATGACCTCACAAATTACATCACTTATGTCATGTTAAATGAGATCTCTGATGACATCTCAAATAATCTATGTTCAATTTCTGTGGCTTTTTGATCATATACAAAGTCGAGCATATGCCCAACCCTTCCAGCAAACGTTGCCCTGTGCACCGCTACCGTGCACAGTGCTGGTTTGGTGACCAACCCACTGCAGGTAGTCAACCCAGCCTGCATAATGGTGGTTGGCTGCACGGTCTTGACTATGACCAGACCCATCTCATTTATTTTAAATGGTTTTTCTGTACCAAGATACCTGGTGCTGTTACCGTGGACCCAGGGTTGGCTACACAGTCTGGCCTCCAGCCCAGCCCAGCCCTGCATCTAACTCCCCATACTTACCAGGCCTCCTGCTGGACCCTGCAACCAACCGCCTGCGGGTGCCCAGCCCCTCACTGCACATGGGATGGCTTCTGGCCAGGCTCTGCACCCAACTCTTCACTGTTGCTCAACTTCTTGCTGAGCATAGTTTTTGGCTGTGCTACATAGGGGATGGCTTTGGTCAGGCCATGCGCCCAAACCCCCTAGGTTCCCCCTCTCCTTGCTACGCACAGCCTTCATCCGTGCAGAGTGGTCAGTTGACCCTGCGCCCGACCCACTGCAGGTGGCCAACCTCCACTGCACTCAGCCTATGACCTGCATCATGGCAGTTGGCCACAGGGACTGTTCAATGGCAAGACTGTTCTGTTTGGGTTTTTTCTTTTCTTTTCAATGACACAAGGGCAAATCTGGCACCCAATTCATATAAAAAAGTATTACACAAAAAATAATATACTACAAACATTGATAATAAATAAATGCAACTTTAATTTAAAAAAAATGAAATTCAACTCCAAAGTAATAAAAATTAAAAATACATTGAAAAAGACCATGATTACTCTATTCAAACAAACTTAAGATTACTACTACAACCTAAAGAACTTCAGAAAAAATGTTAAACTTTGGAGGTGTGAGATTTGCTATGCCTACTCCAACCTATGAAACGGAAAGAAAAGTGTTGGACTTTGGGGGTGTCAGATTTACTATTCCCACTGCAACCTAAACAACAGTAGGGAAAGTATTGGGCTTTTGAGTGGTAATAGTAAATCTGACCCATTCAAAATAAGCAACAGCATAGAAAGTGTCAGACTTTGGAGGGGGTCAGATCACTGTTCCTATTCCTACCTAACAAAAAGTAGGGAAAGTGTTGGATTTTGGAGGGATCAGATTTGCTATTCCCTACTCCAACCTAAGCAACAGTAGGGAAAGTGTTGATTCCCCAAGAGCAGCCTAGAAAAGAGCCTCACAACCCAGCTTCCTGCAGAAGTGAAAGTGCTGAGCTGGTAGCACCGCACAACACCAGTGGAACACTTACTGCTATGTAAGCTTACTGCTGTTTTGTCCCATCTAGTGCGCTGCTAGCTGAGTCTCGTGTAGGAAGGAGCACAGCCTTGGCCCTGAGTGAAGCGATTGTGAAGTAGGCACATTTCGAGAGGCCAACGAATAACTAATTCCAATGCCTGCAACTGTGGGCAAGAATTATCAAGGGCCTGCTTTGTCCTTGCGTCATGCAAGGTGGCACAAGGTCAGTGCAAGCTCTTAAGTGAGACTTACTATGCCACGCAGAGCCATCTTACGTGGTTCTGTGAGGCATACTAAATGTGGAGTTACGCAAAGCAGCGCGAGTCGTCTTGCATTACTCTGCCCTGGGAAGACGTCCATGGGTGGAGTGTGGGTGTTCCCACGCATCCACCCATAGTTTTGATGCAATCCCAGATTTACTAAGGGGAGTAAACCTGGAAATGCATCAAAATGGTACACCTTCCCAGGTGAGACCTAGCGAGGAGAAATGTTTTTATTTCTCCCAGTTGTTTCCTCTTTTTACGTGTGCTGCATTATGCAGTTCACATACAAAGAGGAAAAAGCCTTAGAGGATTGCTTTTGTGTATGTACTCCAGACTGGCAGAGCAAGCTGAAAGCATGTGGGAACACCCGGCATGGTGCGCCCGAGTACCAAAGGAAGAGACATTGAGCAAAAAGCAACTGCAAGGCAACCTGGAAGAAATACTTTTAAGAGGAAGGATTAAATTGGCAGGTGAGAGGCCTCTTTATAAGTAAAGAGGGGTTACAGACTACAAATTGCAGGGTGCACTGGGGCAGTTTAGGGAACAACCACAAGAGGACTGCAGGAGGTTTCAATGTATGTGATATTTCTGTAGCACAAACCTAGCCAAAAGGCAGTAGCGCGCTATAAAGGGTATAAGACAAGCAAAAAGATTACTGAACGGAGAAGGAGCTGGTTCGTGGACAAATAATGCATTGTAATGTAGTGTTTTTTTAAAGAGATGCAGTTTTAACTCTTCCATAAATTGGAGCAGCACTGGGGCTGTCCTTATGGTTATTATGGGGTTGTTGTTCCAGCTCCTGGGTACATAGATGGAAAGTAACTTCTACCTTGTTTTTTCTTTTTTAAACTTCTTAGTCTGCAGTCTTATGGTATCTAGGATGTTGGTATGGTAAACCCACCAGATAGGGTGAGCTAGTCTGCAAGATAAGTTGAGCCACTGGTCGAGATGGCTTTGTAAATATGCAACTGATTTTGAGGATGGTGTGGGCCAAAAAGGGAAAATAATGGAGTTCCATCAGGCTGCGATTTAGGGCTTATTCCTTCGTTTTAAAAAATACGTCATTCATCCGAAGGGGTAGTGACATACCCTGTAAGCACCAATAGGAAATATAATTAGGAAGTCAGATGAAAAAAACACAGGAGGGATATGGCTAGGAGCAGTAAGTGTATAAGACGTAAAGAAACTCCTATAAAGTTACATACAAATGGTGTTGCACTCAATGCAAACTTACAAATATTCTCCGCAACACATCAGGGTTCTGCAAAAGGCAATATGATCTACAGAAGTCATGACGCACATATCTGGGAACATTCCCAAACTGACATCTTTTTGGAAGGAAATTCTTAGTGTGATCAAAGACATCATGGGGTATGTCGTTGATGGAGCAAGGACTCGTAAAAGAGACTTGCTCGGAAGCAATCCTCTCGTTTAACTCACTAACTAATTATTAACAACGTGTTTTGTGATTAATAATACGCATTTCCTTTACACGCGGGAGAAAATGAAGCTTGCCTATGTGTTTACTAACTGCAATAACAGGAACGAAGGACTAAGATGCATTCTAACATGGGATCTTTACTGCGCATGCGTCTACTGCATCTACGTAGTATGACGTACTAACGCTTGGAGGGAAATTCTGGCGCCTGCGCAAAGAATCATAAAATGGCCGCTTGAAAACTCACATGCATGGCACCTGCTTGCTGAAATTAGAAAATAAGTTTTATACTAACGCAAATGCAGGAAGGGAAACAATAAAATGGTATGGGCTAAAGTAGAGGTTGGTGGTATACAGTGAAATCATTTATTTTTGAGAATAACTTTTTTCCTTTTGACTTTATTAGTGCATATTTGGGCCTGTCAAATTTGTCTGAGTCGAGCAGACTGACGTTGAGCAACGCATGTGCCCTGGCGAGTAAAGTACGAAAGATGACTAAGGATTTGTCACGCGTCCAAGGCCGGCGAAGATGTGCCCTGGGAACATGAGGGTGAAGAGTTCATATGAAGGAACTTTATTCAAGAGATCGCAACCTTTGTATTAATAAAGTTTGAAGATGTATGGGAAAGGAAGCGGGGGGGAATAAAGTTTGAGGGGAGGAGTTTTGAAACAATGGTTTAAAGAAATAAGTGAAATGTAAGTATGGTTTGATGATCATCCCCCCCTTGCCTGTCCAATCAGAGTTAGTTGTCTGTAAAAAAATTGAAACATTAATGGGTGATACATTGACCATAGAAAGGTATAATTGAGGTAGTTTAGTTAGTTAGAGTTGCTGGGAGCGGAAGCAGCAGAGACAATACAGAGCTCGGGATGCTGTCGGTGCTGGGGGTGGTGCTGATGCTGTGAGACGCTGATGAAGAAATCGAATGCAGAACCATCTACTTAATTTGGGTGGGTTAGAAAGAAGATCGCTGAAGAACCACGAGGAGGAAGAGAGTGCCAGAGAGGGGTGCGACGTAGTCGTCGGTATCTACAGAGGTGAAGTATCCTGTCCTGAAGTCTTTGTCTCCTGATCTATTCCGGGGGACCCTTACCAGCCCTTTGGCCAGGGGGTTGGTTTTCACACAATCCTTGGTAAATATGAATTCATCGTATTGATAGATGTTCTTCTCTCTCTGTCCTCTTCTTTCTGAGCATAGTTGTTGTGTGGATCTGAATTATTATATCTATTGAATTTTTGATTGAATTGGCACTCTTGCGAATGAGGGTGTTTGTACTGAAACGTTTGATATGGTTCACAAACAACTAATTTAGATAAAGTTTTTAAAACTTCTCAAGTCTGTGATTATTTTATTTTAATAAGAGAAATGTTTAATAAAGTTATGTTAATTATCACCATCAACTAGTTCCACCTAATGGTCCATTGACCAGAGGAAAGAACTATTTGATCAGTGAAAGGTTTAGTTGGAGAAGAAATAACTAGATCTTAAGGTATGAGAATCATTAAAACTAAAAGTTCCAGCGGTCTACTTGGTGTTTAGTGGAAGCGAGTTGTATGGGCCCAGGTGAGTATATGGTAGTGGAGTATCTGTTGCTAGTACGCCGCTGGATCAGTTTTCTGGTAGCAGAGCTATGGTTATTAGTGACTAGTTTGGTGATAAGTATAGATTATTAATTATTTGGTTTATGTTTAACAAAAAGAGTTAGCGTCTTGTTTTATGTTGTCTGGAAAAATTCCCGGGGAATGAATAGCAGGTGGCAATAGAAACCACACTGCAGTGAGGTTACTCGTCTGTTGGAATAACACTGAGAAGCTAGGTAGGGCTGGCAGTGTTAAAGTAGGGACTACATTATGTATAAAAGTGAGAGTGGTTGATAGTAAAGAGTTCGCTAGTGAAACTTTAGGCGTTATATCACCTAGTAAGGGTAACCCTGAAGGAGTAGCAGGTTCTTCTAAGCTAGATTGACAGCAAAAGGAGTTCGCTGGTAAAACATCGGTCTCAAATTTTCCCTAACGGGTGATACCGGAGGAGTAACAGGTTCTCTGGAGCTTATATGAAGAGTAAGCGGAAGGTTTTACTCGCAGTGAAAAGAAATAAACTATCCTTTTGATTTAGTGGAACAGAGTAGCAAATGTTTTTACGTCGTTATTAACAAAGAAATTTAAAGAGAATTTCGAGAAATAAAGTTTCACATTACCTTGTAAAGGGAGGGTCAGTTGCCGGAGTGGTACTGACGTCACAGAGAGCCGCGCTGGGATTGGTAGAAGCAGCGGGTGTGTGACAGGAGGAGCTTTGTAAAGGAGGGGTAAGAAGCCGCCGGAGTGGTACTGACGTCACAGAGAGCCGCGCTGGAATTGGTAGAAACAGCGGGCGTGTGACAGGAGCCGCCTTGTAAAGGAGGGGTCAGTAGTAAGGAGCAGAACTGGCGTCAGGAAAAGGCAGCGCTGGCATTGGTCAGAGTACGAGTGTGAGCCTGATTTGATTGGATACTTAGTTAGAAGCCGCGCTAGGATTGGTGAAGAGAAGATTGTATGCAGGATTTTGATTTGACTGTAAGTGCAAGATGTACAGGTAGAAGATTTCAAGGGTTTGCGGAATACAATTTCCTACACCGTTCTTCAAGAATGTATGGAGAGAAAAGAAAGATGTCATTTTTAAAGAAGATTAAGAATTTCTTTGTAAAGGATAAGCCTGTGTTGACTAGAGAGGGAATTCCTATTCCGCCACCGAAGACACCAGCATCTTTTATGATGATGGAAAGAGGATATCATACTTGCGTGTGGTTGGAAAATTGGGTAGAATACATGAAGGATGATGGTGTGTTAGCATTTCCTAAGGATGGAACGTTTAATGGGAGGATTCTTCAGAATTTGAGATTGAAAATGAATGATTTGGAACCTAGGTTAACTCAATATAAGGCTTTAGAAGAATGGGAGACTGAGTCATATGAACAAGAGAAATGCAGAGGTGGAAGGTATAGAGGATTCTTTCCGAGACATTTGCATGAGTCACGTGAAGGGCAGATGAAACAATGGAGGAGAGCTATGGTATCAGAAGGGTTCTATCCAGTGTTGATGGCTGAGGAACAGTTTGGAGGAAAGTGTAAGGAGAAAACGAAACACATGAATTAGACAGGTTATGGTGAATCAGACGACGAGTTGTTAGAGGATATTTTAATTAAAAATCCACCACCGTATCAGGAAGCAGCTAGTAAGGTTACTCCAAGTGCACCGGTAATGGGAATGCCATTAACCCCACAAATTTTACATGAAACGTCATATAACAGAGTGTTGCAAGATATTGAAAGAGAAGCTTTGAATAAAACTAGAAAAGAACTAGTTCAAAAGATAAGTCAATTGAATTTAAATACTGAAGCTTTGACAGTACCAGTAACCATTGGTCTGGTAATCCCATTGTATGGAGATAATAAGATTTGCCAGAAACCACAGCTTGTGACAGTTCCATTAAATAGTCCTAGAAAAGAGATAGTAATCACAGATGATCAGGTTAGCGAAAGTGAGTCAGTTATTTCATTAATGGATCTCCCTATTGTGGAACCTTTGACAGAAACTTCAAAGAGAGTTACGCCTATGAATTTGAGAGAAAGAAGACCTTTGGTTCCGGCTGGAACTGCAGGCGCAGCAGTAGTCACCTCTGAAGAAATAGAAAGGTGGGCTCAGGAAAGAGATAATCAGAACCAAACACCAAATATTTTAGATATCAGCAGATTGAAAGTGGAATTGGAAGAGATGATGACAGGGTGTGTGGGTACAGAAAGATTAAATGGTTACAATGATGAAGAATTATTGTTTCTATGTAAGAGTATAACTAGGAGAGCAAGAGTATTTCATGAGATACTGACTGAAGTTGCTTCAGATATTGGAATAGACCTAGAGAAATCAAAGTTGTTACAGAAACCCTATCGAGTGGATTTTACTGATAAAGATTTAGAAAGTGTGAATGCTTCTGGAAAGAGACTACAGATAAAAGAATTAATGAATATTTTGCGAAAATGGGGAGACATTGATAAATGGAGAATTAGATGGATAAGAAAGAAAGAAGAAGTACAAGCGAGAGAAGCAGCTGCTGCATTTCCAGTAAGCGAATCAGGTAGAGTGGAAAAAGTGTGTCCGATGAGAGAGGTTCCTGGAGGTGGATATGTTCATGTTCCTTGGAGTAGACAAGATATTTTATCATTTACAAATGATTTTCCAAAACTGAGAGAAAAACCAGTTTCAAAAGTGTTATTGAAAGACTTGGATGGTCTATTTGATATAGTGGTACCTGCTGATTTATGGACAGAATGTAAGATCACAATTGATTGGCCTAATGAGGAGTATCCTAGAGATGCAAAAACAGGAGCACCTTCGGAGGAGGTGATGAAAAAGTATCACCAAGTAATTACATATTTGAAAGGGAAAATCCCTCCTAAAGAAACAGATGGGGTAAAAATAGATAGAACAACACAGGAACCAAATGAATCTGTACATGCGTATTATGAACGGTTATTGCAGGTGTTTAAGCAGTATAGTGGTTTTGAGAATATCGGTGACAAAGATATGGGACATTTTGTGTATCGGTTTGTATATGGCTTGAAACCAGAAATCAGTCAGATGATACAGCGGCACATGTTGTGTTGGCAAAGCAAGACAGTGTATGAGATTCTAAAGTATGCGAAATATTGCCGAGATGACATTGAGGCCAGGCGTAGGAAGCTAAAAGAGAAAATGATGTGGGCACAAGTTAAATTGGCAGAGCAGCAAGAAGAGAAAGCAAATGATCAAAATAATAATCAAGTGAAAGAACTGTCAGAATAATAAGGAGCGAATGGTAATAAATATAAGGGACGAATGGATAGAGAAGAAGCGAAAAAGAAGTTTCCTTGTCATGCGTGCGGAAAGCTTGGACATTGGAAGAACGAGTGTAAGAGTACTCAGAATAATGAGAATAATAATGGGCCAAATCAAAATTTAATCCCACAGATGCAGAATGAAGTACTTATGAATCAGCAGCAGCAGGTAGTTACTCCACAATATCAGGTGCCACCAGCTCCTATGCCAAATTTTGTGAACCATCAAAGTTTCAGTGCGAACACCGGATTTCAAGGAGAAAGTGGTAAGAATAATAGAACAATTGCACAATATTTTTTACAGAATGATGAAAAACATTCAGATGCCGCACAATGACGGTGCCTGAGAGGGGAGGAAGAGGAGTGCGTGCTTGGCGCATCCTTGCCGGTAGATCAGTCAGGTCCATTTGTTGATGGGAGAGTAGAAGGTAAAGACATTACTTTCCTATTGGATACTGGTGCTACCAGGTCTACTGTGAGAACAGCAGACATCCCAAACCTACCCCTCTCGGGAGAAACTATCCAAGTTGTAGGCGTATCTAACCAACAGATTAGAACCCCAATCACAAAACCAATGGAGGTGCACATTGGGAACTTCAAAGAAATGCATCGATTTGTAGTTTGCAATTCCAGTCCAGTAAATCTGTTGGGAAGAGATCTTTTGTGCAAGATGAATTGCACGATCTATTGTACACCGGATGGTGTTGCTTTCCAAACTCCTGATGAGGACGTTGTTTACAAGATGATGCTGGCCAAACAAGGAACAGAAGTAGATGAAATGTTTTCATTAATAACCGAGAATGAATTGCCAGAAGAATTAAGAACGACAGTCAATCCAGAAGTGTGGGATTTTACAGGAAAAGACATTGGGCTAATGACAAATATAGACCCAGTTAAAGTGACAGTGAAAGAAGGTGCAGTGTATCCAAATACCCGACAGTACAAGATGAGTCCAGAAGTAAAAGCAGGAATTATTCCAGAAATTGAACAAATGGTTAAACAAGGTATTTTAAAACAGGTGATGGGTAGTCCCTGTAATTCGCCAATAATGGGACTGAAAAAGCCTAACGGAAAGTACAGAATAGTGCAAGACCTACGGGAAATAAATAAAATTATAATTCCCTGTTGTCCATTTGTGCCAAATCCAGCAGTGATCCTTTATCAGATACCCTGGAATGCAGGATGGTTCACAGTAATTGATTTATGCCAAGCGTTCTTTTCTATTCCTTTGCACCCAGACAGCCAGTATCTTTTTACGTTTAAGTTTGAAGATCGTATTTACGCATGGTGTCGTGTTCCTCAAGGGTACACAGAGAGTCCTTCGATCTTTAATCAGATTTTGAACAAGTGGTTAGAATCGCTGATCATGCCTGGAAATTCTGTTCTGGTTCAGTACATTGATGACCTATTGGTGGCATCAAAAACACGAGAAGATTGTGTCACAGATACAATTGCGTTACTGAACCATTTGGCTGAAGGCGGACACAAGGTGTCTCCAGAAAAGTTACAGTTCTCTCAACAAGAAGTTAGATATTTAGGGCATAAAATAGAAAGAGGAGTTAGAAAAGTGACACCGGAAAGAATAAAAATAATTAAAGAAATGCAATTGCCACAGACTCGGAGAGAAATGAGAATGTTTTTGGGAGTGGTTGGATACTGTAGGCAATGGATTAATGGGTTTTCTATGTTAGCGAAACCCTTGATACAGATGATCCGGAAACTAGCAAAAGATCCGATTGATTGGAATGATGACTGCCTAGAGGCATTTGTGAGACTAAGAAATTGTTTGTGTGAGGCTCCTGCTTTGGGCATGCCTGATTATTCAAAAGACTTTGCTTTGTTCTGTTGTGAAAGAGAAAATTGTGCACTTTCAGTCTTAACACGAGACATGGATTGAGTCGACGTCCAGTGGCATATTTTTCAGCCACATTGGATCCAGTGGCTTCAGCATTGCCTGGCTGCTTAAAAGCAGTAGCTGCTACTTGTATGAGTCTGGAGCAAAGTGAGTCGATAGTGATGGGACATCCAGTAAAAGTTTTTGTTCCACACTCGGTTGAGATTCTTTTAACAAGAACACAGCACCTCACCCCTAGCCATTTGACAAAGTATGAAAGAGTGATTTTGGGAGCTGAGAACGTGACTGTGATAAGGTGTACGATCCTGAACCCAGCCACCCTATTACCAGACCCCTGCGATGAAGAAGTGAAAGATGAAAGTGATCATGATTGTTTGGACGTGACTGAGTTATGCACGAAGCCCCACCCGGACATGAGTCACCTTTGAAAGAGGCTGACCATGAGTTATTTGTAGACGGTTCCTGCCTTAGGACACAAGAAGGAGGACTAAGTGCTGCATATGCTGTTTGTAAAATATCTGGGATAATTGAAGCATCCTGTTTACCTGGGGTCAAGTCTGCACAAGTAGCTGAATTGGTTGCCTTAACAATGGCATGCAAAAAGGGGAAAAATTGGAGAGTAACCATATTTACGGACAGCCAATATGTTTTCGGGATTGTGCATGACTTTGGCCAGCTTTGGATGCAAAGGGGATTTCTGACTTCTTCAGGATCTCCTATCAGAAACAGCAAAAATGTAAAAGATTTGTTGGAAGCATTACAATTGCCAAAAGAGATAGCAGTTGTAAAATGCGCTGCACATCAGTCAAGAAATGACTATGTGACTGCTGGCAATAATTATGCTGACCAAGTGGCCAAATACTGTGCTAAAAATGCAGTAGCCATAAACAGAAAAATTGAAACGGGTGAAACCAGATGCCAACTTATGTACTTCTCAGTACCAGAAACATGGGATGGGATGAGATTAGACAAATGCAGGAAGAAGTTGAGGAAAAGGAAAAAGAAATCTGGATAAAGGCAGCCTGTACAAAAAGACCACATGATGAGGTATGGGTGTATTTAGATGGAAGACCAGTCATGCCAGATTGTTTGCTTTAAAAAATGGCGAGAGTATATCATGGAGCAACACACATAGGGAGAGATTCAATGATCAGGCTATTCAGACAGAGTTGGTATAATCCGAAGTTCAGGGTAGTCGCAGAGAGCCTTTGCCAAAGATGGTTAACCAGTCAACAGTAGAACCCAGGTAGAAAGACAGTGGTAAGCTGGGGAAAGATCGGAAAGGCAGAAGGACCCTTCACCAGATTACAGTAGATTTCATTGAATTACCCCCATGCAATGGATTGAAATACGTACTTGTCATATTATGCCTTTTCTCAAGATGGGTGGAAGCCTATCCTACTAGAAGAAATGACAGTCTTACAGTTGCAAAATTGTTGTTGAGGGAGTTAGTGCCGCGATTTGGTTTACCGGTCACTTTGGAATCAGATAGAGGCCCTCATTTTAATAATGAAATAATTCGATTAATCTGTGCTGCGTTTAACATTGAACAAAAACTGCACTGTGCTTATCGTCCAGAGGCTTCTGGAGTTGTTGAGCAAATGAATGGCACAATCAAGTCAAGATTGGGAAAGGTGTGTGCATCCACAAAACTGAAATGGCCAGATGTATTACCCCTTGTATTGATGGGTCTCAGAAGCATTCCAGACAGAAAAACAGGAATGAGCCCACATGAGGTTCTCATGGGAAGAGCCATGAGACAGGCATTTATTCCTGGAAATAAACTAATGAGTATAACTGATGATCTGGTATTGGACTATTGCAAAGGATTGGCTGAAATGATGCGTTCTATCTCTCACCAGGTTGGAGAAGACGCAGTTGAAAGACAGCCAGACCAAGCGCATGATTTGAATCCTGGAGATTGGGTGCTAGTGAAGAAACACACAAGGAAATCGTGTCTAGCACCAAGGTGGGATGGGCCACGGCAAGTCATACTAGTCACTACCACAGCAGTGAAGTGTGCAGGTCTGCCCAATTGGATTCATGCCAGCCATACCAGAAGAGTTCCGAGCCCATCAGATCAAGAACCACCACTGACTGAGCAGGTTGAAGCGTCAGGAGTTGTAAACTGTGAAATTGAAGAATCTAGAGTGATAGATTCTGAAAGACAACCATATGACGAACAGCCCGAGATAAGTCAGAAAGAATGGATCCCAGTGATTGAAATAATTGATATTATTGAAACTAGAAGAAGAACAGAACTGAAAAGACAGGAAAGTAGTCAGGAAAAGTCAGGCCAAGAAGAACACACTCAGGTGAAAATAGAAAGAGACACAAGCAAACCTGAGGAGGGAAAAATAGAAGAACACGTTCAGGCGGAAGAAGAAAAGTTTGAATTGAGACCTGAACAGGACCAGATAGAGGTAGAAGAACAAGTTCAGGCAGAAGAAGAAAGGTTTGAAGTAAGACCTGAACAGGGTCAGATAGAATTAGAAGAACAAGCTCAGGAAGAAGTAGAACAAAATACGGTAGAACCTGAGCAGGAGGAAGCAAGAGAAGGTACAAGCACAGAAAACAGAGAAACAGAACAGGTTGTGCCTAAAATAAATGAAATAAAAATAATTTTACAAAGAGACAAGGAAGGTGAAAACGCAGTACAAATCAAAAGAGTCAGGAGAGGAGACAATTGGCCAACTGGAGTAAAGAAACTAAAATATCATCTGCGAAAATCTGAAAAGAGACCAGAACAAGTGAACGAAGTCACAAGTCAAACAAGACCTAAACAAACCTTAGCAAAAATCACTCGAAGAAGTCCAAGATTGAGAAATTTAAATAGGAGATACAAGGCTCCTGAGTGGACATACGTTATACTCGAGGAATTTGAGTCCCTGGATCTGTCTGATGAGACAGAAGAGGTCCATATTGCACAAATTGATGAAAGCCAATTGAAACCCCCTTAAGAACAAAAAGGAAGGCTAAGACTGAAAAAAGAAAAGATACGAGAAAAGAAATTTTCTGAGGAGTAAAAATGGCAGAAATTGAAGTGACCGAGAAACCAAAATGTGGACTAAAAAGAAAGTGTTTTAAATTTTGTTTTTGTAGTATTTTATTACCAGCATTAGGATGGCTATTCTTAACATTAGGAGTACCTTTAATAATGAAAACAAGTGACAAGAATGACACAGATACTAATGTTAAGGTGGATAGAATAAGAGAAACTGAAATAGAAATAGAAATAGGGGTAGAAGATGAAGCAAACTATCATAATGAATCAGACTATAATACGTCCTCTGTGTTTATTAAGCTGTTATTTCAATATGTTAGTACTATGGAGATTAATAACTGCTATGTGTGTATGAAGTTACCCTCATCAGTATCAGAAGGAATGACGTATCACCATATACCTTTAACTTATGGTGTGTCATGTAGTATTTTGTTAAGTTTATTTTATGCTACAGGGAAACTTCAATATTTTTATTCAGATATAGATGTAGTATTTTCTGAATTACCTATTAGAAAGAATATGAATCCAGTAGCTAGTAGTAAAAATGCACAGTTTATGGGTGAATTTTTCATAACGATGAGTTCAATAGATTTAGTTCAGGCACATAAAGATAACCTAACATGTACATTAAGAAAAGAAGAAAAAGATTTTTTGAATTTAGTAGAAGAAAGGAGACAGGATTTGATGAGGAAGGCAACTACACAGAAAACCCATGTACCTCCATGGGTTGGGAAGGAGGGAATCTATGCAGGTGGCAAGGCTCATGTTGCGATGTCCCTGGACTTTGTGAAAAGGGGAAAATTCTGCCTCCATAGATTAAAGACAGATTATAACAATAATTACATTGGTTCCAGTGAATGTGAACATAACTTCCTAATATTAGGAGGATGGGGACTAAAAGGGGGAACTGATCCTGTGTTTCCAGGAGTGTATTATGTTTGTGGGAGCAATGTCTATTATAGGTTACCTGCAAGATGGTACAGAAGCTGTTATTTTGGAATAGTTTTCCCCAAAAATTTATCATGTAGATAAAATCAGTGGAACCAATGGAAATTCTAATGGACTAACACGTAGAAGAGCTAGTTTTTCTGAAATTGTAGGAGACATTGTTAGTGCACTGATACCCTCAGTTGGAGTCATTCTAAATTCACAGAAAATGTGTAAGTTATCAACCATAGTTGATCGTCTTTCTACAGACACTTCAGGAGGATTTCTAATGATTAACACAGAAATGGTTGCAATTTGATCTATGGTTTTACAGAACCGTCTTGCTCTTGATATATTATTAGCAAAAGAAGGTGGAGTCTGTGGCATGTTGAAAGTTCAACACTGCTGCACTTATATTCCGGACAAGAGCAGAGCAATTAAAGGATATATGGAAAACATTACAGGAATGCATAAAGATTTGACCCAACTGGAGGTTGACAGTGTGTGGGGAAGACTAACTAAAAGCATGACATTAATAGGGAAATGGTTTACTAACTTTGGGAAAGGTTTCTTAGGCCAAATAATAATACCATTAGTCATGATAATAACGGTAGTGATGTTAATAATAATTACATATAGATGTTGTAGAAAAGGAACAAAAGAAAAAGTACACTTGGAAAGAAAAGGAAAGGGTCAGACACGAAAGAGAAAATATGATTAAATATGTTTGGAAGAAATGAAAGGCAGGTTGTAAAAGAAGATGCGAGATTTAGAAGGAAACGAAATTATTGATAAATTTGAGAGGAGAAATAGAGAAAACTGAGAAGTGTTAAAGTTGGTATCTGGGACGGAAGGGTAATTTTGTGATGGCTTAATATGCCATCAGAGAGGGGATTGATGGAGCAAGGACTCATAAAAGAGACTTGCTCAGAAGCAATCCTCTCTTTTAACTCACTAACGAATTATTAACAACATGTTTTGTGATTAATAATACGCATTTTCTTTACACGCGGGAGAAAATGAAGCTTGCCTATGTGTTTACTAACTGCAATAACATGAACGAAGGACTAAGATGCATTCTAACACGGGATCTTTACTGCGCATGCGTCTACTGCATCTACGTAGTAGGACGTACTAACGCTTGGAGGGAAATTCTGGCGCCTGCGCAAAGAATCATAAAGTGGCCGCTTGAAAACTCACATGCATGGCACCTGCTTGCTGAAATTAGAAAATAAGTTTTATACTAACGCAAATGCAGAAAGGGAAATAATAAATGGTATGGGCTAGAGTAGAGGTTGGTGGTATACAGTGAAATCATTTATTTTTGAGAATAAAATTTTTCCTTTTGACTTTATTATTAGTGCGTATTTGGGCCTGTCAAATTTGTCTGAGTCGAGCAGACTGACGTTGCGCGACACATGCGCCCTGGCGAGTAAAGTGCGAAAGATGACTAAGGATTTGTCATGCGTCCAAGGCCGGCGAAGATGTGCCCTGGGAACATGAGGGTGAAGAGTTCATATGAAGGAACTTTATTCAAGAGATCGCAACATTTGTATTAATAAAGTTTAAAGATGTATGGGAAAGGAAGCGGGGGAATAAAGTTTGAGGGGAGGAGTTTTGAAACAATGGTTTAAAGAAATAAGTGAAATGTAAGCATGGTGTGATGATCATCCCCCCCTTGCCTGTCCAATCAGAGTTAGTTGTCTGTAAAAAATTGAAACATTAATGGGTGGTGCATTGACCATAGAAGGGTATAATTGAGGTAGTTTAGTTAGTTAGAGTTGTTTGGAGTGGAAGCAGCAGAGACAATACAGAGCTCGGGATGCTGTCGGTGCTGGGGGTGGTGCTGATGCTGTGAGACGCTGATGAAGAAATCGAATGCAGCACCATCTACTTAATTTGGGTGGGTTAGAAAGAAGATCGCGGAAGAACCACGAGGAGGAAGAGAGTGCCAGAGAGGGGTGCGACGTATAGAGGTGAAGTATCCTGTCCTGATTCCTGTCCTGAAGTCTGTCTCCTGATCTATTCCGGGGGACCCTTACCAGCCCTTTGGCCAGGGGGTTGGTTTTCACACCATCCTTGGTAAATATGAATTCATCGTATTGATAGATGTTCTTCTCTCTCTGTCCTCTTCTTTCTGAGCATAGTTGCTGTGTGGATCTGAATTATTATATCTATTGAATTTTTGATTGAATTGGCACTCTTGAGAATGAGGATGTTTGTACTGAAACGTTTGATATGGTTCACAGACTACTAATTTAGATAAAGTTTTTAAAACTTCTCGAGTCTGTGATTATTTCATTTTAATAAGAGAAATGTTTAATAAAGTTATGTTAATTATCACCATCAACTAGTTCCACCTAATGGTCCATTGACCAGAGGAAAGAACTATTTGATCAGTGAAAGGTTTAGTTGGAGAAGAAATAACTAGATCTTAAGGTATGAGAATCATTAAAACTAAAAGTTCCAGCGGTCTACTTGGTGTTTAGCGGAAGCGAGTTGTATGGGCCCAGGTGAGTATATGGTAGTGGAGTATCTGTTGCTAGTACGCCGCTGGATCAGTTTTTAGTATGTACTTTAAGTACTGTTTCCTAGGCCACTCGGAAAATTGGTTACAGTGACCGAGGACGAAAAGAACTCTCAATATATCTGTTGGCAATTGCTAAAAGGCAGTAACAAGTAGCAGACTTTGTGAAGTGAATAAAATGCAATAAATCAAGAGTGCGGTTTCTCAACTGAAAGATGGCTTTTGCTCCGAGTACATGGCTTACCCTCTGTGTTCCCAGTATGAAAACCCCGAATCTGTTTGTTGAATTCTATGAATAAAGGGACATTTGATTGAGGTGGACTGAAGTCACTTCGGATTTACACAACAACAAAAATGAACCCTCTAGACCTATATTTCTTTATAAACTGGCTAAACATGCTCAGAAATAGGGCATCAGAAAGAACATTATTCTCCACACCAGAAATAGTAAATCATTATTTTATTTCATATTTTTTCTTTTTTTATTAATTTGTTTATAAAATATTTCATACTAAGAATAAATGTATAGTACTTTTCAAAAAACAACTTATTTTCACAAAGTTAGCACCATGTGCCAAGGAACAGTCATGATTCCTGGGCCACAATAAGTAACAACATGAATAAAATTACAAATAATGAAACTGAATCGTACTTCACATCCCCACATCCAAACATACCTCTCACAATCCACAACTATCACCCTTGCATACAATACACACACACTTAACACCCCAGAGCAACACCAAAAGCACAGATGGAAAAAGCGGGCGATGAAATCAACCCCTGATAGCTGTGCTGATCACTGGGGTGTCACACTCTAGCTGGTCGACGTACGTTTCGATGGAATCTATAAATAATTAATCCATCTTCTTCAGGACCTGTTATTTTCTCACTTATAACGGGTGGATGAAGGGGGGAACCAGTCTGCTAAATGCAGGCTTAATTTATATACTGTTGAAATCTGCAGGTCTGCCGATATCACCATATAATGACACAGTATGGTTGCAAATCTGATACTACGTTCTCTCCCGAGCAGTCATTGAGTATATCGATCCTTAGATGAAGAAATTTATTATCGTGACTTTACTCCCAGGCGTGATCCCACTTCATTTGCTCTCAATGTATGCGTCAAGATGTGACGAATTTTCAAACATATGAGGCCTCTGGTCTTTCTTATTCCAATGAGTGCGAATACTATGTTGGCACCGTCATTCCAACTTCTTTAGAATTACAATATATGCGAGTGGATCGCAGTAGAGCGCACATGCTGTCTGATATGCGGTGCCGCCAGAGGGTCCTTACACGGAGTGCTACCAAGCTCTTCGGATTTAAACATCTAGGGCCCAGATTTAGGGAGAGAGCAGAACAGGGCCATATCTACTAAGACTTGGTTGGTGGCAGCCGTTTTTATGGGGTTGAGATATTTGTCTTTTAGCCCTAATAGGGAGTGTGCCAACTGGGTTTCTGTGGTAAAATTGGTGATGTGTAAGACCAGGATTCCTTCCAGCTCCTTCACACCTACCCCGAGTGTGGGATTATGTGGTCAATATGGAGGTGGGCTGTGTATTCCAAAGATAATGGGTTACCAAAGACAATCATGGGTAAGACATGTAATTGTCTACCTAGTTTACACTTTCGCTAACTGTATAATGCCCCTGATGCCATTCTCTCTCTTCTCATTGTACAGGGCACGTAGCTCAGGTTGCGGTGTGTCAGTTTGGATCACTAAAAGCTACAATGGACAGGAGATGAGACCTCTGTGTTTCTCCAAGGTCAAAGATGGGAGCCTGTGGCTTGTATAAAACTGGTATTTGTGCCAAGAAAGACCAGTATCTTAACTTTTGTTTTCACCTGAAACAAAAGGATGGAGTCTGTGCCCATATCCAATATCCTTTGTTCACGAGAGAAGACTAGCTGCAAAGGGAGAAGTGTGGCTCAATGGTTAGAGCGGCAGACCCTGATGCAGAGATCTGGCCCGGGACCAGGGTTCAATTCCCGCCTCGGCGGGTCTTGGGCTCAATTTCCTCGGACCTGATAATTCTCGCCTCGGTGCCTAATCTAATCATGGGTCCCACTCTGCAACTCTGGGCAATAGCTTGCTTAATCTCCACAACGGCCCCAACAGCGCTGGGATGCCTGGCTTCACCCTGGGGGTGCCCAGGAGTGGACATTTCACAGGGAAAAGCCAGGAAGGGTTCCACAGCGGTATGCGTACAGCGCCAGGACACCCCTTTGGGGTATAAGTGCGCTTTACAAGTACAAATTTCATTTCATTTCAATCCACATCCCAAGAGAGTATTATGGGATGTCTGTCATTCCTTGAATTGAGACCCCACATTTTGGGTGCTTCATTGCCATGGAAATGGACTACACACAATGAAGGATGCACTTGAATTTGGGTGACTCTTTCCAAAGTGTCAACTGTAGCACAGAGTAAGGACATAGCATTGCTGCTCTTCTCTGAAGCTGAATATGAGCTCTGTGGCAGACAAACAAGTTTGCAGCTATTGTGATGTGAGGAGAATGAGGCAGACTACCATTAAGGTAGAGAACTGGCCCAAACTCACTTTCAGACTGATCCTGCCCAGCTGCTTAACACTAAAATGAGGACCTGCTGCTGCCAAGTCCACCTAAGAGAGATGCATTGTGCATAGACGCCTCTCTAATTACTCTCCACGTTTACTTGAGATTTCTTTGTGCCCTTATCCTTGTAGAATAATAGTACAGCAACAATGGTTTGGGAACCAATCAATTCACACCAACTCAAGATGAAAGAAGAAAAGGTACCCACAACAGACTATTTTAAAGTAAGAAAAATAATTTTTTATGTTGAAAAAATATTTACAAAACCTACTTTTCAAGATAGAAAATCCTTTTTCTTACATTAAAGTAGTCTGTTGTTGGTACCTTTTCTTCTTTCATTTTGAGTTGGTGTGAATGAATTGGTTCCCCAAACCATTGTTGGCGTACTATTATTTAATGTCCCAGGTTCTGGATAGTAGGGCTGCCCCTGTTGGGTGTAACAACTTATCCTTGTAGAGGTACAACTGCAGGGTAGAGGTATATGTCTGAAAGACGGCTTATATTACTGGATGCTTCAGGTGTTCTGCCACTTTGAGCTCAGGCCTGCTCTCTGTGAGGATCACAGCCCCTACACGTGTCCAACTCATGGAGAATCACCTGAGATGCCCTTGAGCATAAGGTTGTAACAAAGATAACTCCTAAATCCAAAATCTCTCTGCCAATCCTGCTGAAGGAGTGACTGTGACCCATCAGTGTCCTTCCAAGACAAGGTATGGAGAGTGGGGATCACTCTTGTGTTAGTAGTACGTTGCGTTCGGATCTGATGTAGTGTTATCATCCCTCCATGCTAGTCTGCATACCTCAAAGCATGGGATTCTTTCTGGGGCCCCTGGCAGAAGGGCAGAAGAACTGGAGAAGGGGGGAATCGGAAATCGAGAAGTCCACAGGGTATAGAGGTATGTTTGTATGTATATTTCTGCATAGACATGCCTTCGGCTCCATCCTTTAAATTTTGACCAGATAAAATGTGATGATAGCTCAACAACATGCCTCTTAAAGCTGGTATTGGTTTGTTATGATACATGTCTATGTAGGAAAACGTAATAAAAATATTTACATTTAAAAAAAAACTGGGATTCTTGCCACCCTCTCCATGACAATGAGCATGACCAAAGCCAGCCTCATGGCCTCTTCACTGGTGATGCGTTACAAGCCACCTGGCATCATCCAGTGAACTTGTTGGGCCATCCTCGGACTGTGTTTGGTGCTTTTAAATGTTGTGCCTGGAACACAAGCAAAAAGTGCTGTGATGGAACACTGTTCCCAACCTTGGAGCATGCCTGGCAAGCACTGTAAACTTCTATCATAGGCAAACATGAGTTATCACTACTCTAGTGCCATATGGTTTCCACGTTATCAGTAGGAACTGTTCATTTGTTGGACAACATAAATGTTGGGCTGGTGCCAGACTGATTCTGTGCACCCCTCGGGTATGCTGGCCTATAGACCAGCTAGCTTACGGTGCCACTATAAGTACCCCTAAACCTAGTAAGGTAATAAATGGTTTGGGCAGCCTCAGAACATGACAACCCTGACTCCCCAAGGAATCGTGGTAACGGATCTAGAACCTTTGTGCTCAGTCCCTCGTGCTCGCTCAGAGAGATGGACATGAAAGACACAAAGGGGTATTTTCAATATTTATTGAACCATTGTGACTCTTGTATAGAATATGTGCGCCACAATAGTCAATACACAGAAGCAGATAAAAGTGATTAGCAATATGAGGACAATTAAATGAATGAACGATTCCACCATCGTGCTAAAACAGTGTATATATAGATTATAGTATGCTCCTACTATGAGTTTCCTAACCTATTTTCCTAGGGTGGGTTTTCTGCCAAGAATCCCTTACTGGATGATCTAAGTCCCCATTACCTGAAGGCAGGGTATGTAGGTCCCCGTCTTGGTCAAAAGTTGGACATCCCTCCTTGCAGAGGGTAAACAGGAATCAGCTGGGCTGAGACTCTGACACAGCGACGACCTTGAAATGGCAGCAGAGTGCTCCTCAAATTTGAGCACGGAAATGCGTGTGTATTTATAATAATATCCATGCTTCCATGTTGAGACTTCAGCCAGGCTGACATTTGTTTATTGTCTTCGGGATAGTCATGTCGCCTCATGGACGAATAACAAACAACAACATTTGAACAATGTGTATCTAGGCCTTTTACTAAATGTTCAAGGTGTCATGATAGTGTACTTATGAAGTAGATTTGTAAGCAATGTTGTTTCAGAGAAACTAATCCTGCACTGTCATGTGTCAAAAGTCATTGTGTAGAAAAGAAGGTGTGATGATGTAACATGAACATATATTGTGAGGTAACGGAATGTTGAAGGTTGGGGTAGGATAGAATATAGACAAGGCGGTTGGAGATAGAGCTGAAGGGAAGAGCACAGTATATGGTGTCCTGAATAATTGTGCTTGATGGCAAAGATATAGGTTTGTTCATGTGAAAAAATGTCTGTGTTATTAATGTTTTAGTATATGTGAGTGATGTAAATACTGCTTTTTGTTAAAAAAAAACACCGAGGGTATGTTCAAAGATATTTGGTGATAGGAACCTTGAATGTAAAAAGTATACAGAAAAAGAAAAGAAGTTTAAGCCCAGAGTTAATTTAAAGGACTCGTGGTAAAAAGAAAATTTAATTTATGGTTTCTGAGGCATCTGTTTGTTTGAAATTCATTTTAATGATTCCAGCCTCGGAATTCCTTAATCGAATCACTCCCCTATTATGTGTAGCTGATTAAACTCTTGAAGCGGCTGTGCTGTCCACATTTCATTTTTGCTGGTTACCACAATGGCGACAAGCGATGAAGATCCGTGTGACATGTAATGAAGAATCTAGGTGGCTGCACTCACCCGTAAACGTGATCTCAGGCGGTGAAAAACGGAGGTCGGTGAGACGTGGACAGGTGGTGATACGGCATTTGTACATCCCGCAGTTAGTAATCGCCAGCGCGCTTACAAGATAGTGCAGAAAATAAATATTTTATGAGCAAAGTGCGAGTTGAGGTGCATGCGTGCTGCCAAGTACAGATTCAAGACGCGAGTCACGGCGCATGCGATAGATAATGAAGGACATTTGCGTGCACTTAATCACACACGCGACGAGAATCCAGCAATAGAAACAGGCCTCCATCTGTAATGTATGGTGGCCATTTTAAAGTCAGACGGATCGGTCCTGAGAATGGGTACCTGTTAAAAACTTCAGCCTGAAGCCAAATACAACTTAAATTGCACAGTGCAACTTGATTAAAATAAAGCACACCCTATTTAAGTCTCCATTGTATAAGAAAGAGTCAGCCTTAACATTCTGAAGGACACATTTTGATTTTTCTCTAGGTGTTAGACCTGGCAACTTTTGGCATGTTTCCTCCTGTCTTTTTGCTTTCTGACCTCCTGTTTTTGATGGTATGCTGGACTTCGTTTTTGCTGGTTTAGTGTCTCTGTGCACTTTTTCACTGCTATTCAGTGCTAAAGTGCTGGTGCTCCTACTGTAATTTGTGTTATGGTGGGTCTTCCATGATTGGCATATTTGATTTACTGGTAAGTCACTAGTAAAGTGCACTGCGTGTGCCCAGGGCCTGTAAATCAAATGCTACTAGTGGGCCTGCAGCACTGGTTGTGCCACCCACACAAGTAGCCTTTCAAAGGTGTCCCAGACCTGCCACTGCAGTGTCTGCGTGCAGTTTTAACTGCTATGTCAACCTGGCAAGTGCACCCACTTGCCAGGCCCTAACCTTCCCTTTTATTACACATAAGTTTGCCCCTAAGGTAGCCCCATGGGCAGGGGGCAGTGTATGCGAAAGGCAGGACATGTGCTGGTATGTTTTTCATGTCCTGATAGTGAAATACTATGTATTTTGTTTTTCACTATTGGAAGACCGTCTTTCCCATAGGTGATTAGTGGAGTTGCCGTGTAACATTTTACAAGCGAAACGTCTAATGGGTGAAAGATAGAGAAATTGAGTTTAGGCTTCCTGAGCTCAGAATTCAATAAGACATATTTTAGTAAAAATTGCTTTTAAATTGTGTGTTTGGAAATGACACTTTTAGAAAGTGCTGATTTTCTTGCTTAACTATCCTGTATGCCTCTGCCTGCTTGTGGATTCACCATCTGGTATTAGATTGACAGGGGCTGGTTTGTACATCCACTCCAGACACTCACACAAAGGGAGCTGAAGGTGTGCTATGCCTATGCTGATGGACCATCCTGGAAGGAGTGGTGGGAGGATTTGTCACTGACACCTGAATAAGCTGTGGCTGCTCTTCACAATGATGTCTCCATCTCCTGTAGTGAAGAAGGACTAGGGAAAACAGAACTGGTTTTTACTGAGCAAGAGGGACTTTCTGCCTAAAACGTCAAAGAGAAAAGTAGTTTAAATATTGGGGCCCCAACCCCAAAACTTTAGAACTCTTTTGGACTAAGGAACATGCCAAGAAAAAGGTCTGGAAGAGTACTGCTTTTTTGCTGTGTGTTGCTTTGTTAGGTTGGCCTGATGTTGCTGCTTCTGTTTTGGGCAGTGAAAGGACTGGACTGAACTTTCGGCAGCTTATTTCCTGAGTTTCTCCAAGGGCTTGAGGTACAACTTGCCCCCTGTCCAAGAAGTCTCAGGAACATCAAAGACTTCAGGTTCACCTGCCAACAGCACTGGGAACTGTGTGTTTTGTGCTGCAACAGAAGAAAAACCAAGCTGACGCAGCTGCCAGCTCCGTGACCTGAAGGCACCGCACAGAGCACTGCCCCACACCACAACCCTGGTCTCGGTGACAAAGACGCCACCAAGCCGCTGCTTGCACCGTGACCTGAGGGCACCCCAATTCACACTGCCTTGCTTCACATCACGACCCTGGTCTCCCCAATAATGACGCTCCATGCCGACATCGATCACACTGCCTGTACCGTGGCCTGGGGGCACCTCTCATAAGTTACTTGACGCACCGCCCCGTCCCTCATCGCAGCCTTGACCCACCGACGCCATCGACTCCAGATCGTCAACTGATGCCTGCACCGTGACCTATGGGCCCTGCACACCACATTGACCCATCTCACACCGCAGCCTTGGGTCTACTGACAACAGCGCTTCAGCAATGTCGATGATGCTGCCTGCCCCGTGACCTGCAAGCACCGCCCCACTTTGCACCGCAGCCCTGTTCTCACCGACACCGTCACCGAGCCACTGCCTGCACTGTGACCTGAGGGCACCGCACCCTGCACCGATCCACTTCACCACAGCCCTAACACAGCTCCTGACTTCAACCGCACGGAGTTCGATCTGCAACGCATGTGACTTCAAGGGCCCGATGACTCCTGCACTGACCTCCGGGACTGATGCCTGCCGATGAAGCCGCCACTTCGGAGCTCATTGCAAGGTCCTCGACGCTCTGCATTTCCAAGGTACTGTTTGCGGGGATTCCCGACACCGTAGCTGGCCTGCGACCTTGCGGTCAGCCTGAACTGTCAGATTTGTTTTCTCTCTACACTGTGATAGCCCCAGACGGAGCTATCGACTTCAAGGAACTATATTCTAAGTTGATTCTAGCAATATTCATATCCCTATTACTGTGTGTTGGATTTTCATCGTTTTGGTCTTGTTTTGCACAGATAAATATTAGCTATTTTTCTAAAACTGGTGTGTGCTTTTGTAGTGTCTTCACTGTATTACTGTGTGTTATGTGCAAATGCTTTACACATTGCCTCTGAGATAAGCTTGACTGCTCGTGCCAAGCTATCAAGGGGGTGAGCAGGGGTTATTTTAGAAGTGTAATCCCCCTTACCTTGACTAGAAGGTAGGGCACCCTTCAATCGGGTACAAACCTGCCAACCAAAGAGACCCCCATTTCTAACATCAGGTTTTAAAAAAAATGTCAAATGGAGACACAAATAGTGAAGTTACAATGAAGAGATAGAGATATATATAATTAAAAAGGAGGCATAGAAAATGTTTCAAGCGTAATTGTTCGAAGGCCTTTGCCATTTGACTTGTCAGATCAACAGAAAATTTCACAAAGGTGGGAAAAATAGAGAAGAAAATTCAAGCATTTTTTTTTAAGGCTACATGCAAACAGAATACTGATGAAAATGCAAGTGATCTGCTGCTTAACTTGGTAGGTGAGGATTTACAGGATTTGATAGAGACGTTTCCTGAACAAGAAAAAACTACATACAGAGGTCTCATTAAATGTCTCAATGACAGGTTTGATCCACAAAGAAATTTGGATTTTGAAAGGTATAATTTTAGTGTATGTTTTCAGAATGAGGATGAGTTCATGGACAAATATGTAACAAGATGAAGGAAACCGATCACTTTTTATGAATTTTAGAAATTCAACAATGAAGAGGAGATAAGGCAAAGGATATTTCAAGGATGTTGTTCTGAAAAGTTCAGGAAAAAGTTGATAGAGAAAATGTATGACTTAGACAATTTTACGCATGGCTAGAACAGAAACAAAAGCATGCTACTAATATGGAACAAGTGCGACAAATGTCAAGGAAAGAAGTTAATACAGAAAGAGCAGTTGGACAAGATAAAGAAAAGAGGTCTTGCTATAGCTGTGGATTGCAATTCCCACATTTAAAGGTTTGTCCAGCACTAGTTCAACAGTGTAGGCAATGTGCAAAATATAATCACTTTGCAAGTGTATGCAGGTTTAAGTGAGGTAAAAAAAAACCTGGAACAAAGTATACTTGAAACTAAAAAGAAGGTAGGGAACATTAAATATCTGAGACATATGCAAAGTGTTGAACATGATTATGAGGATGAAGAGGCTGAACAATCAGAAAGGTTATCCATGATGGCAGAAGAAGGTGAATTCAAACAAATTAACATGATCAGAAGAGAGGACATAAAGAAAACAACATCTGTGGACATTGGAGTTGGCTTTCAAAAAGTTCCTTTTGTGCTGGATAGTGGAGCAACCTGTAATATAATGTGCATTACTGAGTATCAGAAGATGGAAAAACAACCATCTCCAAGTCCTTCACATGTCAGTGTTTTCCAATGGGGAGCAAAGCATCCAGTTTTATGTTTAGGAAAGTTTGAAGAAATTGTGCAGTATGGTGAGAAATCTAGCAGGGAAGATATACATGTATTAGAAGGTGAAGTTCCTGGCCTGTGTCTGCTAAGCAACATCACAGCTCAGATTATGGGTCTGTTAGCAAAACAAATAATCCTTTCCTAAGCCAGTATCCAGAATTATTTACAGGACTAGGAAAGCTGAAAGACAAGGGAATCCCTTTACACATTAATGAAGCTGTGAAACCTATAGCGCAAGTGCACAGAAGAGTTCCAATACATTTACAGACAAAAGTAGAAAAAGAGATAAACTCGCTTCTTCAACAAGATACTAGTGAGCCAGTTTCTGGGGAAATGCCATGGATATCGCCGATTGTTGTAGTTCTGAAAAAAGATACAGAGGATATCAGAATATGTGTGGATATGCGAGTGGCCAATATAGCGATTGAAACAGAGAGGCATCCAGGATCGCATTTAAATGATATTAGTAATAATAGTAATATTAGTGGCGCAACAATTTTTTCAAAATTAGACCTATATAAAGGATACCATGAATTAGAATTCTAGATATATAACATTTTCGACTCATTTTTGATTATTTAAGTACAAAAGATTGAATTTTGGCATATGTTCAGCTGCGGAATTTTTTAAGGAAATCATAAAAAATATAATAAGACCAGTAAGGAATGCTATGAACTACAGTGATGACATTTTGATATTTGGAAAAACACAAAATGAACATGATCAAGCATTAAACAAAGTATGTCAACAAATTGTGAGAGCAGGTCTAACACAAGTTAGGAAAATGTGATATAAATAAATCTGAATTAACATTTTATACCCATATATTTTCTTGAGATGGAATGAGACCTGATCCTAAAAAGATATTGTCTTTAAATTCAACTCATATCCCCAAAGATGTGTCTGAACTACGTTCATTTTTGGGAATGGTCAGTTACTGCTCACGTTATATAAAAATCTATGCCACTATAAGTACACTGCTTAGAGAGCTAATGAAAAAAGATCGGAAATTCATTTGGAATGTGGATTGTGAGCATGCTTTTAAACAAATAAAAGACGGCATATTGACTGCCGCCAATCTGAAACATTTTGATCTGAAATTATGCACTGAAGCAGTAGTGGAAGCTAGTCCTGTAGGACTTGGTGCAATGTTGGTGCAACACAAGCCTGGCAGAGAAACCCCTCGGTATGCGATTTCACATGCCAGTGAAAGTCTTTCTGATGTTGAACGGAGATACTCGCAGCCCGAAAAAGAAAGTCTTGCAGTAGTCTGGGCTTGTAAGCATTATCATGATTCTGTAAATGGGAAGCCATTTGTTATAATAACAGATCATCAAGCGCTAGTAGCAATTTATTGAAACCCAAAATTTAAGATGCCACCATGTATTGAAAGATGGGGAATGCGACTGATGGATTATGATTTTAAGATCGTTCATAAACCAGGGAAAGACTTTAATCCAGCAGATTATTTGTCTAGGCACCCTACTAAAATAGCGACACAAGAACATTCGCAGGCAGAAGAGTACATATGCTTTATTATCAGGTCTACAGTGCAAAGAGGTAAAATGAGAACTACCACTCAATGGAGGGATGGATTTGCAGCAAATGTGTTGCATGGTATGTCATTGTGTTCCTTATGATGTATTTAGAATGTAGGAATAAACAGTGTTGAGCTGTTGGTCAGAGGTCGTGCTTCATTTCTCTCCACCGGTGGGCCATATTTGACACTTGAAATAAACGTCGCCCTAATACATTATTTTTCCGGGGCATTTATTGATATTTACAGTGGCAACAGCGATGGGATCCGAACCCAAACGTGCAAAGCACAATAGTTTAGCAATTGTCTGAGGAGACACCAGAAGGCAGACCTGGTCAGGCCAAAATAAGAGGTTCACAGGATACTTGGAGGCACTGGCCGTGCAGCCTGTGATTGACATATATGGCTATGGTTGAGTTCCCAGAGCCTAACATACACATGCAGCGATGTGACAGGTATGATTACCAAATTTTGAATACTTTGGCAATTTCTTGAATTGAGGGACACTGGAACATAGCCTGTCCCACAGAACAGCACCTGTGCAACTATCACTGACGACCACTGGTGTGCAAAAGTGTAGAGGGGACAAAAAGGTTTAGGACTTTGACAGGATGGCCCTATGTAAAAGGCACAGAGATTCCAAGTGCAACTTATGCTGCACAAACATCCAGCAGCACTGTAAGAGTTAAATGGTGACAACTGTAGTAGCGCCTGACAGCTCTGGTATAATAGGGAGAAAATGAGGGAACATTCCAGTGGGATAAAGAAACTTTGACTCAGGGTGGTTCACCTCCTGTCTCTCTTAAGAGGCTGTTAGTTGCTACAACAAGGGAATCTGATGGTGGTGCTTTGAACAATATTGGGCAAAGGAGCCAAGAAAAACAGAAGAGGATGAATGTAAGAAATTGGGTTAGTAGTTACGAAGGATGAGAGACCTTCACAAGTAATAGGTTCACAATTGTCTCCTTTCGTGGAATCAACTACCCGATTGTAGCACTTGCCACTCAGGATAGCGAAGCAGAGCAGTCCAAGACCTACTCAGGTGAGGTAGTGTTGACTAGCAATCCTAATTTGCTGATGCAGAACAATATTCAATAAATTATTGTAGTCAGTGGTTATTCTTTTAAAAAGGAAAAGTACTTTACTACATACACTACTAAATACTATGCATTAAATTACAAATATATACATCAGGTACATGGAAATACCTTTGGTGACACCCTCATATCACATTACACCCCTAGTTGGTCCTGAACCCCAGAGCCACAATACCCCCCACCTATAACAGATGTCAAATCACAATATAAAAGGGTGTCATTAGACATAAGGCAGTCCTACTGGCTTTGTCAGGAGTTCACAACATTAATAACAATATTGACAGGTTAGACCTTATCAATGTATTTGTGAGAGTATCACTACTTTAAAAAATCAACAACGTCATGTTTCAATTTTATAACACCATGAAAATGAGTAAGCACAGTATTAATAATCAATAGTGTTTGCTGTTTAATATTAATACTGTCAACAAAGCATTTGAATTCAAATCAAAATGTGCCTCAAAGTCTTTCTTTACAATCTACAGACCACTGACCACAGTCATTGACCTAAACACAAAAGGCTCCCATACTCGGGAGCCCAAGAACAAAAGTTCCAGCTCTGGGAGGGCTTGACATAAGTGACAACATCTCCTGGGGGGTCACCATTTCAATACCCACAGAGATGAGGTTAGTTTTTGCGAAACCTTTCCTGGGAGGCTGCTGCAACTTCTGCAGCCTCCCCCCCCCTCCGCCCCACACAACACATGGGTAAACAGGTGGTTGTGCCCATGCCCCTCCATGGGACACCACAGAGGACAGATATTCTCAGCCCCCCTCAGGGGCATTATAGAGCGCTTCTTTCGTGACTGGTGCATTTTTGATGAGCGGCTCGCCTGCTCTTTATTTCCCAAGCAGCCTTAGGTCATGCAACGTTTTCTTTTATTGCCTCTTTTTTCTGGGTTTTGTGGTCCTACTAGGGACGTTCACAGGCTTAGGAACTCATTGTGGGCTGCAGGGTGACCTTCACGATCAGCTGACTCCCCACATACAGCTTCCGTGCTGCACAGGAGCGGCCATCTACCTGCCTGCTCACACCATGGTGGGAACAACTCCTCTTCTGCTCCTGCCAGTGGGTAGGAGCTACATAATGTCCCTTGACTGAGGTGAGAGTGGGCAGCGATTGCAGAGTCCAGCATTACCCCCCCTGCAAGCCAGGGAACATAGGCGGGCAACATGAACGACTCTAGGCGGGCTTCTCCCTTTATGGTCTTTTTTGTGCATTGCCCCCGGGGAGATGAAGGTACCTGGGGCAAACCTGATTCACTGAGGGGGCTCACACATGCCCAGAAAATTACTTAAGTGACGATACACAGATCCCTGGGCCCTGGTCCACCCCAGGTAATGAGGAGAAATAGCAGTGGGGTGCTATGCACTATTTTTTGTGCTTCTTTTCTTTAAAGCAGCATATCTATAGCCCTGTGGCCAGGCATAGCTGCAAAAGGATTTTTATCTGGCCTCTAAAAGTGCACATTTAGTGGGGAGCTGGATTTTTGTGCTCCCCTCTGTCACTCAACTCCTGCTGGTGGGGGCATCTTGCACTGCTCGTGCACAATCAGTCAGCAGAACAAGCTATTTGCCGCACTCCCCTGGGCCTCCTGGCATCTTCAATGTCACCTAGGTGGCAGTGGAGTCCAGGTCCTTCCCCCGAGCACACAGAAAAAAGAAAAATTAGGAGAAATAAAGGTATTTTTCCTCGTTGCGCCTCCCTTACGCCTCACCTGAGGAGGTGTAGGAATCTGATGTATTCCCAGGTTTAGTAAATCTTTTAAATCCAGGAATGCTTCAGGTTCCATGGATATTGCGTGGGAACAGGGTAATGCGTGGAAGGGGGCCATATTTACAAGCCAGGTAAATATGGCCTGGTGGCTTTACATGGCCTTGTAAATATGGGCATGCACATTGTGCCCGTGGTGCGTCCAAAAAAGTGACACATTGGCGGTGCAATGGGCTTGTGAATAAGTCCCAAAGTCCTTAATCCATCCTTGCAGGGCATCAGGTAACTTCTCCTTTCAGTTGGGCATGCTTTTGCTGTGGTCACTCCCAGGTCCAGGCTCTTCTCAACTGTCTCTCTCTTTTGCATGGCTTTTAAGAGGGGGGGGGGGGGGTGAAAAGTTTAGGGGCCAGGCACTTCTGGCCAGTCCAACTATGCCACATCATACCTCCACCCCAACCCAAACCTCTTCCATAGCCGTCTGGAACAATCCAAGATGCTGACTTCATAGCGTCATTACTTGGTTCCTTCCACTGCTTACTTTTCAGGCACTACTTTTTTAGGTCGAAGCCTACCAGATTGCACAGCTGTCTGGTTTAAAAAAGACATCTTGGGGACATTCAGAAAGCTTCTGTGGGAATACATTCCACCCGTTGCTTTGTAACTCACATTTTATGGCTTTTGATTTGCTTTAGGCTGTCCAGGTTTAGTTTGTCCCTCCAAAGGAGCAAATTCCTTTTCACACTACCTCTCCTTGTATTCTCCCACAAGCAGCTCCTTTCTGAAAACAGGCCTGTAAATCTTGTTCTTATCTTGTCACATTTGCTGTGCATTCAAAGACGGGTCAAATATCAGGCTCTGTCTTCCGAGGGAGCTTGGGGTTTACTTTTCTTTCTCTGACTTCAAAGTGAGAGGATTTATGTGACAATCTTGCTGGGTATATGAAAAGGTTTTTTTCTAGCACACAACATTTAAGTGCAATGTGAAAGTAATTCAGAATATATCAGAATTAGCAAAGCACAGATGAAGCACATTTTTTTGTTAATTCTGAAGTGTGTTGGCAACAAATACTTTAATATAAACAAAACAATACAGTAGGTGATGCCATTTCCACACGACTGTTTTTGCTCTGTATAGTTTACGACTGCAATAGATAAGACTGATCCCATCCTTAGCAAAAAGACCCTCCGCGCCAGGATACCCTCACATGTGATTAGCCGTGCTTTACAAATCCTGTTTGATTCGTAAAACATATATCTGTGCAAATGTAATGGTCATTTCAATTGAAAATGTGTTGTCTGTAGTGAAAGTGTGCTACCACACCGTCGGGGGCGGACGGGCCATAGCAGGCACCGGGTGTTTCCCTGGTGGGCCTCCAGGGTGGGGGCCGGTTTTGGGCCCCTGGGGGGCCGTTTTTGTTACCGTGGGCCGGCAATATCGGCCCCCTGTAACAAAATCGGCCAAAACCGGCCCTAACAAACATCTCGGTTGCAAACCTGGGGCCGGCCGAGCAGTTTGCCAGGGCCGGTTTTGCTTCCCCGTCCGGCCCTGCACACCATGCATACTCCACTCTAATCCACACCATTCCTTTTTACACCACGCAGCTGCACTCTACTCTAAACCACTCCACTCTGTACTAATCCACTCTATGCCAATCCACTGTACACCACTCTAATCTACACTGCACTCTATGCCACAGTACTCTGCACCACTTTACGTCACTGCACTCTACCCTGCACCAGTCCTTTTTATGCCACTTCACTCTACTCTGAAACAATCTACTCTGAACCACTGCACTTGATGCCTATGCACTGTATGCCACTGCACTCTGAACCACTTTAGTCTACGTCAATGCGCTCTACTCTGCAACACTGCACTATCTGCCACTGAACTCTATGCTACTCTACTCTGCTCTGCACCACTGCACTCTATGCCACTCTACACTGCACCATTACACTCTGTACAATAGCACTTCATGCCACTGCACTCTACTATGTACCACTCTAATCTACACCACTGCATTCTACAAAGCTGTATTGTACACTATTTAATTCTATGCCACTGCACTCTACGCCACTATACACTACATTAGTGCACTCCACTGTATGCCACTGCACTCTACTCTGCACCACTGTACTCAGGCCAATGCACTCTACTCTGCACTCCTGCATTCTATGCCAATGCAGTCTACGACACTGCACTCTACAGCACTTTACTGTACTCTGCACTGCTGCACTCTATGCCACTCTGCTCTGCATCACTGCACTCCAAGCCCCTCTACTCTGAACCACACCACTCTGCAACACTGTACTCTATGCCACTGCTCTCTACTATGCAACACTCTAATCTACACCACTGCATTCTACGCTGCTAAATTCTATGCTGCTTCTATGCTGCTGCATTCTATGCCACTATACTCTGCAACACTCTACGCCAATGCATTCTACACCAGTCCACTCCTCCTCGACCTATCAGCGGCGTTCGACACAGTCTCCCACCGCACCCTAATACGCAGACTCTACGACGCAGGAATCCAGGACAAGGCCCTCGACTGGATCCACTCCTTCCTCTCCGGCAGGACGCAGCGGGTCAGACTCCCCCTTCCTCTCAGACCCCACACCTACCACCTGCGGAGTCCCCCAGGGCTCCTCCCTCAGCCCGACGCTCTTCAACGTCTACATGGCTCCACTCGCCCCCATCGTCAGAACCTACGGACTCAACATTGTGTCATACGCAGACGACACCCAGCTCATCCTCTCCCTATCCAACGAGCCCAACACCGCCAGACGCAACTTTCGAGAAGGCATGGAAGCCGTCGCCAAATGGATGAAAAACAGCTGCCTACAACTAAACACCAACAAAACAGAAGTACTCATCATGGGCCCAAACCCCGATGCCTGGAGCGACACCTGGTGGCCCCCCGCCCTCGGAAACCCGCCAACCCCCACGGACCACGCACGCAACCTAGGAATCATCCTGGACTCAGAGCTCAAAATGGACCGCCAGATCAACTCGGTCTCGTCTTCCTGCTTCCACACCCTCCGCCTCCTTCGTAAGACCTTCAAATGGATCCCCTCGAACACTGAAAGACCGTCACTCACGCCCTGGTCACCAGCAGACTCGACTACGGCAACGCACTCTACGCCGGAATAAACAAAAACCTCACCCGCAAGCTACAGAACATCCAGAACGCCGCCGCAAGACTGGTCCTCAACCTGCCAAAACACTGCCACATCTCCCAGCACCTGCGCACACTCCACTGGCTCCCTGTCGAGGCCGTGTGCTGTGGCCCCCTCTGACGCCCCTGACTGGTGGCACAGCATGATAGACCTTGTGAGAGCAACTGCAGGGGCCCCGGAGCACCGTGGCGCATCTAGCAGGAGTGCAGTGGGGCCGCAGTGGTGATCTTTGCGCGCGAGGCGGCAGCGGCGGCTGCGGCCCTGTGGTGCGCTTGACCCCCTTTGGACGGCTACGGGTGGGTCCCCGCCTGAGGGGCCAATCATTACCGCTACAGGACTGGACCTTGGCGTTGGGGAGCCCCTTGTGGTGCCCTATTGATTGCTGCGAACAGGGAGGCCCCTGAGAGCTCCAAGGTAACACCCGAGCTGAGCTGAGTTGATGCTGGAGGCCTGGGGGGGCCTGCCGGTGGAGGGCCTGGGCGGCCTGCGGTGACCTCACTGGGACCGGAGAGAAGCGATGGGCTCGGCCCGGGGCGGCAACGCGCTGGATCGCCTGGTGGAGTGCCCCGGAGAGAAACTGAGACTGGGAATCAGATCATGGCCTGGTGGACCACGCGGATCATGGCCGAAGTGGACAAGCGCATCCCGGCAAGACCCGGGCTGGGATACCGGTCCCGAAGAAATGCTTAAACCTGGGGTCTGCTGCATACCGTGAGGTCCGCCTGTGAGGCGGGGGGCGACCTGGGTGGGCCGCTCTGGAGAGTTGCACCACGCACTGGTTTGAGGTGCGAAGCCTGCCCTCCTTACCGGCCCTGTTTGCGGGGCGCCCTGACCTCTCTGTACATCACCTTGAGAGGGCGTAGCCACAGTCTAGTGGGACATTGACAGAATGGGCAAGCCTAGGGGCCGCCAGACTGGGACTCCTCAAGATCTGGAAGACAGTGCACAGGAACAATCGCAACCTCCCCCGGAGGATCAGGTACAGGAACAACTTAGTAAAATTCTGGAGGCCATAGCAGACACGAAGGCTACCCTCCACCAGGACATTAGCACTGTTGCGGTGGGACTCGGCCTGCTGCGGGAGGAACACAAGAAACTGTCGGAGAGGGTTAAAGAGAACGAGTCGAATGTCGCGGACCTAGCGCCGGCGCAGAAGGCGTTGGAGCAACAGATGGGGGCCCTTACGGACATGGTGTGCCTATTAGAACGCAGGGCAGAGGATGCCGAGGGGCGCAATAGAAGAAACAACATCAGAGTCCTGGGCCTGCCGGAAGGGACGGGAGGCAGCGACATGGTGTCCTTCTTGCAGCACTGGCTCAGGAGCGTAGTGGCGCCGGAGGGCTTGTCCACCTTTTACACGCTGGGGAGGGCCCATAGGGTACCGGCTAAGCCATTGGCCCCGGGGAGGCCTCCGAGACCTGTGGTGGCCCGATTACTTCACTTCCATGACAGAGACCTCCTCCTGCAAAAGGCGAGAGCAGAGGGCCTCCTCATAGATAACAGTAAGGTTTCCCTTTTTCCGGACTACACACTGGAAGTGCAGAGGAAGCGGGCCTCCTACCTGGAGGTCAAAAAGGCGTTGAGGGTCTCCAGTACTCTCTGATGTTCCCGGCCCGCCTGTGTATAATGCTGGAGGGGAACACTTACTACTTTGATTGTCCAAAAGACACCTGGGACTGGTTGGAGACCTACAGGGGCGAGACGCCACGTGACAGGGGCCCTGGCGCGGTTGGACGGAAGGCCACAGAACTTGGGAAACACCCGAGACGACGACTTCGCAGGGGGACCTCGAAGAAGCCGTCCTCATCGCAGACGGAGAAAGAGAGAGCTGAGCATTACAGGCTGTGGCGGCACTGATGCAGGGTCGGAGCTCTACCCCGGAGGCCGAGGCCGGCTCCTCGAAAGATACAGCGGACAATGATACGGACACCTCCCACAGTGATAGTGTGAAGCTGCTAGTGGTGACCCCGAATACAGCAAACGATATTATTTGACTTCCTTGGTGAGCTAAGGGACCTATGGCTTACAGAGGGGCACTGTCCGATAACTGGCGGTTCTAGACCCCGGCTGCTTTCTTCTACATGGGGCTGATGCGCTCTGATTGGTGAGAGCGTCCTAATTTAAGCTTGCTTTGCTAACCCCCGTTGAGTGCCATACTAAGGTAGGGCCTCATTTGATATCACGTTTGGGTGGCTGACCGTTGTCGGACTGCCCTGGGGTCGGGGAGTTGACCATCATAAGGGTCCTTTTGTTGGGTTTGTTTGGTTTTTGAAGCTTGCAGAGGGATGGGATGGTATTGAACCGGGGAAGCCACTAGGGGGGGGGAGTCCCGCTCTGTGAACTGCTTGGTGACACCGTACGCACATGGCAGAGGCCCGTAATGTTATACGGTTCCTAACATGGAACATCAGAGGAATGGGGTCTATGGTAAAGCGCCATAGCATTTATTCATAACTGAGGCGTAGAGACATCCATATAGCGTTCCTTCAGGAAAACCATTTAAATAGTGAGGAAGTGGCGAAGTTGAAACGGCGATGGAGGGGCCAGGTTTTTGCGACCACCAGAGGGCTGCTGTTATGGGTCAAGCCGGGGGTCCCTTTTGCTGTAGAGCGGACGTGGCTTGATGCAGGAGGCCGATACGCATTGGCCACAGGGAGACTGGCGGGTCAGGTGGTCACCCTAGGTAACATTTACGCTCTTAATCAAGACCAGATTGGCTTCCTGGACTCCCTCTCTGCTGTGTTAGCTGATGGCCTGAGGGGCAACCTGATACTTGGGGGGGGGGGGACTTCAATTGTGTAGCAGACGTGGACACTGACCGGTCTCACCCTCCCTTTATGGGATCTCAGCCACGCCGCACAGCCTCGGGATTTCGAGCATGGGCCGCACACTGGGACCTTGAAGACACTTGGTGGTTACAACATCATAGTGCAAGGGAGTTCTCTTTCTTTTCACCAGTGCACCAAGTACACAAGCGCCTAGACATGTTCTTGTGCTCCCCAGCCTTCAACAGCCCCATTAAACACACAGAATACTTAGGTCGTACACTATCGGATCATAGTCCCCTGGTAATGACACCTACCTCTCGGACGGTGCCCTCCGATCCCCACATGGAGATTTAACCCGGCATTGCTTGACGATGTACCCTTTCATGCATCACTGCATACACTCCTAGATTCATACTTCCCCATCAACGCCAATACTGCATCCTCCTCTCAAGTGGAGTGGGCGGCATTTAAAGTAGTAGTACGGGGCCACTGCATGGGGCAGGCGGCGGGAGCCTACAGGGAGCTTCGGCGGGAAATACTGGAGTTGGAAGGGAGCATCCGTAGACTTGATAATGTCCAGGGTACTGGCGACGCAGCCCGGGTGGCGCTGCAGGAAGCGCGGGCAAAGTATAACGATGCTCTGGGGCAACTGCATTGTTATAACCACAAAGAATATTTAGATAAAGTGCAGAGGGAGGAAGGAAAAGCGGCCCGTTTTTTAGCAAGGTTAATTAGACCTGAATTAGGAGGATCCCCAGTCACGCAAATTGGCTTGGACACTGGGGAGATGGTGTACGCCCCAGATGAGATTAATGACTCCTTTCTAACATATTATGAGCAATTATACACGGCCCGAGTGCAGCTACCCGGCTGGCCGTAAGAGAGTACCTGGACCCACTACAGCTCCGGGTGCTGGAGGAGGAGGACCAAGAAGAACTGGGGGAACCGGTAACCTTGCAGGAAATTAAAGCTGCCATTCATGCGTTGGCACCCGGTAAAACGCCAGGACCGGATGGCCTCCCGGCGGAATTTTATCAACGTTATGTGGATCTGTTAGCACCGCACTTAGTCCGATTGTATGCTGACGCATATGAATCTGGGGAGCTGCCTGGCTCCACCCGGACATCCCTGGTGATTCCCCTCCCGAAATCCAAGAAGGCGGGGGTTAAAGATTATAGACCCCTCTCCATGTTTAATACGGATTTCCAGATCTTAAGTAAAGTACTGGCCGGTAGGTTAGCCCCCCCATGTGAAGGCATTAATCCACCCTGATCAGAATGGGTTTATCCCTTCCTGCAACACCTCTTATAACCTTCGCCGACTGTATTCTATTCTCTATCTTGTTGAAATCCCGACCAATCACCAGGCAGCAGTACTCTCTGTAGATCTAGAAAAAGCCTTTGATACGGTGGGGTGGGGATACCTGTATGAGGTGATGCTCCGTATGGGCCTGGGAGAGGAATGGGTGCGGTGGGTGCGGCTTTTATACGCTGCGCCTACAGCTAGGGTCAGAACGGGTAGAACGATCTCCAGAGAATATAAGGTAGCCCTGAGGGACTAGGCAGGGGTGTCCTCTGTCTCCCCTCCTATTTGCCCTGGCAATTAAACCCCTCGCTGCGAAATTTCGCCGGGTGGGAAAGGAATTGGACTGGCTATTGGAGGGCGGACGCACCATGTCTCCGTCTAAGCGGACGATTTGCTGCTTTACCTATCAGATGCGGTCGAAGGTACCTCAGCAGCTATACATATTCTAGAGGACTTTGCGTGCCTCTCGGGACTGCGAGTTAACAAGACCAAGACGTATCTGTTCCCGTTAGCAGGCCCTGCGCATAGACCCGACGCTTTGCTGGCCGACATTATATGGGCTCAGAATACGTTTAAATACCTAGGTATACAGGTATTCCACTCTCTGGAGGACTTGAAGGAGGGTAACCTGGGTAGAACGCTGTGCTCACTGCGTTCATGCGTACACTTTTGGCGTACACTGCAACTACCTATTATGGCCAGGATCTCCCTCTCTAAAATGGTCATGCTCCCGCGCTTACTGTACTGCTTTGTCAATCTCCCGGTCTTAATGCCCAGCAGTTGGTTCAGTCCCCTGAACTCCCTGCTGCGAGAGCTGGTGTGGGGGGATGGGCGTCCCAGGGTGTCTCTTCAAACGTTACAACACCCAATGTCGGCGGTCGGCTTAGGGGTACCAAACTTTGAGTATTATATGTTCGCTGCTCAGCTACATTGGCTGGCGCAATGTGTGGAGGGTGTGAACGAGGATGGAACATTTCTATCGCATCCGGAATCCCATCCTAGTCTAGTGATGGCAAAATTATTAATACCAAAAACGCCTACCCAGTATTGCTCAATGTTACAGCGCACAGCTTTCCAAACTTGGGGGCGATGCCAGGGCAGGGAGCGGCGACTTACAAAGTACACCCCCGTGCTGCCACTTGTGGGTCTGCCGCATGGCGATCCTCAGACTACATTCACGAGCGAGCAATTGGCCTGCTGGACGGAGGCAGGGTTGGACAGCGTCGGGGATTGCTTCCTGGATAAGTCCCTACTCCCGTTTATCAGCCTGGTGGAGGACTGCGGCCTTCCTCCAGGCCAGTTTCTGCAATATGAGGCCCTGGTATGCACATTTGCACAGTTATGGAGCAAGGGGAGAGATGAGCCAGAGACCCACCCGGTATTACACGCCTTATTCACGCTTGGGACAGTGGGGCACCCAGTGAAATGGTTCTATGTAGCTCTGCTATCAGCATTGGTCGGTCCCCTGAGCGAGCTGCGGGCGAAATGGGATAAGACTGGAGGCAGAGTGCTTACGGACGCAGAATGGCGCAGGGTCTTACGCTACCCTAAGAAGATCTCTCGCAATACACGCCTAATGTATATACAATTCAACTACACACACATGACATACATGACGCCGCACCGCCTTAATGTGACTTATGGGGGGCGAAGTCCGCCACTGCCCGAGATGCAGGCACCCAGATGCGGATTTTGGCCACATGACCTGAGATTGTCAAAGCTTGCGGCCTTTTTGGGAGGCTATACTCTGTAAGCTTAGAGAAGTTCTGGGCAGAGCATTGCCTCCCACAGCGCAGACTTGTTTACTAGGTCTCTTCCCCAGACCACCAAAGCGTAAAGTTGGGAACAGGCTGATAGATCTGGCGCTGGGTTTGGCTAAACGTCGAATTGCAATGGAATGGAAATCCTTACGAGGACCCCAATTTGAGGCCTGGAATAGAGACGTCATTATGTGGGCGGGGGCAGAAGGCAGGGCACTTAGCTGGGAGGAATCTAAAGGCATGAGGAAGCATCCAATAGCCGGGCTATGGAGGGAGGTGATGGCGAGCTGGGAAAACCCAGAGGGATGTGTTTCTCATGGGACGGACTCAGACTCAGGACAGGGACCCCGCTCTGCAGATGCATAACCTGAGACCCTCACTGAGCCCTTCGATAGCACCGGGTGCTCGCCCGATGGGTGTTCGACTGAGGGAATACAAACGATGGTAACTTACCACTTCAACACAATGAGCTTGCTGATAATTGGGAGCTCCTCCCCCTCCCAGTACATGTGGGGGGTCCCATTCCGGCACGACACCCCTTAACACATGCTACGCTAGCTACGATATGATTCCCCCCCTCTGCACACAGCTCATCTATTTCGTTACTGTTTACATTAGGTTTTCCTTTTTCTTTTTAATTAGGTGTGTTTTGTAAACAAATGGAGTAACATTGCGGTAAATGTGCAAGTTATATTGATATTCAGGACTGTTGATGGTAACTCATCTGTAATTACTTGCGAACAAATTGTGGTAGGACCTGTATTGAGAAAGATGGTAACTGATTAAAGGTGGCAGTTATATGTCGGACAATTGTTGGAGTGTAACCCACTGACCATAGGGACTGCTAGAGATACCACTGGGCTTGCTCCCTGGTTCTGTCTTCGGATCTGTAGGTACCTCTCCCTGCAATGTAATACCACCACCGCTAGGTAACTTGTTTCTAAATATGCTGATGTTTGAACCATGGAACGTATGTTGAATGTTTACAAATGCAAATACTTTAAAAAAAAGAAGTTTAGCATCTAGAGGGTTAAATTCATGTAAGGAGTCAGATCCTAACACTTGGGTGTGATGGGCATGTCAGGGCTGAAGATAGTTGTAAAATGTAGATATTCGCCAGCTTTGATGGTCAGAAAATCTGGATTTTATTAAAGACGCAGAGGCTAATATTATTGCAATCTTCCTTTAATTGCCACCGCTCAGCCACTTTAAAGAACTTAGAACACTTACAATGAAGAATTCTCATCTAATAAAAGGTCAGAATCCTCTGACCTCTTCCTTTTTTATATTAATACATCTCATATAACCATAAACTTGTTTTCCAGAAAATTTCCAAAATCAACAAGAAACCATAAAACAAGTCCATAATCCGCCTTCATGAAGGAAGCCCTCTAATACTCCAAGAAGTCCATATCATGGATAATTTTGCTCTTCCTCATCCTCCTTGTTTATCATTGACCACGTCCTACAAAAAAATATATACACATGAAAAACAGGGTTGGGTGTAGAGAGGGAATAGTATTAGCCTCTGTGTCCAGATTTTCTGACCATCAAAGCTGGAGGAAATCTACATTTCATGTCAAGACCGGTGGCTAACATTATTGCAAGTTCAAAGCTTTTTTAAAAAACAACACGCTGCATTCTCAACAGGCTTGAAGTAGAATTTGCAAAATACTGAATCATTCGACCAATCAGCACATCTCAAAATGTCTTTTAATGCGCCCCTAGCATAAAGGCTTGTGAAGCAGATGCACCTCTCACGGAATGTGCTCCAAACATACTCACATCCACACCCACATTACTCACCACCTCTTTCACCCATCTCGCTAGGGTTGGAGACGACACACTCCTATGAGGATTCCTAAATTATATCAACAATTGTTTCACATCCGTAGCTCTCAAGTGCAAGGTTCTTCCTTCATACTCTTTCACACAACGAACCTCGCATAAATTTTCGTGGTCATCGAAATAAGGGTAAAATATAGCATATGAATTTGTCTTTGTTCTTCTGTTTAAATAAAAACACATCCCCTCTGGAGAAAAAAATCCTGCTTGAAATCTCTAAAGCTCTAACGTCTGAAACTCTTCTGAAGGAAACTAAGCATAACAAAACTGTTAGCTTTTGAGATCAAGATATCAGATTTAATAAATTGTTTGCCCCCAGTCCAACCAAGTACCTCATCACCTTTGTCACATCCCAAACAGAGTTATATCTAGAAACTGGCGATTTTGATATTCTTGTACTCCTCATAAGCCTTTTCACCAGGACATCCTGGCCCACTGAAAATAAATTTATAAGAGTATGACCAGCAGCAATTGCTGACCGGTGAACATTACTTGTCCTATAAGACAATCCTCTTGCAAACATTTCAGACAATTCACTATTTCCACGATATCCACTGAAATGGGATCAAAATCTCTCTCCACACACCAGTAAACCCATTTCTTCCATGCCAATCTATATGTCTCACGGGATCCCGGCGCCCAAGACTCCTTGATAAGTTGAGATGCTGCCTGTGAAAGTCCTGATACCTCCCAAACTCTCCTGAAATTTTCCATCCCATCAATCTCAACTGCTCCTCTATTGTCAGATTGTGTAGTTCACCTGCTGGACCCACTAGGATCTCTGGAAACATAGGCAACATAATTGGATAATCTACCAACATTTCTAGCAAAATAGGGTACCACACTTGTGACTTCCAAAGCGGTGTCACCAACACCACTGTCTCTTTCCACCTGCAAGCCAACATAGCTACTCGTGTTATCATTGAAAAAGGAGGAAAAGCATAACCCTTCAGACACCTCCGTTCCTGTCTGAAAGCATCTATTCCAGCTGACTCCGGATCCGGTCGCCAACTGTAAAACATCTTCAACTGAGTATTCAATCTGTCCGCAAATAGATCCACCTGAAAAGGGCCCCATATTTCCATCAATTTTAAGAAAACTGCTCTGTCCAAAGTCCAGTTGCTTAAGTCTCTGTGATTCCTTGAAAACCAATCTGCCTCCGTATTGCTCAAACCAGGGATATGTTCCACCTTAACTACAATGTTCTGTTTTAAACAATATTCCCAAAACACCTTTGCCAAATCTGCTAAATCCTTTGATTTTGGACCCCTAACTTGTTTACATACCTCACAGCAGACACATTGTCCATCCGCAATACAATTGAACACTTCGCATTGTCTTTTGTAAAGCTTTTTTATCACAAAGGAACCTGTCAAAATTTCTGAACAATTTATGTGCAAATTCCTCTCTCTCTCTGACCACAAACCACCTGTAGAAGTTTGGCCACAAGCTGCCCTCTAACCTGTCAAGCATCTGATTCTATAACCAGGTCTGGCGATGTCCCAAAAATGGCTCTCCCATTCCACGCCTCCATATTTTTTAACCACCAACCAAGTTCTTCCTTGGCATCCTCTGAATGAATCAACTCTTCTGAGTATCTCAACCCTTGTCTCAGGTGCTCGGTCTTTATTCTCTGGAGGGCATGATAATTCAAAGGTCCTGGAAAAATGGCTTGAATTGTAGAAGACAACAAGCCTACTACTCTCGCTAGCATCCTTAGTGAAATCTTTCCAAGCGCAAAATATTTCTTATTTCCATTTTTATACGTTTCAACTTTTCCCTTGGCAGTTTTAGTTGTCCCTGTACTGTGTTTATCATAAAACCTAAAAACTGAGTTACCTGACTGAACTAGACACGATTTCTTCCTGTTCACCTCAAAACCCAAATCCTCTAACAAAGATAGTGCCATAAGAGTATGTTCCAACACCCTAGATCTCTTCTGATCCATTAAAAGGATATTGTCTAGATATATGATCAGACGTACATCTCGTTCCCTCAGGTATGCTGCCACCGGCCGAAGTACTTTGGTGAAACACCAAGAGGCTGAGGATAGACCGAAAGGCAGGCACACAAACTTCCACATTCTTCCACCACACCTGAACTGCAGATATTTCTGATGGGGTCTCCAAATTGGAATTGCCAGACATGCGTTTTTTAAATCTAATCTGGTTAGCCAATCCCCTGACTGTAAAACATCCCTGATTAGATGCAAGCTTTCCATTTTTAAATGATGGTGTTCCACCCAGTTGTTCAACCTCTTCAAATTTATCACTGGTCTCATACCTTTGTCCTTTTTCTGTACTAAAATATATTGCTCACAAAACCCTTTTGAGTGTTTCTCACCTCAACAATAGCTCCTTTCTCTTCCAATTCTTTCACCTCCTTGTCCACCAATTCTGAGAGTTCCATACTGAACCTTATCATTTCTGGTATTTGATCCTGAACTGGTTCCTCCACAAAGTTTATGTGATATCCCTTCACCGTTTCCAACACCCACGGATCTCCTGTTACGTTTAACCAATTGTTGAAAAACTGAGCAAGTCTGCCGCCCAGTTTTTTGGGGATAAAAGAATGGTCTAGACTTACCTGATCCGCGAGCACGACGTTCTCCTCGCATTCCTCTTCCTCTGGTCCTTTCTCTCTGTGGGTAAAACCCCCCTGAGTGGCAAGAGGTTTGGTGTAGGTTAGGTCTAAACCCCCTTGAAAATGAGGTCCTTGTAATACCTTGACCCCGGCCGGGGAACCGACCTCTCGTTCGCCCGGCCCAGCCAAAAACCCGCCTGTCATACACTTTTTTAATCTCCCTTTGAGATTTTTGTATTGAACTAAAAGCACCCACATATCTTGACATTTCCTTAATGAATGCTTCTCCAAACAGTAAACCATTTGCCACTAGCCCTGCCTCATTTTTGGCTAGTTCAACCAGTTTAGGGTCTATTTTTAGGAGGATGCTTTTCCTTCTCTCTACTGAAATGGCAGTATTAGCGTTCCCTAAAAGGCAAATCGCTTGCTGTATCCATTCCCTTAGTTCCTCCACATTAAGGGATGTCTTTCCTACAAAAGCCTCCTCAGCCATTTCAAAGATTTTGGTTAATGGGCAAGTTAAGCCCAGTAATCTGTCCTGGCACATTCGCAACCCTTTATCTAATCCCTTCCTGGGATCTCGTCCTCCCTTTCCGATAAAAGCTATTATTTTTGGGTCCAAATCAGGAGTCTGCATCACTTTATTGGCCAACATAGGTCTACGGCACTCCGACCTGAGAAGTAATCTAACGTCTTTAGGGATTTCTTTCCTTAACCAAACTTGCACATATTCAGCAACATGTGCCAATGGTGCACATTCAGGTGAAAGCGGGTGCTTTATCAGCATGGGGTTAAACGTTAATCCCCCAAGAGGGTCTGTTAATGCCCCTTCCTCATCGCTAATTTTTTCTAAAATATCCTGTTTCTGTGTCACAACTGCCACATTATCTGAATCAAAGTCCGATGAGCAGCTCAACTCCACCTCTGCACTCCCCGAGGAGTCATCACAGTGCACAACTGTATGTTTGCATGCTGACATCGTTTCATTTGATCTCACTGGACCCTTACGTTGGTCCCCTTGTGTGTCCTCGACACCACCAATTTTCATACTGACTGAAATTTTATTTTTAGATTCATTAAATTTTCCTCTTTTAAGTTGACACACAGTATAATCTATGTTGTTGCGTTTTTTAGCTCACTTTACCTCCTTGTTTAATCTGGGAACCTTCCCCAGCAGACCAAAACCTTTCCTCCTCGCTTATAGCCCTTTTTTCCTGCAACAAGTTCTCCAACTTCCTGTCTATTTTAGCGTCCAGATCCTGTGTGAATTTCTGTAACATTCCTGTTAATTTATCTTCCAGAGATAAGACCAAACCGGTTGGACTACTTTCCTCACCCATATTTTGAAATCTGTTTACTTGCACTAAATAAGTTTCCTTTTTACATTAAATTAAAATAATGTTTATAACCCTTCAGGTGTTTCTTTTAGCGATCGCAGATGACAAGGTTTTCCCAACGGTTGGATTTCAATCGATAAACCCGTGCTGTCAAACTTGTTATAGAATAGAAAGTCAGAGGTTTCCTGAACCTTTAAAATGGACGCGCGATCCTTAAGTAAACGTGAAATGATGTCCAACATCTTGTCCTTCCTCTTTATCTATGACTATTCATGCCGACCGATCCCGAGGAGTTCCACCGCTCCTCGAGTAAACGGGACTAGGAAACCAGACCGAGCAGGAATAAGCGAGGCCGCCCAGGGTTACCGCTTGCCTACTGCTTACTGATGGCACCGGGCGTCCAGGCTGAGAGATCAGTACAGCCCGACGCTGCAGTATGGGACATAGCGCATGAGTGCTAGAAATGCACGGAGCGCTTGAAAACCACAGACTCGGGTAAATGACAGGACTCATGCCCAACGTCCGTCCTGGTAAGCACTCTTTATTATTTAAAAAGATTTTACTTTCCTAATTCGTACTACTTTGCTTACCTTCAAGTTTTAACCAAAATATTCATGGACTCCCTACTCATAGCATAGCTATTCAAAATATGAAAGAAATAAAATGTTCTAGAAATCGATCAGTCATGCTACTATGAAATGTAACACATAAATTGAAGCGTAACCTTGTTATCTCAGGACAGAAACTCGACATCATACTGATATAAACACTCGAGCCACATAAATAAGAGCAGCTATAAACGATATACTTATCTTCTCAGCGGCAGCCAAAAAACAGAAGGAAGAGGTCAGAGGATTCTGACCTTTTATTAGATGAGAATTCTTTATTGTAAGTGTTCTAAGTTCTTTAAAGTGGCTGAGCGGTGGCAATTAAAGGAAGATTGCAATAATGTTAGCCTCCGGTCTTGACATAAAATTGAGTTTTTGCCAGGGTGTATGTAGCCTGAAGGTCCTGAAAGGAGTGTATGTGCCTCCGGGGCCAGACGTCTCCCAACTGAGTGATACCAATTTTATCCCAGGTTTTAAAGCCCTGAAGCTTCGCCGCCTCCCCCAACCAGGTGCCATGCCAGAGAGGTGTCTGCTGTGTAAGTTTGCCATCCCATTGCACATGTCTAAGCGCAGCTCTCCAGGCAAGGAACACCACTTTAGTAACATGAGTCATGGTGGAAGGGATTGGATAGCCATAAAGCATGAATGAATGAATTACATTTCAGTTAATTAAAACCAGGCTTTGATCAGCAAGAGAAAATTACAATTAAAAACATGAATTTTGTGAAGCAATAGGAATAAGTTTAACAATAAAATAAACAGCGTAGAGAGTACTGATAGTCAAAGAATTCCACCTGTGGTTGGAGTTCACGTATCAATTCAATATAAAAGCTGTGTGTGTTGTCATGAAAAGTCCTTGGCCAAATTAGCAGCATGTTAAACATCACTGAAAGCTGGTCACAACCTTTTTTGGATAGAGGTCTAGTCAGGAGTGAAAAAATCCAGGCTCGCAGCGCTGGATATTCCGCCTTTCACAAGTACTGCACAGAAAATGGCTCCCAGTGGCAAAGTAGCCCATACCTCTAAAAAAAAAGTTTAAAGTTAAGGAAGAAAGTTCAGAAAAGAGAACTTTTTCTATTACAAGTCGTGCACGCCTGTCGAAAGGAATAATGTCTGCCGATTTGGTTTACTTAAAAGCTGTTCTGTGCCAGATATGCATTTTATTAACCTGGTCACAAGCAGAGGGTGCTCACAATTGAGGCAGAAGATGACCGCCTGGTGCAGGTGTGTTATGCAAGTTAAAAACAAGTCCATAGTCAATGTCTACAGTCATCAAGTAGCACCGATCAAGTGCAGAATACATGCATCAATGACTCAGGTTTATAATTTCAGAGTCTGAAGTAATTTTGCGCTGTTTTTTTTATTCCAGTGGCCATATTATACATAGAGCACTGGGGGCACAATGGACGTGTGTGCTCCAGGGGCACAAAGATATTATAGAAGGGGCTGCAGATGCTTGTGCATCCCCTTATGTAATACTTAAAGCGCTGGCAAGGATGAAGCGCTATCAGGAGAGGGTGTTTCTTTATTTGCAGGGGGACATGGCCCCATGCAAATGAGGGAATCACTGCCTCCGACCCATGCCATATTATGGATGCGGGTGCAGAGGTAAACATGCCCTTAGAAGGTGCACTGAAAGTGTGCCACAAAAAAGTGGCACACTTTCAGGGCGCCTCCTAAAGGCAACTCTCTGGAGGGTAGAAAGGGGCTCATATGGAACCCCCAGGCATCCCCCTGCAGGGGAGGGTGCATTCACTGAAAACTTTAAAGAAGCCGCTCCATATTGCACTTGCATGCGCTTCCCCAATGGCAGTGCAAGTTCACTTCTGCCCTGAGGGCAGCGCACTCTTTCTAATACAGTGCACAGTCCCTGTTGGCACCAGACGCATCTTTTGAAAGGTGCGCCATGGCGCAAACAGGGAAAGTGCGCCGTATATATAATACGGCCCCAGGAAGGTAAAAAATACAAGGTCAGAGTGTGCCTAAAAAGCAGCTGCATTAGCTTCAATTCATAGTAAGCTAGGGGATGTTGCTCTTTCTGCCTCTTGGCGACCAGTCTCTGGGCATCCTGACATACCACACACTCTGCACATAACCACATGGATTTATATTGTGTGGTCAAACCTAGTAACATTTTTTTCCAGCTTAGTTGTAGATCATATCCCACTACTTCAGCCAAATGCACCTGTCAGCCTGGTGGCATTTGGGTGGTCTTCCCCCAAACATTCTGCCTTACTCTTCCATTTTTTGCTGATCTTGTTTTGGTTGGCCTTAGCACTCTGTGCACTTTACCACTGCCAACCAGTGATAAAGTGTGTGTGCTCTCTTCTTTAAACATAGTAAAATTGGCACATTTAGTTTACTTGTAAGTCCCTAGTAAAGTGGTACTACAGGTATCCAGGGCCTGTAAATTAAATACTACTGGTGGGCCTGCAGCGCTGATTGTGCCACCCACGTAAGTAGCCCTTCTAACATGTCTCAGGCCTGCCATTGCAGCCTGTGTGTGCAGTTTTAAACTTTAAACTGCCATTTCGACCTGGCAAAATAAAACCTTTTGCCATGCCTAAACCTGCCTTTTCAAAACATATAAGACACCCAGAGGGGCTGCACTAAATAGCCCATATGGCAGAGTGCAGTGTATTTAAAAGGTTAGACGTGTACTTTTAATTTTTACATGTGCTGGTAGTGAAAAACTCTTAAAAGTAATTTTACACTAATGCAAGGCCTGCCTCTCACATAGGACAACATTGGGTTAACGTATTGCATTTAATAAGTGATAATTTTCAATTAGGAGCAGGTAGGAATGTCGAGTTTGGGGTCTAAAGAACTAGAATTTAAAACCCACTTTAATGGTAGAGCTGGGTTTTAAGTCACAATTCTGAAAATACCATTTTTAGAAAGTTAAGTATAGACCAAAGTATTGGATGGAATGCTTGCATTAACTTAGCCACTGGGAACTACTCGGGCCGCATCCCAGTCCATTGTTAATTTGCAAACCATGCCACCTCAGTTTGGACTCGGCTATATGCAAATCAGTCTTGACACTGCTCCAATTGGAAAAGTCCAGCCCGAACTGCCACACCAGGTCCTCCTTGAATGGTAACAAAAGCAACCCAGGACCGGTTTCATACTATTTATGGGATCATCAGGCATGTACAGCTTGCTTCCGGTGACACAGTGTGAATGGAAGCCACTTCTGGGTATACCTGTCCCACTTACAGTGACAAACTGAAGTATACAAAAAAAATGATGGATGGAATGCTAGAATTAATCTCAGCCACTGGTAATTACTCAGGTCTCAGCCCAGTCCATCGTTATTTTGCACACCATGCCACCTCAGTTTGGACTCAGCTATATGCAAATCAGTCTTGACCCTGCTCCATATGAACAGTCCATCCTGAACTGCCATCCAGGTCTTCCCTGAAAAGGAACACAACACAGGACCAGTTTCGCCCTAGTTATGGGCTCATCAGCCGGGTACAGCTTGGTTCCAGTGACACAGTATCCACGTCTGAGCATGCCCGTCCCACTTAGGGTGCTTTGTGATAAATACAGCGCATTCCTTCCCTTTAACGCAGCGAAGCAAGGTGACTTGCTGCACTACGTTACTTTTTCATAAATATGCCCCTCATTCTCTTGAACTAGCACAGACTGGACCTTTACCATTGTGGAGGGTTGCTTGTGATCACGTTCAGAAGGGTCCTGGTGTGGCAGTTCTAGCAGAGTTGTTCCAACAGGAGCAGGACTAAGGCTGTTTTCATATAAATGGTCTCTCTCTGGGCGTGGTGCAATGGGTGAAAAACAATGTACTGTAATGGAGCCTGAGCGGCTGTCAGCGAATGAGACCTTTTGAAAGCATTCAACCCATCTTTTTCTTTCTCTCAGTTAAAAAGTATCTGAGTTTCTTAATCTAAGCAGATTTCCAGAAGTAAGCCTTGTCTGCTCGGCCTTGCTCCACCATTACAGTTAAAACCTGAAAAGGAAGTTCTTCAAAATTCAGTGCACTGTACGGTAGTCATCATTCCCTAGGGTCGAAAAATAACACCAAGTGTGGCAAAGTCAATGCACTATTTTTAGGTCTCGCCTAGCGAACGCAGCGCATGCACTGCTTCGCCTTGGCGAGACTATTGTTGTCGGTTTGGTGCGCGAAGGGAGACAAAACATGTGCGCGCCCGGACAGGCGATGTGCACGCGCATGCCTTCTCTTCTCTGGCGATGTCAGCTTGGGGCCGGACATCAGATGTGCACGCGCACCTCACGGCGTCTCTTTTTCTCGACTGCGTGGAAAAATGCAATCAGGCCCTGCATGCAAATAACCGGAGCCCGGCAGTAAAGATACATCACGTTTTCTAATCTGCTTATATGACCTGGTAACAAGTTGCGGTAGGAGATGAATAATTAGGGCCAGTCACAAACCCTCCCCTCGGTTCAAAGTGCAAATAACTTTGAACTGCCTGTACACAACAGAGTGGCCTTAATGACTGAGTGCAGGGCAGGGTTCACGTAGGTAGAACAGGCAAATTTTTTCAAAATCCTTCGGAATGAGAAATAATTTTTAAAACTGATTAAATCAAAAAAAGTCACATTAGTAAAAAAAAAATATATATATATATATATATATATATATATATATGCTCAAAGGTTAAATCAATAAAATAACATCAAAACCTCACAAACCAGACGCACAAATGAGAATGACCTTGAATGAATAATACACGCAGGTGTCCGGATGACATGGAAAATGAATCATGTGGAGCATGTTTCTGCTGTGGATGGCTCTCCCCATTGTGGGAGGACTCCTGCAGCCTCAACAAACGGTAGGAGCTGTTCCGAGCACAGCAGGGCTCATACCAAAATCATGTTTGTGCTCTAGCCCCGGTCTGCTGGCCAAATGTGGGGTTCAGCTTTTTGTGAGTGAGTGCTCAGTTGGACTGCTAAATGCATGAGTCTTACTCATGATGAGTGAGTTTTGAGCTCTCTGTATAGGACGCCGTTTATGGGACTTGGGGCAGTAGTTGCTGTTAAACATTCTCCTTCAAAATCCAATAAGAAGTAATTCAGTCATTTACAGAAGTACATGGGAGCATTACAAGGACCGGCCGAAGGGCAGAAACATGTTGACTTTATACACGACGGTGGGAGGACAATAATTTCCTCATACACACCGCAACGCTGGTTTTAATGACCATACAGATGCTGTTCACATAAAATTAAAATTTAATTTGTCATCTGTAATGGTTTTTTAAGCACACATTATTTTTGTAAGGGCCCCCACTTAGATTTAGAAGTGCATCCCTGTCAGGTGTATGCCCGCCCCTTATCAAACCAAGTTTTTAAGGGGCGAGGACTGGTCAATGATGAAATATGACACCAGGTGGTGTGTGAGACCAGTCCTTCACTTTTTGTGAGATGCCAATCCGCATATCACAAATTTAGAGACATTTAGGTCATCACACTAGGAGTGGCTTTTTTTGTGGTAAACAGTTTATGTTGGAGGCTGCCTCCTCCTAGTACCCCAGGCCTCTTGTTCCCTCCCCGGAGCCTTTCTCTGGGATTTTTGTGGTTAGATAGCATTACAAGCAGTGCTTTAAGGGGGAAAAAAAACCTGGGGGTGCTCTAAAAGGAGCGGGGCAAACCTCTTAAAGGGGTGTGGCCTATCCAAGTAGGGGCGTGGTCTAAATCAAGATAACTAGCATTGTGTGCTTAAGAAAATCCCCTCCTATTATCCTACCTTCGGAAAACACTCTCTTTAAAGGATTTCCCTTCCTCCTACAACGCGGCTCACCTAGCATGACGTCTCCACTTCTCAGTAGTGAGCAAAATGAGCATGCGCATATCAATGTGCATGCTCTCACTGCAGTCCAATAAAAAAAAAAAAAAAAAAAACGGACCTTTGTGAGGCCCGAAAATAGAGCCCGATAGAGACCCGTTTCGAGGCCCCCTGAAAATAACTGCTGGTGCTCAGACCCGGCCCACTTAAAGCCCTGCATCCATCCATCCTAAGCACTGCGCCATCCAACCATCTTTCAATCCATCCATACATTCCTACCTACATACATACATACATCTGTCCCTGCACCTATCCTAAGCATCTATCAGCCCACCCGCCTATCCTAAGTACTGGTCAATTCATCCATTCATCCTTCCATCCATCCATCCATTCATCCACTCATCCATTCATCCAGCCAGCAACCCATTCATTCATCCATCCAGCCATCCATCCATCCATGTGTCCCTGGACCTATCCTAAGCATCTATCAGCCCACCCGCCTATCCTAAGCACTGTGCCATCCATCCATACGCCCATACATCCATACATACATCTGTCCCAGAACCTATCCTAAGCATCTATCAGCCCACCCGCCTATCCTAAGTACTGGTCCATGCATCCATTCATCCTTCCATCCATCCATCCATTCATTCATCCATCCATCCATCTAGCTATCCATTCATCCATCTGGCCATCCATCCACTCGCCCTTTATTCACCTATCCGTCCTTCTTTCCGTGCATCCTCCGCCCCCGATCCTAAACACCCCGTATTATACTCATCCACACAGCCTCTTAATGGGCCGAAAAGGCTGGTGATAACCATTGACAGGCAGATGTTTCTGATAAAGAACAAGAAACAGTTGCTCTTTGTGGACCATAGTTCACCACCCTTCTCTGGTGGTGTTTTAAACAAAGGTTGATCCAGCGAAAGAAATGTAAACCAGCTTTTCAGTGTAAGACGCTAATTCAGAAACATAACCTTTTGTCCATTTCTATATAGGAACACTGCTTTAAATTGGCCGTGACTGACAGACACTGAATACCTGTAGTTCTGACATTTGAGAGAGTATACCAAACAGCTAATTTGGGGTGGTGAGATCCTGCCCTTCTATATTTCCATGTGAAGCACAGTATAGGAATATAAAGGTAATTCCAACGCTACTATCTTCATATTAAAGAGGGGGTGTGAGAACTAAGTGAGCCAGGCAAAGCGTGTGTTTTCGTAGCACTAAAACAAGACACTGTGAAAGGTCAGAGCAGGGTCGTGCTGGAGTTGGCTGCCTGTGGTCGTCTCCAGAGGCGCAACTAGAGCCAAATTTGGGGGGAGGCTAATTCTTCAAGCAATAGGCAGAGTGGGGATGCAGGGGCTCTAAAAAGGGGTGAAAAACAACAGAGCCTCTTTTACAAGCAAATGGTCTTTTAAAGACCTGTGAAGTACTCGGGTGCAGCTGTGTGCGCCCGGGAAGCTGTCTCAGCCCGGGGCAATGAGCGTTGCGCGCCTGGTCGACTCTCTCCTAATCATCCCACTATGATGTTGCTCCTGCGTTTTAAAAAGAGAAGGGAAATCCTGAGAGAAAATGCTCTCTTTAAAGGATTTCCCTTCCCTTACAATACGGCTCACCTGGCATGACGTCTCCACTTCTCAGTAGTGAGCGATGTGCATGCTCTCACTGCAGTCCAATAAAAAAAAAAAGAAAAAAGAAAACGGACTACCTGTGCGAGGCCCGAAAATAGAGCCCGATAGAGACCCGTTTCGAGGCCCCCTAAAAATAACTGCCGGTGCTCAGACCCGGCCCACTTAAAGCCCTGATTACAAGGACCCCTAAACCAGTGGCCCACGTCTGAATATGTGAAAGGACAATGGCTATCCTTAAAAGTTGAAACATTACGAAGTAAAGTCTGAAGAATCGTGCTACTGTCCTTCTGTACCCTACCAACTGAGTGCAGGAAACTAATGCAGGAAACCTCACCCACACTTCTGTGACATGCTTCATCATAGGTAACCTGTATTTGCCCTGAGTTTGGTAGTCAGGGTGGGCTCAACCTTATCAGGGAGCTCGAGAGTTAAATATGACAGGAAGAGGATCCCTTACAGCAAACCTGCAGATCATAATACAGAACACTGACGCATACCGCCAGTAATGTTTACAATTATTGGGGGATGCCCGCAACTAAATGGTGCTACTAGCTGATCCTACACAGGATCTGTAGGTTACATAACAAGCATTTGCAATGCAATAGGTCTCGCATTTACGCGAGTTTGAGCTATTGGCATTGTAAATGACAATGCCTTTTATTTACGTTTTGGGTTTTAAAACATAAATAAAAGGCATTGTCATTTACAATGCCAATAGCTTAAACTCGCGTAAATGCGAGACCTATTGCATTGCAAATGCTTGTTATTATATGCCAGTCACCCTCAGGAAGTCGTCCTAAAACCCAGGAGGCAGGGTGCATCATATTAAAGGTGTGGACATGTAAGTACAAGCTTATATGTCCCTATAGTGGCCTTTACCATTAAAGGACACTATAAGTGATAGAAGGTCCATAGAATAAATCTAGGATTTATGGGCTACCCCTGACACCAGAAGCTCAGTTCTGAATCATCCTGCATCGAAGGTGACAAAGAAGAGACCAGAGTCTGCAAAAACAGGACTTGCACAAACCAAAAGAGGGAGACTGCACCTGTAGCAACACTCCTGGAACTGCAAAATCGAGGCTTGTCCTATGCTAAAGGTCAGTTCCCCCAGACAGATAGACCCCTGTGAGAGCCAGAAGCAACTTCAGACACCCCTGGACTAGTGGCCCTAGTCGACTGCAGGTAAAACAATGCTCCTGATCCGAAGAATTGCTGGCCATCGGACCTCCGAGGGAATCGCCCAACTCCAGATGGTCTAGTGCATTGTGGGAACTATAATCCTGCCCTCCACCAAGTTTCAGGGAGCTACCATGTTCACCGGGACCACTGGACGTCGAAGTACCTACCTGCTGCCAAGGCTTGTTGGTCACCAGTCTGGCATACTGATCCCTTCTCTCGACGCTCGAACTCCATACAACCTTTGTCCGACATCAGCAGCAGCACCGTTGCTGAGATTTTAAACCTGTTCCTCTACAGCATCATGTAAGCGGTAAAAGCAGCTCTCCTGCGGCTCCCGTTCAGCACCAGGGACAGCCAGTACAACTCTGCACCCGGGCTCGGTAAAATTTAACTAACTGTTGTGGCTTGGTCCTGGGACCTGCATTACCTTTACCCTCATTGGGTTCCACGCAACTCGACCTGCAAGTGACCCTTTGTCACTACCACTTTTTCCCATTGACTGCAATGCAAAAGTTCAGCAGTATTGAAGTGCTGTGATTGGTTTTCTGCTAAAACCCATAACTCCAGTTATATGCATCTGATCATGTTCGTTTTGGTGTCTAAATTAATATAAAAAAAATCAGCTTTATTTTTATAAATTGGTAGCCGATTTCTTTCAAATCGTGTCAATTACTTATCGTCCATGTTGGTACTCTGAAATACTTAACACATGTTCTTCTAGTAAAGCCTAACTGCTCTTTGCCACACTACAAGGACTGAGCTAAGGATTTATTATTGTGAATGCAATGACCATCTTTGGGGTCTGTGAGAGAATTGCATGGTGAAGCCTAACCAGCATCACCACATAATACACTACCTTCCTACAAAAAGAATCTTCTAAGATAAGTATCACCTACGACGCCTTCACAAACATACAATAAAATGTGTTACACCAGTTGTGCAAGCAATCGCATTCCAGTCAAAATATCTCTTTGCAGTGAAGCAAGCAGGGTTGGAGTGATCAAGAAATACAACAAGCATAAAACGAAGCCAAGTCTCAAAATAATATTATGTGGTGCTCTGCAAAGAAAGACGCATTTCATGATGAATAGCTAAGGAAATAAACTTTCATCTCTTGTTTCATATGCCACGTTCAAAATACCAATGATTGTTGAGCTTCGAAGACATATCAGCTGATAATCAATGTACCACGTAGCACACTTTTCAGATATAATAATGAATATCAAAGCTTACAAATTAAGACTCATAATGAAAAAAAATATTGTGTTAGTTTTCATATTTGCAATACGAGATGTGAGGAAATACAGGGCAGACTGAAAGGAGTGCAAGTGCTAATTATTTTGTTTCGAATGTAGATAAAATACAAACTTCTATTCAACTTTCTCACTTCGAGAAACAGATTTTTATTCCTTTTTTTAATTTAAAAAAAAAAACAATGTAGACGACTATGCAATTATTTAGTGCAAATATTTTGTGTAACCGGTTTTCAAAAATGGCAATCACCAGGCTAACACAGGATTTGCTTTGTACGCTGTGTAATCTTCCTTCGAAAAAAATGCCACTTCTGTTTCATTGGCTGAAAGAGAAAATTTTAAAATAATAAATTTTCATTTTATCCTCCTAACATTGTAAAAGTTGCATTACATCGTTAGGTACTAAGTATCCAAGCAATTAAAGGTTTTTCTAAAAACAAAACGGCACAAAAGTCGAGTATATGTTTATTTAAAATTAAACAATGATAATTCAATCATTTTCTCGGTGAAAGAATCCTGAAACAAGCTTTTAGCTCAAATATATTAGTACTTAGAACATCAGTGGAATAATTCACCAATCGTTTTACGTACTCCCTGACGGCCCATCAACGTCTGAAGACGTTGATTTTTTTTTTTTTTGCCCCCTCATGATTAATGTATGAAGTTTCTAGAATATGCAAAGTGAAAGACACAAATTAGCTTTAACAGCAATACCTTCAAATGCTTCTAATTATCCACAGGGGAGATGGCTGTGCTACAGGACCAGCATAGGTTCAGAGCAGTCACATTTTTTTCTACCTTCCCGGTGAAGGACTTCCTTAACCAAGACTAAGTCGGCGAAATAATTAATTCAGAGCCGAGGCGAGTCAGATGGAAACGTTCCTCATTTATTAAATATGGAATTCTTAAAAATGGACAACCAAATAAATTCGACTTTTATTTTTTCTGTACTGAGTGCGTGGCTCATGCAGTGGGGTTATGCAGCGAGAACAAAATGTCCCAAATCTAACATATTGATGTTAATTGCAATGAGCATAAAAGCTATGTAAAATCTAAAATACCTATGAAAAGAAACACATCTCTGAGATGTTACATATATTTTAAACTAACTACTGTCATCATATCGGAAATAAAAGAAAAAGTTGCCTCTACACTTTTAGGCCAATTTAAAACACCAACTCATCAACAAAACTGCATTAGCCACCATCATTCCCAAATCTTCTTTCTAAATAATGCATTATGCCAGAGCTCAGCATTTTAAAACCAAGGCACCCACCCCTGATGTACACAATCGCCCTCTTGCTTTACATGGATGGTCCCTAAGCTGTGCCCACCATGACTATATTCGCCAGCTTGATTGGCTCTTTAGAGAACATGAAGAAACTACAGTCCCCTCTCCAAGTGAGCTGGCAAAATCCTTAATTCTTCTCAGGAGCATCAAATTAAACGGTCATTTCTATGGGTATTTGGCATTTGCACAATTGGGTCTATGAGGGGAAAAATACTGCATCGAACTACGAATCACTGGATTAGTACAACTGCTCTGAATGATTTAGGCTCTGGTAATCACAAGTAACACTAACAGCCTTCCATCCAGGAATGCCGAGTGGATCCTTGTGCATGGCTGAACTGCAATGCTAATCGTGGTCAAATCTGTGTTTTAGGTTCCCAATCATAACCCACCCTCCTTTCTAATCTAAGAACCTCCAGTTTAGATCCAAAACAGAGACTGTTCGACTATACAACGTCAGAAGACTATCAGGAAGTCCCTGGTACAATAAAAAATATTATTTGTAAGCTGAAGTCAATGCCTCCATGCTAGTGCACTCAGTTCCACGTATAATTTTGATTTGTTTTTCATAAAAGCAAGGCTTGCACCTAAATCTGTGCACATAATTTGATAATTCACTAACCGTGATACATGTTTCAGGTAGAACCAGCTTGGAAAAGGCGACTGAAGCAATTTTTCACCATTTACAACCCTCATTTGCACTCAACCAAATTTTCTCTCAGATTTGTCTTATGAAGAGGTACTGTTTTCTTTTTTTTTATACATACATACCCAGATGTTTCCTTTTGCCAAAATAAAAAAAAATACTTCTCATTTACCAATTTAGAAAGGTAGTTACCAAAATTATCTTTAAGTACTCTCAGACTGGGGATTTTTTCAAAATGCACTATTTTTATTGGGTCCTTGCAAAAGTAGTTCAGAGGAGGTGGTGCAAGGAGCGAAAGATCTAAACATGCTTCACAGAAAAACTCCATATAGCGATCAGATTTACCCCAATTGGCACCCAGGAATTCACCTGGTTCGTGTTCCTAAGCAACAGACTATGCAAAAATTCCTTACGGAATTAGTTACAGCCACTGCCACCTTACAACCAGACTCTGCAAACTTCACACACCTCGTTTTTATTTATTTTTTGCCCATATCATCAGTATCTGACCATCCTGAGATATTACCAATGTAATATACCAGTGTTTGCCCACCTTCAGTACACAGCTATTTTTGCTATACTTCACAGGTTCTACATCCCCTTGCATACACCACCATAAATTGCTAAATTGCCTCTGCAGTGCTGTCTGAGGCCCCAACACAGCACCTCCTGGTTGTTTCTTTTCTGTGCAAATCCATCCATGGACATCCGTCTTCTCATCAGTTCTACTGCCTCAGCATTGTGTGTGAACTCAGATACAATTCTTGTAAAGATGTGCATCTTCTTTGATGACATCAGGCATGACTGGAGAGGCCACCAGGAAAGGCCTGCTAGTGAGTGAATGTAAGGAATTCAGAATTGGCCTCTCATCCCTCCAAAACAAAAGGGGATCATTCGTGCACTTTCTCTAGATTATGTCAAAGCTGTCATAAGCTCTGCTGGTGGGGGGGTGGGGCTCCTCTGTGAGCAACAGGCATCCCTGATGAGTCCATTTTGGCCACTATGTCACATTTACCTCTCTATACTTGATCACATTATCACATGGTTGGATCAGCCCAGTGATGCATTCTCTCTTTAGGACAACCTGCTAAACATCAATTTGTCCGTGTCTGCAGACTTACACCAGTGCTTAATTTGAGTCGGTGGTTGCTGGGGGGAGGGGTGGGAAGAGGGGTGAAACCCTGGCACTCATTTTTGGGGACCAGTACTTACTTTTCCTCATCAGACATTGACTGTGAGCAAAAGAGGGGAACGCGGGGGCGTGGCCAACCGCCGAGCAGCATGGCCGCTTCCTGAGGCGGCTCAGACCGAGCGCACCCGCTCCGGAATAAATCCGTCCACTTATCCGCAGCTAATATAGGCAATAACAATAAAATTGGTCACCGGAACACAGCGCGAGTCGATCGAGCCGTGTCACTGCTAATTCCAGCTGGCGGTGCCAGAGATTGACTCGACGACGCACTTTGCCCATCGCAGCGGTGTCGGCGTTGGAGGAGGGGCGCGCAGGCCCCGATCACCAGTTGTGGCTCTGCCCAAGCTTGTCGACTCCTGAGTGGGCTGCTGAGCCTGCCCCCGCTCGCTGTTCTGTGGTGCCGGGGCGGGCCAGTTGGGAGCTCCTGCACGCTACCGGAGGAATTTCCTGCCTGCCCAGACAGGGTACAGTCAGTGCGAGAACCGGCGGCCACTCGGGCCCCGACATACAGGTGAGGGGAACCCGCCGCAGCCTGCGCCCCGTTGGCGCGCGCGCCACAGTTTCTGACCCCCGCGCTGGGCCTGACCGAGCCCCCCTGGTGCCGCCGGCTCCATACTTGATCGAGACTGTGGCCCACGGTGCGCTCCACGGCATAAGGTGTCCAGGCCTCGGCTGTATCGGAGGCGTAGCGGGAGAAGCGGCCTCGAAGCTCACGGCTCAGCCCAGCGGCGCACAGTGAACCTCCGTGCCTCGCCCAACGGCTACAGCAACCCCTACCTACCTCGAAGTTGAGTGCGCAGTGGAGGCGGCGGGATCACTGGGACTCCCTGGCTCCGGGTCCCCGTCACTTCATTGAAGTCCGCATTACTATTGTTGGTCAGCACCATCGTGTCGGGGTGGCCCGAGTGGGTTGACCTGCCAGGTCGTTGTGATCGAGGCGTCCCCCCCGGCGCTGGGAAAGAGGCGGCTTGGGGACTCCTGATCCTGTCAAGCAGCCCATCACACACCTCAGCGCCGAGTATTGCGACTGTTCACGACCGACACTTGCCACAGTGGTCTGGTGGTTTGAGCGCAGGGGGCAGCTTGAACTTTGGAACTCTCTTGCCCTAGATCTCCCGCCTTTTTAATACTGCGGGCACCGCCCCCGTCGATCAGCATTGTCCAGTTGGGGCAAAAGGAGTGAGACAGCCCTCAGGCTCGCCGTGTTGCAGTGCGTTGGGGAGAGTGCCACTGTGTTGCCGCGCTTGGCGGCATCCGAGTGTGTCGCTGCTGGATTGCAAGCCTGTGCATCATCGTAGGTTTTGTCCCATGTTCTCAAGTGCGCTGGCCCTCTGACTCTGCGACTGTCCCAGTAGCACACGGCCCGCCTGTTCTACAAACAGCCCTGTGGGAAGGGCTCCTCCAAGCCGAGTTGCGCAGTGAGTCACTCATGTATTGCCTGCCGGTCCTTTTCTCCCCGCTTGCTTCCTGCCCGGTACGGCCTGGTCATGGCTGGGGGACGCAATTCCAAGGCCGCAGTACAGGCCAAATTGGAGAAGTTTGCCTGGGACAAGGGCTCCGGCACAGCCCAAAAGGGTGGCGATGCACAGTCGGAGGGGCAGCGATCGGGGGAAGGGGCACAGGAACTGACGCTGCAAGATATCCTCACGGCTATCACTACGGTCCGTACGTCGTTGGAGTCAAGGATCGACTCTGTATCTTCAAAGGTCTCCCTCTTCAGAGCAGACATGCGTTCCATGAACACTAGATATAAAGAGGTCGAAACGAAAGCTTGCTCGCTGGTCACCGACACTTCCGACCTGCAACGGAGGGTAGACGACCTCCAAACCCACACTGCAAACCTGGAGGCGCAGCTGGACGAGTATGAAGGGCGCTCCAGGCGCAACAACGTCCGCATACTGGGGGTCTGGGAAAAAGCAGAGGAGCCGGCAGCGGACTTGTTTGTTGAAGAGCTAGTCACCACTTACCTCAAACCATCAAAATTATCCAATTTCTTTTCTGTCGAAAGGGCGCACCGTGTGCCGGGGGGTGGACCGAAGCCTGGAGCCCCCCCGAGGCCAATAGTTGCCAGGATTTTCAACTACAGGGATAGGGACAGTATCCTGCAGGTAGCTCGAGTTGCGCCCCCACTTGAATTCCAAAATAGTACAGTGACCTTTTTCCCGGATTTCACCCTCAGGGTGCAACGGCAGCGGCGCAGCTTCTTAGATGTCAAGAGGGCGCTCCGAGAGAAAAATCTTAAATATGCCATGCTCTTCCCGGCCAAGTTGAGGATGGAATCGGAGGGGAGGGCCTGGTTCTTCTCCACCCCTGAGGAAGCATGGGACTGGTTGGAGGGCTGACGTTTGGCAGGTCGGAAAAACAACTGCACCCTAAAACCTGATGGCAAGGGGGTCCAGAGTGATCCAGATGAGGGCTCCCTGTCGGGCGGACACGAAGCAGCAACAGGAGGTGTCGGATAATTGGTCTGTATGTTAAGATACTTGTGTGTTGGCCTCTAATCGCTAGCCTGTTGGACTGGGCGGCGGCCGGGTCCATTCAGTAGCTGAGCCCGCTGCCGGACTGTGCTTATGGGACAGTTACTTTGCGGAGAGACTGCTAGTTTGTTTCCATAACGAAGTATTTATGGGTATCCTGTTTGTCTTATCGATTACTCATTTGCCTTTCATGTCAAGAGCGGGTGCCCGGCTGGTCACACGCACCTTCAAGTTTAAGGGGTGGGCGATAGGCACTCTGCAAGTTTGGGGTGGCGGGAGGTTTTGATTCCGCCATGCAGGGAGGCAGGGAGGGGGGTGGCGTTTGGTATGTTTGGGGGGTTGGGATCCTGTGCTCAACGTCTCTCCGCTATGGACCACAATCAGTGTTATACTCGGAGCTCCTTTTTTAGCGCAGGACGGGGAGGGAGGGGATGTTTTATTCAGTTCTGTTTCATGTTATACAGGTATAACAAGTTCGACACCATTCGAGAGCTGGCAACTACTATATTAATGCTTTCGGCATCTTTACCTACGGGGGTGGTCCACTGGTACGATTCACCTCATGGGCATTCATGGGGGGTGCCCCCGTGACTGAGCAATCATACCCTAAAGCCACGACGGGCGCGACATCTAGACAAGGGCTCAAACTGTTGTCGTGGAATGTGAATTGGCTAGGGGATAAGATCAAACTGGGCATAGTGCTCCAATTCTTGAAACGGCACTCCCCCGATGTAATTCTGTTACAGGAAACACACTTGCTTGGTAACGCCTGTAAGGCCATGTCGAGATGGGTATTCAAATTGGTGGCGCATTCAGCGTTTGGGTCCGGCTCCTGGGGTGTGGGTATAATGGTACGGAAATCGTTCCCCATGACAATTGACCTTGTTCGTACAGATAGCCTTGGTAGATTCGTTGCTACCTCTGGGACCTGGGAGGGGAGCAAAATAAACCTCCTTTCGGACTATGTGCCGCCGGGCCTCCACACCCAGGCCTTTGCGGACCTTGGGGATCTCCTCTTAGGGTTACCGGAAGGCAGAGTATTAATCGGAGGAGACTTTAACTCCATTGTATCAGACTCCCTTGATCGTTGGCCCCAGAGGGTCCTGCCCCCCTCCCGAATGCAAATCCACAGCTTCCTGGGGGCATTGAGCCTGGTGGATGTATGGAGGAAATTGCATCCGTTTGAGCAACTGTACACGTTCTATTAAGGAGCACACCACAGTATGTCCCGTATAGACTATGTCCTGACGCTAGCACACCAGATCGACAGTGTCAAAGAAATACAGCACCTGGCCAGGGGAATTTCCAATCATTCACCAATTCTGTGTCGTCTGGAGGTGGGGGAGCCCATCGTAGGCCGTACGGCCCCGATCAACCCATGGTATCTTAAGATTCCCCAGATCAGCGATAAGATTTTGGGCGACTCGGACCTCTACTTTCAGGAGAACGAGGGGTCAGTAGAATCGTCGGTGACTCTGTGGGAGGCCTATAAGGCCGTCATTCAGGGGGTGGCCCTGGCCTAAATCGCGGGCCTGCAGAAAGAGAAGCGTGCTGGCATGACCCGCTTGGAGCGGGACATATTACAGTTAGAAGGGGCACTTCGGGAGCAGCACTCGGAGGAGGTACGACAGGAACTACATATTAAAATTAAGGAATACACTGACGCCGCCAAATCATATCACAAAGCCACACTCAGAATCTACGACATCGGAGATAAGGCTGGCAAACTGCTGGCTTGGTTAGACCGTAGAGACCAGGCCCACCGGGTGGTGGTTGAGATAGAGACGGACTCTGGGACCCGCCTCACAGGCTATAGCTGACGCCTTTGGCCAGTACTACCAGGCCATTTACACGTCCCAGACTCCGCACACGGAGGAGGAGGCATCCTCCTTTTTGCAAGACATTTCGTTACCATTGCTCACCGAGGACGAGAGTCTTGATCTCGACCTAGACATCACTGCAACGGAGGTTGAAAAAGCTATCCATGATTTACATGGAGGGAAAGCATCGGGCCCTAATGGCTTGCCTATCGAATTGTTTAAACTTACCGCGGGTAAGATAGCTCCCTATCTTACCAAAATGTTTCTCGAAAGTAAAGAGGTGGGGGCTACTACCCGCTGACCAGAGACTTGCTAATATAGTAGTTATCCATAAGGAGGGCAAACCAAGCAACAAGTGCTCCTCCTACAGACCAATCTCGCTACTTAATGGCGAAGCTAAAGTCCTGGCAAAGGTCCTGGCTTCTCGTTTGCTAAGGGTCATTGCCCGCCTGGTTCATCCGGACCAGTCGGGATTTATGCCCGCTAGGAACACCTCCCTCAATTTGCGCAGACTTCATGGGGTGTTGTGCCAAGTTGCTACAATATGGGAAGACGCAGTAGTGGTGTCTCTCGACGCGGCGGCGGCATTTGACACCGTCGAGTGGTCCTACATGTTTGCAGTACTCCATAAACTCGGTTTGGGCCCGGAATATATTAGATGGGTTCGGCTCCTCTTCCAGCAGCCACTGGCCCAAATAGTGGTCAATAACAGGAAATCTTCCACCTTCGTACTTGGCAGGGGCACAAGGCAGGGTTGCCCCTTGTCCCCGCTTCTCTTTGCCCTGATCCTCGAGCCACTGGCGATGTGGGTCCGCAGGGACCCCATTGTTAGGGGCCTCTGGATGGGAAGACCGTATATCGCTATATGCGGACGATATCCTACTCTATCTGGCATCACCGGCTGCCTCCCTAAACAGGGTCCTGAATATATTTCGGGTGTTTGGCAAATTTGCTGGTTACAAAATAAACTGGACCAAGTCGGTGCTATATGTCCTCTATGGAGCGATGCCTCCGCTCCCTCAGGGATTTCAGCTAGTGGAGGCTACTGACAGCTTCAAATACCTGGGGATCTGGGTCTCTAAGGACCTGTCCAGGTTCTCTGAGCGCAATCTCCTGCCGCCCCTGCTGCGTCTCAAGTCTGACGTCCGGCATTGGAAATCGCTCCCTCTGTCCCTCTTGGGACGAGCGGCCCTATTTAAGATGATGTCCCTTCCTAGATTCTTATATGCTTTGCAGAACACTCCACACTACGTTGAATCCTCGTACTTTAAGGAAATTGACTGTCTCCTACGAAACTTGATCTGGGAGGGTAGGCCCCCCGTATCGCCACACACAAGCTCACGCTGGGGTGGTTCGATGGGGGAATTGGCCTACCGGGGGGTGGCATAGAGGGAGTGCCCTTAAGGGCCACCCCCATTCATTCACCCTGGTGTGCAGTGCTTCCGTCCATCTGGGGTGAATAAACTTGGGGTATATTCCACTAAATTCCACTATCTACCTCTCAGGGTGAGGAAAGTTTATGTGCACTGGGATGAGGGTTGTAGGCTGATGCCGGTTAAGGTCGGCCATACACCAATTTTTTTTTTGTATAAATACAAAAAAAATCCCTGTTGTCTAGTGTTGCTTTTTGCCACAGTGAGCCTACAGATCAGTTAATTTCTCCTCCTCCACAATCTGTCTTTTTCCGTGGAACAGAAGACTTATTGTACTTGGTAGGTGGGGTGTGGCCTGATGCCAGGTGGCACTAGACCCCATCCAATTACCTTTTTTGTGTTTTTGATTATGAACTCCCTAGTAATTGGTGGACATCTCTGCTTCCCTGGGGAGTCAACCTCTTGATATTTCCTCCCCAGGGAGACATAGAGGCTCCTGAGGCTTATGCCTTGGCCTATTGCAGGTGTTTGGTGCGCAGGGGAGGGAGCTTGGGGGGAGGAATTCCCCTGAACTAAACTAAGTCCCTCCTGCTTGGTGGGTGGATTCCTGAGCAGGGTAGGGATTACCTTCCAGCAGCAATTGGTACAAAGATTACACATAAGCTGCTCCACATAGTCACAAAACTAACATCACTGGAATTGCTAGAAATGTTGGTTTGCACGAAACATGCCTTTACTTGCTTAAGTCCAGTGAGAGATAACTGGATCAACCACTTACTAACAGGTTGCATGCTCTCTTTACAATGCCTCTGACATGATCGGGTTAAACTTATAATTAAATCTTGCAAGCTAGTGTGATGGTTATTTATTATTTTAAGCACATGCCACGCAAAATAAATTTAAAAAAAAAGTAATGCTGCCCATAAACATGGGCAACTATCAAATGCGGAACTGGTATGATTGACCTTTTTTTTAAAAACAATTCTCCCAGAAGTGAACTGTAACTAATTTATATTATAATACTGTGACCTTACAACAACTGCTGTTAGTATGGTACACGATCAACAAACATCTCAGGTTTTATCATAGCGTTTTCACCTGTAGAGGATCTGCAAAATATATCTTATACGATATGCCCCAAGGACAAATAACCGCCTAACTCAACTCCAGTATGCAAAATAAACTTTGTTTAGCAACTGCATAACACAATTTTTAGTGACTGACTGAATTCCTCAAGAGATAGTTACAGGGGTGTACTAGCTTTTAGGCTGCGCTCCAGCCCCATGCTACTGTGATGTTTCTTAACAATGTACCATACCAACTCCACAACCAACAAGTCGTCCCCTAAATTATGGATCGGTCTCATGATCTACAAGATCATACTGGCACTGCAGTATGGATAGTCATGCAATTTGTCGTGTTCTTTACCCAGAATATGCTTATATACTTCATTACTTTAGACTTTAGTGTTGTCCGGAATGCCTGTAGCCTCTTCAACACAAAGGAAGATGATGCATTGGCCTGTTAGCTGGCAGGCTTATTGGTCGAATTTAGGGAATTTAAATGCATAAAGCTCTCCAAAATTGACAATGGCTGTAAAGCTACCAAGATATGAAGGCTGGGAAATCGCAGACATTGCTGTGAAAATTTCCCCTTGACGTCATGGTGGCTAGGAAACTTGATTTTGGTGTTCTAAGTAATCTGCACGACCTCAGGAGACTTCCCCTTGTATGCAAATGAACTGCTGTGAGTTTGAGACTATATCAGTAAGCCTGGGTGCAGTACCATACTGCATACTGTAAGAACGTTGCTTACTATAAGCACTGCACTAAAGTTGATGTGGGCCCATTGGGCTCAATTTTAAATCTCGAGTAGTGCTATAATGTTTGGGGTTGTATCCTTACCCCAAATTGTACTAGGACTTCTCAATTTGCTCTGTTAACTATTTTTACTGTTACATGAATCCTCAGTGTAAATAAATACCTGTACTCTGGAAGCCTAGTTGACTGATTTTCCTTGTATTTATTCACAAGAGCTACAAAAATCTTGCTTTGGAAGGGGATACGGGTGGCAGTTGTGAGAAGACTAGATGGGGGTACTTAAGTACTCCTATGCCACTGTGCCAGGCTAGACCTTGAGGCTACTGTGATGATCCCATGCATCATACTTTAGGGACATGGTGGAACATGCGAGTACTGCGAAATCCTTACTGGTGATAATGAATTCTATGTCAGGACCGGAGGCGAGGATTGTGCCATAACTTTTTGTTTATTGAACAGCAGTCATTTAAAAGGATTTTAACACCAACTACAATTCCCATGAAACACCAGAAGTTTAGTTAAAAGCAAAAATGGACAACTTTGTATGAACAGTCCAGCATTATCCAATCACAGGTCAGCCCTTCTCAGGTAATCTCCTGTCTGAGAGTTCCCAGCTTCTTACTTCACTGATCGCAGCCAAACCTCAGTCACCTTTCTTTGGTGCTAGAACTCGTTGGGTTTTACCTTAAATTTTTGTTCTGTTGTATGCTGATGTGCATTTGGTTGTTTCACTGTCGGACCATGGGATCGCTCTTGTGCTCCTTCACGGTCGGGACTCATATGTTTGGTACGGCTCGAGCTGCAGTGTGGTCGTCCACCCACTAAGGGGCGCGGCCCGCCGCATCACACTCGATGGTCATGGCTTGCAATTTCGGATCCCCTAAGCATCAGGTCCGGAATTGCACGCCACGTACCAGAGTCTTCCCCTAAGCCTTGTCCTCCTGGAGAGTGATGCCCCGTGCAACCGGTTCTGTACAGGCTGTAGTTTGCTGTATCTCCATTGCGTAGACGCCCGCCAACGGGTCAGTAGTATGCGTGCTTGTTAATCGCCCTGAGGGGTCTGTAATGTTTTTCTTTGGTTCTGTGAGCCATCGAGGGACACACTCCCAGGCAGGGGGTCCCTAGTGAAATTGTTGGCACCAAGGGGGTGTGTGTCTCTGGGCAGAGACCCATCAGCTTGTGAGGCTTTGCCTGCCAATATCAACGACTGACACCCAGCCCATTAAAGCTTCTGCAGCACTTCTGCCCTGCTTTTGCCCACCATAGAGCCCTAAATAGCGCTACTGTTGCACTCTTGTGGGTTTTACTGCAGTGCTTCTTACTGCCTGCCTAACTGCTCTCCCGCTGGTCCCACTATGGAGAGTTCTGAAGATATGTTGAGGGAAGAGGATCCCCTAGCTTCCCTTCTGTGGGATGATGAATTTTACCAGGCAGTGGATGCCTCCATATACAGGGCAGTGAAAGAGGCTATGGCCCCTATGGAACAATGCCTGTCCAAACAGATAGCACAAGAGTGCTCAAAGCTGGCGAATGCCCAACACCCCCCCTCCTCCGGGCCTGCCCCCTCCTTCACAGTCACAAGGCTCAGACCAGGTCCCTGCTAAGTGCCCTCATGAGGCAGGGGTGGATTACAGTGCTTTTGAGTGCCTACAAGAGGCTTTCTTGGCTCAGAACCAGCCCCCTATCCCTGCCTGGGGTTCGAGTGACCCTGATACGGTCACAACTCCCCTACCCCCCTTGATGATTATGATACCGCTGGCCCTTCGGGTCCCTGGTGCACCTTCCCTCCAGCCCGAGCGTATACCCAATGCTCGGGATGATAACTCTGACATGCTAGACCCCAAAGAGAGTGTACACCCTTGCTCCTCGGAGTGGGCCCCCTCTTCGAAAGTAGCCGATTACGTGGTGGCCAGAATCAGGGCTCACTGGGCAAGGAGGCCCGCAATCGCCTGAAGGTGGAATGGCCGCACCCCTCTTTGGACAGGAAGGTGGCCACAACACCGGAGCTGGACCCCAAAATGGCCACCTTCTTGGCCGAATTCATGAAAGATCCCTAAAAGGGGATCAACATATCTTGGCGCCCGTCAGAATAAACTCCTTGACGTTCTTGGCCTGCTCACCAAGATCTTTGACATGGCGAAGGACGCCAAGTCCTTGGGTTCCTTGATCTCCCCAGGGGTCCCTTCGGGAAGGGCGCAGAGCACCATCATATTCATTGACAATGCGAATGCGCTCTGTCTACGGAACGTCGCAGCTCCTTACTAATTAAGGTGGATCCAAAATTGCCCAACCTGGCCAATTTGGAGGCAGGAGCAGTGGCCCAAGGTGTACTCTTTGGGGAGACCTTTATCAAAGAGTTGGGCAAATATGTAAATACATTCACATCATTGAACAAGGCCCAGTCCTCCATTAAAAAAGTGTTCCCCACTCGGGTTTTCAGAGGGGTCAGTCTAGGAAGGGACCGCTCCACCGACCAGTACTTCTCGCAATATTCCCCTAGAAAGCAAGGCTCCTGAAGAGGACAATACCAAGACCAGAACCGGTTTGTCAACTTTTACCCAACCCGAGAACGGCACTTACAGGGACGCGGACGCAAGGGCCGCGATCAAGCCGCCAATTCCAGTGAGTGTTCACCCTTCTTCTCTTCTAAAAGTAGGGGGCTGTCTTGCAAATGCAGACCATTCAGGAGATTCAAATAGAGCTCTTTGGTTCCACCAAACAAACTTCGTGCCCCAGACCGATCCAGTTCTCCCAAAAGGAAGCTATGCTGGTGGATGCAGAGATCTCTGCGCTCCTGGACAAAGGGGCCATCTGTCCCACTGTCCCTCATCCCCACGGCTCTATCAGCAACATCTTCCTGGTCGACAAGTCTGACGGAGGGCAAATGCCGGTTATCAACTTTTGCGAGTTCGAGTGGCTGATCTATCACCACTTCAAGATGGAGGACATCCATCTTCTTTGCGATGTTTTTTGCCCATCGGACTGGATGGCCTGATTGGACCTGAAGGATGCTTACCTGTTCATTCCGATCTTTCCACCCCATGGACGATTCCTCCAGTTCCTCTGGTGCCACCACACCTTTGAGTTTGTAACGCTTCCCTTTCCTTCACCAGGGGTGTTTCACAAAAGTTCTCAAACCAATCTCTCCTAATGCCAGCTCAGAAGGCAAACTTCTTGGGATTTGTGATTGATTCTATGGTGGCTACGCTAAGCTTTCCCTCACGCAAGGTGGCAAAGATCCATCACGAACTCCGGCGGACCCTGTCCAAACAGTGAGTCTCCTTGCACTAACTTGCGCGCCTCGTTTGACTGTTGTCGGCCTACATTCCAGCCATATTCCCGGGGCCGTTCCATTATGGTGCTCTTTAACGCCTCAAGGTGCAGCACCTGCGGAAAGGGCTCTCTTACTCCCATGCAGTCGTACTATCCAAGGAGGCATGGGACGAAATTCGTTGGTGGCTGTCTCACATGGAAGCCTGGAACGGAAGAGTGATCTTTGTCTCCGCTTCAGACCTCATTATAGAGTCCGACACCAGAAGGTCAGGATGGAGCGCTTGGTGTGGGGAATTCTCCACAGGCGGTGTGTGGTCTCCGCCTGAGCAGAATATACAAATCAATTGTTTGGCACCCCAAGCCGGTTTGTTTGCGGTCCGGTGCTGGACCAAGGACAGGATCCAATCATGTGTGCTCCTCAAGATGGACAACATCTCCGCAGTGCGATACATCAACCACCAGGGAGGTGCTCGGTCAAAGGCGCTCTCAGATCTAGTGACCAGTTTTTGGCAATTTTGCCTGGACAACCAGATCTCGGTCACTGCGGAATACCTCCCTGGTCAGGAGAATCGGGTGGCAGACTCGCCATTTTTGGGACTCCAGTCTTTGGAAGCTGCCATGATCCACTGACGGTGGGGACCGTTCTCAGTGGACCTTTTTGCGGCCAGACTGGACCACCAACTGCCCTGGTTTTTCAGCTGGAGACCGGACCCTCAATCGTCAGTCATGGATGCTTTCTTTCAGGATTGGAAGCCAGAGAATGGTTATGCGTTTCCGCCGTTTGCCATGGTGACCAGGACTTTGGCCCAAGTCAGACACCAGCAGGCAGAAGTGGTATTGATCAGCCTGATTTGGAAATCTCAAGTTTGGTTTACTGGTCTTCTGGAACTTTCTTGGGATTTTCCAATCCAACTCCCCCTCTTTCCGACGCTTTTGCTCAGCCCAGAGCTTCTTCCCCATCGATTGGGTCTGGAAGGCTCCCTACGTCTCATGGCGTGGAGGATTTCAGGGGTCTATGGTTGCTCTCAGGCCTTTCACACAAAGCGGAGGAACTCCTATCCAAGGCCTGGGCCAACAGCACCAACAAGCGATATCATTCTTCATGGAAGCAATGGTGTAGTTGGTGTGTGTGACGGGGTTACGATTCAGTGGGCTCTGAGGTAGTCCATATTTTTAACTTTCTCTCCCATCCTGCGCAGCAAGGGTTGGCATACCACTCAATTAATACATTCTGTTCCACCATTTCCGTGGGCCAGGCACCTCTGGATGGCTCCTTGGTAGCAGAACACCCATTTGTTCCCCGCCTGTTGCATAGGATTCGGTTGTCACTCCTGCCGGAGACAAGGTATTCGGCTCTTTGGGATGTAAACAAGGTGCTCAATCTTTTCCTCTTGGCAAAGCTAGCCATGCTGCTATGCTTGGTATCCTGTAGACAGGTCTTCGATGTGCAGGCCCTAGACATTAGGGAAAGAGTCTTTTCTCCTTTGGGAGTATCGTTTACCGTTGGCAGAAAGACAAAATCCTACACTAGGGTCATTGATTACCCATCTTTTCCTGATTTGCCTAAACTGGGTCGTTCAATGCCTCAAGGCTTATGAGGACATGTACGCAGAGTTTCGTCCTCCGGGTGAGAGACAGCTTTTGATTGCAATCCGAAAGCCCCAGAAAGCAGTGTTTTCCCCGACCATAGCCTGCTGGGTACGATGGGTCATGCAGGAGGCAGGTGTGGACCTCCAGATTTTTGTCGCGCACTCAACGCGGAGAGCGATGGCTTCAAAGGTGTACAGCCTGGGCGCCCGCCTGGAAGACATTATGAACGCAGCAGTCTGGTCCTCTGACTCCACCTTTAAAAGGTTTTATTTTAAGCTTGGATTGGATATGGCTCGGCTTGTAGTGAGAAAGCTTTAAACTAGCAAAATCCTCGCCTCCAGTTCTGACATAGAATGAAAAATGTCCTAGCTATTGCAACAGAAAGTTTCAATTCTATTAAGGACTCGGAGGTGAGGATTATCCCACCCACAGAACCTTGATTCAATTCACCCACCCCGAACTAGTAAGTAATGGTTTTTCCTCTTTTCCACTGCAGTAACTTGATCTTGGTCATCTTCACGCTTTGTTTGATGCCGTTTTGATAGTACACTTGGTGTTTTGCTTAATTAGGGCTGCTGGTGTCCTTTTGTTACTGAAGTTGCCTCAATTGTGTTTTTTCCTCTCAGTGAAAGCCCTTTGGTAATTGGTTACTTTTTTCCAGGCTCAGATTCAGGGAAACAAGACCAGTGAGGACAGCGCTATGGCAGAGCTCGCGCGATGAAAGAGGCTGGGAACTCACAGACAGGAGATTACATAAGAAGGGCTGACCTGTGATCGGATAATGCTGGACTGTTCATACAAAGTTGTCCGTTTTTGCTTTTAATTAAATTCCCGGTGGTTCATGGGAATTGTATTTGGTGTTAAAATCTTAATGAAATGGCAGATGTTCAAGTCAAGTACAGTTTTATTCGATTGCCATTTCATACAATCATAAAAACGCATGTAAAAAGAAAACATATATAAGATTAAAAAAGACATACTATATACACATTGCTAATTCAATTAATTATACATTTAGAAAAAAGTCATTTAAAAACTATGAGAATATTAAAAGAAATAGCAGTACGAAGCGAGGATCATAGAGTCATGTGGTCTTTAGACTTGGTTTGCCATCCTTTTCCTGAGGTTAACTACGTGTTTTAAAAACATTGCTATCTTCCAGGTAGGATGTACATTATCTAAGAATTGCAAAGCAATGAAAGCTGGCCTACATTGTCTAATCCCAAAGCATTTTAGAATAGGAAGGATCCACACTTTTCTCAATTCTCTATAGAATTTACAAAACAACAGCACATGTATGGTGGATTGCTCTGACAGGTTATCGCATGAACACAGTTGCAATTGTCGGGTCCAGTCATTCATTATTGGAAAACTAACAATTCTGTGGAAGATTCCCAATCTGAATCTAGTTAATAAGAAACGATCATAGCCCCCAGGAACAACTTTCAAATATGGCTGAATGTTAAAAGTAGTTAAAATCTGTTGATTCTGCTGGACGCTAGGCTTTAAAATCTCCGATGATAGTCTTTTGGCGTCCAGAAGGAGGAGCCCCTCTTTTTTAAAATCCTTTCTACTGATCTTATTTAAACTACTTAGGTCAGTGAAATACTCAGGATGTCCGAGATCCTTCATGAGGTTGCGAACATATCTTAGCCAAGGGATCTTTAAAGCCACTTCCAGCTTCAGACTATCCACCAATATATCTCTATTTAGCTTAGTCTCTATTTTTGTCCACACTCTATGCCATAAAAGGATGGGCTCGAGTTTAATAAGGTCTGATATATGTGACAGACCCAGTTCTGCATGACAAATATGTGAGGACGTACTAGACGGGACAGACAAGATATATCTCAGGAAGGTGTTTTCTACTGTTTGTAACGGGAAGGGATTAGCAAGGCCCCATACCCCTGCTCCATACATTGCTGTGGAGATACATTTAGCTTTGTATATCTTAATGAGCTCCACAGGGGGTCTCCTACCCAGTTTCCTTGAGAACTGTGCGAGGGCAGTAGTAGTTCTTGCAAAAGCACGTTTTTTTGCTAATACAGCTTGTGACCATAGGTCTTTTTCCTCAAAGAGTATACCAAGGTATGAAAATCTCTTTGCGGTGTCAATTTCTTTTCCGTCCAAAAACATGTCCTTACATCTTTGGCTTCCACGCCCACACCTCATGACAAAGGTTTTGGAAATATTAACCTTGAGGCCCAGACCGTTCATGAAGTTAGAAAAGTTGTCTAAGACCCTCTGTAAACCTACTTGTGTTTGAGACATTAAAACCGCATCATCCGCGTATAGTAGGGCGGGGATAGGACGTGCAGCTATCTGCGGGAAGTCATAGCTATGCTTGGTTAATGCTTCTCCTAAGCCATTGATATAAAGATTAAAAAGAAAGGGGGCCAAGACACAGCCTTGTCTGACCCCCCTCTTAATGGGGAATGGGGCAGTAAGTTCACCACTCAAACTAAATCTGACTAGGCCCTGGGCATTATTATATAAGCGCCTGAGGAAGATAATTAGTTGAGCTTCCACCCCCATCGCCTCGAGAATCTCCCACAGCTTCTCGTGTTGCACAGAGTCAAATGCAGCGGTGAGATCCACAAAGGCTAAAAACAGTCTGCCCCCTTTTGCCTGTGTGTATTTTCCTATATGGATGGCTAGGTTTAGGCTCTGCTCAGTTGTTCCCAGGCCCGCCCGAAAACCATACTGGATGTCTGAGAGGACTTTATTTTCCTCTGCCCAGTCCTGTAATCGTTCTAAAATAATTCAGCCCACAACTTTAACCATAGAGTCCAAAAGTGAAATGGGCCTATAACAACACGGGTCCTGACGATTACCTTTTTTAAAAATGGGCACAATCACTGATTCAGTCCAGGTACCCAAAAAGGGAGCAGAGCAACAAGCATTGATTACCTGGGTAACAATAGGGCCCCATAGAGACAAATTAGCCTTAAACAGGTCAACCGGCACTCCGTCAGGACCGGGTGCTTTGCCCCCAAGACTTGCGGAGACAGCTCGGTTTACTTCATCCAGTGAAAACTCAAGATTACAGTGGTGTATATTAAGGTCCAGTGAAATTTCCTCAGTACTGACTTCAGAGTTATCGCCTGGGTCATAAACCCTGGTAAAATGGTCAACCCATTGGTCCTCGCTGATAGCGATTTCCATGGACGGGCGATCTCCAGGGTTCAAAAAAGGTGCCTTGACAGCTTTCCAGAAAGCCGAGCTGTCTCCTGATGACGAGGCTTTAGACAAAGATTCCCAAGCTTCATTACGTAGTTCAATTTTCCTCATCTTGAGAGCAAATCTATAATCAACTCTTGCCTGCTTCACAGCATTAGGGTTTCTAGGGGTCTCGTGCAATACTTTTTTTAGGTTCTTATATGCATGAGTACACTTAGTATCAAACCACCCCTCGGTTTTCCTTCTATTTGAGTTCTGCACATGTAATACCTCCCTCACTGCTGCTGAGATCAGCTGAAAGGAGGACAAAATATTGGCAGGAACGGCTACGTCAGATAAGCAAGTCTCTACAGCTATTTTACATTTTTCTATCACTTTCTTTGTGACCAAAAGAGGGTCCACTAGTGACCAGCGCAACGTATAGCTGTTTATCTTATCCAATGTAATATTAGATATCGCCTGGTCAATATTATCATGTCTCAATGACTTACTTAGTGGCAGTGAGATGGAGTAGCATAGTGGAAAATGGTCACTAAGTGAAATATCTCCGACAGAAAAAGAGCGAAGCTTGGAAGCATGATTATTTGTCAGAAATACATAGTCTATTGTACTAAATAAGCCTCTTCCATTGAAGGTATAACCCATAGGAGCTGGTCGATCGGACATTTCATTCACAAAACCCAAATCTAAAGAGAATATCATTTCGTTGTACATGTCACCCAGCACAGAGTGACAAAAATGGGTATTGCTAGTGCCCTCTTCATGTGTTAAACCGCATTGCTTTCCATCCTCATTGGGGCATAAAGAACAATTAAAATCCCCTCCCACAATAACCATTGTGTCTTTTGCGCTCTTATTACATATAGACCTCACATCCATGCTCAGTTTTGTTACTACACAACCCCAATTTCCAACGGGAATATTGTTATAAAAATTGACCATTAGCATGCGCTGCCTTCTATCAAGGTCCACTACGATTGTCTGGTAGTAGATTTCCTCAAGACTGTGTTCTATTTCCTTTGCGTTTAGTGTGTTTGAAATATAGGTACATAGACCTCTCTTCGCCCTTCCGCTTAGACCCTCCATCGCCGAAGTGTGGAAATTTTTATAACCATTAATATGAATTGGCTCTTTCAGCCAGGTTTCTTGGAGAGATAATACATCGTAGGTTTTTATAAAGTCACACCAAATGGGATTGCTTATCTTAGAGCGTAAACCTGCAATATTCCACGAGGCAAAGTTGCAGGTTGTTTCATCACTCCTCTCCCATGTGTTGGTTGAAGCTACTGCTGTTGGAGTTTGACCATCTACATTAACCACAATCTCATCTAGAATTGGGAGGTTAGAATCCTCCTGTGATTCTCCTGCTTGCATGTTTCTAAGATCTCCGGAAACTTCCCTATATCCCGATGAAGCTTGTGAGGTTGATTGAGTACCTACGGCTAAATAAGGCTTAACAGAGGTGGGATGATCTTTATAGTGTCTATTCTCTCTTAGTCTCTTAGGGGTGACCTCACACTTAGTTAAGGACTCTCCTAAATAAGCCGTACAATTTCCCAGTCAATCAACTCCTTCAAGGGAGTTAAAAATTTCAAAGCGGTTACTAAGTGGGATTTCGTTACTACACTGCCTAACCCAGGGAAGTGTTTGCCCACCCCTCGTCTGCCATGGCGCTTCATTTGGGATCACATCTCTGCTCTGACTAATCCCTGTGAACGTATGTCCCCTCCTCATATGCCAATGATGTCTGGGCGGTTGATAAAAATATCCAAGCGGGAGAATATTTATCTCCTGGGCCGTGATATGGTTATTCCCGGCCCTGTCCAGGATTGCCTGCACCAAGTCTGGGGATTTAAAGTTTAGGACCACACAATCGCCCGGTAGAGCCTTATGTGAATTTCCAATCCACCCCACTCTCCGCACCATCTTAAACTCCAAAAAGAGGATATCTTTGAAGCCCGTCCTGGAACTCAGTAGGTGCAGACTTTTGTTCCGCAAGATTGACCAGTGTTCCGGAACGTTAGGTGGTAAGAGCGGGACATTGGCCAGAACAACTACATAAGGGGTTGCTTCTGGGGGGAGGTGTAAATTCACATTTGCTATGTTAGCAGATCCCTCAATTATTCTCTGCGTTCTCTGGGTAGTCGACTGTCTCAAGTCATCACCTACTTTAGGCGTCCCCTTAGCAGCTAGTGATCTATATACAGCTTTTGGGGCAAATATGCTAGATTGTAGATCTTGGCGTGAGGGAGATGCTAGACTTTGATGTAAGGGATCAATTGCGTCTGAGGTTTTGAGTCCCTCACCAATTGTAATAGGATATTGGGAATTATGAGAAGCTACATTACCAGTAGTGTTGCCACTCTTACTACCCAAGTCCTTCGTAGATGCCTGGTCGGTACCCCTACCTGAACGGGCACCAAGATGGAGAGTGGGAGTACTAGCAAGAGACTTCTCTAACTTAGCAAGTCTAGCCTCAATATGGGATAATTTATGGGAAAGAGGGTCCAACAAAGCTACCATCATTGCCTCCAACCTTTTCCACGTTTCTTCCTCATTGTCCCCCAAAAAAGGTCCATTAGATGGTATCGCTGTCGGTATAGTGTGTCCCTGCCTGATTGTGGTGTTAGTTTTTCTCCTATTTGTCTTTGGAGACTGTTGTTTATTTTTCAGAACAGTTCGGCCCTTTCTTTTCTTAGAAGGGGGTTCAAGACTATTTCCTTGGCATATTTTTGCCTTCTGGCCCCTGGTGGTAACATTTGGCCCAGTTAAACTATTTACTGACTCCAAGGGTCTATTTATCTCGGGATCTATAGTCTGTAAATGCTCACTATGATCACTGTGAGGGCCTGATACTTCAATCTCTTCGATTTCATCTTGCTGAGGAAGAGACCCTTTCTGTATACTGCTGACCAGAACCTGCTGTGGATCCAAAGACAGTCTTCGCTCTGTAAGCTCTATTTAGTGTATAAGAGCAGATTCTGCCCTCAACAAAAAGGCGTCTAGAGTCCCCACCAACCCTACACCTGGTTTACGTTTGCTCATTATTTATATTTCGCGTAATTGCAATATCCACACAGTACCTGCCACGCACTACAATCACACAGTCCATTCAATAGCGGAAATGTTAATGGTACGGCCCTGCCCGGCCTCTTTCGGGCTCGGACGGGCCCGCCCGCGTGCCCCCCGCGCTGCGGGAGTCCGCCTCTACTTTTAAGCACCTCTACTTTTAAGTGCCGGCTGGCGCGGTCAGAACAAACACTCGCGGCTCCTGCCGCTGCTCACGCTGGGAAACGAAGTCCTTCGGGAAACAATGTAGCAACCTGGCAAAAGTTCAAGTGCTCCCCCCGTTACCGTTGGCAGAAAGACAAAATCCTACACTAGGGTCATTGATTACCCATCTTTTCCTGATTTGCCTAAACTGGGTTGTTCAATGCCTCAAGGCTTATGAGGACATGTACGCAGAGTTTCGTCCTCCGGGTGAGAGACAGCTTTTGATTGCAATCCGAAAGCCCCAGAAAGCGGTGTTTCCCCCGACCATAGCCTGCTGGGTACGATGGGTCATGCAGGAGGCAGGTGTGGACCTCCAGATTTTTGTTGCGCACTCAACGCGGAGAGCGATGGCTTCAAAGGTGTTCAGCCTGGGCTCCCGCCTGGAAGACATTATGAACGCAGCAGTCTGGTCCTCTGACTCCACCTTTAAAAGGTTTATTTTAAGCTTGTATTGGATATGGCTCGGCTTGTAGTGAGAAAGCTTTAAACTAGCAAAATCCTCGCCTCCAGTTCTGACATAGAATGAAAAATGTCCTAGCTATTGCAACAGAAAGTTTCAATTCTATTAAGGACTCGGAGTAGAGGATTATCCCACCCACAGAACCTTGATTCAATTCACCCACCCCGGACTAGTAAGTAATGGTTTTTCCTCTTTTCCACTGCAGTAACTTGATCTTGGTCATCTTCACGCTTTGTTTGATGCTGTTTTGATAGTACACTTGGTGTTTTGCTTAATTAGGGCTGCTGGTGTCCTTTTGTTACTGAAGTTGCCTCAATTGTGTTTTTTCCTCTCAGTGAAAGCCCTTTGGTAATTGGTTACTTTTTTCCAGGCTCAGATTCAGGGAAACAAGACCAGTGAGGACAGAGCTATGGCATGGCTCGCGCGATGAAAGAGGCTGGGAACTCACAGACAGGAGATTACATAAGAAGGGCTGACCTGTGATCGGATAATGCTGGACTGTTCATACAAAGTTGTCCGTTTTTGCTTTTAATTAAATTCCCGGTGGTTCATGGGAATTATAGTTGGTGTTAAAATCTTAATGAAATGGCTGATGTTCAATAAACGAAGAAAGTTATGGCATAATCCTCGCCTCCAGGTCCTTAATAGAATTGAAACTTTCTGTTACGATACAAAGTTTTTATTATTTGGTTAATATGCCACCGCTGAATTTGTGTTCTTGTTGGCTTTCAATTCGGTTCCTGTCTGAATGCATCATTTTAGACTGTTGCCCGGATGGATAAAGTTCATAGTATCCAGTTGCATGAGCATTGTTTGGGTGTTGTATGCGAGTCTGTAAAGGAGAAAGGTGTGTGCATGTGTGCTATCCTTTAAGCCTCCTCCCCCTAAATCCCCTGTGTCTGAGTTTGTATGCCTGGAAGCCTTTGGAGGTTTCTGGTGAGTGCTTGGGTGTACATTTAAATCTAAAAAAGTAGGAAGGTATGTTGTGTCCTGTATTTCTACTTCCTGAGGGGATTGCTGGTACCAGAACTTAGTGATATAGTGGTAGGGAGTGTTCTGTCTGTCGACCATCAGTGCCAGTTCTTGTGACTTTAATACTGCCCTGGAGACTGGCCATAAACCATCTGGCTCGCAGCACGGCATTAACTATAAGCCCATTTGGTCTGGCAGCTTAGACGTAAACAGCTGGAAGCTAGCTACAGCCTGCGTGCCCCTCTTGCACCACCGGCCATCCTTCATTACTCACAAATGTTTTCCAAATGATCGCTCTGGCAGGACTTACAATTGAGTGTCATTTTGTATTTCACTTCTTGGATCACAACAACTTGGTCTATTAAGCCTCAACTACTCACTCTCGAAGATTGTCGAGACAAATGGGCCAATATCACTTTGGAGCGATGATATACTAGCCAAATTCCTGGGCACCAGTGGTAATAGAAAGTCACTCACCTGCGAACAGTCAGAACCCTGAACTGGTCTAAATTCAGCAGAGAAGGCCCATCTCAAATCTTTTGTGAGGTGACAGCACTTAACCCTTCCAAGGAGCAAGGGGTATAACTCTCATACACACATCCTAAACAAAGAAAGTTGTATCAAGCTTCTTTTTATTCCAAAACATGCCAGCTCTGCAATCCTTGGAGACTTTGATATTTAAATCTCCATTTCACGACAATGCCAACGAATTTCAAACACAGAGCCTGACTTTAAATTAGTCATCAAAACATCAGTTTTAATTAAACTAATATGGCTGAGCAATCGTGACACTAATAACCTCCCTGTCAGTCACTGCACATTATCCCTGGCAGTCTTCCAGTCAGATCTACTGAGTGCTTGTGTTTGTATTCTGACGCTATAAAGAGCAGTTTCCTGCTGCCTCCTTCCTCTAATTGCAATGTACATAATGTCGCCCAGTCCTCGCTGTCCATCTTGATTAATTATCAGGTCACAAAAAGAGCACGAGGCACTGCATTTACATACCCGCTGCCTATCCAAACATAATCAACTGGTGATTAGCATAACGAACAGAGAAATGAAATGCACCTCTTCAGATGTTATGCATTTTCTTCAACTGAGCCAAATTCGGCACGTGGCAGGGGCGCCAGGTCTTCCTGCCCCCATGGGTTTCCACTGACTCCGAAGTCGATCATTTGTGTACTGCAGGAGAGCCCACGACGGGCTCGGGGGTACTTGCTGCACACTGGGCTCCAGTGATTAAATTGTAAAGGAAAACGCAACAGGGCCCACAGTTTTCCTTAGAAGCCCGTGTCCGGCGATATAAAAAAAAAAAGGCTGCGGAATACCGAGGCTGCGCAATCCTGTTTCCACCTCATGCCTCTCATCCACCCACTGACACACCGAAACCCTTTGTCTCACTCTTGCAGGTTCTTCTACCTCCATGCTTTCTCCCTTTGTCGCTGTTTTCCCTCTTTCTCCTCCTTTCCCTCTCTTCCTCCTTTCACCCTTGTGTTTTTCTCTCTGTCTCGGGATTAACGATTGAGGAAAAACAAGCATTGGTAAATGCATTTGGTTTCGCCTATGTGATTAATAATAAGCTGTTTTATATTGTAAGTTGTAGCTTGCTGAGTAGTTGTACAACATAAGTTACAGAAAGTCTGTTCTCGTTTACGTACAAAAATGCAATATATTGTGCTATTAGTGGTAGAGTGCGGGTGAGTAATAGCAAAATATTGACAAATGAAATGAAAGAGGGGATAAAATAGAATTAATTGACGTAATAGCAATATTATGAGTTTAAAGGAGTTCTGACAATTTTTGGGCCCAGTGCCACTGCACCTGCTGCACTATTCAAATCATGCCCGTAGTGCCTGCAAGATAACTGCATTTGTGACTGCCTGTTTAGTAGTAAATTATAGCAATATTTGGTGTTTAGAGGAGTTATAACTTTTTGCCCCTGTGCCACTGCACCTGCTGCACCATTCAAATCATGACCCTGTTGTCTGCAAGGTAACTGCACTTGTGACTGCCTGTTTAGTAGTAAAATATAGCAATATTAGGTGTTTAGTGGGGTACCTAGAGCTTTTGGTCCTGGTGCTACCGCACCTGCTGCACCAATCAAATCATGACGCTATTGCCTGCTAGATAACTGCACTTATGACTGCCTGTTTAGTTGTAAAATATAGCGATATTAGGTGTTTAAAGGAGTTTTGATAACTTTTTGGCCCGGTGCCACGGCACCTGCTGCACCAATCAAATTATGACCCTAGTGCCTGAAAGATTGCTGCACTGTGACTGCCTGTTAGTTATAAACTAGAGCAATAATCAGTGTTTAGCGGGGTGCCTGAAGCTTTTGGTCCCAGTGCCAATGCACCTGCTGCACTATTGAAATCGTGACCCTAGCACTTTCTACATAACTGCACATGTGACTGCCTGTTTAGTTGTAAAATACAGCAATATTAGATGTTTAGAGGAGTTCTTTTGGGCCCGGTGCCACTGCCCCTGCTGCACCACTCTAATAATAACCCTGTTGCCTGCAAGATGACTACACTTATGACTGCCTGTTTAATTGTAAAATAAAGCAATTTTTGGTTTTTAGTGGGGTGGCTAGAGCTTTTCATCCTGGTGTCACTGCACCTGCTGCACCATTTAAATCATGACCCTGTTGTCTGCTAGAAAACTGCACTTGTGACTGTGTTGTTTAGTAATAAAATGTAGCAATAATCTAGGTTGAGTGGGGTTCCTAGAGCTTTTGACCCCAGTGCCACTGCACCTGCTGCACCAATCATATCAAGTGCCTTTTAACTGCAAGGTAACTGCAATTGTGACTGCCTCTTTAGTAGTCAAATATAGCATAGCTCTTGTATATTAACTTTATTTTTAACCTGCAATGTTTATTACAACATTTAGAATTTGATCATAATGACCAAAAAGATTATGTTGGAAAAAATCAATCCGATAATGGCACAAAGTACTGAGGCGTGAATAGGAAATGCCACAAACGTTCTAAGGCTAAAGTATCTGCTTTACACAACTAAATAATAAAAAGCAAGCATTCCAGCATACTGTTAGAAGCAGTCTGCCTTTTTTGTGGGAAGAGATCTTATCTTGACAGTGAATGGGGCTTAAACATTGTGATACCAAAGGGGATGATGAACGGAGCGTTTGAGCTAATCAAACACTCACCCCCAGTCAACTGATCTGGGTTTAATCCATCATCATTCTTTAGCTCACTCCACCACCCCAGTTCAGACATGGCCATATGCAAATCAGTCTAACCCTGTGCCTCATGGGAACAGTCCAGCCCGAACTGCCAAGCCATGTCTTCCCTGCACCGGAAACAAGCATCCTGGGACCGGTTTCTGGCTATTCAGCCGTCATCAGCCAGGCTAGCTTCAATCCAGTGGCAAAGTGAGCAAGGGACCCACGTCTGGGCATACCCTGCCAACTTAGGGCAAACAAAGCGATACCAAAGGGGATGATGAACGGAGCGTTTGAGCTAATCAAACACTCCCCCCCCAGTCAACTGATCTGGGTTTAATCCATCATCATTCTTTAGCTCACTCCACCACCCCAGTTCAGACATGGCCATATGCAAATCAGTCTGACCCTGTGCCTCATGGGAACAGTCCAGCCCGAACTGCCAAGCCATGTCTTCCCTGGACCGGAAACAAACATCCTGGGACCGGTTTCTGGCTATTCAGCCGTCATCAGCCAGGCTAGCTTGAATCCAGTGGCAAAGTGAGCAAGGGACCCACGTCTGGGCATACCCTGCCAACTTAGGGCAAACAAAGCGATACCAAAGGGGATGATGAACGGAGCGTTTGAGCTAATCAAACACTCACCCACAGTCAACTGATCTGGGTTTAATCCATCATCATTCTTTAGCTCACTCCACCACCCCAGTTCAGACATGGCCATATGCAAATCAGTCTGACCCTGTGCCTCATGGGAACAGTCCAGCCCGAACTGCCAAGCCATGTCTTCCCTGGACCGGAAACAAGCATCCTGGGACCGGTTTCTGGCTATTCAGCCGTCATCAGCCAGGCTAGCTTGAATCCAGTGGCAAAGTGAGCAAGGGACCCACGTCTGGGCATACCCTGCCAACTTAGGGCAAACAAAGCGATACCAAAGGGGATGATGAACGGAGCGTTTGAGCTAATCAAACACTCACCCCCAGTCAACTGATCTGGGTTTAATCCATCATCATTCTTTAGCTCACTCCACCACCCCAGTTCAGACATGGCCATATGCAAATCAGTCTGACCCTGTGCCTCATGGGAACAGTCCAGCCCGAACTGCCAAGCCATGTCTTCCCTGGACCGGAAACAAGCATCCTGGGACCGGTTTCTGGCTATTCAGCCGTCATCAGCCAGGCTAGCTTGAATCCAGTGGCAAAGTGAGCCACTGCACCTGCTGCATCATTTAAATCAAGCTGCTTTTAACTGCTAGGTAACTGCAACTGTGACTGCCTGGTATTGTAGTCAAATATAGCAATATTAGGTGTTCAGTGGGGTGCCTAGAGCTTTTAGTCCTGGTGTCACTGCACCTGCTGCACCACTGAAATGATGACCCTGTTGTCTGCAAGGTAACTGCACTTGTGACTGCCTATTTAGTTTTACATTTTGCAATAATCTGGGTTTAGTGGGGTCACTTTTGGCCCCGGTGCCACTGCACCATTCAAATCAAGTCCCTTTTAACTGCAAGGTAACTGCAATTGTGACTGCCTCTTTAGTAGTCAAATATAGCATAGCTCTTGTATATTAACTTTATTTTTAACCTGCAATGTTTATTACAACATTTAGAATTTGATCATAATGACCAAAAAGATTATGTTGGAAAAAATCAATCCGATAATGGCAAAAAGTACTGAGGCGTGAATAGGAAATGCCACAAACGTTCTGAGGCTAAAGTATCTGCTTTACACAACTAAATAATAAAAAGCAAGCATTCCAGCATACTGTTAGAAGCGGTCTGCCTTTTTTGTGGGAAGAGATCTTATCTTGACAGTGAATGGGGCTTAAACATTGTGAACAGCTTTGGAAGTATCGTAAATGCGTGCAGCCAGGTGAAGTTAACAAAAAAAAGTTCCACACAAAAGTGAATGAACGTAGTAATTTGGCGATGGGAACTGAATAGAGCCCCCTTTTAAGATATATTGAATACAAGAGAATTCACAAGCACAGCGCAAGTGCAGGCGAAACCTAATAAGTGCAGGGCCCGCCTGCAAGGGCCGTCTCAAATTAAGCACTACTGTGGTCACTTACCGACCCCGGCGTCCTTCAACCTGCTCTCTTCTTTCAGTAGGAGTCTCTCATCGTCTTCCAAACTCACCACAAGCTCGTTCGTCTAAAGAGGAGCAGAGAAAAGAAAATGCACTAAGGCTGAAAAGTGCAATTACTTTGTCGAAATTTTCAGCCCATACACTCACATCATGCCATTTCATATTAATTAGGGCCTTACGTTTAAGAATATTTGTTCTTTTTTACATTTCCGTGTTGATTACTTTTTATCCATTTTGTGTTAAGTGAAAAATATAATTTCAACCAGTATATCTCCACTGTTATCTGATAAATGAAATGGATAGTCATCCTCGAATACCTCTGTTATTTAGCGCTTTGAGAAAGCATTAATAATACTCTTATCTGAACACATAAGCTCTGTCGTGCAAACACATGCACATCTGAAGCTATTTAAGTTTCATTAGGAAATCTCATTAGTTTTTCTAAACTCCCTTTCTGTAAATCTGCACTGCCACCGAGCTGACCCTCCTTCACATCATCAGCATCGAGTCTTGCAAAAAAAGCCTACTTTTTTCTGTGTAAAAATAAATAGGCAAGGAAACATGGTTTCACTTTCTGTAATTATTTGTAAAATCTTTAGAAACAGAAATCGGAGACCCTTAATGTTTAAAATAATAATAACAATGATACTTGCATACATACTATGTCACCAACTTCCACAGCACCCTCAACCTCTCCACTGATAACTCTCCCCCTTCACGCTGTATCCCAACACCCCCTTTTCTGGAGTACCCTCTGTAAACACCCCATAATGCAAGGCGCTCCATTGCTTTGTAGCCCAGATTGCTCTGTACTAAATATACACATACCTTTGAGCCGTGCGCCTGATGAATAATCTTCATGGTATCTAAATGTGATTAAGTGAAAAAAGGCATTCTTTAATCAATATGTGGCATGAACATGCATTTACACGCACCTGTTTACATTTATGCTTGATATAGCAGATTCAAAATGGGCAGTAATGTCCAATCCAAGTCCAAGAGAGCCAAATCCAGGCCACACTAAAAGAATACCCACACATAATTATGATAATTGTGTATACAGTGAATCTAAATGGAATTTTCCTATACTCCGTGGTTATCCTTAAAATGTGGCACAAATCCTACCCTAGTGTTAAATGATGATGCTTTAGATCCTTCCTATTTAACTTCGGCCTAACAAGTAGCTTAACAGGGTACTGTGACTCTACTCCACATTAAGTGGGCACTCTTAAACGGTACAGAGCAGTGCTAAGAGTCCAGGACTGCCTATGTTCGCAGTGTGCACCACTGCAGTGGTGACAAGCTCTCATAAAAACTTAGACCAGTCAATGTCTGTAATGTAATTCTGCGTAGAGAGACTTTACATTTAGGGTAGCTGTGCCATCTGGTGTATATTTAACTTTACCACAGAGAAATTTGTGGAATGAGAAAAACGAGAACACGAATATCCGAAGACACGACAGGGGAAATTACAATGCGTTATGGTTTCCACAAAAAATGCCTATTGAGTAAACAATTGAAAGACACTATTAAATGATTTACAGTGACTTCCACTTATATCTGTAAATAGAGTATTCTTGCATGTTTCACCTTTCGACGATGGCTTTTCAGCCATGTTAGTACTACATCTTAAAGGCAAGGGGTGGCCGCTAAGCCCCCATTGTGCTTTGCAGCTTTGAAACAGATGGCAGATTCAACAGAAGGGAGTCGCGTGGGGCTGTAACACGTCCCTGGCCAATGGGCACTAACAAAGTAAGGAAAGCCTAGTATAGGAAAAGCATTAGATGGGAATAAGAATATACATGTATGGAGCAGAAGGTGTTATGTAGTGTGTGGAATTTCATGTAAAATATATTTTCAACGAACCCGGAAGCAGATGAGACTCCGACAGAACTTGTGAGCAGGGTATCAACCATACAGATGGCGTGTACATGGCGGCTTGACCCTTTTTGAATGAGTTCAAGAAGGTAGACTAGTTGAGAATAGTAAACGCTAAGTCTGTCAGGTTAGATCTGAGAGTGCTAGTGAAAGCATAGAAAGAGACCAGGGGCGTACTATTCAGAGGGTGCACTTTCCCTGTTTGCACCACGGCGCATCTTTCAAAAGGTGTACCAGGCGCAAACAGGGAAAGCGTGCCCTGCTATGGTGAATGCACCGTCCTTAGGGAAGCCGCAAACTCACGCTGCACAGGGCAGCGCATTCAAGTGAAATACGGAGCGACTGTTACCAGCCTCTCTGTAATTCACTGTGCAGGCAGCAACCCATCTGCACTTTTAAGAGGAGAGATAGATCCCCTTGCAGGCGGGTGCAGTCAGTGACTGCACCCGCCTGCAGGGGGGATGTCTGGAGGGGTCCATGGGCACCCCTTTCCCCCCTCCTCAGGGCTGCCCTCTGGGGCGAACTGGCAGTGAATCACTTTTTTATGGGGTACTATCAGTGTGCCTCCTGATGGCTTCTTTGCCTTTGCGCTCAGGTCCATAATGCAGCGTGGGTGCAGAGGCAAAGAGATTACCTCATTTGTATGGGACCACGCCCCCATGTAAATGAGGAAATGCCCTCTCAAGATAGCGCTGGCACTACATGTGCGCCAGCGCTATCTGTATTACAGAAGGGCCCACACAAGCATGTAGATAGTCACCACAAGCCTGTCGAAGACTGGGTAATGATGTAATGTCATTCCATAGATGCATTCCATGCTGGAATGCAATGTGGGATTAGAATGGACATCTGGTAGTTAGGATAAGAGGCAAGCAGCAGTGACCTGTACTCTTAATAAATATTTGTCTAGAGGCCGTGCAGAGTCTGATCCTGTTTTGAGGGCGTTACAAATTGGCGGCGAGTGGAAGAATGTCACACTGCATGTATTAAATCAGCAATGATGCGGCTGCCCCCCCCGGGTAAGAGCGTGAAGCACTGCAGGCATTAGAGTCATTGCACAGTGATCAGAGGCATCCCGGAGGCATAGCGCTACCAAAGGATCAGCGCACAGGCTGGACGGAGAATTCCTTGGAGGATTTGGACAAAAAGACGCTGGTCGCGTTGCATGCGAGCTATTCAAATACAAATCGGCATTAAGAGTCACCATTTTGAAGTCGGGCACATCAGTATCGGCGTTAACATTGTCGGTGTTGAATCGCCATTTTAAATCAGGCAAACTCAGCAATCCTCGGCAGGGCGAATAGTCAGCGGTAGTATGCGGCCCACATTAAAAACAATGCACAGCATAACGACCCGCAACAAAAACAACTACATTAAACAGAATACAGAGGCAAATGCACATTCTCAAACACAATGAGATACCACGAGATCAAGTAAAATATCGGCAGCCATTTTTGAGTCAGTCAAAAGGTTAAAAAGTCATCTCAAGTCATTTTTCTTAACTGAAAATAACTATTTTCTTTTAAAATTGTAATAACAACATAGGAAAACATGTCAAGTGAAGAAACAAGTAGGGAAATGACAATAAACATGGATACAGATGTATATAATGATGAGAAAATGTAAAAAGTGTTTCAAGTATAATTTTTCAAAGGCTATTACCATTTGCTCTATCAGACCAACAAACCATTGCACAAAGATGGGAAAAATGGAGCCGACGATTTTAACATTTCTTAAAAGCTACCTGTAAAAAATATTCTGAAGAACAAGCAAAAGATCTATTACTTAATTTAGTGAGTGATGATGTGGAAGACTTAATAGTAACTTTTCCAGAACAAGAGAGAAACATGCATAAAGGACTCATGAAATGCCTACACAAAATATTTGCTCCACAAAGAAACCTGGATTTTGAGAGATATAATTTTAATATAAGTTACCAAGGAGAAGATGAATCTATGGGTAAATATGTAACAAGACTAAGGAAACTCGTGACTTTTTGTGAATTTGAAAAGTTTAACAATGAGAAAGCAATAAGATTAAGGATAATTAAAATATGAAATTCTGTAAAATTCAGGAAGAAATTACTAGAAAAGATGTATGATTTACAAATAATTTTATGCATGGCGCGAACAAAGGCACAACTACAAAAACATGCCACTAACATGGAGCAAGGAAGAATGAAATTAATAGAACAGGTTCAACAAATGTCAAAGAAAGATAATAAAACAGAAAAGACGGGCACGCAAAGAAAATAAATTATGTTACGGATATGGATTGCAATTTCCACATTAAAAAATCTGCCCGGATTTAGGACAACAATTTAAGGAATGTAGACAGTCAAATCACTTTGAAAGTGTGTGTAGGTTTAAACAAGATAAAAAGGAAGGTTGGAATAAAAAGGAAAGTTGGAAAAAAACAAAACAAAGTGAATACTAAATATTAAAGAAAAATGCAAAGTGTTGAACATGACTACGACAAAGAACCTGAACAATCTGAAAGGTTATACATGTGTGAAGAAAATGAAATTAAACAAATTAAAATAATAAGAGAAAACATAAAAAAAACAACATCTGTAGATATAATAGTTGGCTCTCAGAAAGTTCCTACTGTCCTTGATTGTGGGGCAACATGTATTATCATACGTGTCACTGAATACCAGAAAATGAAGGAACAACCATCCTTACGCCCTTCAAATGTTAGTGTTTTTCAGTGGGGAGCCAGACATTGTGTTTCCTGTCTAGATAAATTTGAAAAGAATTTACAACATGTAGACATATCCAGCAAAGAAGAAGTACATGTGTTGGAAGGTGAAGTTCCTGCTCCATGTCTATTAAGCAATGTCACTGATCAAGTCATGGGCTTAATAGCAATCACTTGTAATGTCATGACAGACCATCCTGTGTTAAAGAAATATCCAGAATTATTCAAAGGTTTAGGAACACTGAAAGCCAAGACAATCACATTGCATATTAATGAGCAGTGAAACCGGTGGCGCAAATACACAGAAAGGTTACAATACATTTGCAGACAAAAGTAGAAAAAGAAATAAGTTAATTGCTTCAACAAGACATCATTGAGCCAGGCACTGGCCCAACGCCATGGATATCTCCTAGTGTGGTGGTTGCGAAGAAGAATACAGAAGAAATAAGCATTTGTGTGGACTTGTGAGCTCCCAACACAGCAATCGAGAGAGAGAGAGAGAGAGAGAGAGAGACATCCAGGGCCGCATTTGAATGACTTGATCAGTAATATTAATGCAGCTACTGTTTTTTCAAAGTTTGATTTATATAAGGGATGTCACAACTGGAAATTGACAATCAGTCATGATACGTAACAACGTTTGCTACGCATCTTGGGTTGTTTCGGTACAAGAGATTACATTTTTGCATATGTTAAGCTGCTGAAGTTTTTCAAGAGACAATAAAAAATATAATAAGGCCAGTGAAGAACGCTATGAATTTTAGTGATTACATTTTACATTATGGAAAAACACAAGAGGAACATGATCAAGCATCGAATGAGGTGTGTCAACAACCTATGAAAGCTGGTCTAACACAATCTAAGAAAATGTGAAAAATAATAAAGCTGATTTAAGATTTTAGGGCCATATATTTTCTCAAGAAGGAATGAGACGAGACCCAGTAAAAGTGCTGTCCTTAAATGATATAACCAGTCCAAAAGATATATCTGAATTACGTTCTTTTTAGGAATGGCAAGTTATTATTCACGATATATTAAAGACTATACCACTATGAGTGCACCACTTAGGGAACTAACCAAAAAAGGGCGAATGTTTAATTGGAATAATGACTGTGAACATGCATTTAGAAGAACAAAAGATATATCGTCTGCAGCCAACTTAAAGTACTTTGATCCAGAATTATGCACGGAATTAGTTGTAAATGCTAGTCCTTGTGGGACTTGGTGCAATTCTAGTACAGAACAAGTCTGGTAGAGAAATACCTCGCCATGTGATCTCACATGCCAGTAAGAATTTATCCGCCATAGAAAGAAGGTACTGCCAACCAGAAAAAGAAGTTTCGCTGAGGTATGGGCTTGTGAACATTACTATGCTTTTCTGTATGGCAAGTCATTTGTCATAATAACAGATCACCAGGCATTGACTCATATTTTTGGAAATCCAAAAATAAAATTGCCCCTACGGATTGAGATATTGGGAATGAGATTAATGGACTATAACTTAAAAATTGTTCAAAAACTAAGAAGGAATATAATACAGCAGATTATTTATCTAGGCACTCATGTAAAAATGACACAAAACAACAGTCTGAAGCTGAAGAGTACATATGTTTTATAATCAGGTCAACAGTGCCAGTAATTGTTTCCGTTTAAGAACTGATTCCTACTTTGCAAAAGGATGAAACAATTAACGAGATTAAAAAAATTACTGGAGGTTGATAAATAGTGCAACTCAATTTCAGTCGTACTTAAGAAAAAGTGACATTCTGGCTTTCAAGAACATTCAATTTGAATTATCTGTGGCCTCATCTGGTGTACTTTTGAGAGGAAACAAATTAGTTATTCCTTTGAGCTTACAAAGGCGTGCAATTGATCTGGCTCATGGAAATCACAGAGGCATCTAAGCAACAAAGAATTTTTTGCGAGAAAAACGTGGTTTCTCAGTTTAGATAGTCATGTAGAGGAAATTGTTCAAACATGTCATTTTTGTCATTGAACTTCCAAAGAAAGAATTGTGGAAGAATTGCACATGCCTAAACTACCAGATGCAGTATGGTCTAAAGTGGCAGCAGATTTTTATGGACAGTTAGATTCTGGGCATTATCTACTAGTAATAATTGATGAATATTCTCGATTTCCAATTGTAAAGGTAATATCATCGACTTCAACATCAGCTGTGCTTTCTGTTCTTGATGATATTTTTTCTACTATTTAGTATTAACTTATAGAAGAAAAACACCATTGTGGCCTCAAGCAAACGGAATGGTAGAAAGGTTAATGGCCACTATTTAAAAAGCTACACAGAGAGCAAAACTTTTTCAGATCTCTATAAATCCAGCATTATGTCAAGTTTTGTGTGATTATCGAAATAGTACTTATGGATCTAAAGAAAAATGCCGCTCGGAATTGATGTTTGGTCAGTCACTGCAAACAGTGAAGTATTATGCAGATTTCAAGAAAAATACTCACGACCAAGATTACCAAATAGAGGTGGAGTCCGGGTAGCGGCGCAATAGGTACCTTACAGTTGAACCTCTACCTGACACTGGGTACCATAAACATAATACCAAGGCATCAAGAGGTCTGCTGGCGGCAGGTGTTGGAGGAAGTTGGACGGAGTGCCCAGAGCCAACTGAGAACTCATGTGCTGGGGGTGGTGGAGTCACCCATGTCATTAAGACCTGGTTGCAGCGTAAAGACGGAAGTCGACTGGGAGAGACTCAGAATCAGACTGGAAAGAGTGCTAGTGCTCAGGACACAGGTGAACCTTGATCCTAGGTGGCATCTCTGAGGCAGCAGAGTGTGCCGTAAGAGGGATACAGACACAGTGCTGTGCTGGTGCCATTTGGTAAGACAGAGCGGAGATGTACTCTGCCTCCCCTGGGCGTCAGAGGGGTGTGCCCTGTGAGTGTAGGGGCCCAGCACTGTATTTGAACCCTGGACTTGGCCTGCCTATGCCAATTAAGTTTCCTGGAGGTCCCATCGATGGAAGAATGGGGAAGCCCCACAGTGTGAAAGGGGGGCCCCAGACACGCCGGCGGCCGGGGATGGTCTAGTTGAGACAGAGGAGGGGAGCGCATCCCCGGCTGCGCATACAGCGACTATCCTGGAAGCCATTCAGGACACAAATGAGTCCTTGGAAACGCAGATTCCTGCGGCAGTAAATGAAGTGGGACTTCTGAGAGAGGACCATAAAAAAACTGATGGATCGTGTTAAAGAAACTGATGATCAATTGGGCACTACTTTGCCGCAAGTAAATGAACTCCCATTGAAATGTTCCGTTGTGGAGAAGGAGGTACGGGTAATCCGCCTAGAAGATGCGGAGAGTAGGTACCGCTGCCACAATGTTAGACAGGCCAGGGTTCCAGAAAAGGCAGAGGGGCCCAACACTGAACTCTTCGTGGAGGAATGCTGGAAAGGGCCTGTCTTGCAGGGCCATCAATCACGATTCTATTCAGTGGAACGTGTGCACAGATTACCTGCGTATTTCTGATACCTGGGGAGAGCCCGCGTCCGATCACATCCCGCATGATGGCCTTCAGAGACAGGGATGTCATCCTTCAGGCGGCGCAGAAACATGGCCCTATGTTTATTGATGGACATGAGGTTAACCTGTACCCATACTACATTAACTTGGATCAAAGGCAGAGACAAGCATTTGTGCCGCTTAAGAGAGTATACTGTCAGCTAGATATAAAATATGCACTTTTTTACCAGAAAAACGACGGATTGTACATGGGGATAAGGCTCACTTCTTGACAACAGCACAGGAGGCCTGGTCATGGCTAGAGGGACAGGGTCTGTGGTCGGGCCCCCTGCCCGCAGAGGGATGCTGGTTGGCACCGTTGTTGTGCAGGAATAACAAGCGTTCCACTGCCTCACCAACAAAGGAGCAAATTAAGGTGGAGCAAGTAAAAACAGTGCAGGGAGTCAAAACACCGCAGTGAGATTCTCAGTAACAACAAATGGAGGGCATTAGTCTCCGAGGAAGGGGGCAGCTGCTCGGACAGAGACTGAACTGGAAACGGAAGACTAATGTATTCCGGCGATCACACCCATGATATCTGAACATCTGGAGTAGGGGGTGAGAGTGGCCCCTTGCCTATCACAACGGACCGACTATGAGCTGTGGTAAGAGCAAGGCGTAATCTGGGGCACCGTGGTTGTAGGGGGGTGATGGAACTAACTTGGCATGCAGAGACTGCATGGTGGAAGGCATCAGACTACCGTGCTCATGGGGCCTCAGATTGCGTCCCAGCGTCTAAAGCAATGGATGTTACAATGTTGGTATTGTTTGGGGATCAAACGTACTGTGAGTTGGGGGGAGTGGTCAGTTTTAGGATCATTACACGGTACGGTAGGGTGGGGGACAGTTAGAGGAGTTATTTATAGTATACGGACACACCAGGGGACTCTCGGATCATGTACACCAAGGGGCGGAACTAGTAAAGGGGGGTGGGCACACAACCATCATGATACCAACACAGGAATTGACGTTATTAACTTGAAACGTCAATGGCCTCAGAAACAAGGTAAAGAGGGGTTTGGTCACCAAGGCAAGGGCAAACATAAAACTGACAGTGTTACTGCAGGAAACACACCTCACAGACTGACAACACTACAGCATGGGGAAGGGCAAATACAAACTGACCTGTTATGCGCAATACACTTCTGGTTTGATGGTTGTGATGATTCTTCTTAAGCAGACTTTGCCGTTTTATGTGCCCCACACATGGACAGATGTTAGTGGATGCAATGTGGCACTATTGGGAGAAAGTGAGGGCAAAACTATATTACGGATTACTGAATATGCTCCACCGAGTCTTCAATCTTCAGCACTCCATAAGGTTGCGCATATTATGCTAGAAGCCCCCCCGGCACTCACAATTATTGGTGGAGATTTCAATCTCACACTAGACACTAAGCTAGATCGAATGAGCACGAGGTTAGAAAGGGGGAGGAGATCTGGGGAAAGGTAGAAGGATTTCCACAGGCCCTTGGGTTATGTGATGTTAAGAGTGCCCACCACAGCCATGAGCAAGGATACTCTTATTATTCGAATTCACAAGACATGCATTCTAGACTGGATTAGGTTCTCACCCCTGGCTGCTCCTTACACAGGTTCATTGAGGCGGAGTATGTGGCCCATGGGATTAGCAATCACTCACTTTTACATGTGTCCATTAATGTGCGGAGGACACTTGGGGCATCGAGGATTGAGACCTGGCGTATCTTGAACAAACAAGAGGTCAAACAACTAAATAGGGCTACGTAGCTCTACTTCAAGGAGAATAAGGGTGCAGTGCCCCGTCACGTTTTGGGAAGCGTACAAGGCTACGATCCGGGGTGTCCTCATCACTGGGAAAATAGGCGACAGAAGGGAGAGAGATGCAATAAGATGGTTACCTTAGAGAGGGAACTGCTGCAGCTGGAGAAAGACTATGCAGCATCCCCTACACCCTGCTTGAAAATGGATATGGACCTGAAGCGGACTGAGCATCATTCAGTCGCTAGACAGGAGGTCAAAAAGACACGCCTAGCGAAGCAGAAACGTATTTATGAAGCCCAAAACAGAGCAGACAAATTATTGGCGCGAATTGGTAGCAAGGAAAGGGAAAGCATGCATGTTTGGGAACTTATAGCAGAATTAGGGGAAACGGTGAGAGAGTCAGCGGATCGCGGAGGAATTCTTGGAGTATATGGAGACATTCTAAAGTGTGCAGTTACAGGCTCCAGTGGAGGTGGTTCTGTGCTTCATAGATGATTGCTCAGTGAGGCGTCTGGGATTCCAACAAGTGAGGGACTTGAAGGCAGATGTCTCGGTCGAGGAGGTGTCACTGGCTATGTGCCAGATGCAGTCTGGAAAGCCTCAGGCCTGAATGGGTTCCCGGTTTAACGGTTTCGTAGGCTGACCAGGAGGACGGTAGCACCTCATCATGCAGCTTATACTGCAGCGTTTAAGGAGAGAAAGTTACCGGAGGATATGCGGATGTCGACAGTCGTTCTCATTCTGAAGGCCGGGAAACCTCAAGATAGGTGCTACTCTTATCGTCCAATTTCTTTGCTTAACACCAATGTTAAAATCATGGCCAAGGATCTGGCATCCCGGCTGCAGGCGGTAGTGACTGAGTTGGTGCACCCGGACCGAAATGGGTTAATGCCGGGTCGTTCAACTCAACGGAACCTGAAGAGGCGCCATAACAAGTTGGCTGCGGCAGAGGTGGCGCCAGAGGGACGGGTCATCGCCTCACTTGACACAAATAAAGCATTCAACTCTGGGGAATTGACCACACCTGTTTGGGGTTGTGGCCAAGATGGGTTTTGGGCCAAAGTACATCAGATGGGTCAAGCTGTTTTATGATACACCAACACCCAGAGTAAAGGTTAATGGTCACACCTCCCGGGTGTTTCAGTGACGCAGGGATACTCAGTGAGGGTGTCCACTTTTGCTAATGCTGTTCGCTTTGGCGATAGCAGTACTGGCGGAATCGATCTGGACTGATGCGCTGATCTGGGGCTAGCCGAGAAGTACTGGTTGGGAAGAACATATATCGTTATAGGCCAATGATAAAATGTTGTACATAACGAACAGACCAGACAGTGACCCGTTTGCGTGATGTCTTCCGAATATTCGGCAGGCACATCGGATTTGCCATATATTGGGACAAATCCTATTATTCCCAGTACGGGATTGTTTGCAAGCGGGGTTGCTGCTCCTCTTGATGCTTAGAGGAGAACGTTGGAGATTTAAGTATCTTGGGATTTAGTTCACTAAGGAAGCTGACTCGCACTATGTGGATAATCTAGGGCCCATGATACATGGGTTAGAGCGGGACATGAAACACAGGTAGGGGTTGCCTCTCTCGTTTTTGGGGAAGGCAGCAATGTTCAAGATGATAGCTCTTCCTCGATTGCTGTATACCCTTCAGATGAATCCGTACAAAATCCCAGATGCTCAGTTTGCTAAGGTAGATGCGCTTGTGAGAACACTGCTTTGGGCTGGGGGTCAATCCCGTATAGCAATTACAGTCCTCCAGAGATCCAAGTACGAGGGTGGCATTGCCTTGTCCTGCATTAGGAAACATTATGGCGCAGCACAGGTGGGCGTGGTTAACGGCATATGTGGATTGGGAGGAGCTGGTGTTCCGCCAGGACAGGTTAGGCATGGGTGAGTGTAGTGACATGCATGCGCTGAATGGGGTCAGGCTGGCTCCCGGAGCTAGCCCGGCCATCAGGATGATAGTGGCCACCTGGAAGAGACTGACTAGAGAGATTGGGTGGGATAATAGGCTAACCCCGAAAACACCATTGTGGGATGATTCCAGATTGCGACCAGTGGTGGCATTGAATGGCTTCCAGGGCTGGGATAATATTGGCCTCTCTGCCTTGACGGATATCTGGGATGCCAATGGAGCTGTACCATTCGCCTTCCTGAGAAAAGAATACCACCTGCCAGAGGCTCAGTGGACTTGGATACGACCAGTTGAGCCATGCCCTCAGGGAGGAGGACTCCCCCTTGGAAGGGAGACTGTTAGATGACTGGGTGGATAGTAAATTAATCTCACTGACATACAGCGCTATAATGAGGAATATGCAAGCCTCCCTTCTCAAATTGCAGCATAGGTGGGAGCAGGATTTACACGAGTTCGATGGAGAGGATTGGCAGATGGCACTGGGATTCCTAACAGCGGTAGCAATAAAGGTGAACCAACCTAAGATTTTTCACCGAACTTACCACACAAGATTTATGCTGCATAGGATCGGTAGGGTGGAGAGTGCTGACTGTCTCAGAGGATGCAAGATGAATGGCACACTATGGAAAACCCTGTGAAGTCGCGCCCATTTGAGAGACTTCTGGGAGGCGGTGAGGGGTTCCCTAGAGGAGGCCACAGGGATGCCCCTGGAGCTCCAGCCTAGACTGGAACTGCTGGGCATATGAGAGCCAACGGATCTGTCCCGGTACCAGAAGATCCTAGTGAACCTGGGCTGTATGGTGGCAAAGTGGGACATTGCTCAAAAATGGGGGACCGGGTCTCCCCCCTCTCCTGTATCAACACTGGGAGGCAGGCATGGAACACTTTAAACTGATGGAAAGGGGCGTCTACAAAGGACGAGGTTGTCAAAAGAAGTTTGACAAAATCTGGGGTGGTTGGGGTTCGGGGTCTGCTTGAGGGTCTCGGGGGCTATGCTTTTCACACTTTCTGTTGGGGACACAGGGTGTGGTGGCCGATAGCACGGATAGGTTCACCCTGTATTAGAGACACGACACGTAGGGAGTTGGTTGCAGTACTACTGGCTGTAAGCATTAGTGTGAGGACCATTTAACTTGCCACTGTAATGTACGGGAGGTTTAGGAGTAATTGGGGGGTGTAAGGGGTGTGCTATTGCATGTTGTCAATATTGTTTGTCTTGTTATCAATAAACAAATTAAAAATGGATTGCCCAGTAGGGTATTTAGTGTTAGTGAAACAACGGCAAAAAAAGTTACAAAGTAGTTTTCATCCTTCTCCTTTGTAAGTGACCAAAATTCATGGACCAGCAGTTACAGCGAAAAATAAAAGCAGAGCAGTAACAACAAATACAATTTTCTTCAAAAGATTTAAAGTGAGAGTTAATGAGCAAGAAAATATACAGATGGATAATCAACAGGCAGAACATGATGCTTTGCTTAGAAAATCTGAGAGTTTCAAGGAAACCACATCGACTGATTGAACATTGTTAAATAATCAGATGAAATGTTATTCAGAATAATATTTTTCTGTTCTATCTTTTCTTTCTTCTTTATATTTTTTCCCCTTTCTTTCACTTTTTTTTTTTTTTTTTTTTTAAAGGGGGTGCAATGTAATGATGTAATGTCATTCCATAGATGCATTCCATGCTGGAATGCAATGTGATATTGGAATGCACTCCTGAGGCATAAGATGCAAGCAGCAGTGACCGGTACTCTTAATAAATATTTGTGCTGCTGATTGGCTAGTATCTCATCATCGGCACTTTTCTACAAATGCAGGAAAAAGAGGCCAATCCTCCAAGATCCACTTTTGAGGGGGCCTAGGATATATATTAAAAAAACGAATGTATTATTGCCCGCATCGAAAAAAGGGGAAAGGTTCTCAAGTTGAATGAGAATCCCATCATTCTCTGAGTCACAGATGACAAATAACAATGCTAAAAATGTGTCCAAAGTACCCAGAACACTTTTTTTTATTAGATGGGTCTTCGGTGCATGACTAAAAACCCTTAGACATGCTCAGACCACAAAATAATGGACGGCTTACATGTTTCATTGCCAAATAATAAATGTGTGCAAAAACAATGGGGTGACCCGGTGTCCCTCAGAACCTGGGTATGTATGTAAAGAGCTACAAATGGTTCTGTGGGGTAAGAAAATTGCTTTTAAGGTCATGAAATCCTAATCATATAGAACCAGTCGAATAAATAACATCAATTACTTTACAGATTGAATTGGAACACATAAGACAAACAATTTTCGCAGAGAAGTTATTTACTTTTTCTCTATATATCATATATTTTTTATGAGGCTGTCAAAATTCAAAAGACAAGGATGACAAAGTAGAGTGAATAAAGTGACCAGGTGACATAAGTGAATAAGTGTCATTTATACATTGGTGATACGAAAGAAAACAAGTTACTTAGCTGTAACTTTGGTTCTCCAGTATTGGAAGCTTTCATAGATTCCCATGCTTGGAATCATTCCCCGTCGTCGAGATGGGAGCCTCGGTAAATATATATATATATATATATATATATATATATATATATATATATATATATATATATATATATATATATATATATATATATATATATATATATATATATCAGTAGTAAATAACCATTACAAAAGAGAAACAGGCCTAGGCCTAATCCCATTTTGTAGTCAGACCATGTCTTTTTGTAAAAGAGACCAAAAGACTCATTAGCCAATCAGAGCCGCCTCACCCCTTAGAACCCTGGTGAAAGAACCTCAGCTCCTCAGATTTTCGTATACGTTGTGAAAACATACACAGAGAGAGGCTGAGCTTTCCCAGGGGAGGAGGGTGGGTCGCATGGGAATCTATGAAAGCTTCCAATACTGGAGAACCAAAGTTACAGGTAAGTAACTTGTTTTCTTACTCCAGTATTGGAGCTTTCATAGATTCCCATGCTTGGAATCAGAGTAGCTAGCAGTAAGGATACACATTTTCCATAAGACATTACCTGTCTGAAAAAACATTCTCTAAATACATCTTTTAAAACCAGCCAAAGGCATGGATAAGTTAGTGCATTTATAAACAAGAGAAAATGTGTATAAAGCAGATAAAAGAAGGAAGGAGGGAAGCAAGGGAAAGCTCACCACTCATTGGAAGAGGTTCCTCAGGACTGCCTGTCCAACCGCCGCGTCGTCTTGAAGTGATGACTCCAGGCAGTAATGCTTTGTAAAGGTGTGAGTGCTGCTCCAAGTTGCAGCCCTACAAATGTCCTTGATCTGGACCCCAGCAAACAAGGCCACTGAAGATGCCATAGATCTTGTCGAATGTGCTCGGACAACACCCTCCAGGGGTTTGCCCGCTGCTGTGTGACAGTATCGAATAGCGCTCACAACCCAGCGAGATATCCCCCGTTTGAAAATGGGAAATCCCTTGCGGGGAGCGCTATATGATACAAAAAACTGTGAAGATTTGCGGAAGGACTTAGTTCGATCCAAGTAAAATTTTAAACATCTTTGTAGATCCAGAGAGTGAAGAGCTCTCTCGGCCGGTGAAGTAGGCTGAGGAAAAAAAGCTTTAAGGATCACTGGTTCGTTGAGATGAAAAGAAGAAGGTACTTTAGGAATAAATTTTGGATTAGTTCTCAAGATGACAGTATTTCCCTTGAACTGAAGGAAGGGTTCCTGAATTGTAAGAGCTTGTAATTCTCCTATCCTCCTGGCTGAAGTGAGGGCCAACAACAGAGCGACCTTCCAGGAGAGAAACTTGAGATCTGACCAATGAATCGGTTCGAATGGATGCCTCATAAGTTGAGAAAGAACCAAATTTAGTTGCCACGAAGGCGGTGGAGGCTTCACTGGCGGAAACACCCTGAAGAGGCCCTTAAGAAACGGTTTGACAATTCTGCTTGACCAAAGAGAAGGCCCAGAGGACGTGCGTCGAAAACGAGAAATTGCTGCTAAGTGCACCTTAATGGAGGAATGAGCCAAACCTGCCCTAGCCAAGGCCAGGAAATACGGAAGGACCTGGTGTGGTTGTGATAAGAAAGGATCCAAATTATTGCTTAGACACCATATGCTAAAACGCTTCCATTTTAAGCGGTAGGTCCTGTTCGTGGAAGGAGCTCTTGCCTGTGAAAGAACATCTTTAACCTCCTCTGGAAGATTTAAGTGAAGAAATTCCCGCTCTTCAGGAGCCATGCTGTGAGCTGTAACGAGCGAGGATCTGGGTGTAGTATCTGACCCTGAGACATTGTAAGAAGGTGAGGAATTGGTCGCAGTGGAAGAGGATGGTCCAAGGAGAGAAGGTGAAGTTCGGTGAACCAAAACTGCCGCGGCCAGGCAGGAGCTATTAGGATCATCTTGCATCCTTCCACTTTCATCTTCTTGAGTACTCTGGGAATTAGCGGAATGGGGGAAAGGCGTAGACAAATGCGCCTGACCAGGCTATCGAAAGCGCATTCCCCAGTGACCCTCGATGGTGCAGCTTGCTGGCGTAGCACTGGCATTTCCTGTTTTCTGGTGTGGCAAACAGGTCTATGGAAGGTCTGCCCCACTGGCGAAAAACCCTCTCCAGCGTTGTCTGATCCAGTTCCCACTCGTGTGTGACAGACTTCAGCCTGCTGAGTCTGTCCGCCTTGTCGTTCAGTACTCCTGGCAAATGTTCTGCTTTCAGAGAAATTCCCTGACAGATCGCCCACTCCCAGATTATTTGGGCTTCTTGTGACAATGGCAGAGACCTGGTGCCGCCCTCCTTGTTGATGTAGTGCATGGCTGTGGTGTTGTCCGTCCGGACAAGTACCGACAGACCCTGCAACCTTGGAAGAAAAGCTTGAAGAGCTAGACGAATCGCTGTCAACTCTAAGAGGTTGATGTGAAGGAGGCGATGTTCTGGAAGCCAGTGACCACTGACCTGCAGATCCTGCAAAACTGCGCCCCAGCCCTCCAGTGACGCATCCGTAGTTACCACTTGAGGTGTTGGAGCGGTTACGAAGGATAGACCTTGGGACAAATGCTCTTGTTTTGTCCACCATCGAATGGCCTGGCGTATGTCCTGAGTGATCCGAATCTTGTCGTTGAAGGATCCGCTCACTTGTTTCCACTGTAAATCCAGAAGCTCCTGCAGGGGACGCATTCGCAATCTGCAGTGAGGTATCAATGGAATGCAGGAGGACATCATACCCAGCAGGGACTTGTAGAGGCGAACAGAAAGATACTTTTTTCTTCGCACTAGGTGGCCCATTGAGATTAGATTTCTTTGTCGCTCTAGAGAGGGAAAAACCTTGCTGAGAGATGTGTTTAAAATCGCTCCCAGAAACTGAACCTTCCTGGAAGGGCGAAGATAAGATTTGGTGGTGTTTAGAGTCAAGCCCAGATTGGAGAAGAGGCAGGTGCAAGAGGCGACCGCCTCTGCTGCTGCCCCCTGGAAGGAGCCTTTAGCAACCAGTCGTCCAGGTAGGGAAAGACTTGGAAATGATGTTTCCTGAGAAATGCCGCTACCGGTGCAAGCACCTTGGAGAAGACTCTCGGAGCTGAGCGAAGGCCAAATGGAAGCACCTTGAATTGAAAATGGCTCTTGGCGACTGTAAACCGAAGAAACCTTCTGTGGGCCCGATGGATGGGTATATGGAAATACGCATCCTCGAGATCGAGAGTGGCCATAAAATCCCCAGTGTTGCGAAGACGCAGAATGTCCTGGAGAGATACCATCCGAAAGGATTGTTTTGTGAGATAAGTGTTGAGCTCCCTGAGGTCGAGAATCGGCCGCCATTTTTCCAATGTCTTCCTTACCAGGAAAAACCTGGAATAGAAACCCTTGCTCCTCTGAGAGAAAGGAACTGGCTCTACTGCCCCTTTGATCAGCAGTTGATGAACTTCGAGCCGGAGAAGACGCAGATGTTTCATGGAGGAGGCGGGAGGAGCTCTGGATGGTGGTAGATGAATGAACTCCAGGGTGTGGCCACACTGAATGATGTTTAGGACCCAACGGTCTGATGTAATCCGTTGCCAGTTTTGAAGGTAAAGAGAAACCCTGCCTCCTACAGATGTCTTCGAGGAGGAGGAGGGCACAGCGCAAAGAGCCAGGTCGCCGCTACTGCCTCTTAGAGGCGCCTCGTCCCTGACGATTCTGTCTTCCCCTATAATTGGATCTGGAGAAAGATGACGTCTGGCCTTGTTGTTTCTGGTTGTAAGAAGGCCGGTAAGATTGGGATGCGGGAGCATACGAGGAATATCGCTGTTGCTGATAGGATCCTCTATATGAGGGAGAACCCCTGCCTCTTGCTCCCCGAAAAGGGACATTCTGATACTGAAGGGTCCCCAATGACCTAGCCGTCTGTGTCTTTTTTAATGTCTTGGAGAGCATCATCTATGTGCTTCCCAAAGAAAGCTTCCCCGTCAAATGGGAGGTCCAGGATCTTATTCTGAACCTCTGGCCGGAACCAAGTTGCTTTGAGCCAACCTTGTCGACGAAGCACAGCTGCCCCTGCCAAAGAGCGGAAAGATGTCGTAGCTATGTCCATCGCACAGTCTATAATCTCTGCTGATGTTAGCTCTCCTTCATGCAGGATCTTTTTCGCTTCAGACTTAGCTGTATCAGGCAATTGATCAAGGTAAGGCGAAAGGTCGCACCACAATTGGCGGTCGTATCGGCCAAGTATCGCTAATGCATTAGCAGCCCTAATAACCAGACTTGCCATAGAGGAAAATCGTTTCCCTGCATTGTCTAGGCGTCTGCCTTCCTTGTCCGGTGGTGTGGTCAGAGGTACTGAAGGATTCTTAGATTTCCTCTGCGCTGCCTGGGAAATCACTGAATCTGGCTTTGGTTGACCAGTCAACGAGGCTGGGCTGTCCTCAGAAGCTTTATATTTTTTGTCTAGCCGTGGTAGCACTGGGACCACTGTAGCTGGATTCTTCATGGTCCTTATCCCCTCTTCCCATACATGATTTACAATGGGAATGGAACGTATCATCCTCCTACCCGGCTCCTTAAAATCATATAGGAAACACTCCGTTTGAACAGATGGCATAGGAAGTTCAAAACGTAACGAAGCCCTTTCCATTAGCTTGTGAAAACCCCTATATCAGCCGGAGGGGAATCCACAGGAGCAGGAATTGGAGAAGCGGGATCAGGGATCACGTAATCGTCCCACTCCTCTCCCTGATCCGTTTGCACAAGCTCACCTTCTTCCTCATCAGAAGAAACATCCTGAAGTTGAGGGACTGCCTCCGTTTGAATTTGTGGATGAGTCATTGGAGGTGGTGAAACTATCACCATGGGTTGAGGAGTATGCACAGTTTGTGGTAGGAGAATAGGTTGCGGAGGAAGCGAAGACAACCTCTGACGATAGTCAAGAAGCATCCCCTGTAAGTCCGATAACAGAGAGGTGGGAACAGAAACCATCTGTTGCTGAACATCCTCCTGTTGTGGATATTGATGATGTATAGAAACTTGTTCCTGGCAGTATTCACCCTCAGAATCAGTTTCTTGACATTTCACTAGAAGCTGAGATGGGCTGTTAGCATAGCCAAATTGACTGTCCTCACCATAAGAGTCCTCTTCCTCCTCCAATAATAATGCAGGTGGTAAGGGATCCACTGTCCTGGGTGAAAGCCTCTCCGGCGCAACCCCTTTTCTTTTAATAGAAATTGAAATTTTCCCCGTCGACGGTCTCGTCGACGTGGAGGTCAAAACCGTCGTCGACGGTCTCGTCGACGTGGAGGTCAAAACCGTCGTCGGTGACATCATCGTCGACGGGGGCACCGTCGACGAGAAAGTTGCTGGAACCAGCGTCGACATCCTCGATGACGAGCTGATCGTCGACGAGACGATGGGCGTCGTCGAACCCGTCGTCGACGAGATAAGGCACACCCCTGCTGATGTCGTCATCACTGTTGCAGTCGTCATCGTCGACACTCTCGTCGTCGACGCCACAGTGGTAGACGGAACTGTAGACGCCGTCTTCGTCGACACCGCCGTCGACGGTGCTGTAGATGTGCTCGTCGACGAGCCCGTCGACACTGGGAAAAGAGACGGAGTCGACACAGGAACATTTTTAACCTGTGATTTTTGCGTTTTCGTCGACGAGGGTTTACGCATCGTCGACGAATGGGAACTCTTCTCCGAAGAATGTGAAGAAGGCTTCTTCAAAGGTTTCTCCTTGCCAGGGAGAGTCGCAGATGAAGATAATGGTTCCTCCCTCTCCTTTACACCGCAGTGAGGAGATTTCATGGAACCTTGGCCCTCAGACTCCTTTGGGGTCTTCTTTGAGGCCTTAGAGGGGTGACCCAGAGATGATGAAGGGGAACCCCTACCCCTCTTGACTGACCTTCTGGAAGAAACTGCGGAAGAAGCGTCCTCACTGTCACTGGACACCGACTCTTTCCTTGACTTTAACTTGTGAAGCCAGGTAAGTAGACGACCCTCACGATCCCGGAGAGTCTTAGTCGAGAAAGTGCGGCAAATCTTGCACTCCGCAGCCTTGTGGTCCGGGTATAGGCAGTATATACAGTCCTTGTGCCTATCCTCCACATAGAGCCTCTTTTTCCACAAGTGGAACAAGCCTTAAATAACCCTTTCTTTCCTTTCTCAGACATTTCACCAGGAAAACCTGAAGAAAACAGCTGAAAAGTGTAAGAAATAGTCGAAATAGAGCAGAGCTCAAGGAGACTCCCTTCTGCACAACGTGCGGTAGAAAATCTGAGGAGCTGAGGTTCTTTCACCAGGGTTCTAAGGGGTGAGGCGGCTCTGATTGGCTAATGAGTCTTTTTGGTCTCTTTTACAAAAAGACATGGTCTGACTACAAAATGGGATTAGGCCTAGGCCTGTTTCTCTTTTGTAATGGTTATTTACTACTGTTATATATATATATATATATATTTACCGAGGCTCCCATCTCGACGACGGGGAATGATTCCAAGCATGGGAATCTATGAAAGCTCCAATACTGGAGTAAATACACAAATATGTACAAGATATACAAGGGGTACAATTGGGGTCCGGCCAATTCTGTTATAGATCAAGTGTCTCTGCTGAAAGCACAAGGGCTTAATAGATTTTAAGACCAGAAGACCTAATGGTCATGAACCAATAAAAGGACGTCGACGTTTCGACCCTGACGTATGCGCAATTAGGAAAGCGTCATGGCGGGTCTTCTTCAGGACAAGGTAACAACGAGGGAGACAGCCACCTTCAAACGATATGGGGGATTGGTTTGATTCCAACCTGCAGATTCTCAGGATGCCCTCAGTGACAACATTAATTAGCCAGAGGCACGGGAATCACGCAGATGTCCCACACTAGTCAACAGCTCGTCTGAATCGCAAGGAAACCCTACGAAGACGGCACAACGCTGGAATTGACCTGGAGGGCAATTGATTAGAAGCTCCCCCTCCTGGCTTGATGTCCTTCGCTTCCAGTCCTTGAAATATGCTTTAAAATTATTGAAACCAGATCACAACCTTCCAGGTGTGCTCTTCCACACACAACACGTTTCAACCAGTCACGGTCTTGATCACATGTCATGTAGTTGTTTGAGCCGAATTTGTAAAGGACTATTACCATCATTAGCATAGAAAACAGACTTTGCTTCACCCAAATGTGCTATATGAACAAACAGTGCGATCAAAAATCCATCCCTCAAACTGTAAATACTGTTTTTAAAAAAAGGAAACTAGTTTTACATATTGTCATATACTTTCAGAAGGAGAAGTCTTCAAAATTAATAATAAACCTAATTACGATAAGTATAGACCCCATAGGATATTCCTGCAAGTCATCAAACCTCGGGTAGACTGTGGTGTTCGTTTTCAAGGCTGTAGTAGCCGAACACATTTCACTAATAGATCCAATTCATTCTAACCCTAGATGTCTGAGGAACAATCTTAACTGCAAAAGTATACGCTGTAGTAGCCAAAATCATTAAATAACTAACCAGCCTTATTTACATACTTAATACTGTCTCACAACAGTGAAAGACAATATAAACTTAATGAACATACACATAGTCCAATATAAATCTCCTATTTTGGGCTGGTTGCTATACATGTCCAAATGTATCACTTGCAACACTGACTTTATAGTGTATGCCATTGTCTGTCCTTGCGGAAAATGGTATGTTGGGTCTACCATCTTTCTGGTAGAGAAATTTCTGAGTTAATTAAGCAGGTTCCAAAACGTGCATGATATCAAGTCTGTATATTGATGCCTTTTGCATATACGGTGATGTTTGGGCATGCTCATATTGTGATGTAAAATGTGTACTACAGTTTCCTTCCAAGGGTTCTAGAGAGTTAGTGGTCTCCCCTGCACAGGAAATGAATCCTCCAAACAGATACAGGAAGAAAAGGACTCTGGCTAAGGTCGCACAAGGACATGCCTGGCACCAGCTACTGTCGCAGGAAGAAAGCGGAGGCAGGAGTGTCGACAGGGGACTTTGAGGGGGATCCCTGCATGCTGATTGGCTGAGCTGAAATTGTGTTCTTCCCAAGTGTTCATTGGAAATGAATTTCTCTTAATGTTTTTCGAAGTGGCTTCTGAAAATAAAATGCGAAGTAAGGAATCAATCCTCACCTCCAGGTCCTTAGGAGAATTGAAACTCTGTTACGATAGCTAGGAAATTTTTCATTATCAATATGTTAGGAGGCAAGAGACAAGGTAGCCTCAGTATACTTCCTCCCTCCGAAGAGCTTACCATTTCCAGGTCTGCACACATTCACCCAGTACATACAAGGGCAATAGTATGTAGAGAAAATTACAGTTGATAATAAAAATAATCATTATTTTGAACTTCAAACTTATGGTTCATTTTTGTTACAGGGTGTCACTTCTGAATAATAAATCTTCTAATCTTCAATTGGACAGTTTAGCAAAGCTTTTGCAGAGTAGTTCAGAACTCCAAAAGGACAGAATAAAGTTTCATGGACAAGCACAACATTCTCACCCTTAATCAAACCCATTGTAAGTCCCTCTGGAATGGGACTATATCATATTAGAACAAGGACGATGTGATAAAAGAATCGCCAAGCTTTCTACTCACCATATACGGGAGATCTGTTGCTTATTTATAGACTGGCCCCTCATTGCTACTGTAAAGCAGCATCTAATTTGTAGTGCTCTCAATTCACATTTCCCTTTCAATGGTAAAAAACATTTCTAAAAAATTAAATTAATCGCTGGTCCATTCAGACTGAACCTCAGACAACAGTGAGCACAAACTATTGTTCTGAGCTACTTCTTCCAGAGAACTAGCCATTGCCTGTGTCAACAAAGGAGGCACATGTCATAGATATTACTATTCCCTCACAGGGGTAACAGGTACGGCTTCTCTATTCAGTTTCTTCTTTCCTCAATATTTGGGCAAGAAAGTAAGTATAAATCTTCACTCACTGTAAAAGGTTGTAAACAAAATAGCCACATTATGCTCAGACATTGCAAACAAACAATATTCAAAATCATCACAAAGTGGATAAGTGACAAAGACTTGATTCCTGGACAATCATAGCATGTCTGCAAACCAGAATTTCCTTGGTGCAGTAGGTGTGAATTATTTTCTAAGCAAAATCGCTTACAGTTCACTATGTAGCACTGCCTTAGGCACCAGCTGGTCTGTATCATAAGGATAAGAACAATGCCCCAACCCAAGTCATTAGTCATTGCTAGGTCTTTCTTTCAGCTCTTGTTAATTCTGCTTCGTGAATGCCATTTGACAGCAGAGTTTAATCAGCGGAAGTCTGTTAAACGTAGTTCCAAAAGTTATGATGCGGGTACAGGCAGTAATCATGCCCTAGTGTGCAACATAAATCAACACAAGGACTCTGAGAAAAATAAGCAGGTGTGCATTCCTCAATACAATTCGTCACTACTTATAAAACATTCTGAGAAAAACATATGCCTATTAGGAAAGTCATAAACCATCAATAGAAATTTGGAACTTAGCGCTTGATTTGGAGTTTGACAGAGTATTCCATCGCCAAAGCCACAGAGTACCCTGTCTCCTGTCCGTCCGCTTCATTTAGAGTTGGGTGAACTGTTAACTATTCTTCCGAAAGAGCCCCCATTAGCTCTGTCAACAGAATACTTCCTCCAACAGCCCGATAGACAGGGGGTCTTCAGAGGAAGGACTTTGCACTATCCTCCCTATTTAGGGCGGCTGGTGTAAAGTCTTTCTTTTCCTGTCTGTCACTGTAGGAAAAATGTGGTGGTAAGGAACCAGCAAAATACAATGAACCCCAAACCGTAGGATGAAACCCCCAGGGAGTTGGAACATTACTTTTTTGTTTTTCAAAAACAAACTCCTGTCTGTTCCGGTCAACGTAGCGAGGAGACTGAAGGGTTCGTGGACAACTACGAATTTTAGCAGGTGAAGGTCCCTCTGGATGGCAGAAATATTGTCCTATGCCAACCCAACAGAATCAGCTTCATCTACCAAACTAAATCAGGCCCTTAGACTTCAGAGCTTCAACTCGGTCTAAAGGCTTAAGCTGATAGAACTCCACATAGGAACTAAGTAGAGGCGGGGTGGAGCTTGCCTGGCTCCAAGATGGCTGCAAGTTAGCAGAGCTCCGTAAGCCCGGCAACAATCCTGCACAATCCTGCTTCCTAATCGGGAATAAATCTCCCTGAAATAGCTTAATGGACAACCCTACTGCCTCCTTAGTGCCTGACTAACTGTTTATTGTCCGCCTTGCCAGAAGGAGGCCGACTATCGAGGCGGTGGCGTTGCATGCGCGGAGCTCGGCGAAGGAAAGGCGGATCGACTGAGGGTGTTCCGAGCGGCGGCGCAGGCAAGATCGGGTTGCGCGCAGCTTGCTGGGGACCTTGGGAGTGCCAGGAGAGAGAGGGGCTCGGCCTCACTGTTCCGGACTGCAAAACACACAAGATGATGGACGGAATGCTGCACATTGGCAAACATTCACCCCCAGTCACAGATCTGGGTTTAATCCATCGTTATTTTGCTTCACCACGCCACCCCAGTTCAGACATAGCCATATGCAAATCAGTCTTGACCCTGTGCCTCATGGGAACAGTCCAGACCGAACTGCCAAGCCATGTCTTCCCTGGACCGGAATCAAGCATCCTAGGACCGGTTTCTGGCTATCAGCCTTCATCAGCCAGGATAGCTTGACTCCAGTGGCGTGGTGAGCACGGGACCCACGTCTGGGCATACCCTTCCCACATAGGGCGAAATGCAAAACACACAAGATGATGGACGGAATGCTGCACATTGGCAAACATTCACCCCCAGTCACAGATCTGGGTTTAATCCATCGTTATTTTGCTTCACCACGCCACCCCAGTTCAGACAGCCATATGCAAATCAGTCTTGACCCTGTGCCTCATGGGAACAGTCCAGACCGAACTGCCAAGCCATGTCTTCCCTGGACCGGAATCAAGCATCCTAGGACCGGTTTCTGGCTATCAGCCTTCATCAGCCAGGATAGCTTGACTCCAGTGGCGTAGTGAGCACGGGACCCACGTCTGGGCATACCCTTCCCACATAGGGCGAAATGCAAAACACACAAGATGATGGACGGAATGCTGCACATTGGCAAACATTCACCCCCAGTCACAGATCTGGGTTTAATCCATCGTTATTTTGCTTCACCACGCCACCCCAGTTCAGACATATTCATATGCAAATCAGTCTTGACCCTGTGCCTCATGGGAACAGTCCAGACCGAACTGCCAAGCCATGTTTGTTTCCAGTCCAGGGAGGACCTGGCTTGGCAGTTCGGGCTGGACTGTTCCCATGAGGCACAGGGTCAAGACTGATTTGCATATGGCTGGGTTCAAACTGGAATGGCATGGTGAGCAAAAAAACTATGGATTTAGGCCCAGATCTCTGTACTGGGGTGAATGTATGACATTGTTCTGCATTCTGTCCATCAACTGTTGTTTTTGCATTTGTCACCCAGAGTGGGACGGGTATGCCCAGACGTGGGTCCCGTGCTCTCCATGCCACTGGAATCAAGCTATCCTGGCTGAAGAGGGTGAAACCTCGAAACCGGTCCTAGGATGCTTGTTTCCAGTCCAGGGAGGACCTGGCTTGGCAGTTCGGGCTGGACTGTTCCCATGAGGCACAGGGTCAAGACTGATTTGCATATGGCTGGGTTCAAACTGGAATGGCATGGTGAGCAAAAAACGATGGATTTAGGCCCAGATCTCTGTACTGGGGTGAATGTATGACATTGTTCTGCATTCTGTCCATCAACTGTTGTTTTTGCATTTGTCACCCCGAGTGGGACGGGTATGCCCAGACGTGGGTCCCGTGCTCTCCATGCCACTGGAATCAAGCTATCCTGGCTGAAGAGGGGTGAAACCCGAAACCGGACCTAGGATGCTTGTTTCCAGTCCAGGGAGGACCTGGCTTGGCAGTTCGGGCTGGACTGTTCCCATGAGGCACAGGGTCAAGACTGATTTGCATATGGCTGGGTTCAAACTGGAACGGCATGGTGAGCAAAAAAACGATGGATTTAGGCCCAGATCTCTGTACTGGGGTGAATGTATGACATTGTTCTGCATTCTGTCCATCAACTGTTGTTTTTGCATTTGTCACTGTTCCGGACAGCGGAGATCGCGGGGCCACTAGCACGAGTTCTCGGTGGTGCAGCTGGAATGTTATTAAACACATCATCACCTGCCCATTGCACTTGAACAGGAAACTCCGTGTAATTAACTGGCAGTGAAAAGATCAGCACTTGTGCCGGAGTTTGGCATGTCCTGTGACCGCTGCGGAGAAGGGGGTGCCTTGTTTCTTCCCAGGGCTAGAGTATTTCTGGCAGAACTCTTGAGCATCATGAGGAGAGTCAAAGACTCGGGACCGTCCGTCAACGTCAACCTTCAACCGTGCTGTATATAGCATTCCATACCGTAGCCCCATCTTCCGTAGGGTCGCCTTTACCCCTGCGTACTTTCTGCGTGCTTCCTGTACCATAACAGTAAAGTCCGGATACAAGGATATGGTCGAGCCCTGCCATTCAAGTTGGCCCTTCTCACGCGCCATCTGTAGGGCGGTATCCCTATCTCTAAAATTCAATAAGCGGGCTATGATCAGTCTGGGCGGTCAGCCTGGGTTGGGTCGTGGTCCCAGGATACGATGTGCACGTTCAATTACAAATGTAGTTGTAAAGGACTCACCACCAAATAAATCTGTGAGGATCGTTTCCACAAAACGGTCCAGCCGCCCGGTGTTGGTAGACTCGGGTACCCCCATAATGCGAATGTTGTTCCTCCGCCCGCGTGCCTCCAAATCCTCGTTCTTAATGGCTACAGCTTTGAGGAGTTTCTCCATTCTTTCATATTTCTTGGTCGTCTGGGCCGCGCCATCTTCCAGATCAAAGATTCTGCCCTCTGCCGTGGTCAGACGCCCTTCCTGCTGATCCAGCCGGGCCCCCATAGATTCCAACCTCTTATCGAGGGCATCAAAGCGAGTGTCCAGTGCCCTGAAGCCTGCTCTCAATTCCAACAACAAGTTGTCAGGCCCAGTTACCTCAGTTGTGGGCGTCACTCCTCCGTCCGCCATGCTGGTCTGTTGCGTCACAGTACTGGTGGCCGGTGTTTTGAAGGACAGGGTACTTTGCTTAGGGTCTTTGCGCCCCATACCCCTCCGCTATAGAATTGCAGGACAATGATGGGTGGGCCCCCGGCCGTGGGGGGGATTCCCTCCGCAGTGCAGTTCCACTCAAACCCTCCGTCCACTCACGTCACCTATTAATCCACAGTGGAATCAGCACGACATCACAATTACCGCCTACATGCCCTAAATACTGTCCAAGCTGAACAGGGCCTTGCCGTTAGTATGGTGGGTGCTATGGGCCAGAGTGGGACATCAGCCCAGCTGCAACACTCGGGCCTCTCCAGCCATCCACACAGGCCTCCAGGGGAACATCACCGGTGCTGCGCAGGGCGTATGCAGGTGGCCCACGCCCCGGGTCTTGCCCCTAGTGCACTCGTGCAGCGCGGCTCACTTCAGCCCAGATGGGCCCTGCCATTAACTTCCGGCCTGCAGCAGAACGGGGGGGGGGGGGGGGAGGGCCTCACCGCCACATCCAGTGAGGGGGTCGCGGCCGCGGGGGGAGCAGCCCTTGCGGGTACCACAGCTCCCGCCGGGCAGCCGGTCCCCAAGCGCACCCGCGGCCCCTGACACAGCGGGGCTTCCGGGGAGCGTCTGTGCCCCGCTGCCAGTGTCCCGATCTTCACCAGCCCCCACTGCGACCGCTCACCTCAAGAAGTTCGCCGCACAGTCTCGTCTCGCAGCAGCCCCCACAGTCCTCGCCCCAGCTCCAGCCAGCGCACAACTCGAGTCCAAGGCGTCGCTCGAGGCTACAGGCCGCAGCACGCCCATCCTCCGTACGTCGGCGCCGATCCGCGCCGCGAGCCGCAATCAGGCTACTTTACATATCAGAGGCCGCACCACCTCTTCCTGCCTCTCCCACGGTGTCTTTTAATACGGAGACACCGCCATAGCCGCCAGGACTAGCGATTAACCGGGAGACAGCGGCGGAGCTACAAGCCTACGCGGCCATTACGGTCGGCGGCTTGGCCACGCCCCCCCCAGGTTAGCTAGACTTGGGAAGAAAATAGCTAGTTTCGAACAAGCCCACCAGCAAACTGGCAACACTAAACTCTTGGAAGAGATTAAAAAGGTTTTAGAGGACTTCCATGAAACAGTGGATGGAGAGGTTAAGCACTTAAGTAAATATGCGTCAGCCAGGGTATATGGAGAGGGGGAACGTCCGGGGGCCACGCTCACGAGACTTACACGATCTAGAAGGGAGGCAGCTGTGATCTTAGAAGTCATAGATGAGGCAGGACAAAAACTCACCACTCCCAGGGAAGTGGCCAACAGGATTCATAGATATTACGCTGAATTATATTCCACTAAAGCGACTGACAAGAGTCGATCCGACATTACTTAGAACACATACAAATGACATGGCTCTTCAATACCCATAGGGAACACCTTGTGGCACCCCTTCACCCAGGTAAAATCCGGGCCGCACTTAAGGCGATTCGTACAGGTAGCGCCCCGGCACTGACAGCCTCACAGTAGCGTTTTCCAAGGCCTTTCAGGAAATACTTATCCCACATTTAATGACCCTGTATGAGGAAATGGTTAAACATGGGGAGATGCCCCTTTCTATGAGGGAGGCACTGATCATCACACTCCTGAAACCTGGGAAGCCCCCGGATGTCTGTTCCTCATATAGACCACAGTCACTTTTAAACATGGACAAAAGGTTTTTGCCAAAATTCTGGAGAACAGACTGTCTCCCCTAATCCCACTAGTAGTTAAACCAGAGCAGGCGGGATTTGTCCCGGGACTAAATATTACATACAATCTTCACACTATTTTTGGGACAATCCAAAGGATAGACCTAGAAGTCAAAGCCACTGCGGTTTTCCTCGATGCCGAGAAGGCATTCGACTCGGCAGAGTGGGCGTAAATGAAGGGAGTCCTGAATAGAGTGGGGGTGGGTGAGGTGTTCCTTCGACTGGTTATGGTACCATACACATTGCTGCGAGCCAGGGTCCGGGTGGGCAGCACTGTCTCCAGCCCCATTGATATCTCACGGTGAACCCGCCAGGGTTGTCCGCTGACCCCATTGCTATATGCACTAGTAGCGGAACCACTCCTGTGTGCGCTAAGAGAATACCAAGGTCATAGGGCAGTTCGTTTTCCTGGTTATCCTCTTATAGTGTCGGCAAATGCTGATGATACCTTAATATATGTCCGGGAGCCAGAAAGAAACCTCAGCCCTGTGCTGTCGGAGGTCACACAGTTTGGGCAAGTCTCGGGGCTCCGCATAAATTGGTCTAAATTCACCATTTTCCCCTTGACTCCTTGCACTCCCCCGATACAACTTGACCTACCCATTCAATGGTCCACAGACTCAATACGCTACTTGGGAGTCCAATTCATACTAATCCTGATGTAGTCCTTACTGAACACTACGGGAAGGCTATTTCCAGACTCGAGGATGACATCGACAGGTGGATTAAACTGCCCCTCTCGCTGCTGGGACGCATCTCTGTGTTGAAAATGGTCGTCCTGACTAGATTCCTCTTTCTTTTCACAAACATACCCATGACCTTACCGAGTCACATACTAACAACACTAAGATCTCTGATGATTAAGCTTGCTTGGGCGGGCAAACAACCCAGAGTTAAGTGGGAGACGCTGACTCTACCCTACTCTTCGGGGGGCCTAAATGTACTGGATCGCGAATTATATTATAGGGTGGCCCAAGCCTCACATGCATACGTCTGGGTGCATGGACCGGAGGATACACCTCACCGGTACATAGAAAAAGACTCCGCTGACCCGGATCCCTTACAACAAATGATTTTTCACCAGCCCAAAAGGAGGCACGGAGTCTTAGACTCCATTCATGCTACAATACACGCGTGAAAATGCCTATTGGAAAAGCAGGCAGGGGTGCTACTATATTCTGCATCTATTCCACTGAAATGGTGCACGTGGTTCCCAAGAAGGCAAAGAAAATGAAGTTGCCAGAGAACTGCAAAAAATGGGTATAGTGCAGCTGGGGGATTTTTTTAATGACAGTGTAGTCCGTAAGTGGGACGACATACCTAAAGAAGGGATAGTCACATCAACACTTGATCAATTCCAATACCTCAGGACTAGACATGCATGGCGCGAGTTATTAGGGACGATCTGCAGGAACCTGAAGAGATGTTTACTCTTATTTGCATCATACAGGGAACCACCCCCCAAATGTTTCGTAACCAGAATGCATGGGTTAGTACAGTGACATAAGAGGACTCTAGTGCAGAAAATTCGCCAGGACTAGCAAAAAGACTTAAACGCTGAGATTGACGACAAGGGCTGGCAATACTGCTGCACAGTCACCAAGCGTATCTCCCTAAATAGTAGACACAGGCTCATTCATTTCAAATACATAAATAGAGTCTATTACACACCAGAAAAGCTTTGCAAATACGGCTTGCGGGACACTGCAGCATGCCACAGATGCCCTGAACAGACAGCGGGATTCATACACGTCGCATGGTACTGTCCTAAAGTCCTGAGTTTCTGGGAGGGAATTTTTCATAAACTAAGTGAGATTACGGGGCGCTCACTCGTGCCCAGTCCCTCACTTGCCCTACTAGGGCTGGACAAGGTAATAGATAAAGCCATTAGGAAATTGGTTGCGATTGGGCTGCTACTAGCCAAACGGAGAGTCGCAATGAGATGGGCAAAGGGTCCCTTACCTTCGATAGACGACTAGGTTGCAGATATGCTGTATTGCAATACTCAATCTGACTTATATAGTGAGCTTTTACCCCCTCAGAGTCGTCCTACGAGCTTCTGGGGATTGTACCAACACTATTTAGTGAGCAAGGAAACGGGGAAAACAGTAGGCGTCCAGGAGCCGGAATGATAGATCCTTTTGGTGACCAAGTTGTATAAATGTATAGGTTGAATACACTGTAATGGATAATTTATGCTGCCCTGGCGCCTCAATACATGGTATATTTGATTGATTTATTATCCGGTGCCTGTTCGGATTGAAATTGATGTGACCATCTGAAAATATGCTCGGATATGTAATCATTGTACTGGAAGATACTGATGTAAGTTTTTACCCTGCAAGTGAGAATTGTTGTGCTGTTGTTAAAACCAATAAAATAAAAAAAATTAAAAAGGACCTAAGTAGAGGCAATCACATTTCATCAGGCACCTGCTACCCCAACTCCTGCTTGGAGGAACTACTTGGAGGAGGCGACTATAAGCACCCACCAACCTCGACACATTCAGACCTTCTCTCTTGGCCAGAGGAGGTGTTCTGCAAAACAAACTACTAATAACAAATGTGTCCTTGACCAACAGGTCAACAGCAAGATTCCATTCAAGTCTAACTAAGTTTGAGTCTCTTCAGTAATTGGTCAATTTTCAGTTATTTTTCTTTATTTTTCTATATACAGTACATTAACTTTAATGAATGCTTAGACTACGTTTTTAAACCAAGTATTTAACTTTACTGTAAGAGGACCATTGTTTACATTTTATCTAGCATGGAATAGGTTTGCTTTTATTTGCAAAGATTAGTATCTCATACTATTTTTGTTTTATTTTTAGACTTTTTAACGCAAATTACTCTACATGAATAGCATATTTAAGTTCCCTATGTTGTGCCTTGTATCCACTCCCAGGACCTCCTATAGGTTTGAAAGCTTCGCTGCTGCCAAGCTATCCAACAGAGAGCCAGGAGTACTCTAAGGAGACATGGTTCAATTTCATTATGAACAATTGTGCCCAGGTGTGTTGGCTGCAAGCATACGTTCGGAGCATAAAGTCTTTACTTTCACTTCCACCACTGCCAGGCCAGTAACCTCCGGAGGTTGCCTTTCCATACTTACCTCATCGCTCCTTTCATAAGCCATTTATATCCCTAATGTTGTCAAGTTACGGCTCTCTTTCCTGCCCTGGCTCCCTTCTCTCATACTACAGCAACCAGGCAAAACGTACCAGAGGGCTGTGAAAGGCCGCTGTAGCTCTACAAATCACATACCTTCTGGAGAACTTGCTCTTCAGCTCTTAGGTCTGGCTTTTTTGATTCAGTCTTCACTCCACATGACTGGAGATTCCGTGCCCTCTTTTACCAGGTCCCCTCTGATATCGCATCTCAGCACAGGGCACCCAAAAGCTCAGTATCTACAACTGTATATATGGTAAGCAACTCCATGAGGACACACATTCTATGAGACAGCAAAGAGACGTCTGTCTGTAAGTCTGAGTTCAGAGGCAAACATCTAGCGGAATTTTCCAATAAGCTAACATCTCTATTGACACTGTCCACAATTAAGAACCATTTTTACAGGCAAATTATTTATTGATGCACATCAGTTTGTCAGTATAAATGTTCCTTGAGATAAGATATGTTTTCCAACATCAGGACAGAGTTCAGAGAAAGCCATATATGGGCCATACCAGACGGGCCCCTAGAAAGTATTAAAACTACAGTGAATATTCTAACAAGCTACTGTCTCATGATTAAACATTAATATACGCTTGTTATTTATTGCTGCAGGTCACTATGGTAGTAAGGTATGTCTCAGAATTGATATTTGACTTGGTGAGGACTTAAGACTAAGGCTGTAATAGGTTGAATCCTGTTCATTCATGCGCATGCTGAATACTGTTTATGCATGCGCATGTTCTATTTTCCTGTGCTAGTATTTCTTATTGTTTCAGCATGCGCACTTGTTCTACTGCATGCGCATAGTACACGGTTACACTGATAAACATGTATACTTTTAATGCTGCATCCTCGTGCATACCAACTCCTCTTTGAAGCACGAATGACAATGACTGTCATTAGTTGTTCGTAGTTCGACGAGGAAGGATGCACTCCAGTGGTGTCAGCTGTCTTTGCTAATAAAGCATTTTCAAGATTACCTGAAGACGTCTCCTCTTCGTTTAACGACGTCCATCCCTTCATTTCATCTGGCGACGAGTTTTTCAAGCTTTCACCACCAAATGTGTGCCTCTTTTGCTGCCTGCATCGTTCGATGGCTAAACTCTTCAGCTCCTGATCTGCGGCGTTGTTCTTCGACTTTGCTTTGACGACAACGGAACCCGCCCACTGCTTTCGCTTCCTGTGTTATTCGGCACCTGATTTGACGGCAACAGGCCCCGCCTTCTTCAATTTCTTCCTGTTCCTCCACCCGGAGTCCCTACCAAAACCTCGGAGCCCCGCTAAGCATTACGTCATCACGGAGTTTGACGTGCGGTGGCCATTTTGGTTTGGGGTTTAGCTACATTCAATTTAAACACGCTCACCACGCGTGCAACGACGTTTATTTATACTAATTCACGTCAACAGATGTTCAGCTGTTACTTTTACGTGTCTGTTGATCGAAGCACTTCCAGCTTCTATTTTCTTCATACAAGGTACTGTTTTACTTATTTATAACAGGAAAATTGTATTTCTTTGCTAATGGCTTCCTCTCAACAACTATTCCAGTTAGAACATTTCCTTCCCAAACCAGGTAAACCAAGAGAAAATTGGAAACTTTGGTTCCGCTCGTTTGAAAATTATTTAGCAGCAATTGATGCTGAGAATTATTCACCTAAACGCAAATTAGTAATGCTTTTCAATTATCTTGGCAGCGCAGGACGTGAAATCTTTGACAATCTTCCTGTTTCTCTACCTCCACCTGGTGAAGGGGATGGCTGGAATGTCTATTCTGACGCTGTACAGAGATTGAACAAAACATTTCTAGAGCAACCAAGTGTAATGTTAGAAAGATTCAATTTCATGAAAAGAAAGCAGAACTCGGATGAGTCAATTGAGGATTTCATTTCAGCATTAAGAAACTTGGCTGCAAATTGCAACTTTGGGGCTGCATTAGATTATCATCTCAGAGACCAGTTTGTTTACAGTTGTTATCACAAGAAAATTCAAGAGTGCATACTTAGCTGCAGGGATCCCTCTTTGGCGGAAGTTATTGATATGGCAAAGGGCATAGAAAGATCCATTATTACTTCCAAATGCATTGCTAATGAAAATGTAACTTCTGTTAATGTCATACAACCTGATTCAACTGTTACTACTGTTTCTTACAGGCCTAAGTTTCCGAAACCTTTTCAAAACAAACAAAACAAAACTAATTCATTTTGTTACAGGTGCGGTTCCAGATCTCATCTTGGAGATAGTCCTGTGTGTACTGCTTTAGGCAAAAAATGTACTAATTGTAACAAAATAGGTCATTTTCAAACGGTTTGTAGAAGCAAGAAAGTGATTAGGGTTAGCAGTCTTCAAACTACTGATCACTTAAACAATTCTACTTCTGATTCAAATCTATCATTGTCTAATGATGTAGAGAGACTCATGCTTTCTATTGACTCTCACTCTTTAACACCTTCTACTCATAGAGGCAAAGATCCTTTCTGTGAGGTTACTGTGGGTGATCATGTTCTTGACATGATGGCAGATTCTGGAGCACCTGTCACCATTGTCTCAGATATCCTATTTAAAGAACATTGGTCATCTCACAAATCCTTAGAGACTTTAGACATCATCCCCAAGGCCTATGGTGATCATATCATTGATATGCTAGGTTATTTTCTTGAATCTATAACATGTCTAGGACGTAAAATTGTAACAAAGGTTTATGTTGCTCCCAAAGGGAAGAATATCGTAGGATGGCAGGATTTGGCCAAAATGGGTCTCAAGTTGGTGCCTGGCTCTGATAACCCTGTTAAAATTAATGATGATGTTTGCGTTTCCTCCAGCTCACAATTTTCAGAGAATGAATTTACTAAAAGTGTTCTTGACTTTCCTGATGTCTCTTCTAAAATTATCTCCGAATTTCCTGATGTTTTTACTTCCAGAATAGGAAAAATTTCCAGAGTTGAACATGTTATCAAATTGAAAGCCAATGCAATTCCCATCATTCACAAAGCTAGGGCCATTCCTTTGAGTGTTAGAGATGATCTTAAGATTTTGTTGGACAAATTAGTTACTGAAGGTATCATCAAACCTACTGACTCATCTGAGTGGGTCAGTCCCATAGTAATTGTTAGGAAGAAAGATCATTCTATTCGTTTGTGTGCTGACCTACGTTCACTCAACAAAAATATTATAGTAGATTGTCACCCCTTACCCAGGATCCAAGATTTATTGTCCAATATCACTGGTGCCACTTGTTTCACCATTTTAGATCTGCGATCAGCGTACCTTCAAATTCCACTCTCTGACTCCTCTACTGTTCTCACTACATTTGTCACCCCATTTGGGGCGTATAAATATTTAAGGTTACCTTTTGGTTTAGCCTCCGCGGCTAGCGTTTTTCAAAGATTTATGGATCACATTTTGGAAGGCATTGATTCAGTACAGGCATATCAAGATGATGTGTTAATCTTTTCAAAAAATAAGTCAGATCACTTAATCACACGGAGAAAAGTTCTTAACAAATTTAGAGAGTTTGGAGTCACATTGGGTACTGAGAAATGTAAGTTCATGGTTAATTCACTTGAATACTTAGGTCACACAATTTCAGCTTCTGGAATTACTCCCAAATTTTCACTTACGCAGGCCATATCTCAAGTTACAACACCCAAGAATAAAGACTTACTTAGATCATTTTTGGGTATGACCGAATACTATTCCAGGTTTATTTCAAGTTATGCACAGGTTGTTCAACCACTACGTATGCTACTCAAGAAAAATGCAAGTTTTGTGTGGAATCAGGAAGCACAGCAAGCTTTTGACCTAGTTAAAAAACTTATCCTTGAGGCTCCTGCACTTGCTGCCTTTTCACCTGGTCATAAATGCACCATTTCAGTAGACGCAAGTCAGCATGGGCTAGGAGCAGTCCTTTGCCAATGGATCAATGGGAGGGAAAACACCATTGGTTTCTCATCCAGGTCTTTGACAACTGCTGAGAGCAACTATAGTAGAATCGAAAGAGAGGCCCTAGCCTGCTCATGGGCGGTAGAGAAATTCAGAACATTCATTTGGGGCACCTATTTTGAAATTTGCTCAGATCATAAACCATTAATTCACTTACTAAATGGTAATGGCACGGGGAAAGCATCTACAAGACTTGTCCGCATACTTTCACGTTTACATGAGCACAATTTTCTCATAACGTACATTCCTGGTGGACGGAACGTCAGGGCTGATTGCCTATCTAGACTGCCATTGGAAGATGATTCGTCTTCCTCCAGGTTTGATGATGTTGAATGCGTTGTGGCGTCCATTGAGGATCTTATTGGAGACATGTCTTGTATTACTCAAGAAGACTGGCTCAAAGCTTCAGAAGAAGACACAGTTCTCTTGGCAGTCTAGAATATGATTGTTTCTGGCTGGCCAAAAGAACGCTCATTATCTGCTCCTTTAAAATCCTTTGCCCAAGTTAATGAGGAACTTTCTGTGGTACTCATGCGAGGTGATCTTGCTGTGCCTCCTGCCTCTCTGCGTTTAAAATTTTTTAATATAGCACATGAGGGGCATCTAGGTGTGGGTGCCACTTCTAGAAGATTGAAGGAAAAATTTTGGTGGCCTGGCATGGAAAAAGATGTTTCAAATTGGATAAATTTGTGCCAAACTTGTCTTTTGTCCCATAAACATTGGAAAACCATGAAAACTCCTTTACATAATGTGCCTGTTCCAGAGGGAGCATGGACCAAAGTAGCTCTCGACTTTGCAGGACCTTTTGAAGTTTTGTCTAGTGATAAGAAATACATTATTGTGTTAATTGATTATTTCTCTAAATGGGTAGAGTTTGAATTTTGCTCCTCTCCCAACACCTCATCTGTGATCAGTTTTCTTACAAGAGTGTTCCTTTCAGAAGGTTTTCCTAAAGAACTGGTCACAGATAATGGTTCTCATTTCACTTCAATATCAATGGATAATTTTCTTACTGCTCATGACATTAAACATTTAAGGGTGGCATTATATTCTCCCTCCTCAAATGGTCTGGTGGAACGGATGAATAGATTCATAAAGGAGGGTATTGAGTCCGCTTTGGCATCCAATTCTCCTGTAGACATTTTTCTCAAGAAAAAGATCTGGTCGTACCTTACCACACCCCACTCTTCCACAGGTGTTTCTCCTTTCAGACTCCTCAAGAAGAGAGATCCCCATGGTACTCTCTGTCCTGCTTGGCTGAAACTCTTAAGAAAGAAAGATAATTCATGCCTAGTTTGCAAGGATAAACAAAATATGCTTAAGAATGTTGCTGCTCAACAGCTTATACAAAAAAAAAAGGTTTGACACAAAAAGTTGTAACACTGCACATGATTTTCAGGTTGGTGATTGGGTCATGGTGAAGTCTCCCAACAAGTTAAAAAAGGGCCTTTCCAAATTTTCACTTCCTGTACAAATTCTCAAGCTTGCCAAGGGTTCTCTGTTTTTGGGCTCTAAAGGCTGGTGGAACAAAAGAATGATAGTCAAGTTAACCCCTGATCAAGCCTCTAAAATTGTAGCCAACAAGAGAACTGATCTACATGATGATCTACATTCCTCACATTTCTCTAAAGATTCGTCGTTTGATGAATCTCTCACAACCAATTAAATTGATTCACAGGTTTCAATTGCCCTCTCATCCACCCCAGGGTCTCCATCCACATCTTTATGTCACCAAGTTGGTTACAATTCGATACCCTCTGTTGTCACTTCGAGACCCTCTCGCAATTGTTCCTTTCCCTCCAAGTTTAAGGATTTCTATATGACCTAGACCACCAACTTCACGTCATGGATCATTTCTGTTTTATTGTACATATGTTGCTTTTCTTTAATAGGGGGAGGGTGATGTAATAGGTTGAATCCTGTTCATTCATGCGCATGCTGAATACTGTTTATGCATGCGCATGTTCTCGTGCATGTTCTATTTTCCTGTGCTAGTATTTCTTATTGTTTCAGCATGCGCACTTGTTCTACTGCATGCGCATAGTACACGGTTACACTGATAAACATGTATACTTTTAATGCTGCATCCTCGTGCATACCAACTCCTCTTTGAAGCACGAATGACAATAACTGTCATTAGTTGTTCGTACTTCGACGAGGAAGGATGCACTCCAGTGGTGTCAGCTGTCTTTGCTAATAAAGCATTTTCAAGATTACCTGAAGAAGTCTCCTCTTCATTTACCGACGTCCATCCCTTCATTTCAAAGGCTATCTTGATGTCGGTCAATATTAAAAGAAAATTCCATGTAGATATAAATGGCACTAACAGGTGGAGACAGTCAAGCTAAGTTGACAGGTACACAAAATCAAGCCGTGAAGAGTACATTAGATAGGCTTCACATAAAAAGAAAACCAAAGTGTGCATCAAAGCGCTTGTGCCTTATTTTACATACCATATGTATATTTCTTAAATGGAGGTGGAAGCCCTGGTCTCAAAGGCACATCTGTAACAGAAAAGCACATATTCAAACATCAGCACAAACATTAACCTTCCCATTAAAATACATGCATATATCTTAATAAAGTATGCTGTACTCAACAAAACGTAAGAGGAGTATTTTATGTAAGCCAGTGTCCCAACCATCGCTATTGGTGTGTTTATTACATTTGTGTGGAATATCTACTGGCTGCTTTAAGGATATGAATGCTTTCTTGGGAAAAACATAGGTGAATGTGGGAAGCACTTCACATGCTCTGTGACTAAGGCTAGTTCAAGGCCATAGACTCACAGGTCATTAACAAAAAACACTGTTGTAGCTAGAGCCAACAGAGTCCGAGAAGCTCGCGGAGATAGAAATGTCGACAGCATTATCCTTTGGCAAATTTTGCAAAGTGCTCCTAGAAATCTAAACTTGTAATGGAGGGCTTCATGAAGGCTTAGAAAAAAAAGTGACGTGCTGTGATTGCAAAATATATTCATGCCCCGTAACACTTCAGTATTGCATCTTTTCAGCACAACTGGAATTGAAATAGGGATAGGAATGGCATGAGGCGATGTACACTTCACCTGCACTAGTTTAGTGTTAAGCATTTGTAAGTTAAGCATTGACCAGTGTTTCCTATGTTGGTCAGATTGGTAAGTAGTTTTACTTTGGTTCACTAAGAAAACCCTTTCTGCAGATGTTACATAAAATGCCACCATATATTATAATGGACATTAAGAGCTGCTGTACATTTAAATGTCATTTATACATTTATTTATTTTTGGTGTTTTATAAAGCACGGACAGGACGCAAAAGTATCAGAGCGCTGTACATACGATTGATAAACATAAACAAAGATCTGAAACATAAAAAGAAACACCTAACAAAAACATAGACCAACGTTTAAAAACTCCAGTAAGATATGGTATGTTGTAACCGTGTTATTATTACACGTCCACCATTCATTTATGAGTCACCGGGATGGATTCACTGGGATGGTTTTTCAAGAGTCTGCTTTGCGTCCGTTCATTTCCAGGTACCCGGGGGACAATGTGTGTGTGTGGTTTCTACTGTTATGGATGTGCTTCTGCCCTGTATTGGTATGCTGTCATTATACCGGCCACTGCGCCCAGGGGATAGGCTCACTGTGACTTCATGAGAGGAATCTGTTCATTAGGATCTTTTTCACCTCTTTTTTGAAGACATGGGTCAATGGGTTAGACCGAACCTTAGGTGGTATAGAGTTCCAAATCCTTGGAGCCGATCCAGAAAAGGAGCATGTGTAGGTTTTTTGTTTTCTGAATCTAGGGGGTTCTAGCCTGAGAGTTTGCGCTTTTGAGGGAGCAGCTGCCTCTTGAGATTGGAATCTTTTCTGCCAGGTACCTTGGTTCATTACAATGTAAGAATTTATGCATAGGCAAGCAATTTTCAGTTGAGTTCTGGCCTTGAGGGAGCCAGTTGAGAGACCTAAGTGATGTGGTAATGTGGTCAAAGCGTCTAGTGCATGTTACCAGTCTAGCTGCTGCGTTTGAGTGGAGCCATTCTCGAATTGGGAAGACCTGAAAGGGTCCCAGATCCATATTTTAGCCTTGAGACCACTAATGACCATACTGCTTGTTTTTAGTCTGGGGGTGGCAGGAATGGTTACACTTTCTTCAGTAGATTGAGTTGGAATAACGCACTGAGCATGGTTGCATTGATATGTGCTAGCATGTTCAGATTCTGGTCCAGTGTTATTTCAAGGGATTTAGTGCAATCAATCATGGTAGGTTTGCAGTGAAGGGCATCTAGGTGATTGAGACATTCTTGGATGCGTGTGAGGGGCGTGGCCAGCAGCCGAAGGAAATGGCCGCCGCCTAGAGCAGCTCCGTGTCTCCACAGACACCCCTTACTATCCGCGCAATAATCCGCAGGCAGAACCCTCATAACGACGGTGGGAGAACTGTCGAAAGACATTGGGCTTCGGACGAACCGCCCGCAACGCGAAAAGAACACTGTATTACATGGCCATTCCAACGAGAACGACTGGGGCCTACACAGAGAGCTGCGACCAGGACCTCGAGTGCGCACCAATTCACGCACTGTGAACAGCATCAGCCCCTCCCCCAGAGACGAGAGCGGGAGAGATCGGAGACGACGTCCAAGCCGTGGGACTCGGCAGCAGCGGGTGAGCGAGTCCTACACCCAGTGAGAGGCCCAGACGAGGTGACGAAAAAGAAGGGCCCAGCTGGGGGCGCGATTTGAAGCCCGGCGTCTCGACCGAGGCCTCACAGCAATCGGAGCCGGGTGCGGGCCCTGACACTACGAGCCGGGAGACGTTGGGGACAGGTCCTGAGATCGTCGCTTCGGTGAGCCTGGAGGATTTAACGATCACAGGGAGGGAGAACCCCCCCCCTTTCAATTACTAAACAAAAGAGCTAAACGAGAACATTTGCAGAAGATGTGCCAAAATTAAGATGCCGCTATAACAGAGGACCATAACTCACCACCGGGCACCAGCAAGCTCCACGCGGGGGTCGGAGTGCGGCCCCCACCCAGACGTGTGGCCCACGTGGCGGACCGTTGCTCCCCTCGGCCTCCGCAGATGTTGACACTTGAGGGAAGAGGGGCTCATATCCTAAGAACACTCCTGGCGGGGCTCCAGAAACACAGGAACCACCAGTATAGCCATCAAAAGTACCTGCTCAAAGAGACTAAGTGACACGATCACCCCGGGCGGCGACAGAGACATCGGGGCGGATCAAACACAGAGCCCACGGCCACTTTCTTCTGCCGCACGCAGCCGACGGTGGTAAAAGGTGGGTGCAGGAAACCCGAAAGGCCGCGTGTGACCCCATATCACGCTGGCAGGCAGCGGTGAGTACTACCAGCCACATACCAATTGCTGTGTAACGCTATTCGAGGCCCACAACAATGACGGGACGAGGCCCACGAACCACGCACCAAACCAAGCTGGATAAATTTGCATGCTCTGCAACCCCACAAGAAACAGCGACACAAGCTACAATCCAGGCAACAGACAATACCACGTCAGATGGGAAAGATATTACATTACAGGACATTATGACCACACTAAACAAAGTACACAGATCCTTGGAATCGCGAATAGGCACGATCTCGGTAGAACTCTCACTAATCTGTGCCGATTTCAAGAACAAGAGTGACAGAGATGGAAACCACAACAACAAATCTCTGCAAAGACACTGCCACACTTCAGTGCCGAGTAAAACAACTAGAGACAGAAAGCAAAACCATGGCCGCAAAACTGGATGATTATGAAGGCCGCTCTAGGCGTAATAATGTAACAATCATTGGGGTGCCTGAGGGAACGGGGAGTCCGGCAATGGACCTCTTTGTGGAAGACCTCATCAAGAAGCATTTACAACCGCAGGGCCTATCACACTATTTCTCAGTGGAGAGGGCACACCGCGTCCCAGGTGGCAGAGCTAAACCGGGTGCTCCCCCCCCCGACCCATACTGGCCCGCATTTTCAACTTTCGAGACCGTGATCTCATCCTTCAGACGGCTCGCGTAACACCACCAGTGCGCTATGAGCATAGCACAATCACTTTCTTTCCTGATTATACTGCGGCAGTGACGAAACAAAGACGCAATTTCTTGAGCATAAAGAACTGAGAAATCGCAAACTCAAGTACTCTATGATGATCCCTGCCAAATTGAGGGTGGAGGCGGAGGGAAAAGTGTGGTTTTTTTACAACACCGGAAGAGGCCCAGGAGTGGCTCGAGGGATGGCACCGAGTCTCTAACCCCGGAAAAAAACAAGATCTCAGTCAGAGCTTGAAGAAAAAGGATCGATAAACGGAGAATCAAACATGGGACATTGAGATCGAAGAGACATTTCCCCACGAAAGACTGAGACTCACGATGCTCATCAACTGGAACAGCAAACTTCCACACATAAGAGGCCAACACAACCCGAGGTCAAATGGAAATCGTCCTTGAAGCACCGGCTGAAACTCAGGTGGTCAGTCCTGTATAGCGCAGCTTCTGAACAGTCATGATCAAATCAGAGGGCTACTAACTCATATCACCTACTTTGTCATATTTGTACTTTCAACTGATATAGTAAACTACTGGGGAACTGACAACATAAGGTATTACAAAAGAGGGGGTGTTCTGGGGGGAATACTGGAGACGTCCCCCCTATGAAGGTAACGGGAAATGGGTATTAGGCACTCTGCACTGTTGGGAGGCGGGTAGTTATGAATCCGTCATGCAGGGAGGGAGGAGGGGTGGGTACTAGGGTTACTGAGTTTTTGTTTGGTTCATTTTCGTTATTGGCTACGATTTAAGGTATGACTTGCACATTTCCAGATAGGGCCTCAATCCCCTTCTCCAATCCAGATTTCTTGCACAGATAGCACACATGACACAGACGTCCACGCAACCTAACTACACTGTTTCTACACCCAAGGTGTACCCCTCACAGACACAGCAATTGTCACTCATCTCTTGGAATGTAAACGGTCTGGGTGACAAAGTAAAGAGGGGGCTAGTATTACAATATCTTAAACGCCAAGCACCAGCAGCAGTTATGATACAAGAAGCCCATTTGATGGGTACCACATGCAAGGCCCTTGACAGATGGGGCTTTAAGTTGGCGGTGCATTCCGAATTTACATCAGGCTCACGAGGCGTAGGGATCCTAATTAGGAAACAATTCCCACTTATTATCAAGTACACACAAGCAGACGACCAAGGCCGCTTTGCAGCAATTTTGTGTCAGTGGGAAGGGCGTACTATTAATATAGTTGCGGTATACATTCCCCCTGAACTTCACTCGCTAGCGTTCCCGGCGCTTAGTGCACTTTTACTTAGACTCCCAGAGGGAGAATTAATAGTAGGGGGAGATTTCAACACTACCCTAGATGACTCGCTAGATCGCACACCCCCCCCCCCCCAGCAACAACACAACACACACTCCAAATTCGCAGACTTCCTGGAGACAATAGGTCTGGTGGACACTTGGTGTGCCAACTTTCCACAGGCACCACAATATACATACCACTCAGGCATACCCAACAGCCTCTCGAGAATAGACTATATACTTGCACTGGCAACTTGTGTTGGGAGGTTTAAGGAATTGACTCATTTACCCAAGGGTATCTCGGACCACTCGCCTGTATCTGTCAAATATGCATTGAACACCTCAACTCAACGTCGTATATTCCCCGATATATCCAGGCTACCTGAGGAACACCCAGATTTGGAGGGGACTGATCACCGCCACACAGTACTACTTTAGAGAAAACGAACCTTCGGTATCCTCCCCCCTCATTCTATGGGAGGCATACAAACCAGTTCTTCAAGGGCAGGCCATCTCCCTAATCACGGGTCACAAAAAAGAAAAAGTAAGAACAGTGATGGCCCTGGAGCAAGACGTGAGTCAACTAGAGGCAGTGCACTCCCAAAATCCCTCAGACACAACCGTGCAGCAATTAACTATAAAAAAAAACAGGAATATACAGAACATATGTGGGAGGATGCGAGAACTAGACTAGCTGCCACCCGACACAAGATATATGAAGTGGGGGATAAAGCCGGAAAGCTCTTGGCCTGGCTCGATAAAAGAGAACGGGCTGATCGATGGGTGGCGGAACTCCGACTTAACACTAGGGAAACCATAACAGACCCGAAATAAATTGTAGATACATTCACACTGCACTACAGACAAGTATACGCCCGACAGCCACAGTGACACCAGAGGAAGCGATGGCATTCCTCGAGGACATCCAGCTCCCCACACTCACAACGGCCGAGACCCAGTCGCTAGAAGCAGACCTCACAACAGAGGAATTAACATTAGCCATAGGGAATATACAATCGGGGAAAGCGCTAGGGCCTAACGGCATCCCCATCGAATTATATAAAAGAGCAGCAACCAAACTCACCCCGCATTTATTAAAAATGTACGAAACCAGCTTAGAACAGGGTGAACTCCCCAAAGACCAACGCATGGCGACAATAGTGACTATTCATAAGCCTGGTAAACCACCCCAAGAGTGTACATCTTATCGTCCCATATCACTGCTTAACGCAGAGGCCAAGATCCTGGCCAAAACACTAGCCAATAGACTGACACCACATCTCAGCAAACTAGTACACCCAGATCAATCCGGATTCATGCCGGGAAGAAACACAGCACTTAACTTGAGGCGCCTCCATAGCGTAATTGGTCGCATGCACACCATTCAAGAAGAGGCCATCATATTATCCCTAGACGCACGTATGGGCTTTGATACGGTCGAATGGCCCTTCCTCTTCGGGGTCCTTGAACGTATAAGGTTTGGACCTAAATTCTGGTCTTGGGTCAAACTATTATATACAAAACACTCAACACTGTCTGTCTTCTGTTTTTCACTGGCTTGCTCAGGCACAGCTGAAGTGTAATGAAGAGAAGTCGGAGGTTCTCTTGTATGGCGTATTTCCTGCCAATTTCAGAGAGAGGCTATGGCCCCCAGGTTTCCCCCTGCCTAGTGCAATAGGAAACGCTGCAAAAAATCTGGGGGTCTGGTTCAATGAGAACTTGACCTTTTCAACCCAGGTTAAGAAGCTGGCTGGGACCTGTTTTGGCACTCTGAAAGCTTTGAGGAAGTTTCTTCCTCTCCTCCCAAGACCCGCTAAAGAAACTGTTGTTCGTGCCTTGATTTTGTCCCGCCTGGATTATGCCAACGCACTTTATGTGGGCATCCCTCTCTACCTCTTGAATAAAATGCAGGTAGTTCAAAACTCTGCTGCCAGACTACTGCTGGGTTTGTCTGGCAGGTGTAGTGTGCGCGCTCATTTGCGCTCCTTGCACTGGCTCCCAGTGGAGTCCCGAATAAAATTTAAAACTTTGGCCATTGCCCCTAGGGCTCTCTATGGCCTGGGACCTATCTATCTACAGAAGAGATTCGCTTTTTACAACGCAGTAAGACAGTTGCGTATCTCCTCTCAACTTCTGATGCAGACCCCTAGGTTCAACCGCCAAAGGCTTGGTGGGAGCTCCTTTGTGCGGAAAGCTGCTTTGGCATGGAATGCTCTGCCCCTGGAGCTGCGCAACATCCAGGACCCGGTGATCTTTAAGAAAAAGTTAAAAACCCTTCTCTTCTAGCTGATGCTCTGACCTATGTTTCTTTTTTCAAGTACGCGCCGGGACACTCTGCCGAGTATCTGTGCGCGTTATAAATATATATAACATAACATAACAAAACCACTCGCACACGTAGTAGTAAATGGACATGTCTCTGGTGAATTCCCCTTGGGGCGTGGAACGAGACAGGGCTGCCCTTTGTCACCGCTCCTCTTCGCCATTGTACTGGAGCCTCTGGCATCTTGGATAAGGAGAGATCCTATAATTCGAGGACTCCGGTGGGCAGAAGGATGAGAAGACCGCATATCCTTACACGCTGATGATGTCCTGTTATATGTGGCATCTCCCAAACGATCGTTACATAGATTATTAAATATCTGCAAAACATATAGGAAATACTTGGGGTATACCATTAATTGGAATAAGTCAATCATATATGTTTTACATGGCCCACCACCGACACTGCCTAAGGGGTGCGAGGTAGAGATAGTGGAAGGCAGCTTTAAATATCTAGGGATCCACATCACATCAAACCAAGATGACTTTATGAATAAAAACCTCCTAGTGCCCCTACAACGATTGCGTCGAGATGCCAAACACTGGCACTCACTACCACTGACACTACTGGGGAGAGCGGCACTCTTCAAAATGATGGCACTCCCCAGATTTCTCTATGCCTTACAAAACACCCCATTCTTGGTTCCACATCTTACTTTCGAGCAATAGAATCAGAAGTAATAGCCTCCTTTGGGGTGGAAAACCAGCTGGCATAGCCATGAGTAAATTAGTTAAGAGTTGGTACGATGGCGGCATTGCACTCCCAAACATACAGACATACTACTGGGCATCCCAACTGATCGTGATCAATTAGTGGCTCCACTCCCCCCAAACTGATCCTGCTTTCCGAATGGATAGACATGTCCTATGAGAGGGAGGAATCAACCGAGCACTTTACAACAAAACCCGAAGAACAACTTTCCTGGGACCCACTGCACACACACAATCCACACATGGCACACCGTACTCAGAAAATTGGGCTGGGACGACAGGATAACGCAAGCCACCCCACCTTGGGAAACCAGAAAATTGGGTAAACTAGGCAACAGCAAGGGATTTCGCCAAAGGGATGCAATCGGGATCTCTAGGGTGGGGGACCTTTGGACCAAGGGGAAGACTATTACATCCGCTCACCTGCAGGATCAATATGAGATGGCACCCACAGAACTGTTCCGTTACCTACAAATCAAACATGCACTTGAGGCAGTCATACCACCAGACACTATCCTTCCGGAAGCCTCCCCACTGGAGGATAGACTCCTAACAGATCAGATGGATAAAAAAGCCATATCCCTAACCTACCGTAAAATTATAAACAACCAGCCAGACCCTACACAGGCCCTCCGGGAAAAATGGCAGATTGACATTGGGGAACTAGATGACACTGACTGGCAGGAAGTGCTAGGGTCCCCGCGAGAAGTGGCGATATCTTCAAAGCTACGCCTCATACAGCTTAAAGTGCTCCATAGAACATACTTCCCTAGAATGACTCTATATAGGATGGGAAAAACCAATAACCAACTCTGCCTGAGACAATGCGGCACAGTAGGCACATACTATCACACAATATGGAGCTGCCCAGTTATTACGGCGTACTGGGAGGCAATTATGAATACGATAACACAGGTCAGTGGGGCCCTTGTACCGCCAGAGCCTAAGCAATGCCTTTTAAATATATGGGAAGCTACAGACCTCACCCACACAGCTCGAGATTGAGCAACACTAGGAATGATGATAGCTAAGTGGAACATTGCCAAGCACTGGGGGGCACAACACTCCCCGACCTCGGCAGAATGGTGCGGTGATATGGACAGTGCTATGGTGGCCGAAAAAGCGGTATATGTCCATCGGGGATGTCCTAAGAAATGGGAACGGAAATGGGGAAAATAGAATATAGCAAACACAAGGAGATGATGGACGGAGCGCTGAAACTTTTCAGACACTCACCCCCAGTCACAGATCTGGGTTGAATCCATCGTCGTTCTTTAGCTCACTTCGCCACCCCAGTTCAGACACAGCTATATGCAAATCAGTCTTGACCCTGTGCCTCATGGGAACAGTCCAGCCCGAACTGCCAAGCCAGGTCTTCCCTGGAAAATAGAATATATACAGAGGGGGAATCTGTGCACTACCACTAACGGAACCCTCACTGGAAGATAACTAACAACCAGAGGCAAAGCATGCAAAACAACTTATTGTATATCTTTATGTTACGGAAATGTATAATGGTGGCCAGGACTGTAAACTGGAAAATGTTAATTTTATGTACACAAGACCTTATTGTATGCATTAATACAACAAGTCATGTACCCAATAAAAAGAGTTTAAAGAAATATAATCTTGGATGCGTGTGGAGCTGTTATGAGGGGAGAAAGTAGGAACTCTGTTTTCAGAGAGTTCAGCTTGAGGTTGTTTTGAGTTAGCCAGGACTGAGTTTTGACTAGAGTGTTATTTAGTAGGATAACATCCTCTAGGGAGGATATCTTTAAGTATAATTGTGTGTTGTCTGTGTCCATGTGGTATGCAACATTCGACTGTTTGAAGATTTCTGTTAGTGGCTCCATATACAGGTTAAAAAGCGTAGGGGAAATAGTTGACCCTTGTGGAACTTGCATCTCACTGGTTCGGCACCCGAGATAGAGTTGCCTATTTTGATTCATTGTGAGCAGTCCTGCAAGAAGGATACGAACCAGGAGAGCAATTTCCCGGACAGTCCAATTTTGACTTCTAGCAATTTTAGTAGGTTGTTGTGAGTGACCGTGTCAAACGCAGAAGAGAGGTCCAGTAGGATGATTAGGCAGGAGTCATTGTTGTCTAGCATCTTAAGGGTGTCATTTATTATGTGACCAATGGCAGATTCTGTGCTGTACCCTGGTCTTAATCCTGACTGAAATTTGTGGAGTAGGTTGAATTTATCAATGCGATGACTCAATTGGTTGTGCACACAATTTTCCAACAATTTGGTCAGAAAGGGAATATTTGACACCGGGCGAAAGTTGCGCAGGGTTATCGGGTCTGCTCCTACTTTTTCCAGGAGGGGTGTCACTTGCCCAGCCTTCAGCAAGTCTGGGATAATGCCTGGTTTTACTGATGAATATACAATCTTTGTCAGTGTGGTTGAGAAGAGGTGACTGAGTTACTTTAGTATTGTGGAAGGGGATAGGGTCGTTGAAATGTGAAGGTGGTTTCATGGATAGTAGGGTCTTGAGGCCCTTCTCCTCTGTGAATGTTTTAAAATCACTCCAGAATGCTTGATTTTTGGTCTTGGATGGGTGAGTCGGCGCTGTTCCTCACCTGGGTATAGGGATACAACGTCAGAATGGTGATCGTTGTCTATAGTGGCTCTTAGCCTTTCTTTGTCGGTTACAATTTCTCTTTCGATTTCTAAAATTTTCTTCCTTGAAAACTTTACAATTTTCCACTGAGGTATTGCCGATCTTGGTTGCATAATTTGTCCCGGTTTGTTGGTTGACAATTTCAAACAATCGCCTTTGGCGATTCCTTGCAATGTTGAGTTGGGATCTGAAGTATGATGCTTTTCCGTTCCGAATGTGTTTTTTGTAGCTTTTCCGTTGTTTACGTAGTTTGATGTGGGAGCAGTGCCATGGGTTCCTGTCTCCAACTGCATTCTGCATGTCTTTAACTCCCCTTTTCCTCGTTTAGACTTTGATTGTACCAAGGGTGGGGGGGGGGGGGGCTACTGACTCCATTATGTTTGATATTGTATGTTTGCTGTGCTTGGTTAATTCGAGAACATGTTGGGTTACTGGTGGGGGAGTGAGGTTTTTCTAGCAAAGTGCAGTCAGTTGCACCCGGTCAGTGTTTTTGGGGTCTGTAACCCAGCATTTCTGTTTGGTTTCTTGCCCTTTAGTTCTCTGTATGTGCGTATTTAGGTGGGAAATGAACGAGTGATGATCAGACCAGTCACTGGATGTGACTGAGTCAATTGTTAGCGCTCCTTCTCTGGCTATGATTAGGTTGAGTGCTGATCCTTTTTATGAGTAGGGCTTGTGCATGATTGAGTCAAGTTTTGATCAGACAGGAATTGTTTTAGAGTATATCCCTGCGTATCGTCCTCGTTGTTCTAGTGAAGGTTGAAGTTTCCGAGAAAAATAGCACTGAGATGTAGCAAGGAGTGTATTGTAATTGTTTCCATTATATGTTCAATGAACAACCGGTTGTCTCCTGCAGGGTGGTAAATGAGGTGACATTGGCTAGTGATTTCTTTGCTGTGGAGATTTCTGCACTCAAATATTCACAGGATAAGACTGTCTACTGGGAAAGTCTTGACTAGTACGGATGAAGTCTAACACACCCACTTTAACATTTCAAATAATCAAATATAGATTTGAGGAACAAAACACCTGGAAAACATCAATGAGAAATTATACAATAAGCACCAGTATCATACCATTCTGCACAAGCGTGATAAATTCTTTAACGGTTTGATTCAAGTCCACATTGTGATATATTATGGGTTTGAAGTTGCGGTGCTCAAAGGAGCGTACCAGACGAACAGTAATAGTCACTTCTTCTGACGACATGAGAACAAACAATTGATGACAATCTAGAAGAAACAGTTAGAAGATTTTAGATTATGTTCGCAAATGGTGCAAATGTACTTTTCTCACAAACGTATACAATATACTAAGATGAAACAAAAATGTTATAGTTTTGATAAAGAAGACATGCTAGCAATTGTGAATCATATAATGTGAGTGATATGGAAAACAATGAAATCCGGATCACTGATCTGCCAGAAAACAGTTCTCTACCAAGCGGTTCCGGGAGAAGGGAATACTGTTCACTGAGGACTTCAGGAATGAAAGTTAAACTGACCTGATCTGAAAACATAACTTTTGGTTCGTTTCTTGGAAAATACTTTAAAATATTTTCAGACTTAGAGGAACAAAAGTATTTAGAAATGTCTAAATCCTTTTAGGTATTCTGTTCTACTGTCAGCATTTATTCTAATAGTTCCTGGTAGATTAGTCATGAATAAGCTACATGAAAATCAACTTGATTTTCGTATGCATTATTTATTCTTATACTATGCTGTCACCTTTATGAATGTGGCACCACGCTATACACCATGAAAGGGTTCCAACAAACAACATATTTTTCAGAATTAAAGGTTAAAGAGCTTAACATCTTCATAATCCAACCATAAAGAAGGAAAAGCAGAAAAACTAGAAGAAAATTTAGTTTTCATACTAGTATGCTCACCAGAGAAATGTGTCACAAACAGAGCTACAAAGCGCGGAGAAGAGCTATGAGATGGCTGAATGAGATATTACATCATCAGGGGCACTGGAATAAAAACATATAGCTCTTAGAGAACAATTATTTCAAACATATTGTTAGTAGTGCATTTTCTAATTCAAATAATTTTATCGGAAAATTGAGAATACAACAGAATACACACCCACTAAATAGCATCAGTAAAAACGGTTCATTTTTTATATTACAAATAGGCACAAAAAAACCTAATAGTAAGACGAGAAAGAACATTCACATAAAATCAGAGAAGTGAATGTTTGTGTAAGGGGCAAACATTCTGTATCGTTTTAATACGTAAGCAGGGATCCTAGAAATTTACTCCTGTATGGCTGGACTCAATTTTATTGTGTGGGTATATAAGCGTGCCACAAACGGTCGGTCATAGGGATGGTACTAAAAAAGATAAAGGGGGAAGAGGGCAAGAACAGGAGAAGAGTCATGTCGAAGGTGTGGTCTATTTGGTTTCACAGGAGTGGAATCTGGTCAATAGAGTCCAACTAGGATAACGTTCTGCTTTCGTCTGGGAAAGAATTAGGTGGGGGTATTAAATCCGTTTTCAAACATTTTTACATTTGACAACACTGCCTTAAGGTGGTTTCAATTGCTGCAGGAAAATGTCTGATTTATTCCGGAGTTTGTCTGCATTATTCTGGAGACATAGTTACCAGTCCAGTCAGCTAGAGAGTGAAAGGGATTCCCACATGCTGAGAGCATTTAAGAGCCAGCTAAACTCTTAAACTCAGGGTTTTTTTTTAATATAAAATGCCAGGCAGCCTCTGAACAGGGAGACATAGCAATGCAGAGTATTGTCAGTTGGTGTGGTGCCGTCTCTGACTGAGGGGCGCTGGTGGGGGCGTTTAGCACTCCAGTCACTGGAGTTTGAAAGGGGTTTGTTTACAAGTGCTGGGAGCACTTAAAAGCCAAATAAAGTATCACTTTAAAGTGTTATTAAAAAACAGGCATTTCCTGCATTTAAAAGTCAGACATCAGCAATATCAGTCCTTGTTCTCCTGAGCACTGCATCATTTGTGCTTTGGGAGAGGAAAAGGAAGAAATGTCTAGGGGTCGGCTTTGTGAGGATAGAAGTAATCTACAACCTCACCTCTCCTAACTAGCCATCAGAGTTCAAACATCAACAAATGTCCAAGTGTTTTAGAGTGGTTTCTAGCATAGACCAAGTATACTCCTGAACAAAAGAAGCCCAGGTCTCTGGGTCCCTGGAGGCAAGTGCATGTGCGTTAGACCAGATGGTTAAGAATTCTGCTGATGATCTTAAGAAGGTAACTGTCGGAAAACTTACTATTGCGGAGTTGAGCTCCTGTGAACATTATTGACATAGGACAGCCCTCTTTAGTGACCCTCAATTATGCTGCAGGTGCCTGGTACCTCTAAGTCAGGCAAGAGTGAGAAAACAGTGGACAGAAGTTTCAATTTTGTTTCCTAAAGTACCTGTTTTGTATGCTGGTCTATGCCAGGCGTATTCGGATGAAAATTGTTAGAAGTTTGTGAGGAGCCAAGGGAGGAGTAATGAACCTTTGTCTCTGGGAAAGGAATCATTTGAACAACAGACACAATGACTGCATTGTAGAGGAGTGAGTGAATGAAAGGTTACAAGAAGTCTGAGGAGAGAAGCCATAACCTCTGGTTTCACAACTCGTTCACTGCCACCAGTTACCTCCTCTCACCATTTCAAAGAACGACGTGCTTCTTTACACACTCAATGATGGCCATATTTAATGAAGCCCAGAGGCTGAACAATTACAGGAATTCTTGTTCCTGTTTACAGTTTGAAGTAGCAATGCGGATTATGTGGATGTTTAGTGCACACATCACCCTGAAAAGGGTATCCTGTCACTGGCAGATTATTGGACTGGCAGCAGATGATAAGGAAGTCTTGGAGTTAAGAGAGCCAGGTTTTATGTTCCTATTTGAATTCCAAGGAGAAGCTTGAAGATTGTAGAATAAGAGAGAGTGGATTCCAGAGTTGTGTGGCCCAATAAGAGTAAGAGTGACCACCAGATCTGGAGAGGAATACGTCTGGGGAGTAGGTTAGATGGAGCAAACATCAACAAAACGGTTTACGTGGACTGAGGAAAAATTATTTTGTTTAAATAGTGAGGACCGATGCTGCTCAGGGGTTTGTAGGTATGGCAGAGGAGCTTAAAAAGTGCATGCTTGTGCAGAAGAAGACAATGAAGATCCCTGAGATGACTGGAAACTGATGAGTAGACTGGGAGGTTTGGGACCAATCTTGCTGCCATGTTTTCCAACACCTCTATCTTTTAATCAGGTGTTCTGGAATGCCTACGTAAAAGGCATTACCATAGTTTAGTCTGCTGGTGACTAAGGTTTGAGTGACAGATTTTAGAGTGTGGCAGAGCATCCAGGAAAAGGTTTTTCAGAGTACTTTAAGGATGCTGAGGCAGGAAGCCAAGACAGTCATGAATTGATCAACTATTGTGAGGACTTTATCGACAATGATCCCCAAGTCGCTGGTTGATTTGACAGGTTGGGGAGTAGGACCAAGCACTTTAGGCCACAAGTCATCGGACCAGTGTGTCATGTTCTTGGCATACAAACCTCCTCCGTTTTGTCACCATTTAATTTTAGGCAATTGTCTCTCATCCAGCTGGTGACCACTATCATTAAAGCTAGTTTGAGTACGGCGGATGTCATCAGATATAGAAATGATTAGCTGAGTCTTTTCAGCATAAGATACAAATTAAAACCCAAAAGGTCTAATAAAATCTGTAAGAGTGGCAAGGTATGCATGGAAAATAGGGCTTAAGGAGCTCTATTAGGCCAATAAGTTATTCGAGATAGTGAACTGAAAAGGCATGAGTAGGATGAATTGAGAGCAATTAGAAAAGACTAAAGCCACATGAGGGTGTTTGAGCATATGCGAAAGTCAAGGAGGTGCTTGAACAGAGTGCAGTGTGACATCGTGTTGAATGCTGCTATTATGTCGTGCAGGATTGGGGCAGCAGAGACTCCCTCACCCAACAGAGCGGAAATTAATATACAAGCATTTTAATTTATAATGTGGTTTGTGCTTGGAGGACTGTGTAAGGGTGTAGGTAACATTGCTGTTAGGGAAGAGAGGTCCCTATGCCATTAGTGGACTCCTGGGGTTTGGGGCTCCAAATGGTTCTAAAGTAAACAGAAAGGGAAATCGTAAAGGAGAACTAGGCATTTTTGTGAGGAGTGCTACAAAGGAGGTTCTTCTGGTTTGATTTGTCAGGCTTTTAAAGGGGAGTTTCTAAGTTTCTAAGAGAGAAGGATTTATGAAAGCCAAGGCATCTCTGTACATCACCTACCCCGCTCGCAGCCCCCTGCTTTTGATGTAGTTGGGACTAATTAATAAAAATATACAAGCCAATGAGTATTCCAAGATAATGGGAAACATGAGGTTATATACATCCATTCAGGAAAAAAAACAGAAAACACTACCAGGGGCATGAGGAAAGATAGGCATACTTTTTGCTTTCAAGGAGCAACAATTCCATCAGCTCTGTCCGTCCTTAGCCATCTTTGCTGAAACAAATTGACATGTATAACCCAAGAGCCTGAAGGTCGGGGGAATAGGCGACTGCAAGCACAGCTTTTAAGCAACCACCCTCAATAAATCATATCAAACTAGCAAGATATACTTTCCTTGAAGCCAGGGCTAAAGTAAAAACCTGCAGGCACATGCTGTACAATTTTTGTAAATCCATGTACAACTACTCACTAAGTAGAAACACGTTAACAAAGTTAATGGAGATGCAAAGGCAGGACCACGTCTGCATACATGTCTCAAAATGTTTTTGCTGGGCAAATAAATGCTCAGGCACCCTGTCTAAATGATACTGCTATACAACAGTTTTGAGGCTGAGTGACATAGGAATAATAAAGATTTGCACCAGGGGCATAACAATCTTAACTAAAGGTATAAAATAGGTTGTAGATTACAGAACAGCAGTAACTCCCAGAAGGATGTAGGTGCAGTAGTGTACATCAAACCAAATATGTGGCACCAACAGCAAATACAGTGCAATGTCGTACTGATGGACAGCGCAGTACATAGTGAAATTCTACTTAACTTCTTAGTGTACTGCAAAAACTATATTTCGAATTTGGAATTCAGTTTCGGTCACTTCACAAACATGAGACAATACTGAGCAATGAAACAAAACTTGAAGGTTTGAGACATATAGAAAGAGCATGATTGTGTAGGCACACTGAAAGAATTCAAAATATGGTACATCATAGCCACAGAAAAAAAATAGCTTTTGATAGTCACCAAGGAGGGAATACTTCTTGATAGCCACGCGTTAGGCAATGATTTAAAAGTAGGAGAAGGCAAGACAATAGTAGAGACTGTAACTATTGTGGCAATAGACATTTTTGATAGCTTGACCTAACAAATCTTAAATGTACACATTATTAATGTCCCACTGCAGAGGAGTGCGCATGTCAACCATGACATCCTCCTAAACACCCTCTCGCAGCTTGCAGGCATCAAAGGAATGGTCCTTCAGTGGTTCGCCTCTTTCCTGAACCAAAGCTTTCAACTGATCAAATTAAACAACTCGACTTCAAAAGCAGCGCCTGTCTCACAAGTAGTCCCGCAAGGGTCAATCCTGTCTCCTGCCCTTTTTAACCGTTATATAGAACCCCTTACAATGATCCTGAAACAAGCCAAAATTGCCTATCATCTCTATGCAGATGACACTCAGCTCTACATGAACATTTTGTTAATCAAGGACATCCAGCATTTAAATAGCACCCTCTTCACTGTTCAATACTGGTTGACCAGCAACCATCTTAAACTCAATCCCAACAAAACTTAACTTCTTCTCATTCAACCCAAAGATAAATCCTTTCGTGTAGATATCGGTCTTGACAACCTCATTGCATTTAACTGCAAACTATCCATATCCAACTCTGTTAAATCCCTGGGAATTACACTTGACAGACACCTGAGCATGAAAGAGCATATTAATGCCTCTGCTAAAAGTGCCTTCTACATGCTGAAACACCTTAAAAAGTCAAACCCTTCTTCCCCATCGAAGACCTAAAGACTGTGGTGCAATCCCTAGTCATCCACAAGCTAGACTATGGCAACACAATAATTGTGTGTGCCCCAAAAACACACCTAGCCCCTCTGAATGCCACACTTCACACAGTGGCTAGACTACTGTCGAGGAGAGAAGTTTCGACCACATAACTCCCACTCTCAAAAAACTCAACTGGCTACCAATCGAGGCAAGAGCTATATTCAAAACTGCTTGCATAACCCATAAAGCTCTTTACACAGAAAAACCAGCCTACCTCGCAAATAAATTATCAAAAGCCGGTCAAAAGAGACCTATTCAAAGCTCTGACAGTCTACTCCTGATTCCACCAAAAATTAGGAGAGAGAAATCTTGCACACGCTCCTTTTCCGGGAACGCTCCTTGAATCTGGAACTCTCTGCCTCAAGATTTACGTGACAAGTCATCATTCCCTTGCTTCAAGAAGAAACTGAAACTTCTCTTCGACAAATAACTAAACCCTCACCCTTAAACCGTCTGACTGGTTTGTTGGCTAACACCCCGCAACCTGAAAATAAAGCTGAGTAGCACTACCTCGGGGAAAACTGTGCCCCTACTTTCCTCACCTTCACAACATCCTACCTTAGCTACCTCAGTATGTATTTCGTCCCTCTATACTACTGTTTGAAAATGTCCTTTATATACCTTTGCTATGTATTTTATGTACTCCACATGTAATTTGTGCACTTGCTGCTGTGCTAACTCTGTAAAGCACTATATATATGTATTGTATCTACCTCAAATGCCGACCAATATATATGTATACAGTATCTACCTCATATATGTCTTACATACCGTTATGTATTTTTATTTACTCCACATGGAACCTGTTGCACTTAATGCCGTGCTAACTCTGTAAAGCGCTATATTCATTTATAATATATCTACCTCAAAACTGTATCATCTATATATTCGGATGTCTACCTTATATTTCGTTTACATATTGTCACTATGTATCTGTATTTACTCCAAATGTAACTCATGTAGTTGCTGATGTGCAAATGCTGTGAAGCGCTCCGATACCTTCGGGTCAAGTTTGCTCTATACAAAACTCAATAAATAAATAGTGATTCATGGGTCTCCTGTCAATTCTACAATTCTATATTTGAAACACGCTCACCAATTTCCAGCAACGTTGGCGCAGCCTATTCAGACTTATCTGCACGGTAACAGTTACCACGTTTCTGGATCATGCAAAATTTCAGAAGATCTGCGTTGAGGGAAAATAGCAATTCAGAAAATCCTCCCTGATTATAAAGCAAACTTTATTATTTCACCTAGGCGTCCTTAATGAGGAATACTACATGTAGCTGATGCTTGCGTCATGCAGCAGAGTGACTGCCCGCAAAGGGAATCTGGTGAACCACAAAACAAGTAGGCTCTCTGCAGCAAAAGTAACATGCTGCATACTGTCAGCTGTCAAATGTCCAAGGCACCATTGGTCCCTCCATTTACAAGGAGCAGGAGGCTTTGGAAAACTGGATCCCAAGACAAGAAATATCATCAACATGGATGTAGCACTCGATCATGCTTCCCTTCCAGGCTGGCAGTAACAAGAAATCGTGCAGCAGGAGGAATGGTTTCAGCATATGTAGAACCAAGGCAGATGGCTGTTCCAAGGTACTGATGCATAAAAGGTAAGGTAGCAGGCAAAAGTAGCATGCTAGAGACACAAGCAGTCACATATTTACTAGCTGTCTGGCTCTTCTCCCTCAACATTAGGTAAGAATGGCGCATTTAGAAACGGTACGGATTCCACCTCACACCATGAGAGCCCTTCTGATTTCACTTGTGGCCTAACAGTGCATCTTTACTCATTCTAGTGAAAACAGGATTCATGATTTGTTTATAGGAACATTTTGCTCTGCTTGCAAAGTTAATTGTATCGCTAAATTCAAATGTTTATGTCAACTTATCTGGCTTAGGCACGAAATATATTGCAAGGAGATCTATTTCAAATAAATTAATGCTTTTTCAAAATGGATGATCTAATTTGAATCGCTTGATAAATATATATCCATAGTATGAATCAACTTGGTTTGAAATCAATCTAACCGAAACAGTTACTAGAGAATGTTTCCCTACCGTATCAATTGAATGAATTCACAGCTATTGGCACACGGATTGATGGATAGGCTGATGACAGCACTGCGTAGGGTCTGATCGATTGCTTCTCTCTGCTGTTGCACATTGCCTTACGCTTTTTTGGGGCCAATTAAACCAATTAAAAGAAGCTAGCAAGTAAAATTGTTAGGCTAAATTAGTCTCACTGAACAGCGTTCAATTAAAACTATCAATAACGTTTTTTTCGGAAGAAACAACAGAGAATAGTTAAGGCTAACGCATTTCAAATTTAAGACACATGAAAAAGCTTGCTGCAAAGATCTAAAAATCTCGGCGATGCAACCCAGAAAAGTAGAAGGTAAAAATTCACCAATATAATTTTCTTCTTTGAGAGGATGGCAACACTTGACTTTCCTTAACGATGATAAAATTGTGGACCTGGGATGTCCTCAATCAGTGAAAGAATAACAGTGGTATTAAACAGACATCCAGAATCTAATGGCAAGCAGGGACAACCTTCAAAATGTATTTTTATATTTTGAATTTTTTCTCCAGCTACACAGGGCAAAGTAAATATTGAAAAAAACACTCCCACGACCTCCAATAATAGGAATCAAAGTCTGACACTTTTTAAGTTCAGCAGGCCGTTCTGGTTTGTTCATCTGTAGCATGGTTTACCTTAGATTTTGCAAGTAAGGAGGAGTGAAGAATAAAGCAAACTTTCGAAGCACTGTAGAGGAAATAGTGAACAATGAACATGTTAGTAGATTTCATGAAAATCAGGTCAGTGAAGCAAGAAATTATCGACATCGAAGAATGTGTTTTTTTACACCCACTTAAAAGAAAGGGATTCCGTCATCTAACAAACTGGAGTTAGCGCTTTGTAAGAAATTGGACTATTATTTGGGGTGGGTGACGGCATACCGCAAGGAATAATCACAACTCTCGCAAAGGCGACCCCCTAAAGTCACTAAATTAACCTGAGTTCAACCCCCTGGTACCTTTTGCACAGAATAGATTGACTTAACTTAGAGCAATGTGTAAAGTACATATGTAGTACCAAAATAATAACAAAGTCAAAACACAACACAAGAAAAATACCAAACTGAACTGGAACAATAGAGCAAACTTTCATAAACAAAATTACAACAAAAATCCACTGGGGGAACCTGAGATATGAACTTTTAACGTTTTAAGTAGAAATAGTGCCAAGAAAAAGTAACAGTTACTGGTCGTAGTAGACCGGACTATGGTGCATTTTCAGGCCATTTGCCATGGAGCCTGGATCAGGTACACCAAGTTGATTAGGCCTGCAAAAGTCTGGAAGTCAAAACATTTGAAAAAGTTTTTAAGTCCCACTGGTCTGGGGGAGAGGCACTTAAAAACTAACAGCGAAGTGCGAGTTCACTACTACTGAAACCACAATCCTTCCACAAAAAGAGAACTGGTTGCAGAGCATTCTCAGGTATCGCACCGAAGATTTGGAACTCCTTACCTCCAGATGTACGCAGAATCTCTTCCTTTACCTCCTTCAAAAAGAAGTAAAAATGCTTCTAATGAACAAATTCACATCCTAAGACTAACTCTTTGATGACTATTAGCCACCTATGCTATCCATAAACCACTGTCTACCTCTTTTGTAATGAAGGTCGAATATCGAATGTATGTATATTATCCCAATCATCTAATGTTTAAAAACAGTGTATTGTAAAGCACTCTGATACCCTCGTGGGTCATGTTCGCACTATATAAAACTTTATAAATAAACAGGGCATCAGGCAAAGGCCAACTTCAGGATCCAGTCCTGGTCCAGTTGCCACTGGTCAGCTGGGTACTTCCATGAAAGGGCCTCTTGCAGAAAGGGCCTCTTGCAGCTTGCTATCTCCCTGTAGCCACACATGATTCAAGTCACAAAAAGAAGTTCTGTTCTTCCGCAGGTCTAGAAAGTGTTCTGAAGTAGGTGCTTGGTAGTGCCGTATTTATGTCTGGTACCAGCTAGTGGGTGGGGATGACTTCTAGGCCAACCCTACCCACTTTTCCTGTAGTTTTACTCTGCCTTACTGCAACGTCCAAAGTGTCAGGGCATTTACAAGATGGCAAAAGTCCCTCGCTACACTAAACTTGGCTTTGAGGGAGTATGTGTCACAGAGTTAAACAGTCTCCTCTCACATCTAACACTAAACTCAAGTTTGAAGCAAACATTGTACCCACATCAAATCCAGAGAAAGAACTGTGGTAGGACAAAAGCATGGACCCTCTGTAACCAGAACGGGGATATACAAGAATTGTATTGGCATCCTGTTCTCTTCTCTCCCTCCCAAGTGAGCCCCAAGAGTTACATGTGGCTCAATACAAAGAAAATCCCCACAAATATACCAAAAAATGTTTAAACCATAAAAACTAATGGAAGAACAACACAAAACAGTACTAATATATCTGCTTTTATTGCTGATCCGTTTTATAATATCAATCAAGAGTCCTGATGAAACAAATATTTTTTATCTATAGTCCCTCGCTGTTGGGCGGATTCTGCATTGGACAAATGTTGATGAGTTTCGGTGGATCAAAAAGTATTTAACCACCTTCTTCAGGACAATGCAATAGTTGCACGTGACTCTTGTGCAACCCATAACATATGATACCCTTTCTTACTCACTACGGGTCTCTTGGTTACATGAAGAGGGGGGCAAGCCTCACCCAATACAGCATTCATCTGGGAAGCACTTAAAAACCTGGTGTAACCGTGAATTAGCCCACCATAATTGTATTTCTGTGATGGATATAAAGAGCCCAACACGCCTCCTCCCTGCTCCTCTATTGGTTCCTTCCCACGTGGAGAGTGCCACATTTAACTGGCTCTGTGCACACGTTGTACGGGCACGCCATATTTAAATGTTATGAGAGCACTGGGTTATTAGATCTAATTCATATAGCTTAGAGCCCATGAACCTCATATCCTTACCCTGTCTCCAAGTTAGGCACTTAAAAATCAGGTGTAGTCCTGAATTAGCCCAGTCGCACTCCTGTCTCGCCTTCCTACCTCAACAGGGGAAATCAATTTGTGTTAAAAAAAAATCCTAAATGTCATATACCTCAAGTGTCATATAATACCATTGGCTCAAATTTTAAAATTGAATATGAGGTCCTGTGACTGTCAATTATAGACTGTAACCTAATTTATTTACGGGAGAATTTCCATCCCATCAGAATGGACTAACCAATTAGCGACTTTCTTTCACGATAAACTCGTGACAATTCGGGACTCCTTCTCTAGGGGGTCTCCTGAGGACCATGAGCCTGCTGACCGTTTAGCCCCGGCGGCGCAACCCGCCCCTATCGGCTGCCCGGCTCTTCTACAGTTTCCTCTGCTACAACCGGAAATATCCCTTGATATCATCAAGAGTCTGAAGTCAGGGTCCCCTACTGACCCCTGCCCAGCTAAACTGTTGACCACGGTGGCCACGTCATTAAACCCTGTGGCAAACAAGGTACTTAATTCTTCCCTTACTGCCAGCCATGTGCCTGGTATTTGGAAACGTGCTAAAATTCTCCTGCTGCTTAAAAAGCCCTCTGCTGACCCTTTAGTGTCAGCAAACTACAGACCCATCTCACTTTTGCCGTTTTTCTCCAAGGCCCTAGAGAAGTATGTCAATTCAGTGATCTCTGACTATGTTGAAAAAATAATCTCCTACACTCGAGCCAGTTGGGTTTCAGAGCCAACTATAGTACAGAGACTGCCCTACTAGAGGTCTCGGAGCATATTAAGGAGAAGCTGGATCAGGGTGGTAAAGCCATTCTGATTTTATTAGACCTTTCTGCAGCCTTTGATACCGTTCCTCACGCTAGACTCCTGAACTGGCTACAGGATTGTGGAATAGGCGGCACCGTTGTGAAATGGTTTTCCTCCTTCCTAGAAGACAGAAGCCAGGAAGTCTGGACCCCCCCCCCTTCGCGGCCCTCATCCCCAGTCTGAAGGTGGGAGTTCCTCATGGCTCCATACTGAGCCCTACTCTCTTCAACCTATATATGTCCCCCTTGGCACCACTGGCAGAGGCTTGCGGCGCTAACATTATTACTTGCGCGGACGACATGCAGCTCCTTTTTACATGCGACAATGGAGCTGACTTTGAGGGTGAGATGATCAGTACCTGCCTCTCGAAGGCGTTTGCGTGGTTGAAAAGGAACCAGTTAAAATGTAACCCAGAGAAATCTGAAGTCATCTTTTTTGGCTCCCTGACCGTGGTCGAGTGGAAACACTGGTGGCCCGCGATATGTCCCCTCCTCTCTCTGCACAAAACTCGGTTAAAAACCTGGGCATCATGATGGACGGCACTCTCTCGATGAGATCTCAGGTCCAGTCAGTAGCAGACTCCTGCTTTGGGCTTCTGCGGATGCATAGGAAATTTCTCTCCCTTTTGCCTCTTAAATACAGGAAGACCGTAGTCCAGGCATTGATCACATCCAGACTGGACTATGTGGATGTCCTCTACCTGGGCCTCCCGGAGTATTTGCTCAACCGCTTACAGGTGGTCCAGAAAGCAGCCGCCAGAGCGGTCCTTTTGCTTAAACCCAGGACTCATATCACCCCTCACCTCAAGGCTTTACACTGGCTCCCTATAAAACAAGCATTGGCATAGCCAATAGGTCTCGCTTTTGGGACCTTATAAGTATTTAGTTATACAGCACAATATCCTTGGTGCAACAACATCAACCGTTGCCTGGCTAAACACTTATAAGGTCCCAAAGGAGGGACCTATTGGCTATGCCAATGCTTGTTTTTTATGTGATTGATTGCAGCCCTGATGAAGTTCCAGGAGTGTATGGAACGAAACGCTTTGGCTGGATTTTAACTTTTATATTGATCTATGCTAATAAAGAAGATGATTTGATATTTATACTGGATATGGACCTTTTCCTGGTGCACCTTCCTATAGTCAAATAGTTACAAAAGCAGGGCTGAGGGCGCTGTTGAAATAGTTAAGTATCTTCATGGCTGCAGGAAGAAAATCAAAATAAATGATGGTAAAACTATGAATTTTTGCACAAATTCCATAATACTTAAAACGCAATAGGATTTACACGCTGTTGCGGATACGATTGGATTCACATACAGGCCCTCCACCGGACAGAAACTAAGAGTATTCTGAAGAGGTGAATATTAATCTAAAAAGCAGAAGGGTAGTATGTTGGAATGAGGGCCGCATTCCTGAGTTTAGTTTCAATTTCCTCTGGATATATTATATTTTGCAAAGGAGTTTTGGACTTCAAGAGAGATAAAAAGAAATGGGAGACAGAGTTAGAGTCTCCTAAACCTCAGGTATTTCTCAAACCTCCATAGTACCACTATGGCTCAATTTAGAGATTCATTCCGCCAGTAGTCTGTAGTCTCAGAAAGTCCATAGAGGGAAATGGGTGTGTAAAAGAAGGACTGTGTACACTGGCTGAGCAGTATGATTGTCAGTAATGGGATAAGCTTAATACTGTAAGGCAGAAATGAGGAGTGCTAACAGAGTCGATCATTGACACAGAAATAGAAGGGTCATCTACAAAACAAGAGGGGATGCATTGTGCAGCTTTTTGCAGATGCAGACACTTTAAAGTACAGGAAAAGCTGTGTAGGTTGAATAGCAGTATAGTAGGAGTCCTGCAGGCAGCCCTTTAAGTGAAATGAAAAAAACGGGGAGGTGTCTCCAAACCGGCATCGCCAAGTAAAGTAATTAAGAATACTACATATGGAGTACCCCAAATGTGACCTAGAATCCTGGACTTAAAGCATGCTCCTTGACTACAATGTAGCACCTCTCTCTGTGTTTTCTGTTAGTACGTCCAAATACATCACCCAGCAACAAACATCTAAAAAAAACAGACCTTTCAGATTTACCAATGCCTATTAGCACTTACTTATTTTTATTCAATATCAGATAAGTGAACAGCAACTCACATTCTTCACATCACTTTCCAATGCAATCTCTCTCTTAGTCGCTTGGACCCTCTTTCTTGGCACAGCTCTTTCTGAAATTTCTACACCTTGATGTATCACACTTCATCACTTTCCTTTACATTGCTGTCTTTTCACCCTCTCCTTTGCATGTACCTCCTTTTATCTCCTCCACTGCAAAATCAACTTTCTTAAACATATACACTGCACTTACTTTTCCTTTCGTGCTATCCCTATTTCCATGACTGCATAGCTCCTTCATACACTTTCCCATAAAGATGCAATTACGATTACCATCTAGGTGACCACCGCTCTGTGTACTCTGTAGAGAAGCAAATGGTTGGATAAGCTTTTAGTCAGAGCACCTTTATGACAGGCTATGTTAGGAACTGGAACTGCCCTTAGCCTAAACTCCAGAGCTCTCAGTTGTGCCCCATCATGAACACTCATCCACATTCTGACCTCACCCAGACACCTAGAGGTGACTCAGTCTCTAATATACGCTATCCCAAAAAATCAAGATATGTTGCAAGAAAAACAAAACTACAGAAACACATCTGGGAAAAGGAAATCATTCGTCGACAGAGACACATGCAACATTAAGTAAATCGTGGGAAACAAACCATTAATAACATCAGCATCATTTACTTGTACACACTGTCACGAAAATAACTATTATTTTCACTTGTAATGTCCAGGACACGAATATAGGGGACGTTTCAATGTATGTCTTAATTACGGAAGCCCTGCCAACAGGGCATTAATGAGGTGCACTTGCAGGGCCATGGGTGCGAAACCTCCTTCTACAAGGAACGTTAGGGTAAGCAGGGGAAAGTGTGGAAGGTCTGCAGACCTGTGCAGTAGTACACAATTCTGCAGATCGCTATAGAGATGCTTCGATAGAGCTAAATGTGAGTTTCCAAATTAAAACGAGCATGGGGAGAGGATGTGGCGTTATGGCCTGAGGTGTCGATTTTGGAACTGGGGAGCTAAGTGTGATTCAAGGAGTCGGCTCAAGACATCCTGTGTTCCTGGGCAAATTACTTAATCCCCGAATTAGCGCTATATAAAACTGCCCCAAAAAATCTATGCTTGGATCACAATACTGAAAGGCCTGCGTGAAATGACTCACAACTGTGTACTGAATCGTTCCCATTACCTGGTAAAATACTTATTGACTCTAAAAACAACACATTTCCAACCGATTAAATATTATTTTATTTGTGCCACTGTCAGACACTGAAGAATTATCAGTGCAGGGCGCCGTGTGTCACTCGGTATCGGCTCTTTCACACGGGAACCTGGAGAGTAGACATACAATTAACTGGCAATCCCTGCAAACTACAGGTTGCCAGCTAATTGTTTTGAAGCTTTGAACAGCCTGTGTCTATTAAGGGATGTTGAACCTCCCTAGGACATCGGCGGCAGCCACTAAAGTTTTTTTTAGGGCGCCTCAGGGGGGAGGAAATAAAAATTCCCAAGACGTGCCTGGCACAAAACTCCGCACCCTAATCACACAGTGAAAAATGCTCACATTTTTGGCAGTTTTTATATAGCGTGAACTCGGACAAAGGGCACTGGAGCGCTTTGAATGAGTATCAGTTACATTACACAAGGTCAGATTATTTTTTTAGGGCAAAGCTAGATTGAGTGATTTGCCCAAATCACAGGATAAGCCAAGAACGACCCGAAACTGGTTGCCTCTTTACAAAGTCGGCAGGCAGCTCTTGTCATAGGTCTACGTTCTCTCAATCACTCTCGTACACACAGACAGGCACTCTCGTTGACACAGGTACGTTCACAGAACTCCCCGAAACTGCTCTACAACCCCTCTTTGCTTACCTGCAAAACGGGCAGCGGAAGTTGTTTACCAGGGGACCCAGATAGTATTATTTCGTTTAAGGCTTCAATATTTGGTAAGCAGAACAAGAGAAGGAGGCAGGCCATGGCGCTGAGCAGGCTCATCTGCTGGGGGAGTTCCAGCGAAAGTATTTGTGTGACGTACCTTCACACATGCGCGCAACCTTCAGCTCCGATGTTCACCCTGCCCCCAATAGTCAGGCAATGGACATCCACAGTAAGCGAAACAAGCATTTACAATGTAATCGGTCCGATTGCATTGCAAATGCTTAAGTTTAAAACTGAGCGCGGCGCCGCTTCACGGACACCGCGCTCGGTTTTTTTATATATTTCTTAACTTCAACACTGAGCGCGGTGTCCTTGAAGCGGGCGCTGCGCTCAGTGCTAAAGTTAAGAAATATATAAATAAACCGAGCGCGGTGTCCGTGGCGGCGCTCCGCTCAGTTTCAAAGTTAAACGAACGAGCGAGACTCTCAGAGCGTTTCCCTTGCGGGAGCGAGCCAAGGGCACCATCTGTTTGCAAGTTAATTACAAACAGATGGTTTCAAGCTCGCTCCGCAGAGAATGCGCAAACGTGCACGCGTTGCCATTGAAAGCAATGCAACGCGTGCACGTTTTTGGCCAAAAAAGCGAGTCGATTACAAGAGGTCCCCTCCTATGCAGCGCATGCGCGCTGCGTAGGCGAGACCTAAAAAGAGGATCAGGTTTAAGGCTCTGGTGCTATTCTTCAAGGCCCTACACGGAAGCAGTGTGGAGTATCTCAGAAGGAGAGTTACGCACTATGTGCCGCCTAGAACCCTGAGGTCCTACGCCCGATTTGGCGGTCGTTCCTTTCGGTTCCATGGAGCCCACGCCTGGAACCTTCTCCCACTGACTCTCAGAACGGTCACCGACGTAGCCGTTTTTAGAAAAATGCTTAAAACCTGGCTTTTCCTTAACTAATTCTTGGTCTCTTGCTTCTAGGGGTTGCAGAGGGTTTGATACAGTCTGTTTAGCGCCGGGACACTCTTTCTGAGTAGCTGTGCGCTCTATAAATGCTCTTTTATTCACTCATTCATCCCTACAGAGAATTTTTTTCTTTTTTTATTCCAGACTGATAATCCTGCACTATACCTAAAGTTGAGTTCCCTACTGTGTGACCTATACTACAGTTAAACCTCTTACATCTTCTCATTGTTCTAGCGGGGGGGCCCCCCTAAGTGCCTACAACAATGCAATCCCAGGCTTCTCTATTATTAAGGCCTTGCCTAATAGTATTAAATTTAGACCTATACCATTGTCCCCTCATCTTTCTTTTAGCCTCAATATTACCCCCTCTTCTCCTACCTAGGATCTTTTCAATGATAAACCACCTAAACTCACTCGAGCCACAGCTCGGATTGCTTTTAGATGTCCTAATGGTTGAGCTATGTTCATATATTCTGTATCTAAGCTAATGGTTTCTACGTAGCCTAGACCACAAGGACATATGAGAAGGTAGACAACATTCTTACTATGGCAGTTATTCAGGGTTATGGTGGTATGTTTCACCCCTTGGGATTCCACTGTCATAGTGACCAAACACTACTCACAAATGCTGCAATTACCACATCTGTGATTACCTCTAGCTTTTCTCCTGGTAAGGGTGCTCTGTATTACATTCCTATCTTCCCTGTACGTCTGTACTAACATGTTCCTAAGGTTCTTGTTTCGTTTGAAACCAAAAGGAGGTCTCTCTAGTGTTACCTCGTTGTTGCTATTTAAAATCTTCCAATTTCTTTTGATAACATTTTTAATTCTGGTACTTATGCCCGAGAACTGGCTCACAAATACAATTCTATTATTGGTCCCATCTCTCGTCTCTTTATTAAGCATACAATCCTGGTCATAGAATTGAGCCCTTTTGAAGGAATGTTTGATTAACTTCCTGGAGTAGCCTCTCTCTTTTAATTTATTTTTCCGATTCTTAGAGTGTTTGTAAACGTTCTCCAAGGGGGAACAGTTGCTCCGGAGACAGAGGAACTATCTAAAGGGAATGTTGTCATTCACCTGGAGTGTAACCTTAACCTGTGGTAACTAAGGCACTGAAATATATTGACAGGGATCTGTTGCTGCCTAAGACGTGATGGGCTGGCCCTTTCATAATCGATAACGTAAAGATCCTTTTGTTACCAGATTTCACAGCAACAGTACAGCAGCAGCAAAATTCCTTAGATGTGGAGCTCAGACTTTGGAAAATGGGCTTGGAATACAAGCTACTGCTTCCTGCTAAACTGAAGGTTCTGGACAGGGCACACTTCTTCACAGACTCTGAAGCAGCTGGAGAGGGGGCAGACCAGAGGGCTGCAGAGACAAGAGCACCAATAGACTGGGAACGCAGACTGCAGCATCAAAGATGATGGAAAAGCTTCAGGCCTGGACAGCAGCGAAGTCAACGAGATCACAAATGATCACTGAAAGGCAGGAGGCGGTCAGTCACAGAGGCCTCAAACACAGAGGTAATTGAAGAATGGCCATACACGGATTCTTGAGGTAAGAGATATTTATTTCAATAAGTGCAGGATTACGGGCAGCCGCTCAGAGGCACTTCAAAATCTCTCCAGCTCGCAGGCACCAACCATCCTTATCTCCCCCGTAGAGCCTTCCATCCCCCCGCGTGCCCGCAAATGAGATCACCCCGAGGCGGCTGACCACGAGCCCCCTGCCCTCGCTAAAGATGGTTAAGACATAACAGCCTCCAAGCTGGTTCTGATGCCCAGAGTACCAAGTCTTGAAGATTCTGATGTTACAGCAGAAGGAATCGACTCAGATTTCAAAGATTCAACTTCTGGTGGGCAATAGCTACCCAAATTAATGCGTCGGTCTAGACCCCTTCTTATGTACCTGTTAATTAGAAACACAAATGCTACCCCTCCTGGTGGTACAAGGTGATGTGACTGATGATGGAACATTTCAGGTACACTGATGCTGATGATCACACAGCAGACTGGCTGGTGGAATGGCAAAAGCGCTCAGGCTGTGGCACTACCACTGAACTTACCCATTTGGAAGCATGTTCGATTGCATGACTTTTGTATTAGACAAGTTGCAATCTATCTAGGAAGCAGCAATGTGCTTCTTGGGTGCATCTTCTGAAACTTTTTTTTTTTTTTTTTTTTTTTAACAGAGTTTTATATAGCGCGAACCTGACCCGAATCGGGTATCAGAGCGCTTTACATAGCACCAGTTGCATTACATGAGGACACATTCATTTTTTTCTTAGGCACGGGAGATTAAGTGATTTGCCCAGAATCACAGGATGTTCAGCGTCATTGCCGAGACTCGAACCTAGTTCCCCAGATTCGAGGTCGACCGCCCAAGCCGTTAGGCCAACTCCTCTCCCCAGGGGTTACCTTAGGGGTTCCCTTTCTCTTCAAGGGCTTACCACCACCTCAAAACCCTCATTAGTGAGAAAAGACTAGGTACATTTTCAAAATGCTACAAGGCATGCCGTGGAATGGGAAAGACATGTAGATCTTCAGCTGAGCTCAGCACTCACTGCTCTGCACAATGATTAGACCTAATGAAGGCATAAGTGTAAATTGCCCAGGCTAATGATCTCCTACATGAGTTAGCCCGCTGATATTTTTTGTTTGAGCTTAGGTATTCAAGCTTAGGTTCAACAAATTGGTTGAATGTACAAAGATCATACTTTCTCTGAACAACCCTGAAACGGCATTTGACTACCAATTGAGATTTATTTTGCAGCAGCTAACTAGGAAGAATTTTTCATACTGTTTTAACGTGGATGTTGAGAACACATTGAAATGCACAAGAAGGCTATCTCATCGATGTGATGGAAATGTGCTGATGGAGTATAACCTTTGTACATCGATCCAAAAAGAACAAAATATGTAATATTGGATCAAACATGGACATAGAGTAATTTGTATGAAAAGAAAGAACGTGATCTTTTTACCTCCAATCAATTTGTATGGATAAACACTACATGATAATGGTGTCACAAATACACCTTAAAATAGATTGCAAGGAAAATTGTATGACATTATATTCAGCATTTGCATGAGGCGTCTTATTGTGTGTCAGACCAGGTTTCCCTTAGCTGCAGAAGGGGAATGGGTTTTAGCTAGAAGTTTCCTCAATGGTGACCCATTATTTTAATGACCAGATATGTCTTCAGTCAATTACAATTGACATTCCTTGACCGCCTGTTGCCATACCTGGCTGTTACATAGCATGTACCAAAGTTGTTAGGTGACTTAAACTGTGTGATGAACACACATGTAAATAGGCCCTACCCACTACTGCTGGGGCCAACACAAGTAAACATTAATAAAAATTGGGGAAATGAGTTGCAGGATGGATTATCATCGATGCATACAGGTTTACGTACCCCGTGGTTGGGGAATTTCCTTTTTTCACCCACACATGATTTTTACACCAGGCTATGCACCTTTTTTTTTGCTCTCTGCAGTTATTTGGGTCATCTGCACATACTGAACCCAAGCAAACGCTATTTCAAAACACAAACCCCTGTTAATGTCATTATGATGGGGCAGGCCATTCATCTGTAAACCAAGCTGGCATTGCAGCCTATATAAATAATGTTGGTGAGTCAATTTGCTATTATTTTCAAGAAAATGCTGGCTTAGTTGGTGAAACACTTGTGGAACAGGAGGTGTTAAAGTTTATATCAGAGGGATATGCATAAAGACCTTGAGTGATGTGCACATAGGAACTCAACAGGTAAATTGAGGAACTAGACAAGGATCTGAAGTCTGCTGGGTTTCGGGGGTCATCTGGCAATCTGGGGATAGACGCCGGACCTAAAGAGGTCCCAACATGCAATGCTACTAGAAAGACTTTGGCTGTATGACTACCGCAAATTTATTACTAGGCAGCACACTGAAGGAGACAAAACCAGTTTCCTGTTTGCCAGGCTAAACCAGTCAAATGCCACTCTCCAATATCTGCCATGAAAAAAGGCAGATGCTGAGAATGCACATTCTCAGGTAGATTAACAATGCCTTCACCAATTGCTATTGGCTACTAGACGGAATCTGGTGAGTCAAAGTTCTATGACTTTATCAAGGTGCTCACTTCCGCACATAGAGAAGCTTTGGATAGTCTGCATTCCATTGATGAATTTAGGAGGACCATGCTGCAAATGGCCGCAGAGAAAACGCCGGTTAGTGATAGCCTGCCAACAATGCTTTATGCAGCTTTTCAAAACAAACTGGCACGCTTGCTAGACATGTATTTAATGGCCAGAGACAAGAGCACTCTGCCTCGAACAGGGCTAGAAGCCTCTCAGTAGTTTTGTCTACATTGGACCACGACCCATTTGACCGTTTACCTTATAGATCCCTGGCCAAGCTCAATTTAGACTAAAATTCCTAGGAAGGTACTGGCCACACAACTGCTGAAGGTCCTACATGGAATGATCTACCCTCACCAGAATGGATTTGTGTCCGACAGATGTATGTCTCCCAATATACGAAGGCTGTTCCACATCATGGACAGCATAGATCTCCCTCGAACCAGAGATGCCACGAATCCACATGGGAAAGGATTTTGATACACTACAATGGGAATACTTTTTCAAGGTGTTGAGAAATGGCATTTGTAGACATTTTTATGACCTTGATTTGAATCTTGTGCTCTTATCCTGTGGCCTGGCCAGTGCGTAGCAATGCACAACAGAGTTATTTCTTTTCTCTATTACTGTTTGCGTTGGCAATAGAGCCACAAGCAGACAAAGTGAGGCAGCTGCGGGGAATATATGAGTACTATTGGTATTGTTCTCACACTATCCTTCTGTAAGCAGAAGACATTTGTGTGTGTTTAGGAGAGTTGTGAACAGGCTTGAAACCAATTATAGACCAGCGGTATTATTTGGAAGCCATGTCTGAGAACGCAGGGAACAGAAGTAAACTGTGCTTCTTTCCCACCTGTACTCTGAATGCGCAGGAGATGGAAGCTGCTAGATGTAGAGGTGGAGCGGTAATAGAGTACATTCAGATATATTGGTGTGTAGGTTTAAAACCAGTCTGAAGGCATGATAGCAGAAATATCACTAGGACCCTAATATCAGGCAGGTGTTCAAGTTATTTTTTGAGACAATTCTCTTTATGCATAGTAGGCAGGATAGCCCTTCCAACATGCCACTTCTGCTATGGTTCTTCTACCTTTTTGGCAACATTTATGTGATTCGGAAAAAAAGGCATTTTTAAGAATCTTAATATTGTGCTGGTAGTCTTGATTTGGGGTCTGGTAGATGCAGAGTAGCCCTGGAGCAATGAAAATGGCCTATCGAAGTGGTCTTAATGCAGCAGATTATGAGGCCCATTACATGCCTGGTGGCTTGATAACAATCTGAGGGGAGTGTATAGATACTTTACATTTGCAGAGCATTAGGTGCTCTTACAGTTGCTGAAGCAATATTTGGGGTTATGTCCCTGACTCTTCTTGCCCTAGTTTGCTTCATATGGCAAGCCAATAATGTAGAAAGTACTTTAGAAGATCTGGACAGGGGATGGATCATTCTCCTGAAATGCCCTAATAGTGCACTGCTACGTTTAAAGAAATAGGTATAGCCGACTTATATGGCCCAGGGATGTGGAATTCCTATAGCCCTACACCCAGGACATATTGTTTGGGGTCAAGGGCAACAAGTTTTCATGTGTATTTTGTCCTTGGGACAAGTAGGCCCAACCCCCTGCAGCACAAACCCCTTGGCTGCCAGTTTGCAGTACCACATTATGAAACAGGGAAGGGCACTGTCTGCAGTTAAGGTAATATTTTTGTCCATATGTTAATGCTGTTCAAACTTGTATTTATGGTTCATTAATTGAAAGCCTTTATTATTAGGGTGAGCGCTCTAAATAAATGTTGTAATCTCTGACTGCACTACTGACAGTGGTTCCAGTATAAAAACGTGTACACAAGTTTTCAAAGTTTAGCAATATGAGGCTATGTATAATGCTCCCAGAATTCTCTCAGATTTTATGCAAATATTTGCAGAAGCTTGAAAGCAAGATTGATGATTCTTTGCTTTCAAAATAAAATGTTCATTAAAAAAATGAAAGCAGGAAAAAAACCATTTTGCTTAACTACTGTAAAATTTCAGGTACGATTTCTTTGCAGCATCATTTAGTAACATGTGTTGATGCATGCTAGTATTTCCCCAAAATATTCATAATGGAAAATCAGTGTAACCAGTTTCCATAAGATTATGGGAAACAAAAATAAACAAGCATTGGCAAAGCCACTAGGTCTGAAATTGGTGGTCAGCTTTTTAGTTTTGTCAATGTGTGACTTGTTTTTGGTCTCAAAAAGCGCACACTGCCACAGTAGTTACTGACACTGAATAAAAATACTTTGTGTGCCAATATGCTCCTTGTGAAAGAGCAGAATGCTGTCACTCACAGTGAAGCCAGCCGATACAGAGAGAGAGAGAGAGACAATTTTAATAAACACAAATGGTCACGGTCGACACCAGACCAAATTGGGGGCCAAATTATCAAAGAAAGTCTCAAAAGTGCACCCGTGGTATATGTCTTTGCATTAAGTGCAGCTATATGGCTTTCGTGAATTCCCAAGAATTTACAGAAGTAGGACAAGAAATAGTACTCCTAGAAAATATTTGTGAACTGCATTTTAGCATGAGCAAATCTGCATGTGTAGATTTGCTCATGCGAAAATCTGAGTGTTTGCAAATTCACTTTCCCTCCAACCACTTTTACCCAACTCTGGAAGAAGGTTTCCGTCTGCCATTGTCAGGAGTAAATTTCCAACATTTCTCAGTATGGGAAAAGATTAGAGAAGAGTTGTTGAAAACCCTTAAAACATGCAAGATAGTAGGTTTGCACAGACTCAAAAGGGCATTCTAACCATGGAACTATTGCTGACCACTACCTTCAACCCCAGTATGTAGATCTGCGGAAACGTGGCAACATAAGGGGATTGCAAGTATTCAAACACTACTATGGTATGAGCCCTGGCATAATCAGAGAGGCTATATCAGAGCTCTTATATAATGAGATTGCTGCCATAATTTGTCGCTGCACTACATGGCACCAAAGTGGCAAGTGGATTTTGTTACAGGACAAGTAGATGTATGAAGCAACCTGCCCCATGGACAAGTAGATCTTGTAGTTTTTTTTCCTAACCCCTCCTGGGACAGACAGTGAATGCATTACCCTGGTGGTAGGTTTAGTTGCTTCTAATCTCCTGGTTAGGTTGCATGCCCTATTTAATGATGTGTATGTGAGGATTGCCCCACCTGGATTCCGAACTGCTCTCTGGTATCAGAAATGTCACACAGAAATCCTGGGCCAGTTCTTGACCTGGGTCAGTTCTTGACCTGACGAGCGAGGTGTCAACTTCTCCCGGGTCCACGAAGAATGAAGATGGCGATTTACTCACCATCACTAAAAATTCGGTCTTGCCACTTGGATTAACCACAAAGTGGTTTTGATTTATATTGTGACTTTTGGATATTATATTCAGACCGCAACAGAAGTGCGGACATCCCATTTCCCGGGAGCGGTGTTCGACTATACATCTAATGGCACCTGTGAATAGGTTGTCTCCCTTTCCCCTGTCCTGAGGAAGATCCGCCAGCTGAGGACTAAGTTACCCTCCATGCTTTTAAGTCGGGTCGAAACGTCGACATTTACCCCCGAGTGGGCCTGTATCACGTGTCATCTTTACCCCACCCTATCTACAGATGATATCTCTCTACTGTTGATAATTATCAAAAATGTTTATATGGAAAATGATCAATGGTGGAAAGGCTCTGTCTAACTGGTGTTGTCATTTATGACCAGTTATATTTTCGGAAGTGATTGAACTTTTGTATTTTGAATTATCTTTATTTCAACTTTCTTTTTCTCACTTTGTGTACTTACACACATGAGCACCACTTTTTGCACGTCCCTTTCTTTGGAGCAACCTCCCAACTCTTATGAAGTATGGTAGTGTTCCTACCAAGTTTTGAATTATGTGTATGAAAAATAAACAAAAATGTTCTTACAAAGTCAATAGGTGCCTATGTCTTCTATGCTGGGTGCACAGACAGTAAAATCTGTTTGTATTTGATACTTTTTTGCTGACTAGATGCATGCATAAATTTGTAAGTAAATCGTGAATACTTTCAGACTCTATTGCTTGCTAAAATAAAGTCCAGGACCAACTGTTTTCTGTACCAATTGATACCCAGGTCCGCGGACAATTATTGGGTTACCCCATTATGTTATAATGGGTATGGTAATGTGAATCATTACAAGTAGATAGCATGGGGATGGATATGTATTTGTGTGGAAGTAAAGAACTATAGAATAATATTGATGCAGGTTAAAAGGTCAAGTGACAGTTACACTGTCAAGCCAAACCTAAAATCCATGTAGGTTAGTGACGGCCCTCCTTGCATCTATGCTGATACCAGAGATAAACACCACATATTATTTAGTTATATAAGGAAATTTAATAGTATTACAATGTCATGTGTGTACCCCTGCAATTTCAAGCTCAGGCAGTTGGATAAATAAAGAAAATGATCACAGCTGTGTGGTGGGCAAGTGCTTTTTTGTAGAAGCACACAACTTCTCCCCAATCAAAACATGTACTCCTGGCTCCCAACATGTGGGCGGAGCCAAGGCCCTTCTCCTCGTGATTCTCACATTATTGTTTGGCGACAGTTGAACTGTCAAGCCAGACAATAAAAAGGAAAGGCTAGAAAGTTTTAGTGCAGGAATGATGAAGGTAAGGATTGTAATGGGTACACCTGTTTTTCCCACAACAGACTTTGCTGTTAAAGCCAAATTTTGATCGAAGCACTCTGGCTTTGGAAAGTAATGCATGGACCAAGTAGCTCCTAATGACATGAAGGAGCAATCAAATGTTCACTAAATGTAAATTAACTATGTCAATTACATAAGAAAAACAGAAATAAAAATTAACGACTTTAAATAAAATTAAAAAAAAGAGTAATAGTAATATTTACGGACTGACATAATGCATCCTATAAAAACAAATGACCACCAAAGGGTTGTAGTTAAGATCACTTAGGAATCTAGATATTAGACCATTCAAGACACACTGAGAATCTTTACGCAGTGATCATTTGCATCACTGTAGATATTTCTGCCCTATGGGAAAGAGAGGATGAAAGAACTCCTACGGCTATAGTCCATCAAGCAATCAAGTCTAAATCTTTGCGCGGACCGAAACCCAATTTATTAACAGTAGCTGCATTCATATTGTGTCCATTATTTTAAGTGAAATGCCTCGTAACAGCATTTGGTTATGGTGTGAAGTCTAGGGATATCCCAGAATCGAGAGGGCCCATTTTGTTTCCAAACTAAGAAAAAGATCCAAAGGGAGACCCAAGGAATTTCCATCTCATTTCTCTTTTGAACAGTGAGGGAAAACTATTTGTGAAGCATGTTACATCATTTGGAACTAGGTAGTCGAGAACGCATTTCCTTCAAGCTAGATTTCTAGAAGGGGCAAGCACCATCATTAGTTCTAAGGCAATATGTGCGTTGGTTATGAATACATTTAAGAATGGCAATAATAACTTCAGGCGAATGGGCAGTAAGGGAGCTGGAGAGACATAGGGTTGAGAATAATACTGACAGACAAGAAGGGACAAACGTATAATCCTATCCTCAGTTTCAAAGCTCTGGGAGACAATATTAAGAGAGTGGTAATGATGAATATGCTATGGAGCAGGCTTCTCCAACAAGTAGCTCGTGAGCTACTTGTAGCTGTCCAGCTACCGAATCGGGTCTGGTGGCTCAGTGCACATTAATGTGTCCACTGCAGGGGCCTGTGCTCGACCTCATGATCACAGGTTCAAATCCCGGCGGGTCCACTCAGCCTTTCATCCATCTGAGGTTGATAAAATGAGTACCATTGAGTTGGGTAACAAACATCTGTTATTGAGCGCCAAGATGCCTACAGTTGAACGTGCCCTTTACAAATACACGTTATATTATTTAAGTAGCTCTCCAGGGTGCAATCTACTACATTAGGAGCTTTTGCTTGGTTAAATAAATACACATATCAAAACTGAGTGTGTATATTTAAAATTAAAATGTGTTTTTTCCAGAACTCATAAGCTGATAGATGGAAAAAATTGGCTGACTTCTAAAATATATTTAAAGCTGATATTTGAGTAATACATCATGTAGTATTGGAGAGACAGTTTACAAATGTTACTACCTTGGTGCCACAGGCATTGCAGCTATGGCTGTTACTTATTACCCATGTAGAGGCATTCCAAATTGACAAAGTTTTTGTTTGCATTACTGCAGGCAACATGATGTATTGAAGATCTTACTGGCAGTAATCTTGCCCAACTAATGTAAACGTGTCTGGTGGGGCCAGTATTAGGAACACTAATAATATTAGTAGGTCTCGATGAGTTTCATTGAAACCAAGTAGCTCTTATTACAGAAAGGGTTGGAGACCCCTGCTGTAAAGAAACGCTCTGGATGTTGTTCTACTTCAAGAAATCCAGCGCTGGGTACAGATCGCAAAATGTTGAGTAGAGGAGCATATACGATGGTCACACATATTGGCTTCCCAACTGGATCCAGGCGTGGCCATATTGATAAAAATAAGTCGGTCGCATTCACCATAACGCAAACTTGGGGATGATCCACAAGGATGCTACATAGCTGCAGTAGACTCCTGGAATGGGGAAATTATATTAATCCTATCAATATACCTCCCCTGAAGGTTGCAAGTTATGACATTAGACAGGCTCAGCCCGTTGTTAATGAAAATACACTAAGGCATGTATATGTTAGGGTGAGATGTTGAACCTGCTACTAAATCAAAACAGGCTAAATGGGCCAGACTTGAGGCTGTACTCTTTTATTACTCCAGGACACACAATTTGTTCTCCAGAATTAACTACATTTATTTTAAACAACATTTTAGTATTTTCATATAACAAAAAACAAAGGACATTAGCTGCCAGAACTTAGTTCTTCAGAAACCTAGAATGATCTATGTACTGTGGTAGTACAGGACATCAGAAACATACAATGATCTATACACAGTAGTACAAAGTAAAACAGGGTAGAAATGCGTAAATATTTCAAACTTGTACACCCAAGTGCAAACATATTAAAACATGTCATTTCTCCTCTTCAGGTAGCAACTAACAAACAACAACTCCCAACACCCCCATCTTTAGTTACCCCTTACCAAGCTGACATATATTTAGTTCCCCCTTGATCCCCACTATAGTACCAAACCCCCCCCTAAAGCTTCTCCAATAAAATCAATTTCTTCCACCTTCTGAAACCATCAGCAAAAGCTGGGAGCGGTCAGATGTATTTGAGCCAACGTCCGGAGCGTGTAGGTTATCCACTAAATGTTCCCATGCTCTAGCCCTATCAATATTTCCTGCCCTCTCTTCAGCTCGAAACAATACAGCACTCTCCAGTCCTGCCCATTTAACTAGCTCCCCACGCCATTTAAGCAGTTGTGATCGCCCAGCAGATTTAAAATGCATTGTCAATTCTCGTTTTGCAAGTATCAATACCAAATCAATAAATCTAATAGTGTTTTTTTGCTTTTTAGGGCGTGGGTAACCCCCAAGGAGACAGGCCAGGGGTGTACAAGGGATGTCTTGTTGTGTGATATCATTAACACAGTCCACCACCGCCTCCCTTTACCCTGCTAAAGAGGGATAGGACCATACCATAGGGAAGAATTATGCCCCAAATTCCCCGCAACTTGGACATGATGCAGCAGCAGCTGCATAGAACCTATTGATCCTACTAGGCGTAAGGTAAGCTCTATGCAGAAAATAAAAATTAAGTAATTTGAATCTGGCATTACGACAGCGAGAATGTGTGCTAGGATCTTTTCTTAATGCATATCTGTAATCCGTAGCTCTAAATCCGTCTCTCATTTAACTTTCAAATCTGTGAGGGTAGTTGGAATGTTTGCACGTATGGCTTGATAGTGACGTGACCGCTTTTGCACAACCGGTCATTGTACAGAGCAGATGACAGACTTTGTGCGTTGCAGGTTCCAAATATCCATTTCCCCATTGATTAATAATCGAGACTACCATTTCCCAGTGCAACAAGAATTGGCCACTAGAAATATTGAAATCCTCCACCAAGTCTTCAAATAATCGCAACTCTCTGTCTTGATACAGATCTCCAATACGATTTAACCCATAAGCAGGCCATCCCGCAATTCCCCCCCCAAAGCCCCTTCGCGGGCCACCATCTTCAACCACCTTAGTGGCAGATCTGGCAAGTTGTGCTTAGGGATGCTAGTTTGCTGCAGACGTCTCCAGCACCGCTGTATCACAAGGAGCTCCTGAGAGGCAGCATATAGTCACATAGGGGAACCAAGAGGACCTGCAATAAGTCCCTCAAGTCAGAGGGCCTACCAATAACACCCTCTTCAGGATGCAACCTAAAATGAATCCACTGGTTGAACCATTGCAGCTGTGCCACCAAGTAACATGACTCAAAGTCTGGAGCACCCAACCCACCTTCCGCTACAGGACACTGCAACTTAGCTAGCGACACCCTATGTCTACCAGACCCCCAAATTAGTTCCAATAGCAGTGATTCCAGCTCTCGGAGCAGGGGTTTAGGCACCAATAGTGGCAGAGTAAAGAATAAATAAATCAATCTCAGAAGCACTACTATCTTAGCCACCGCTAATCTACCAGCCACAGATACTGGCAATGTCGTCCAAACGTTTATACTGCTTCGAAGCGCTCCAACTGCTGCCCCAACATTACCATCCAATACATCTTGGTGGTTATGATATATGTGAACTCCCAAATATTTTAGACATGTAGGGTTCAAGGCAAGTCAGTGTTGGTTCTGAGGAGAGGTGGTATCCCAACAAAGAGGTAACAGATGGGATTTCTGCCAAATAATGTGTAGGCCTGAGACTGCAACAAAGTGCTCCAGTAAAATTAACTACATTGCTCTTCCTGACGAGTCACTTACAGATCTTCACAGAGATAAGATTCCCAGCAACACGGGTATCAGACTATTCTTCACTATGAGCAGAATTGTATCCTAGTCTAACTCGCTCTTCCCCAGAGTGGAAGCCTGATACATTGATATTATAGGATAGAAAGGTGATTGACAAATAATACTATCACAGACACATTTCTGGCTGACAAAGGGTCGGATGAATCCAAAACTATAATCTGGAAGCATACAAAACTGCAAAAAGAGGGCAGGCAATTTCCTGCAATGCAGGGAAAAAGAAAGAGATGGTAGAACGAGAAAATAGTGGAAGATACACTTATGCAATTAAAAAGGATCTACCTTTCAAGTAACAAACCACAAACGAAACATAACTTAGAGCATAAAAATTAGAATATAAGACACTAAACAAGGCATGAAATCAGTACATGATGCAATGCAATAAACTATGCAATGTAGGCAATAATGCCGGCAAGCTAATTCTATGGCTCAGCAGACACAATGAGGGTGATCGATGGGTGAGTGAGCTATGTACCCCAACTGATGAAAGGATCACCAGAAACGTAGATGTAGTATAAGTAATTTCTGACCATCACAAGCTCCTTTGCACAAATAGAGTAACAGGGCTCAAAAAATCTTTAAAATGTTACTAGACCCGCAGATCTAGTAATACTCAGCCTAACTATAATTTACTTGAACCGTGAACTGGTCTCAACGCGATTGTCACACAGTTCACTTTACAAAATTCTCTAACTTCAGTCACAGGAAGAAAAGTAAATGTAGGAAGACAAACTGACTTTTGACTTTGGTCTCTGAAAGCCGAGCACATGTGACAAGATAACAAGATTTAAAGGCATCTTTACTGCTCATTTACTTTGTGAGCAAGCAGAACACCTTTTGTCAGCTCGCCAGAAAGGGCGAGTAGGCACTAAAAATAGCTCGTACTGATTAAATCTGGCTCGCCAGAGCAAGTGGACTTTTCGAGCCCTGACTAAGATATAAAGATCAGAACCTACCAAAGTTTACTAGAGACATTCTTACCCCACAATTTTCTCAGAAGTCAAGATAACACAGGTGTGGAATTCCTTTAGCCCAACGCCCAGGACATATTGTTTTGGGGTCAATGACAAGTTTTTGTGTCTACTTTATCCTTGGGACAGGTAGGCCCATTACCCTGCAGCACAAACCCTTTGACTGCCAGATTACACTATCAGATTATCAATCAGGGAGGGGCATTATCTGCAGTTAATATAATATTTGTGTCCATATGCTAATGCTGTTCGAACTTGTATTTATGGTTCATTAATACAAAGCCTTTATTAATAGGGTGAGCACTCTAAGGAAATGTTGTATGTTCAGACTGCACTACTGACAGTGGTTCAGTATCAAAATAAGTACACACAGTTGCAAAGTTTAACAATATGAGGCTATGTATAATGCTTCCAGGATGCTCTCTGATTGGATGACTTGAAAGCAAGATTGGTGATTCTTTGCTTATAAAATAAAATGTTCATAAAAAAGGCAACTAGGAAAAAAATGTTTTGCTAAACTATAGTGAAATTTTCAATGAAAGATAATTTAGTAAAATGTGTTGTTGAATGCTAGTGTTTGCAAAAACTATTCATAAAGGAAAATCAATGTAACCAGTTTCAACAAAATTATAGGAAACATAAAATTGAAAAGGCATTGGCAAAGCCAATAGGTATGACATTGTTGGTCAGCCTTTAGATTTTGTCAATGTTTGTCTTGTTTTGACATGGTTTTTGTGACACTTTATTGTTGTGGGGGGTGTCGGGCCCTTAGCATTATAACAATCATTGGCAAAAGCAAAAATATTTTTGGCCTGAAAAACCACACATTGCCACAGTAGTTCCTGACACTGAACAAAACCACTTTGTGTGCCAATATGCTCCTTGTGAAAGAGCAGAATGATGTCACAGTGAAGAAAGCCGGTATATAGAGGGAGAGAATTTTAATAAAAGCAAAAGGTCTTGGTTAATGCCGATCCTAAATAGGGGCCCATTTCTTAAGGAAAGCCATAAAAGTGGCCCCATGGTATATGTCCTTGCATTAGGGCAGATTTAAGGCTTTCATGAATTCACAATAATTTACATAAGTAGGTCAGGAAATCGTACTCCTAGAAAACATTTGTAAACTGCATTTTTGCACGAGCAATTATGCATGTGTAGAAAATCTGTTGTGCTGTAACAAGTTCACTTTTCCACCAACCACTTTTTTCCCCAACCCTGGAAGAAGTTTTACTTCTGCCCTTGTCAGGAGTAAATTTCCAAACTCTCTCTGTATGGGAAAGTATTAGAGACGAGCTGATGAAAACCCATAAAACATGCAAGTTAATAGGTTTGCACAGACTCAAAAGGGTATACCAACTAGGTGGAACTATTGTTTACCGCGAACCCAAGCCCCAGTATGTAGATCTGTGGAAAGGTGGCAAAATAAGGGAATTGATAGTATTCAAACCCTACTACATACAGTATGAGTTCTGGCATAATCAGAGAGGCTATTATCAGAGCTCTTATATAATGAGATTGCTGCCATAATTTGTTGCCGCACTACATGGCACCAAAGGGATAAGTGGCTTTTGTTACAGGACAAGTAGATTTATGAAGGTACCTGTTCCATGCACAAGTAGATATTTCATTAAATTCAACACCCCTGCAGATATATATTGGTAGGGGAAATAACTGAGGAATAAATTGCTATTGCTACTGCCCAAATGCAAAGTGGCAAGGCATCTTGTCCTACTGACTCTCAATTTAACTTTATAACAGACTCTCTAATAAGGTGGTGGGACACTTACTCTCTGGGTACAAATAAGTCAGGCAATTGGATAAATTCCACAGGATTTCTGGCTTCCTACGATAGTTGTGATACACAAAGCACGAAAACCATAAAATCACAGTGTGTGCTTTAGGCCAACATGAGTTTTAAACATAGATATAAAACTTCTAGCGAATGTATTGGCTATTAGGCTACATACAATTGTAGAATTATTGGCGCTCCTCGACCAATCAGGGTTTATCCCTATTAGAAGCACTAGATTAAACCTCAGAAAACTTTTTGACTGTACCAAAGAGGTACAAGAATCAAACAGTGGTTCCTGTATTGGATACAGCTGAAGCATTTGATTCCTTAGAAAAGCCCTACTTAATGGCAATGACAAAAAAATAGATTTAGACCTGAATGTTTAATAGGAATACAACTCATACAAAACCACTGGCAAGAATTACACTCAATGGTGTACTCTCGAGAATTTTAGAATTAAAAAAGAGGCATGACATAGGTTTGTTTTCTCTCTCTGATACTCTTTGCGCATTTTGCCCTAAAAACCTTTAGCTTGCTGGTTAAGAGGTGATGCACTGGCAAGAGGCTTAAAATGGGGGACGATGGGAAGAAAGAATATCACGCTATGCTGATGATAGTCTAGTATATATAGTGGACCCTCTACAGAACATAGAAAAACTGATATGGATCCTTCAGACATGTGGCAAATACTTCGAGTTCAGTATTAATTGGGACAAATCCAATGACACAATGGTCACCCACTCACCAATATAATAATCCATACAAGATACTGAATTAAAATGTTCAATACTTAAGCATCCACACAACCTGTGACCGGCAGTAATTCCTAAACAAAATCCATAAGAGAATCCTACACAACTTCAAAAGTAAAGTGTACCAATGGAGAAACCTGCCCCTCTTGCAGACCAGGAAGGCAGAGTTAAAAAATATGACGATGGTGCCCAAATTTCTGCATATCCAACCGAATACCCCGTATGGGTTCCTGAGAAAACTTTTCTTAAAAGATAGATGTGGAACTGTGTGTGCTGTCATGGAATGGAAAAAGTCCTGAAATAGACAAATAGCTCTGCCTGATAGATATATATATATATAAATATTATTAGGCAGCCCAACAAATAGTTATTAATGTTAATGAATAAGCGTTCTCTAATCAGAAGAAGCAGTCTCTTACAGCAGATAGACATGCGATGAACAAATCCAGATACACTCCAAACTTGAAACAGCAAGCCCGGACAAGTATACATCTGTGTACTTGTGACGCACCTCCCCCACACAAGAATCGCCCAAAAAAAGAGTCCCAAATTGTGAGCCTTTTTGCTCAAACGGTGTGCATATCCACCGCTCCTGCTGTTTCCAAGGAGCAGTCTCCAAGACTAATGTCCAAATTCACACAAATGTGGAATGCAACACCGACACCAGGAAAGATTATGTCCATCCACTGTTAATATTGTGTAAACAGTTGCTTTATTCTTCAAGTTCAATAAAAGAAAACAGCCAAACAGCCGACGCGTTTTGTCCAACTGGAGTTGGCGTCGGCTGATTTCTTTTATTGAACTTGAAGAATAAAGCAACTGTTTACACAATATTAACAGTGGATGGACATAATCTTTCCTGGTGTCAGTGGTGCATTCCACATTTGTGTGAATTTGAACAAATCCAGATACCCAGCTCACTTTTATGGAAGTAGAAGATTGACAAACATTCCTGATTAAACAGCAACAGTAACTAAAACTTGGCAAGGAGGAAACTACAGAACTAGGCTAGAAAAAGGTATTGACAAACAACACACATTACTATGAGTGGGAACATGCGTAATAGATGCATTGCAGCTAGAAGAGTTTGCTAAAAGGTGTTTCAACCCAGAGATTTAAGGAAACAGGGAGGCATAATACTGTTTGAGAAACTCCAAACAAAATTCAGTCTGGTTAATACAGACCTTTTTTTGATTTACTAGACTACAAGCAGCTCTAAAGGTACACATGACTCAGGGATCCAGCAATTTACCCCATTAGAAAACACAGTTCTATGAGAACCTCTGACCAAAAAGGCCACTTCACTGATATATAAAACCTTTATAACTAACACCCAAGACACAATGGGCAGACTGAGAAAGGGGATGGAAGTGGGGTTTTGGCATGCTATGGAGATCTGGGAGTCCACAATATTGTCAAGATTGTGTTGGGTATAACTTAAAATACAATACAGGGCCTACTACTCCAGAGTCCAAATAGTAAGATTTGAAAGGAATAAAAGAGAACTTTGAAAACCTTATATCAAACAATGGGCATGGGCCAAAATAAAAAGAGTCTGGTCATGAGTCAGACTGGTTTAGAAGGGGACAGATGCTAAATTCCCAGTCCTGGATATATGGCAAGAAGAGACTCCTCTCAAATACACTCAAAATGTTGCAATTTAGGAGTTATGGTTGCCTGTTGAGATTTCGCAAGACATTGTGGTAGTGGAGATGTCCTGACACTCAAAGTTTAAGATAAATATGGAAGGGTGTATTTTGGCTGAAAAGAGTATGAGAGTAGAGGATGCCCAAGTAAATCTAAAAAGAGAATTTTGGTTTAAGATTAAGAACATGGGATTTCAGTTGAAATGTCACAGTAGATAAACATTTGTTCACAACCTTGAGCTATTTGATTTACAGTGTCAATGGTGTAATAAGCTTATTTATGTTCATATACGGTAAAATGAATTTTAAAAAAATGTTTAAAAACCATAAGCCCCATTTTAGTTTCTTTTACTATTCTGTGCCGTTTGAGAGCATACTGTTTTAAGCTAAATGTAATCGCGGTAGCATTGAACTTACCTTATTGCGGTGGGAAGGGCATTATATTCTAACCCATGAAGACTGAAGATATAGCCATGACTGTAGAACATTTTCGCAACTGTTTATGGGTAACAGGTTTACATGGTGTACCAACAATTACTTTTTGTTCTATTTCAGGCTGGAGGTAGAGAAAACTTGAGTGCAGGTTTAGTAAAATTCGTTTTTCAATAGAACGTTACACCCATGCAGAGAAAGCTGAATGTGAAGGCACATTGTCTATCATGGTTGTCTCTAGAGTGAGCCATAGATGAGGCTAATTATGAGGATCTACCAACAGGCTTTTAGGGACCAGCGAGAAATTTATCAGGTCATGTGAAGGGAAGACTGAAGCTATGAGAATGACAGACTTAAGAACCAAGGATGATAAAGAATTATATGAAAGTGGAAGCCTGTCTAACGGAGAGAAAAGCATGTATACAAGTTAATGCTTCTTAAATGGCAACAAGACAGGTAAGTGGTAGACAATGTGATTAGGAAGGAAAAGTGTTCTATTTGTTCTGCAGTTTTGAGGGTGCTATTTATTGACATGATGCACAATGGCCATACAAGAACTATACAGAGACAGAACAGATTAAGGTGACTTAAGGTGACCATCAATGTATTATAGAATACAAAAAAAAGAATAAAAAGTGTCAAATGCAAAAAGACAGCCTTAATGTGCAAGTTCACAACTGTAATAAAACTGATATGCGCCCGGCTTTTTTTAATCCATCCACCACCTATTGGTGCTACGAATCAAAACAATGATTTGACGATCTTCACTGACTAATGCACCAAAGTGGGCATGGGGGCAATCAAGATCAATTCAAACGCTCACTCTTTGGAGTCGATTTTGCATATACTTCTGACATGAAGTGGCTTGATAGCATTGTGAACTAAAATTTACTGCATCCATCACCCAAATATGAATTGAATTAATATGATCGATGGGGGGGGGGAAGAGTCTGCAATGTGAGCTAGATCCACAGAGACTGGGTAAGGAAGGTTGTGTTATGCTGTACGTAATGCAGGTTTTTTTTTTATATAAGTCTTTTAAAAGCACACATGGGAAGCTCCCTTATAATACCTCTCAATAAGAATAAATGTGTGTCACCAGGAAGCTACAAGTGATTCCATCAATTAAAGCCACTACCGGCTTCCAGGCACCCTTTAAATTTTCAGATTGACTAGTTGTGTACATTTACACTCTTTCTGGTAAGCAGGCACCCTGGCAAGAAGGCTTGTTCAGCAGTTTGCTACTCCCTCGGTTTCACAGCACAGTGAATGACACTTCAGCTGAAGCATTTCAACTCTCGGAATTTTTTTTTTGCAGATTTATATAGCGCGAAGTCGCGAACTCGACCCGAAGGTATTGGAGCGCTTTACATGAGCACCGGTTACGTTACACAAGGACACATTAATTTTTTATTTTTTTTTGATAGGCACGGGGAGATTAAGTGATTTGCCCAGAATCACAGGATGTGGACGCGACCCCGAGGCTCGAACCTTGGTTTCCCAGCTCCAAAGAGTCGGCAGCTCTAGCAGTCAGACCACATCCTCTCCCGGGACGGTTGACTTTTGACAAAAAGCAGAAGATTTTCCTAAAATGTAAAAAAAAATATGGGCACGTCGTCCCTCAGAATACCTACATACCAACCCCCGAGGGCTAATAGTAGAAACGAACACTGGCTATATCCACTATTGCTGGCATGGAGAGGGAGAACGCATATTGACCAATCGAATGCTGTCCTTATATTTCGGAAAGTACAGCCTTTGGACTCTCAAGCTCCGCACACCCCGGAGACATCGGAGGTTATCGATTTAATTCGCAAATTCCTTGAGTCAGTCTACAGCTCACGCAATTCACCGTTACTGATCGCTTTACTCACCGGCGTTTCTCCGTAATTTGAGTATTTCCGGGTGGCAAGGCAGCCAATGGCGTAGCTGCACATATTCTGGGAGTCGTCAGAAAAAAGGCGGACTCATGAAGGAAAAGGTGACTTTGGATTGGAGCCTTTTTGGCTCCATGGCCAATGCTAGTGTGCTGCACAGAATTCTGAGGTTCTCATTGGATGTCGAGTCCGCACTTGTTTTCGGCAGCATGTAATTGTAAACATTGTCCGATCCGACCTGCCGGAGTTGGTAGGCGTTTGTATGTTATAATGGGCTGGCCAGAGACTTTAAGTGAAGTTGCGGATATGGTAGTCACATTGGATTCGGTTAGTGGCATCAGCTCATGACCTGGCAGATCTTGCTTTTGCCACCTATAAGATTCTGGAGGGGAGGCTATCAGGCAGTGGTCGAAGTGTCTTCAAAAGTATGGGGACTGTTACCCTCCTGAGTACAGTGGGGGCGATATCAGTGAGCGTGGGGGCGGGATCAAAGGCTTGACTAAAATTACCGAAATATTCCGTAAACGCTTTTGTTGTTCTTTAGGTTGACTGCTTGTAAAATAGCACACGCTCTAAATGAAAAATAATTACAAGTTATAACAATGAGTGAGAGATGCACTGTTTTACGTTGCCAGGTACCACGCACCAGGGGTTAGACTAACGCATTTAAGTGCTGGTATTCCTATCAATGCACTAAAATGCCTTAGTCGCGCATTATACTGCCCCTGGCGCACCACCCATCTATGAGGCGTGCACTCAGTGAACCAGCAAGCTAAAATTGACTATCAGCTCTGAACCCTCCTTTGCACTGCTGCCTGACAAATTCAGTCAGTTGTCAAAATCTTATGATTATTTACATTAATTTAATAACTGCACTCAGCAGTCCGTCTGTAGAGTTTACAAAAACACTATAGGGCAGCCTGAGCTTTAAATCAATCATAAGACTGAGCCCTGCCTAGCCTTCCTCTCAGTTGACTCTAGGCCGACCACGGGTATACTTGCTCAGAGCAATAGGACAGATCCTAGGACATCATTGGCAAATGCCTCAACCACCATATCTGAGGCCCAGTAGCCCCTATAGGCGGCACATAGTCAGTTAATTACATTCTTCGGCAAAGGCAGGTCAGTGCTCACAGATTTGTATTAAGATGTGCTGTTGTAAAGTGGTTTGTGATGTTCTTATATGTGTGCATGTGAACATATACCCACATAGTAATGGAGGATGCATGTTTATTTTAGGGATCAATAATTAGAAATGTCTGTAGAACAAAAATGATTTATAAGTGGTAAAGGGCCACAATTGTCTCTAAAATGAAAATTCTTCTCAGTTCAGTGTGATGCCTGCATTGGTTAGAATGTCTTTCTTGAAGTCTCGCAAAAATGTTGAACTAAAGAATCTTACTAAACCCTTGTTCGAGACGCCTCGTCTTAGAAACCCTGCATTGGTTAGAATGTCTTTCTTGAAGTCTCGCAAAAATGTTGAACTAAAGAATCTTACTAAACCCTTGTTCGAGACGCCTCGTCTTAGAAACCCTGCATAAATGTTGTACGCTGAAAACAGCATAAAATACAATGGTTGGACAGCTCAGCGTGATGATGTGTTTGCCACATGTGAAATCTTCAGTGTCTGTCATCTCTGTGTTAAAGGTTTTTCTTACTTCTGGAATTCAGGACAAAGTAATGGGGCGTCTACTGCACTGATGAAAAATGAATCGCACAAGATTGTGAATCTACACATTTTTCAGGCTGTTCTTCAAGCTATTCTGGACACTGCTGAATTTCGGAAGGCGCGGCTTGAACCAGGAGGCTACTCAGTGCCTCTAACATGTTTGCTCTGTTGACCAAAGCAACCAGTCTTAGGACAAGACAGAGTTTACTTAAGCTTAAGTACATTTCTCTCCTTTATCAATGCTTGTGTTTCTCTCAAGTCTCTTGTTTAGCACTTTGAGCTGCTATACGAAGTTGCTGTAGGAAGCTTCAGAAAGGGCGGAGTTGTCTGGACCCCTGTCACTGAGCAGGAACATACCAGTAGGTTAGACCTTTCATTTCTGGATTCATTTTGCAGTTCAGAGTGTCTTAGCTGTACTCAGCTGATGTAAAGGATTTGAAGATGAAAGCAAAAAAACAGACCTGCACTTCAGAAAGACATTCTTGACTGTAGGGTTGCAATTGAGGACCTGTAATATAATATCGTTTAGTATAATATAGCAGGTCCTGTTGCAAGATGACACAGTAGTTGTAGAGGAAGCGGCTGTCTACACTTCACAGTTTCAACTGGTGGAGGCCAACACAATTGCCTCAGAGCTACGGTGACCAGGCATCTCGGTTTTGCTCAGACAGTCCTGGTTTTTTAAGGACTGTCCCGTCGTCCCGACACTTTCTGGCAAAACAGACATGTTCCAGTTTTTGAGAGAGGGTCGAATGAACGTACACATTAATCACAGAGTTGTGCAGGCTCATGTTTTATCCGGCCCTCTCATCAAACCAGAGACACAACTTTACTTTTACAGTCACCTGGGGGGCGCTAGAGGGCGCCAGGCAAGATGGCCGCACATTAGTGCTGCTCCGCCCGGCTGATCATCTATCCGCCTAAAATCCGCACCAGAACGGCGCATCGCCGATAGGAATCTATTGCTGGGCATAGAGTGACCCCCCGCTGTTGGCAGCGAACTATCGGAGCGCCTGGGGGCACGGCTGCAGCGAAAATCTGACGCGAGAGTCGCGGCGGCCTGGCGATAAGATGGCGACGGCCTGTGCCCGGGGCTGAACTGACCCGCAGACTGTGAAGCCGGGAGCTGCTTGGGGCGGCTGCTAGCGGCGATTGGGTGGCCTCCTGCGTCACTCGCTGGGGCTGCTCGGAGGTGTCGCCCTGGGACTGGAGGTGGTGTGCCTGCCTGATCCTGGCCCCGATTGACCCTGCTTTGGGGGCGGAGCGCGGTGGCCTGTGTGTGCCGGCGGCTGCCGATTCCCGCACCGCTGCAATCAGAGCGGTTGCTCTGGGAGTGCAGCTGCGGAGGGACGGCGCGGCTTCCTGGGCCGTGCGTGGCCGCGTGTGAGGTCTCCGGATGCCCTGGCTGCAGGTGGGTCGGCGCCATTGATGTAGCGGCAGGCGCAGTCCCTGCCCCAGACTGGACAGCGCGGAAGGCTCGTGGAAGATCTGGAGGGCCCTGAACCTGAGTGTGGACTGCTGTGATTTCCGGCGGCGGAGAGCGACCTGGGCTGGGCCTGTGAGTGAGTGGGCGAGAGGGCGGCAGAACTCTGGGCGGCCTCCCGTGTGCTGCGGTCTGCTTCCCTGCACATATCGGTGCAGACGCCCTGCAAACTGGACTGTGGTGCGGTGGGGCCTCTAGGCTACCTGGCCCTCCCGGGCAGCATGAAGACTTGCTGAGTGACGCTATCGACTTGTGTGGCAGGTGGCGGTAAGTGGGGTGCGGCCTTGCTTGGGCTGGTGGCTGCGTAAGTGGGTGCGGGCCTGAGCATTGTGCTGTACTCTGCGAGCTGCGGCCTGTTGCGCGGGAAGTGGTAGATGTGCACGTGCGAGATTGCTCAAGTTGGTGTTATCCCTTATTGCCCCTGACCTATAGCTTGTGCAGGGGCGCACTGGGCCCTTGCACTACTGACTGGCTGCTGGTCCCTCGCCTCTGCAGATCCCCACGGCTAACTGGGCTGCTCGAAGTAGGGCACACTATCCACAAACTGGCGAGCGGGGGTGCAGGTTCCTAGGAGTGTGGCAGGGAGCACCCGCTGAGGGCGGCGCCTGGCTCTTCTTTACCAACTCAGTGTACTTTGCGCTTCAGGTGCCCGAGAGCGACAGTGCCTATCTGGTGATCCTTGTGTCTCTGGGAGTGCTGTCGTGTTACTTGATTTCCGGGCAGCTACCTGTAGATCCTGACATTCATCATGGGAAAGCCGGATAAGTCGCAATCCCGCCTCACTTTCGAGGCGCGAAAGTCTGGAAGAACCCAGCAAAAAGCGGCATCGGACTCCGAGGCAGACACTCAGGGGGAGGGACCGATCAAGTTCGAAGCCACGCTACTAACCATGCAAAAAAGCCTCCAGTCTATAGAGGGTGACATGTCCACTATCACACGCAGGCTAGACGATATGGCTGCACAGCTGGAAAAACAGAATGCACGAATGGGGGAGGTGGAGCAGCGGGTATCCTCCTCGGAGGATGGCCTCAGTGAAGAAGCCAGTAAGACGCTTGATATGGAAAAGGTACTGGCACTTATTCAGGCAAAGAATGAGGATTTGGAGGCGACGTCCCAAAGGAACAATATTCGCATTACGGGCCTTCCCGAATCCACGAACACTGGGAGGATGGAGACATTTATCGAGAGCCTGATCAAGGAAATATTCGGCCCTGAGAACTTATCCAACATGTTCATTATAGAGCGCGCCCATCGTTCTTTGGCGGCGCGCCCAGTGCCGGGTGCTCCACCCCGCCCTCTTATTGCCCGGATATTGAACTACCGGGACCGAGATGCCATTTTGAGACTGGCTAGGGATAAGGGCACTATTTGTCATCAGGGGAACACGTTGTCCTTCTTCACGGTCGCTGTCCAGGCTGCGCGCCGGGAGTTCGGCACGGTTACAAAATTCCTCCAGTCTGAAAGCATTCCCTATGCGATGTTGTATCCCCTATGCGATGTTGCATCCCCTATGCGATGTTGTGCAGGACAGGCTGCTCCGGATGAGGAGGAACAATGATGTTGGAAAGGGGGATATTAACCAGCTCTCTCTATCGGCCACCATGTTGGTGGGACTCTCATACTGTAATAGGCCCCTGAGATCAATGTTGTTGTACAATGCTGGCCTGCGGGGGGATAACACCTCATATCTGTTTCGTCTGGATGCCTTAAATTCTTGCCGTTCTTGATCGGTCCTTGCACAGGTATTAGACCTGATCAGCCACCTCTTGCATTGCGGGAGTACAGTAGCCCTCTGGTACCTCCGATATGGGAGATCCCCACTCTATGTTCTACGTGGGATTTGTGTGTTGGGGGGTGTTTTGTTCACACCGGGATGGCTTTGGCATGTTGGGCACGCCGAAGTGGGTGGGGGGTTTGGGGGGGGAGGCACGTTTGACACAGTTGGCACTTGTGCATTGTACTAGATATGTACCTGGGTTTCATGTTCTGAAAGTCAGATCTCAAATAGTTGCATCTTTGACGTGTTACACGGCACATGGGCAGTGATGTTAGATTCCTAACTTGGAACGTACGTGGCCTTAACAGTCCCAAGAAAATTCGTACTGTATTGGCCTCATTAGATAGGTTGAATGTTCACGTGGCCTTTTTACAGGAGACCCATCTCACCAAGATGTCTGAGAGGAATGTGGGCGCTAGATGGGCGGGAGTAAGGGTGGCCTCTTCATATTCCTCCTATTCCCGGGGGGTGATGATCCTCGTCAGGAAGGGCACGCCCTTCCAAGTACATGGCACGGATGTGGATGAGCAGGGTCGGCTAGCTATAGTGCATGGGACGCTTGGTGGCACGAGTATGCTCTTGGTCAATGTCTATGGACCGAACGTGGATGATCAATCGTTTTATGCACATGTGTGGCGTAGGATCTCAGCCTTTCCTTATGCTGAAATTATTTGGAGGGGGGGACTTTAACACGTGACTGGATGTTGGTATGGATAGAGAGGGGAGTGGAGCTCCGCGACACAGGCAGTCCACTGACGTCCTTTTAGGGCTCTTGGATGCTGGGTATTTGCAGGATGTCTGGCGCATGAGGCACCCAGGGGCCAGGGAAAGCACTTTTATTTCCACGGTACATGGCACATGGTCCCGCCTGGACTATTGGCTAGTCTCTGAAGCGGTATGCACCTGGGCTGTAGACGCTCAACACTTGGCTAAAACTATTTCTGATCACTCCCCGGTACTGCTTGCACTGCGGATTCCGGGATATGAGAGGCCCCCGTTTTCGTGGAGATTGCAGCCGTCATCCTTGACTGATCCGGTTTTTAAGCATGCAGTGGGCGAAGCCATCCATAATTACTTCGGAAAACTCTGGCTCTGTGGACAGTGCTGGGGTTCTCCGGGAGGCATTTAAAGTGACAATCCGGGGGGTGTGTATCGGGGCACAGGCCGGGGTTCTTCGAGATCTGCGCCGTAGAATCCGGAAGCTAGCGGATAAAATAGCTGCTTTGGAACGCGACTATGCTCGCTGCCCTGCCACCGAAACGATGGCTGCTATTCGGGAGCGCGTGTCGGAACATAATGCGACAGTGGACCAGGAGATGATACATAGATCACGTCGGAGTACTGCCCGTTATTATGGAGAGGGGAGTCGGCCCAGCCGCTCCCTAGCCCAGAAACTGGCTGCGCCTCGCAGTCAGGTTTGCATTACCGAACTACTGGATGCTGAGGGACAGGTGCACTATGGTAATTCAGACATTAGCGGAGTGGTGTTGGACTACTACTCTAAATTATATGTGGAACGTGATCAGCCTCCTGTGGATGAAATTGATGCTTATCTGGACGATGTGGCCCTGGGCTGGCTGTCCCTAAACCAACGGGAGTACCTCACGCTGCCGTTCGACGTCGATGACGTAAGGCAGGCCATCATGTCACTCCCCACTTGCAAAGCGGCGGGTCTAGACGGCCTCCCTAGCGAGTTTTATAAGGCTTTTGCAGATGTTCTGGCGCCAAGGTCTTTGGAGGTATTTGCAGAGGCGTACGAGTCGGGCACGCTGCCTCCCTCACTTAAGGAGGCCTTAATTGTAATGTTATTGAAACCTGATAAGGCGTCGAATATAATAAACATAGATGCCAAAATCTTGGCTAAAATGATTGCCACAAGGCTCCAGCCCTTAGTTCCAAACTTAGTCCTACCGGACCAGTCAGGCTTCGTGCACTCTAGATCCACAACACATAACCTCTGCACTATTTTTTCTACGTTACATTACTTTGAGAGAGACTTTCAGGCGGTAGCTGTGCTGCTCGATGCGGCTAAGGCGTTCGACTCCCTACAGTGGGAGTACATGTTCGTCGTCTTGCTGCGTATGGGACTGCCCCCGTTCTTCCTGAAATGGATCCATCGTCTATACACTGCACCGGTGGCGCGGATCAGGGTTAATGGCTGGGTTTCTGCAGCCTTTTCCATCAAACGTGGCACACGGCAGGGTTGCCCCCTGTCGCCAATGCTTTTCGCACTTGCACTAGAACCCTTGGCCTGTAAACTGCGGCAGCGACACGCCGAGGCGGCACTGCGGTTCAGACAGCGGCCTTTAATGGTGTCACTCTACGCTGATGATATGATGCTTTATGTACGTGAGCCCGCCACATACTTGCCGGAACTACTGCAAGAGTATGTTAGGTTTGAACGATTCGCGGGCCTAGGTATCAACTCGGCTAAGTCCACTGTATTTCCACTGACGGCCGGCACCAAGGTGATTGAATTAGACTTCCCCCTGCAGTGGTCATACGACCCGGTAAAGAATTTGGGAATTTGGCTACATAGAGACCCTGAAGTCGTGATTTCTGCTAATTACGGCCGGGCCGTTGACACGATTACAGATCAGGCTGCACGCTGGGCTAAGCTGCCCCTTTCCCTCGCGGATCGTATTGCGGTCATAAAAATGACATTCCTACCCAAACTTCTATATTTGTTTGCTAACATCCCCATCCGATTGAACATTCCATTGTCTAATACTCTGCAGTCGGTTCTGCTCACGTTTGTTTGGGGGGGCAGGAAACCCCGGTGTAGCTGGAAGGTGTTAGCGCAGCCATTTGAGCACGGTGGGTTTGAGGCCCCTGACTTTCGCTTATATTACTTATGCGCTCAGGCGCAGTTCGCGCACGTTTGGTATTTTCCGCAGAAATATCAACCACACACAGCCAATGAGGCGGACTCTGTGCTCCCGGTGCCGCTAGTTGCAGCTGCCCTATTGGGAGGGGGGGGGGACCGCGGGGTGAAATCAGCCCGGTTCATTGCACGGCATGGGCATGGAATGCACTGGCTAAAAGGGCCGAGGTGGACTATCTTTATGCCCCAATGCTGCCAATTGCGGCGCATCCTGACATTTCTGCTGCGCGGGAACCAGCCGCCTTGAAGGCGCTAGGTAAGGTGGGGATCACTCGCCTTGGTGATCTATATAATCAGGGCCAGTTCCTGGCACTTTCGGAGCTGCAGAGTCGCCACGGTGCGGGTCTGATGCTCGGCTTCAACTATGTGCGGTTGCGGCAAGCACTCCGAGACATTTACCCTGGGTACCCGGCCGAGCCGCGCGCACTGCGGGCACTACCGGTGGTGCTAGCGGGAGCGGAACGTGGGGGCTTGATAACCAAATTATATAACGCTTCACTCAGGGAGACCGACCTTGCGGAGTCCCCCTCCTATACTAAGTGTGTGACAGTCTTGGGCACCACGCTGACGCTGGATGACTGGAAATTCTGCTGTGTGCTGACTGGGCGGCTGACGGTGAACTGCAATCTCCGCATCATCCACTTCAAATACTTACATCAACTCTATTACACCCCGCTTCAGCTGCGCCGATTCGGCCTCCGGGAAAGTTCGTGCTGTGTGCGTTGTGGGCAGGCAGATGCAGATTTCTTGCACTTAGCGTGGACGTGTGCTGGTATACACAACTTTTGGACGCACGTTACGCAAGTGCTCACGGATGTTGTGATGGAACCGGTGGGGTGTATGCCTGCTATCTGTCTGCTGGGCTGGGTAAAACAGCTTAAACATGCAATAGGCGGCTGGTGGCCATTTCCACTCTGTTTGCTAAGCGGGCTGTGGCGCAGAATTGGGGGGCCAGAACTGTCCCGACAGTGAGGAAGTGGATCCGGGATTTACTTTATTGTAGGGACCAATTGGAAATCTATGCAGAGGAACTACCGGAGGCCTCTCGTCCTAAAGATTTTTGGGCTCCACTCACAAGGTATCTCCTTGGGAGGCCAGACCTGAGATGATGTGTTGTAATATAGTGCTATTGCGTATATGGGGAGTTCTGGGACGATTATTGTGAACTGACGCATTTCACTCTGTAGGATTACCCAGGTATTTAAGACCGCTATGCATAGTGCCGGGAATGGGGGAGGGAATGGGTGGAGGGTTTGTTCATTGTGGGTTGTTTCCTTTTAAGTCATAAGAAAAAGCTTGTATTGATATAATATGCAAATGTGCTTGCGGAACCCCATGTCGGGGTGCTATACACTCACTTGTCTACAAGCTGTTTAATAAAGATATTTAAAAATAAAAAATAAAAAACTTTTACAGTCACCTGCTGTTCTGCCTCGCCTCATTGAATGAGGGGTGAATGAAATCTGCAAAGCCCATAAGCAATAGCAGGACTCATCAACAGTCTGACCCTGGAGCTTCGAACACAGCACTCCAGGCAGCTGCGTTACCACACTCTCTTTATTGGCAAGAGGATAATCAACGCATTTCGGTTGCTTCGTGCAACCTTGTTCATGAAAGCACGCCTTTTTGAATATGATGAGTTTAAATATAGGTTTTGGAGTGCTTTACATTAGCAAAAGTCACTTTACACAAGGCCACATTCATTTTTGTAAGCAAAGGGAGATTAAGTGATTTGCCCAGAATCAAGGACGTTAAGCCAAGGCCAAAACTCCAACCCGGTTTTCCAGCTTCCTAGTCGGCAGCTCTGGCCCTTACACCACATCCTTTCCCAAGAGAACCCACATCGTCTCCCTAGCCTCGGCCTCAGTTCCACATTTTGTGACTACGGCCAAATCACTTAATCTCCCTGTAGCAGCCCGCATTTGCTGTTGGTTGCCCATCCACCTCCCTCCCGTCGCTGCTTGCCTCGCTGAACTCCGTTGTACAGTCCCCTCCTCCCTCTACTCTTCACATTTTTTGTGCAGTTTTATACAGCGCCAACACCACCTGAAGGAATTGGAGCACTTTACATTAGCACCAGTTACTTTTTTGTGCAGTTTTATATAGAGCCGACACCACCCGAAGGTATTGGAGCAATTTACATTAACACCAGTTACTTTTCACGAGTACACCGTAAACGTAGGCAAATCACTTAATCTCCCTGTGGCAACCCGCATTTGCTGTTGGTTGCCTATCAACCTCCCGCCCGTCGCTGCTTGCCCATGCTGAACTCCTGTTGTACAGATCCCTTCTTCCCCCAGATCCCCTCCTCCCTCAACTCTGCTTTTCACAGTTGTTATTTTTGTGCAGTTTTATGTAGCGCCAACACCACCCTAAGGCATCGGAGCACTTTATATCAGCACCAGTTACTTTTTTTTGTGCAGTTTTATGTAGTGCCAAACACCACCCGAAGGTATTGGTGTGCTTTACATTAGCCCAAGTTATTTTACCCAAGGACATTCATTTTTGTGGGCATGGGGAGATCAAGTGATTTGCCCAGTCAAGAATGTTAGGCCGACATCAAAACATAAAACCTGGTTTACCAAGAGGATGCCACATCATTTCCCTAGTCTCGGCCTCAGTTCCACATTGTGATTACGGGCAAATCACTTAATCTCCCCGTGGCTGCCCGCATTTGCTGTTGGTTTCCTGTCCCACTCCCGTCCATCGTTGCTTGCCCCCACTGAACTCCGTTGCATAGATCCCATTCTCCACTGCATCCTTTTTTCATATTGTTTTGTGCAGTTTTATGTAGCGCGAACAGCACTGAAGGTATTAGAGCACTTTACATAAGCACCAGTTACTTTTTTTGTCCAGTTTTATATAGCGCCAACACCACCCTAAGGTATTGGAGCGCTTTGCATTAGCACCAGTTACTTTCTTTTGGTGCAGTTTTATATAGCACCACATTTTTGTGTATGCCCAGAAGTAGATTGTTATGAGGTCGAGCACTGGTTGATACACAGGAATAAATTGAACCTCGGGTGGCTTTGTTGTGTTGAAATTGCTGTGATTGAAGGCCAGCTCACCCTTGAGGCCCTATAGCTTCTGACTCCCTACCTTTGACAGTTTCCAGGGTTTTTGTGTTTGGACATTACACAATGACACATTCATTGTCGTACGCAGGGGAAAGGTAAGTGATTTGCCCAGAATCACAAACTGTTCAGCTGAACCCAAGATTCAAACCTGGTTCCACAGTTCCCCTATCGGCAGCTCTGGCCGTTACGCCACAGCCTCGCTTCACTTCAAAGCTCCTCAACTGTTTCTCACTATCACTTCCAAATTTATACAGCAAGACCCAATCAACACCGAGAAAGCCAATACATCTCGGCTATGCCCGAACATCCGCTGTTCAGCATGGCTGAAAGTCACTGAAAAAAGCATCATGATGCGACCAGCGCAGGCCAAGGAAATAGCACTTTTTTGTGTTAGGAGGGGCAGGACAATAACTCAACATGAGGGGTGAAGAGACTCGGCATCGGTTTAACATCCTATGATTATGGGCTTTCAGTGAATTTCAGCCATGCTGAACAGCAGATGTGCTGTTAGACAACATCGCTAAAAGACATTCACGTTTACTAGGCCTATTGACTTTGCCAATGCTTGTCATTAGAACAAGTCAGTATCCTTTAACAAAATCTTTGGGTTATGTAAATAATTGTATAGGCAGTGCCACTTCAAATGTGACTTTGTCAACAAAATTATACATCTCTCAAATATGTTTATTAATGACTGTAACATATCACCCTATTAATTTTTTGTATTTGGGATGTGATTGTTATTTGTTGAGAGTATCCTCAGGGAAGGGAGCAAATAATAAAACACCTCCTTGCCACTGTGAGTAAAAACAAGTATTGGCAAAGCCAGTAGGTATCATTTTTACTTTGTTATATTGCACAGCAGCTCAATTGCCCTGCAATATCTAAAATAAAAGAAATTGACAATCTCAAAACAGAATTTGCATAGGCGAACCCTATTGGCGTTGCCAATGCTTGTTGCAATTTGGTGTAAATCTGTTCAGTAGTTTTGGAGTTATTTACAAAAAAATATTTATGTATATCTAGGGATGCAGAGCGTCAGCGGATCCAACAGATCTTATTGTGAGATCTGATTGGCAGCCACAACTTCAACCAGGAAACAATGGCAACCATCTCGGGACTCTGCACGAGTCCCAAGAAAAATTAACAAAAACACAAGGGGGCAGGGTAGGAATACCCTGACTCCATAGGCCAGGTGGTTAGGTCCTGTGGGGGCCAAAAACTTTTTTTCCTTAAAACGTTTGCTGCAAATTCGCAGATTATCCATGGATCTGCGTCAAAATGAAACAAAAACAGTTTCCCACGCTTGCTTTTATTGGGCCAGGTCTCAGGGGGAATTTGATGTATTAATATGGAGGAGTGGGGCACATGGGGTCCCAGTGCCCAAGTCGATTTCGGCCCCCAGGCACCCCTTCCCCCGCCGATATTAACAGAAGGGGAAGCCGCGCGGCCCCCCTCCCCAGACCAATGTTGGCCCTGCGGACCCTATCCTCCGGGGGCCTGGCCGTACTTAAAAGGTGGAAGGCGGCACGCAGCCCCCTTCTCTGGGCCGATTTCAGCTCCGGGACCCAATCCCCAGTTGTATTAGTAATGGGAAATTGGGCCCCTCCTCTTATTATCTTTTGCCGGGCCCCAGAGGATATTGTCCTAAGGGCAAAAATCGGCCCGGGAGGGAGTCCTGGTACCCCTCCCACATTTTAATGAGACCGGGCTCGGGGGTCAAAATCCACCTGGGGACGGGTGCTGCATGTCCCTCGCCCCCATAAATATTATCGTGGGCTTTGGTGTCCCTGGGGCCAAAAACGATCCTTGGAGGGGCCACGTTACCCTTTCCCCTAAAAAAATGTGCTAGGCCCCTGGAGGAGGACACGTGCCCCCACCTTCAAAATGTGCCGGGTCACAGGGGATGAGGTCTCTGGGGCCGAAATCGGCCTGGCAGGGGGGCTATGTGCCTCCCTCCCCCTTTAGAATATTGCTCGGAGATGGATTCCCCAGGGCTGAAATCGGCCCGAGAAGGGGGCTGCGTGCCCCCCTTCCCCATAAATATAATTCTGGGCCCCGGGGAATGGGGTCTGTAACAGGGTTACAATGATGACCCAGACCAGGTGGATGTCGTAGGGTAAGTTTATTATCTCTTTAACAGCAGAGATATTAATTGGTGTAATAGAGACAGAGAATGTTATACCCAAAGACATGCTCGTGTTTGGTCCTCTGGATTTGATAATGCAGGATGGCGTTTTCTCCGTCTTGGTACGTCGGGGTTGGCCCTCAAGGAAAACATACACAGGAAAACAGTCATACGCCTTTTCCTGGGTCATATAACCGCCACCACACCGTGCAGTCTATCCAACAGATTGTCGTGGGTATCGTGCAGGGGTTGTTTACTTTAATACTTTCTCTCTGTCTAGTCGATCTGGCATACCGAAGAAGCATGAAATATGGGCCCTCCTTGCCCTGCTGGTCCTGCTATATTGGCACCAGTGCTTCCCCAAACCCAGTTTGTAGGTTTGTGCTCCCGCAGTCCGAATGGTTTCGGGCCCACAAGCTCCCGCCCTTGTGATTCCCTACCCACCCTCAAAACCCCATGAGTGCCCCCCACGCCTGTGCCCAAGAGACCACCCGTTGAGGACCCTTTCGCGGTACTCGCCTGAGGCTGTGACTCAGTCCGTGAGTCACAGCAGTCTTGTCCTTATCGCCTTTCCCTGGGGTCTGATCAAGTTCCTCTGTCGGCTGCCTCTGTTCCGCTTCACGGGTCTCGGCCGGTCAGTCAGTCTCATAGACCCTCGCATCCTCTACCCCTTGACTCCTCGTTCCGTGGTTCCGCCTTTGCCTCTTCCTTCCGTTTGTTCTCTCTCTGTTGTGGCCTCTTCTCCGGCATGAGCCGCTTCTGCTTCTTCCGTGTTGCAATGGCGTTGTACCTCAGTAGTGGACTATAAACGGCAGTAAATGATTGAGTGGACTTGGTTTTCGCCACCACTAGAACGGCTGCCTGTATCGCACTCGTGCCCCCGTGATCCCGATCCGGGCTTCTGCTGCCCACATCACCGTACAACTTGCCAAAGAGTCCCTGGGGCCAAAAGTGGCCCAGGAGAGGGGCATTGGACACAGGGACTGGCAGCAGGCCAAGCCTTGTGGCAAACCCCCGGCCATGCGTGGCTGTGGTCGGATTAATGTATGGTAATTAAATATTAGTTTACATTTAAAAAACCTTAGAAATTCACTGAAAAAAGCAAAGGTTACAGGGACGTTGTAGTTAGGAAATAGCATTAGTGCCCTAAGGTAACCATAACTCGAGCCCTCGCCATGCGCTGCTAATTACCGCACATATTACACCACTCATGACATCTTCTGTGACATCATTGATAATATCCCTGCAACATTTGCACTGAAATTATTGATGAGAAAATTGTACATGGCGGGGACGCGAGTTATAGTTACCTTGGGCACGAGTTATAGTTACTTGAGATAACTCTAACTATAACTTCTGAATTTCTATGGTTTTGTGTGTGTAAAATCTGAACCTAATTATAAAGTCCCTGTAACCTTTGGTTTTTTAGTCAATTGCTAAGGTTTTTGGAAACTCTATTTCCTAACTATAACATCCTTGTAACCTTTGGTTTTTTCAGTGAATGTGGTCTACATTCAAACGCGCAATATTTACACAATTTGGGCTAGCTTTAATTATTGAACTTTTCATACAGTGCAGCAGCACATAAACACTATTCGGGTGTAAACATTCAGTTAGTCCATCGCAATTATTGCTGTGTTTTGCAATTGTTAACACCATAATAGTATTCCTTTTATACATCTCTTATAGGACGGTACAATTGCTGTTCTTTACTATAAGTTGTATTTTGTTTATGTTCATGAATTAAACAGAGGGTTTTTTTTCATGTTCATGATTTTGTCAGTATATAATGGTTTTAAAAAATGGTGCCAAACTAGATTGATAAAGGCTGCTGTGTTAGCCGAAACGCGTCTCTCTTCTTGGGCTGAGGAAAGCCGGATGAAATAAAGAAGCTTTTTACTCTGCAGCCTCGTGTGCGGGCTCGTTTTCCTTTTGGAATGGGAGTTGTGTTGTCATTTACGGAACGTCTGCGCTTGACGTTTTTCACGCACCACCAGTCGTTTCTGGGCCGCCGGTTTGACCGCAAATGGTTTTGGAGGCAGCATGGGAGTGATATACTGGTGGCCCCCGGACTAAACTTCAGGAAGTGGTATTGGAGTAGCAGGCAGTGGCGGTGATGTTCGCTCGACACGGGGAAATCCTCGCGATTTTCAGCGTTGAGGCGGTATCCTGCCTTTCCGTCCTGCATTCTGACCCGCAATACTGAAGGAGTTCCGGTGACTGGGCACTGTGAAAGCTGATGCCTAACGGTGAGGATTGCACAGCTAGAGACATTTTTATCACCACATGGCCTTCCCCAACCCCGAATTTGTACTGTATCTATGCCGGGGGTTTGAACTGTTGTGCTATTTTCAAATATGACGTGAGGATGTGCTTGGCATCGCTATGGAACGGCCTCTTGACTATCAGCATACATTGAACTCATGTGCGAATTGTATTTCATTGCAATGTATTTTTGAAGACTTTGTGTGCATAAAAGACACTACCCATTTGGGTTCCCTCATTGTATTTGGTGCGTGGGAAATTTTCCACCTCGATGTTTTTATTGGTTTTCCATTCCGATTACATTGTAGCACGTCAGTTGATTTGTTATAATATTGTAAGTGTTGAGAGGTCTAACAGCAATGTAAATAGTGCACTTCGCATTTTGTATATTACACGCTGAGCCGCCAATGCACGCATCCTCTTACAGCAGTTCACTTTCAAAACCCAAATATACACGGCACTTTTAAATGCGCGAGCAGTATATGTCGGCTCATGCTGTTCTTTTTAAAGCCTGACATTAACTGATTTTATATACTTCGGTCTGTGGTCTACATTCAAACGCGCAATATTTACACAATTTGGGCTAGCTTTAATTATTGAACTTTTCATACAGTGCAGCAGCACATAAACACTATTCAGGTGTAAACATTCAGTTAGTCCATCGCAATTATTGCTGTGTTTTGCAATTGTTAACACCATAATAGTATTCCTTTTATACATCTCTTATAGGACGGTACAATTGCTGTTCTTTACTATAAGTTGTATTTTGTTTATGTTCATGAATTATACAGAGGGTTTTTTTTCATGTTCATGATTTTGTCAGTATATAATGGTTTTAAAAAATGGCGCCAAACTAGATTGATAAAGGCTGCTGTGTCAGCCGAAACGCATCTCTCTTCTTGGGCTGAGGAAGGCCGAATGAAATAAAGAAGCTTTTTACTCTGCAGCCTCGTGTGCGTGCTCGTTTTCCTTTTGGAATGGGAGTTGTGTTGTCATATATATATATATATATATGTATATATATATATATATATATATATATATATATATATATATACAAATATATATATCCAGATGCAGATGCGACAAAAGGAAAGCCCATCCAAGCGGGCTTGTAGGCTTGTAGGCGACGTCACCGCCAGAACACAGCACAACCTTCACGCAACCTCCAAAGCGCGAAATCAAGCCTTTCAGACAGACGACAGGTAAGAAAGTTTTAATCTTCAACAGGCAAAGCATTACGCGTTTCGACCACCAAGTGGGTCTTAATCATATGCTAATGCGAGGGTCAGTAGCATTGGGATTTAAATACACTTAGGTCTTCAACAGCGGAATGTACCTAGCAGATATATTAACAGTGAATAGAATAATGAGGAGAATTTTGTGAGCAACATAGTGATTGCTCAGGACAACAGACCGTTATGGTATTTTACCTGGACTCTCTTTTGTACTGTTATTTTACTGTTTTCTATTGTTCTTCTGGTGTTCAATTTTATTCAATTTTACTCAAATATTATCTGCTATTTATGATGGTATTTATTGTGTTGACACCAGTTTTATACTATCAAATAGTTTTATTTTACTATTTATTGCAGTCAATGGTAACTGTGTGTCACTGTCACTTTAAGCATTCACCTAAAAAACAGTATAAAAAAACTACCCACCTGACAGAGCGTGTCATGTGATCAAGGCCCGAGGAAGGGCTGAAACGCGTCATGGCTGTAAAGGTTGGAGAGCAATACATTTTATTCTTTGCTGCACTAAAACTGAGGTCCGTGCTCCGTTACTTGGAAAGCAATCCATGTCTGGCGGAGTCTTTCTTATCTAAACAGCCGGTTTGGACTCCTCCGGCTCAACATGGACCCCCTCGCCATGTTGGGAGACGCCATCAAAGGAGCCATCGCTCACGCGAGTGGGCAGTTCTATAGAATCCGGGAGGATTACCACTGACGTCACCCCCCGGCAAGCGGAAAACACACAGCGGAAACACCTACTGGCCGAGAAGCAGCTGTCAGGTAGGCGACCACGAGTCGTAGGGCACGGGGGCGCTTAGCCGGCAAGCAGCTGACGGCTGGGGGTTGTACCGCTAGGCAGCGAGCAGTAGCCGGGAGGTGGGGTTGTGCCACGAAGCAAACGCGAGTCAAGCATTGCCAAGTGCTCGCTAGTTTGTATCCAAAGTTATTCTAATTTACTAGTGCTCTCACAACCATGACAGCTGACGTGCTCCGAGAAAGAGAGGCAGCGGCAGCAGACATGTTCGACGATTCTAAAAGGCCAATAACGGACTCCATATCCCAGAATACCACAGCCGGGCCCCGTAACACAAGTTTAAGGGACAAAATTAAGACTCTGGAAAAACTAATGAGGGCGGAACAAAAGAAGTGGTGGGAGGCAACTTCCCTTCAGCGATACATTGATGTGGGAAGGGTGCCCCGTGGCCTCAGAATACTCTTGGCTCCCAGTTACGAAGAGCCAGACAGGGACATGATGAAAGAATGGGCTGAGGCCAATTTAGATTCATCGCGCAGGCTGTTGCTCATCCTAGTTAAATATGCAGTAAAAGACAGGGCAAAGCTTTCAGAACAAATTGAAGCACTCAATGAAGAAATTGACAACATGGGGGTTAAAGAGGAAATTCTTAAACTAAAGGAAGAAATGTCTAAAAGGCTTAAAAAAGAGAAGGACGTGATAAGGGAAAGAAAAGCTTTTAAATTTCATAGGGACCGTAATGACTATGAAAACGGACGCATTTTCACCTTTGCTAAAAAATACGATTCCCTCAAGGTCTCGAAATATGGAGGAGGGAATCAGAATTTCAAGACAGCAGGGGGCAAGACTAATGTGGTTGAATGCTCGTCGCAATCAGATTTGAGCTCAGCAGCCGACAGCGAAACTGATACTGAAGCACGCAAACAAATGCTTCAACAGATTCCGGCGTCACTTTCATTAGCAGATGAGGTGGATTTTTTAGTGGAAGAGCGCAGGCAGACCCTGCGTCCAAGACCACACCAAAACAAATCAAAAACAGAACATCTAAACGCCAGGCAAGAAGGCGGGCAAGGAAACGAAGCTGCAAGCGGCAAACCACAACCAAAGAGACAGCCGAAGAGAAATTGGAGACGATGAATCACAATTCCATATGTGCCAATCCGACTGTCATAAATCTTTCTGATGTTGTGTTAAATAAAGCGGAAGAGCAACTCCTGTCATTAGGACTTTCCTATTGTCCGATCAGCTCTTTCAATTATGCGACCACACATTTTGACATCTACAAAAGCATAAGAAAACTCAAACTCAAGAAGTACTTTATACAACACAATCAACAAACAAAAGAAAGTGATACAGACCCAATAACACAACAGCGCATGCTCCAATACAATCTCACTCAATCTGATCTGCCTCTGCTGGCAGACATGCAGGAACTAATGGAGGAGAATATGACACTCAGCCCAAGCATATCTGATAACGATGGAAAAAGCGACAAAACGACCCAGTTGAAATTGAAAACCCCATTCAAACCCCCCTCCACTTTTAATCCTCTGATGATTAAAGATTCTATTGATAGCTTCCACGACAACATTGTGAGCGGACTAAAGGATTTGAATTATAAAGTACAGAATACTACAAATCAAAAAGCTAACAAACAGCAAATGCAATTTCATGCACTGATGTCTAAATTGAAAAGAAATCCTGACATCCTGATCCGCAATGCTGATAAAGGCGGAAAGGTAGTGTTGTGGAGAAAAGCTGATTACATTGCGGAGGCTATGAAACAAGTTATGGATGCGGAATGTTACCGCAGCAGTGATCACCCAACAATACGCAAAACCATCAATGATTTCAACATGAAATTGATCAGCTGGAAAAATGCAGGGTTATTGACGTCGGATGAATTCAATTTCATGAAAAATGATAAACCAGTGACCCCTATTCTGTACTTTATTCCAAAAGTCCACAAGGAAGCCCTATCACCGCCAGGCAGACCAATTATTTCAGCTCGCAGAAGCTTACTTGAAATCACCTCTTAATACATTGACTATTTCTTACAAGAACACGTCCACTACTTGTCCTCCTATTTAAAAGATACAAGTGACTTTTTAAATAAATTGATGGATTACCCCTGGCAGGCCGAATATCTATTAATGACATTGGATGTAACATCCCTATACACTTCTATCAATCATAGGGATGGGTTAAGGTGTTACAGATATCGGAACGGCCCGGGCCGGACGCGAACGGACTCCAGACAGAAACATACCTGAGGGCAAGGGGGTCGCATCGCTGGTCTCCCGTGGCTGCAACACCTGGTCATGGCTGTCCGGATGGTGGTCCCAGGGAAGAGACTCAGCGGGGGTAGTTGGATCAGCGGGAGAATGGCGCTGCAACGCGATCGGCGTTGGGTGCAGGGCACCAAAACTACAATTCCCATGATGCCAAGCGGGCGTTTCCGCTATAGCCCCGATCACGTGGTGTCCTTGCCGGAAGAGGAAGACCGGTTAAAGGCAGCCACAATGAAGGAACAAGCTGCTGGTTATTCTTTGGTTGCGCAGCGCCGGCCGCGCTGCAGATCCTCACTCCCGCTGGAGTAGGGTAAGGGTGCACTTGCACCACATAGAGCGGAATTATTATCGCACAGACTCTTCAAGTTATCTCACCTTGGAGGGGCCCTAGTGAGCTCCTCACTTCAGTACATTGCCTTCGTACTTAGTGGGATCCTTGCCTCTACCAAAGCCCTCACATCACTGGTAGTAGGGAAATTATCATGTTACTTTAAGGCACGTATATCTACCAAGGAATTAGGTATCTAGGTAGCACCTTCATAGGAGTTCAAATTCGCTTGTGTTCAGGACTGTGATATCATTCTGAATTATGTAATCGGAAGTCAAAAGAAGTATTTTGATCGTTTATGTTTGATTTACCTTAACAGGGGTTCAAGAGGCGGCATTCTGCTCTTCCCCTGTGACGTGGAACAAAGTGTATGTACTGGTGTGTATGGCTCTTTAGGCGCATGGCAAAGCTGACAGTGGATGAGTGTGTCTTTAGGCTCCTGGCTTTATGACTCCCTTGTACTCTATCCTCTCCCTAGCGCTTCATCGTCATTTCTGAACAATACTATTGAACTGTTGAATTCATGAATGGCCTACATGAAAGGAATGTTATTATTTATATTTTACAGGTAGGGGTAGCTCATTGGAATAGATAAGAGGAATCGTGTATCCCAACTATTGCTGATCTTTTGAATTCTTTTACATTTCAGATCTCCCTCCCTGCTGACCCCTTCCTTTCCTTCCCCCACTTGACCATCCTATTCACCTGTGCTGTTATAGCATTCAGGGTTGGGGCTGTCGAGAGGTGGACCCCTTTTGGCATCGAACCGTTCCCGAGGAATCGTCCAGCTGACAGAATAACCAGCCCACGTATATATATTCCTCCTGGGCGGGTCGATACAAAACATGGCCACTTTAGAGGACGTCATAGGCGTTCTGGCAACGATACAACAGGAGTTAGCCAACTCTCGGGCCGAGACGGCGGCTTTGAAACAAAGGATTGAGGGAATGCAGCGTAACCCTTTTGACATAGGGGCCGGAAGGTTCCCCGGGGGTGGGTTCCCAACGCACACTACCCCATTTAGCGTAGAGATGCCTGTCCCCATTCCATTGGCAGCACCAGAGAGGTTTTCAGGAGAGAACCATAAGGTCCAGGTGTTTCTTACGCAGATCTTACTCCATTTTACTTGCAAACCTAAAGCTTTCCCCACTAACCAATCTCGAGTAGCATTTACCATCTCATACTTAATTGGCGACGCCGCTCAATGGGCTGTTCCCTTGGTGAGGCGTGACGACCCGTTGTTGTATGATTGGGATGCATTCCGGGCAGAATTTGAATGAGTGTTTGACCGCAGAGCTGCTGCCTTCACAGCTGATCGTGAGTTACTGGAGTTGAAGCAGGGGAATAAAGAGCTGTTGGTTTATATTCATACCTTCCAACGTTTGGTAGCGGAAACCGACTGGCCGGAAGCTAAACAAGCTGCGTTGTTTTATCAAGGACTTAAGGACGATCTAAAAGATGTATTAGCTCCTATTGAACCACAACCCACCTCGTGTATGGAGCTCATCAACCTAACCTTGAGACTGGACCACCGGTTGTCTGAACGTCGGTACGAAAAGAAGCGAGGGGATAGACCTGCTCTCAGATTCGAGAGAAACAGAACTAGCACAGGAAGCGGCCATAGCACCTCCGAACCCATGGAAATAGGTACGGTACGAGCTTCTCTCACAGCAGAAGAAAGGGAACAACGACGTAAAAATGGCCTATGTCTATACTGCGGCAGGAAGGGCCATTACGTCAAGGATTGTTTGATGAAACCAAGAGGGAGAACCAGAGAAACACAGGCCAATGCCATTTCGGAAGGGAAGAAGACGGAAAACCTCAGAGCCCAAGAAAACCGGAAGGGAGATTCTTGGGCATAAAAGTGGTCCCTTCTGTTTATGGAGATCTTTCGGTACATTTTTATGTGACCTTAGAAGTCGACATTAATCAGCAACAACACACCCTTAGGGCTATGGTAGATTCAGGGGCCACAGGTCTCTTTATGGATGAGGAGCTAGCTCGCAAGTTACAAGTAAACCTTCTTACTAAACAAGAACCAGAAACTGTGGTGGCAGTGGACGGACGCCAACTGGTTTCTGGACCCATCTGTTACAGCACCAGTGATCTCGAGGTTGTATGTGGGGGGAGTCACAGGGAGGCGTTGTCATTCAACATCATTCGAGCCCCACAATACGGTATCATTTTGGGTCTTCCCTGGCTCCGCAAACACAATCCTGTTATTGATTGGGAGAAAGAGATACTGGAGTTCACTTCCCCATACTGCGTGGAACACTGCAAACCCATACGAGTCAGTCCAGCAAGAGAGCTTTCAAATAGTCATGTGATTGCTACAGCCGAAGAGAAGGATATATACTTACCACCGCAATATCAAGAGCTGCTAGATGTTTTCAATGAAGAACAAGCAAATATACTGCCTCCTCATCGCATCTACGATTGTCAGATCGATTTAATCCCCAGTGCAGTGATTCCTTGTGGACGAATATATGCCCTCACGGAACCTGAGAACGAACACCTAAGACAGAACCTAGACATGTATCAAAAGAATGGGTTCATAAGGCCCTCTAAGTCCCCCGCAGCATCGCCTTTGTTTTTTATTCCTAAGGCTAACTGCGAGTTACGGGCTTGTGTGGACTTCAGGGCTCTGAACAATGTTACCATAAAGAACAGGTATCCGCTGCCACTCATTCCGGTTCTCCTAGACCAGGTGTGCCAAGCGGTTATTTACACCCGGTTAGACCTCAAAGGAGCATACCATCTAGTACGGATGCGGAAAGGCGACAAATGGAAAACAGCCTTCCGTACTCGATACGGGCTCTTTGAGTATAGGGTCATGCCCTTCGGATTATGCAACGCCCCGGCAGCGTTCCAATTCTTTTTGAACGATGTGCTTCGTGAATTCCTGGACCTCACTGCCATTGTATACATCGATGACATCCTGGTGTATTCCAGTAGAGAAGAAGATCACACCGCCCATGTACGTGCCATCCTTCTGACGCTCCGAAAGAACCATCTTTACTGTAAACTAAGCAAGTGTGAGTTCCACGTGAAGAAGGTGGAATTCTTGGGGGTCATGCTTTCAACTGAAGGTCAGGAAATGGCACAACGCAAAATACAAGCCGTCACGGACTGGTCATCTCCACAGAACATGAAGGAATTGCAAACCTTCTTAGGTTTTGCGAATTTTTACAGGCGTTTTATTAACCGATTTTCACACGTAGTGGCGCCTCTCACAAGACTCCTACGGAAGAATGTATCTTACCAATGGTCCGACGAGGCACAGCACGCGTTCATGGAGTTAAAGAAGGCTTTCACCTCCGCCCCCGTCTTAGCACACCCTGACAACAACATACCCTATGTGGTAGAAGCGGACGCATCCGATGTTGCCATAGGGGCAATACTGTCGCAAAGAAACAAAAGCAACGGACAGCTACATCCGGTGGCCTATATGTCGCGGAAACTGAACATAGCAGAGTCACACTACACAATTGCCGAGAAAGAACTTCTTGCGATCAAAGAGGCCTTCGGGGAGTGGAGGCACTATCTGATGGGTGCAAGGCATACCATTACAGTTTACACCGACCACCGAAACCTGCAATTCATGAAGTCAGCACTGTTACTCACTCCTCGGCAACTGAGATGGATGTTGTTCTTCGCCGAATATGATTTCGTCGTCACCTACCGTCCTGGAGTGGAAAATAGGAAAGCAGACGCCCTTTCCCGACGAGACAACACTCCCGAATCAGTCAAACAGGAAGTAAAAGCCATCATTCCCTCCAGTCAAGTAATCTGCCTGTTACAAACCGACCATTTCCTGGAACAGGTACAACAAGGCTTGAAGAAAACCACCTGGAAAAAGTGGATGGACAAGAACCCGGATTGGCATATGAAGAACGGGCTCCTCATGCGAGGACAGCAATTGTTAGTACCCTGTGTCGCCTTACAGAAGTCGGTTTTTCAGTGGTGTCATGTGAACCCTTGTGCAGGACATACCGGAAGACACAAAACCTTGGAAAAGGTACTACGGCAGTTCTGGTGGCCCACAGTCAGACAAGATATATACACTCAGGTTCAACAGTGTGTGACGTGTAGTCAAGCCAAATCGGATCATAGAAAGCCCCAGGGCTTACTTCAACCGTTACCTACCCCTGGGACTCCATGGGAACATATATCGCTGGACTTTATCGTCTGTTTACCACCAGACCAAGGGTATACCACGATACTGGTAGTAGTGGATAGCCTCACCAAGTTGGGTCACTTCATCGCGTGTCCAGCCCTCCCTACTTCTGCCCAGCTAGCCACGTTGCTACTCACCCACATAGTCCGCTTACATGGGTTACCGTCTGTGATTGTGTCAGACAGAGGGCCTCAATTCACTAGCCGGTTCTGGAAGACATGGTGCGCTACCCTACGCATAACCTCCAACACATCCACTGCCTTCCACCCGCAAACCGATGGACAGACAGAACGTCTGAATCAAACTCTAAAACAGTACCTACGGTGCTATGTGGATCAGTCAACGAACAACCTTTTATGGCTGGCAGAGGTAGCGTACAACAACGCTCAACATAGCTCAATCAAGATGACTCCGTTCTTCTGTACATTTGGTTTCCATCCTAGATTCCTCCCATTGGCTCAACCAAATAACACGGACCACATCCCCGACCTGAAGGATCGCTCCAGAAGGATACAAGATACCCTTAGAGTGGCACGAAAGAACCTATTGGAGGTCAAAAAACGGTATAAGAGATATGCCGATACCCATCGTCGCCCTGGTCCCGAATACAAAAAAGGGGATTACGTGTGGTTATCTACAAAAAACATACGTTTCAAGAGGCATAGCGTCTTCAAACCGCGGTACATTGGACCTTATAGAATAATGCAACGTATCAACCCGGTGGCAGTAAAGCTAGCCTTACCAGCAAACATGAGGATCCATCCGGTATTCCATGTCTCTTTGTTGAAACCTTCGGCTACGTCTGCAAAGAAGAAACAGAAACCCATCTGGGTAGACAACGAACCTGAATATGAGGTAAAAAAGATATTAGATTCCAGAACAAGGCGGAATACCTTATGGTATCTCATTTCCTGGAAGAATTATGGACCAGAGGAGAATTCGTGGGAACCCGCGTCTAATGTGCACGCACCTCGTCTCACATCTGCGTTTCATAGAGCCAATCCTAGAAAACCAGGTCCTGGAAGGAGGCCCGCGGAGGAGGGATGTGCTGTTACAGATATCGGAACGGCCCGGGCCGAACGCGAACGGACTCCAGACAGAAACATACCTGAGGGCAAGGGGGTCGCATCGCTGGTCTCCCGTGGCTGCAACACCTGGTCATGGCTGTCCGGATGGTGGTCCCAGGGAAGAGACTCAGCGGGGGTAGTTGGATCAGCGGGAGAATGGCGCTGCAACGCGATCGGCGTTGGGTGCAGGGCACCAAAAACTACAATTCCCATGATGCCAAGCGGGCGTTTCCGCTATAGCCCCGATCACGTGGTGTCCTTGCCGGAAGAGGAAGACCGGTTAAAGGCAGCCACAATGAAGGAACAAGCTGCTGGTTATTCTTTGGTTGCGCAGCGCCGGCCGCGCTGCAGATCCTCACTCCCGCTGGAGTAGGGTAAGGGTGCCCTTGCACCACATAGAGCGGAATTATTATCGCACAGACTCTTCAAGTTATCTCACCTTGGAGGGGGCCCTAGTGAGCTCCTCACTTCAGTACATTGCCTTCGTACTTAGTGGGATCCTTGCCTCTACCAAAGCCCTCACATCACTGGTAGTAGGGAAATGATCATGTTACTTTAAGGCACGTATATCTACCAAGGAATTAGGTATCTAGGTAGCACCTTCATAGGAGTTCAAATTCGCTTGTGTTCAGGACTGTGATATCATTCTGAATTATGTAATCGGAAGTCAAAAGAAGTATTTTGATAGTTTATGTTTGATTTACCTTAACAGGGGGTTCAAGAGGCGGCATTCTGCTCTTCCCCTGTGACGTGGAACAAAGTGTATGTACTGGTGTGTATGGCTCTTTAGGCGCATGGCAAAGCTGACAGTGGATGAGTGTGTCTTTAGGCTCTTGGCTTTATGACTCCCTTGTACTCTATCCTCTCCCTAGCGCTTCATCGTCATTTCTGAACAATACTATTGAACTGTTGAATTCATGAATGGCCTACATGAAAGGAATGTTATTATTTATATTTTACAGGTAGGGGTAGCTCATTGGAATAGATAAGAGGAATCGTGTATCCCAACTATTGCTGATCTTTTGAATTCTTTTACATTTCAGATGTCCCTCCCTGCTGACCCCTTCCTTTCCTTCCCCCACTTGACCATCCTATTCACCTGTGCTGTTATAGCATTCAGGGTTGGGGCTGTCGAGAGGTGGACCCCTTTTGGCATCGAACCGTTCCCGAGGAATCGTCCAGCTGACATAAGGGCTCTTAACTATTACCTAGCCAGAAGGGGTCAAGATTATGCCCAACATAATCTCATGTTATTGAACATGGTGGAATTCTGTTTGCATAACAATTATTTTTTGTTCCAAAACAGCATATACCAACAATTACGTGGGGTAGCTATGGGGGCCAGCTTCTCCCCCAGCTATGCCTGTCTTCACATGGGCTGGTGGGAGGAGCTGGTCCTTTTAAAAGAACATATTCCCACTGTAACTAAGAACATCAAGGCATGGTGGAGATATATTGATGACCTCTTTGTCATATGGGATGGCTCATCTAGTGAGGCCGAGGGGTTCATCGAATGTCTGAATAACAACCAACTGAATTTACATTTTACAGCCACCATCTGTAATGAAACTATTAATTTCCTTGATGTGCAAGTGTTTGTTAAAAACGACAAATTGGAAACGAGACTGCACAGAAAACCCACAGCTGGTAACGCAATTTTACACGCAGGCAGCGCTCATCCTAAGCATCTCATCCGTAGTATCCCATATGGGGAGATGCTTAGGTTGAGACGGATATGCAGCTGCAATGAGGATTTAATTATTGCACAAGAAACCAGTAAACTGAGATTTCAAGAAAGGGGCTACACTAATACCTGCATATACAAAGCTATTCAAAAGAGCAGGACCAAATCAAGGGAGTGTCTCCTCAGTCAGGGCAGGGAGGTACATGGTACCGCAGCCAAAAACAACATTAAACAAGAAGAAGGAAACACTTTCAGATTTATTTTAAAATACAACAGTCAGGAAAGACAAGTGAAAAAACTATTAACTAAGAATTGGCCTCTAGTGTTAAGCGACCCAATGATAGGGCACTTACTCCCAAAAAGACCTGCCATCACCTACAGCAGAGCGAGATCAATGGAAGACATTTTGGTTCAAAATGACCCTAGTGGGCTGAGTACTACCTCCTGGCTAACTCAAAGAAAGGGCTTTTATAAATGCAAAGCATGTAAAGCATGCCAATACGGCAGTAATACCATCTCTTATAAAACCCCTTTCAACGAGAAGAAAATTCTGATCAACAAATCGCTCAGTTGTAAATCTGACCATGTAATCTACGTGCTGGAGTGCCCATGTGGGTTACGCTACATTGGTAGCACAATCTTACAGGCACACAAGAGGGTGCTCCAGCACCTAAGAGCGATAAAGAATCAAGATCAGTCCTATCCAGTAGCCAGACTTTTCAGTGAGGTACACGGATCGAACCCAAAGGGTTTGAGTTACTTTCTAATAGATGCTGTGCTGCCAAACAAGAGAGGAGGTGATAGGGTCAAAACTCTGAGACTTTTAGAGTCTAACTATATCATCAACCTCGATACTAAGTATCCACGGGGTTTGAATGCCACTGAGGAACTGCATACATGCCTATAGAACTGACATGGCTACTAAGGATGAGTTGAATTAGAATCAGGCCTTCAGGTTCCTCTTTAGTCTAACTGAACATGATAGAAAAACTCGGATATTGAGGGACCAGTTATAATATGCTGCATAATCAAAGCTGCACACATTGGGTGTTTTTATTAGATGTTACAGGTGGTTTTAATAATTTTTTAACACTTTTTACAATTTTTAACACTAAGCACATGCACTTTTTGACACTAGGTTTGTACAGCAATTGACAACTCTTACACTACTACCATGAGAATGTTGTCTCTTTTTAGAATTGTCAACACAATTGGGCATTTAAGCCGGAATGTACCTAGCAGATATATTAACAGTGAATAGAATAATGAGGAGAATTTTGTGAGCAACATAGTGATTGCTCAGGACAACAGACCGTTATGGTATTTTACCTGGACTCTCTTTTGTACTGTTATTTTACTGTTTTCTATTGTTCTTCTGGTGTTCAATTTTATTCAATTTTACTCAAATATTATCTGCTATTTATGATGGTATTTATTGTGTTGACACCAGTTTTATACTATCAAATAGTTTTATTTTACTATTTATTGCTGTCAATGGTAACTGTGTGTCACTGTCACTTTAAGCATTCACCTAAAAAACAGTATAAAAAAACTACCCACCTGACAGAGCGTGTCATGTGATCAAGGCCCGAGGAAGGGCTGAAACGCGTCATGGCTGTAAAGGTTGGAGAGCAATACATTTTATTCTTTGCTGCACTAAAACTGAGGTCCGTGCTCCGTTACTTGGAAAGCAATCCATGTCTGGCGGAGTCTTTCTTATATATATATAAATATATATATCCAGATGCAGATGCGACAAAAGGAAAGCCCATCCAAGCGGGCTTGTAGGCGACGTCACCGCCAGAACACAGCACAACCTTCACGCAACATCCAAAGCGCGAAATCAAGCCCTCCAGACAGACGACAGGTAAGAAAGTTTTAATCTTCAACAGGCAAAGCATTACGCGTTTCGACCACCAAGTGGGTCTTAATCATATGCTAATGCGAGGGTCAGTAGCATTGGGATTTAAATACACTTAGGTCTTCAACAGCGAAGAAGGACTGCGCTTGCACCACAAGTCATTTTCAATAAAAAGTGTTTTTCGAGTATCAGGAACCAGGCAACATTTTTACTTATTTAGTACTCTTTCAATAACATGGCTAATGCCCACTATTAAATAATATTCGAGTTTTAGTAGTCCTGGTTAGAAATCCTGTCTTTCAATGGACTCCCATGTCCATAATGCATTGCAAATGTCTTACAAAGCCTCGTAGTGTCCTTCATTTTTTAAAACCTTGGATATATATATACACATCTATATATTGCTGGATGACGTGTCAACATTCAGTCCTATTTCTATGTCTATACCCGTCCCAGATCTTGGTTCTGAAAATCTCTTTGCATCCCATCTGACATTTCAACGTTCATAATTTTACAGTTGGAAACAGGATGTGTTAGCTTTGACGACGAATACTTTTCTGCAGAAGTGGAAGCGGCGGTCCGTGCAGGTAAGTGTGGTGAGACGGGCGGGGGGGAGTCGACAGACGACGGAATAGGGGAAAATAAATAAGTAAATAAATCCTATTCCGTCGTCTGTCGACATCTCCCCCGCACCACCCCACCGCGCTTAGCTGCATGGACCGCTGCTGACCTCAAAGAACACCTCATGGCTGACCAGCAGTCTCATTCAAAGTGCTGCGCTATGGATTGCTACTCCTGAGGCAGCAGTTAAAAGCCATTGATGATCAACCTGGGTATGCAGGACCAACCATCTCTCAGGCTACAGGTACAGGTACCTCATTTGACTCCCCTGCTACACCCTCTCACCGAGGTGCAACTCTTAATCTGATGGAGACTAAACCCTGGTAAGGTAGACTTTTTCCCACCCACAGTCTACCTCCCACAACCTCCCAGACATCAAATGTCTAGGTGATGAACAACCTACTGGCATTGTTAGACAGCCATGTATGCAGAGTGTAGCATAGCATAGGGAACATCTGTTGGGTGGATCAGTAATTTCAGCAACAATCTTCTGTATGAGGGCGTATTAATAAAATGGTGGCAACCCTGTACAGTATAGCAACCAACTTTGAAGATCTGCCAAGGTTTATTGAGAGACAGAGCCATGTCTTGGAAAACATTGAGAAATGTCTTGAAGACATTGTGAAGTTGCACCAGAAACATTGCTGGGTTTTGAGTGCAGAGGATACTTGACCACATGACTTGGCAATGCAGTTGATTTTGGCCCTCTCACACAAGTGCCCATCTCGATCTGGGCCTAGTCATGCACCTCACTCAACTGGGGATCATCATCAATCTGTTGGGTCCCCCACCCACAAACCTTACAAACATCCCACCAACACCTCCTACTCCACAACCAGATCTTCAACCCAATATGGAGCCAGTATTGAATAGCCATGCATGGAAAATGTGGGTGTTGACAGTAACCACTGCCCCTTGAACAATTCACCCACAATTCCCTGGCCAATCCTTATATAACAACAAACGTTTGTAATCACCCATCCCACCACTGTTTTTGTGTATTAAAAACAGACTTTATAAATCTTTAGTCTAAATAGCAATTAAATCTACCTTCCATCTATGTGTCGTGTCATGAGTATCTGGACATCCATGGGATATATTATTAATAGTGTCCCAGGGGCTCAATGGGCATATGCGCCCACTTTTTGCACACTGGGCACTTACTAAAGAAGAAGCTGAAGAAGCTTGTGCATCTTCTTCTGTAACGCAGATCGAGCAAGCCGACATGTAGAACCAGTTTGATTCCACAGGGCTATTACCTCATTTGTGTGGCGGTTTGGCACCATGCAAATGAGAAAACCCTTTACCTCTGCCCCCTTGCCGTTTACAGACAGGATTTTCTGCTGATGATTGGTTCTGGCATTTTCATTTGGTTGCTGTAATCCACGCTGGATTCTGACTTATTTGTTCCGAAGATTAAAGACATACTAGTCCTGTTTGGCAGTTTAGGATTTCTTTTCCACTACTGACTAATTTTTTGAGTACCTCAGCTGACTATGGCTATTTGACTTTTGTCATTGTTTGACTCATGTTGTATATAATTTTGAATATATAGGGTTGACCATTATGGTAGTATGTCACATTGTCCTGAGGATGGCCTCGTATACTTCTGACTTTTGAAACTGAAACATCGACAGCTATTCCACATTGCCTTGGAACCCTCTCAAAGTGCTTTATTCATTGTAAATAGGAGACATTTTATGATACTTTTCTCCTTGTCAAGTGGAAATACACTGATTAATGCCACTTCTGTATATATGGACTTTGAGCACAATAACTGTGTGGCATTTGTCAGTGAATTTGATTGCTCTAGCCCTGTGAATTTGATTGCCTTATGCAGTGTTTCTGGTGCAATTTCACAAAGTCTTCAAGACATTTCTCAGTGTTTTCCAAGACACGGCTCTGTAAACCTTGGCAGATCTTCAAAGTGGGTTGTTATATTGTACAGGGTTGCCACCATTTTATGAATATACCCCCATACAGAAATTGTTGTTGAAATTACAGATCCACCCAGAGAACTGGTGTTGCCCATGCTACACCACCCTACGCACACATGGCTGTCTAACAATGCCAGTAGGTTGTTCATCACCGAGACAGTTGATGTCTGTGGGATTGTCAGAGGTAGACTGCGGGTGGAAAAAGTCTTCCTTACCAGGGTTTAGTCTCAATCAGATTAAGAGTTGCACCTCGGTGAGCGGGTGTAGCAGGGGAGTGAAATGAGGTACCTGTAGCCTGAGAGATGGTTGGTCCTGCATCCGCAGGTTGATCATGAATGGCTTTTAACTGCTGCCTGAGGAGTAGAAATCCATAGCACAGCCCTACAAAGGAGACTGCTGGTCAGCTGTGAGGTGTTATTTGAGGTGTTGTCCTGGGTGAGACCAACAACCTCCTCTTTTTAAGCAGGAGAAGCTGCAGAGAAGGCAACTTGCAGGAGGATAGGTGCCAAGACTCTATCATAGTGGGAAGGGTGAAAATGCATTACTGATGCTACAATTTTAGTTTTGAAAAAACTTGTTGAAATATGTTTGTCTGTAACTTGACACAGAGTACACGTGCCTACATTTATATATACTTTATCTAATATGATTAATTAGATTTACATGGTTGGATTAATCTTATAAATACCCTTTCTCATTTTCCTAATGTTTCCTAAAACTATTCCTTTGGGAGCTTCTTGATATTTGTACAGACACAGGTGCAGAGGCAAAGAGGCCTTCAGTAGGCACATTCTCTATGCACCACATAGAGGTGGAGCATAGTCAGCATGCCCGATAGCACCCTTGAATGTGAGAAAGGGGTCTCATGAGCGCACGTAGACATCCCCCTTCATCCGAGTGCAGCCAATCTCTGCACCCGCTTGCATGGAGATCACTGCATACTTTCAAAAGCAAGCAGCATTTATGTCTGCACAGGGAATGGCAGAGCAGTGGCTTCAAATAGTCAGGCAATCTTTACTAATGTGCTGCCCCCAAGGCCATAATAAGTTTGCAGCTGCGCAGAGTGCATCACTTTCATCGTCATAGGGCGCAAAGACCTGGTATGCGTCTGATGCACCCAGTTAGAAGAGTGCAGCAGCGCAAACCAGGGCAGTGTAACCTATTTATAATATGGGTTCAATTAGGTGTATGAGCATAATGTAATCCAATGGGTTATAGTGTCTGTAGAGCAACACACTCACATAGCTCAACAGGAATGACCACATAGTCAGAAAAGAGTAACAACACATCCAAGATTGTTGTCAAAATGAAACATTTTTTATATCTTTTTTTTTTGTGAGACAATGGTTTTTTTCAGGTTCACTCACACTTTTTGCACCCACTTATTGACCATTAGTTACTGATGTAATGACGCTGTAGTGCACTGGCCCTGCAGTCCAGGCCTCAGTGCATGTGCTCTAGCCCTTAACATTGTATGTTTAATTGGTTTACCCCCAATCAGCATATGTTAACTCACTTATAAGGCCCTAGTATATGGTACCTAGGGTAGCTAGGGCCTGTAAGTTAAGGGTCCCTCATGGACTGCAGCACTGATTGTGCCACCACGAGAGTAACAAAGTAAAGGATGTCTCCCAGTCTACCACGGCAGACTGGTAGGATGGTTTTTAAATTGCTAACTTGACTTTGCCATTTAACCTTATGGCCAAGCCCAAACCTTCCTTTTTATTATATACATGTCACACCTAAGGCAGGCCTAATGAGCTCTAAGGCAGGGTGCTTTATATTAAAAAGGATATGTGTTTTTACATGTCCTGACAGTAAAAACCATGCATTGTCATTTTTACCATAGAAAGGCGAGTATGGAGTTACATGTGGACAAGTCAGCAGTGCTAACTTTCAAATAGGACTACTCAATAAGATACTTCAAGGTATCAAAAGAATCATTGCATTAAACCCAACTTGTTGCTCCAGTCAAATTTAATGTAACTCTATTACAAATGGCAACTTTGAAAAGTTGCCACTTTGTTGGCCAAAGTTTCCAGTAGCCATTTATGGTTTTGCACAGCTGCTGTCCTCGAGACAGTCTACTGCTGTCCTGGGGAGAGGTGAGAAGGACTCTCGGGAAGAGGAACAATGGACCTCCTGAGGGAATATGTGTGACTTCCTCCTGGCAGGATGGCCAGAAGGGGTGTGAGCCTAAAACGTGAGGTTTAAAGGGGAAGCTGCCCTTGAAACAGATGGCAGCCACACTAGGAAGAGGCTGCTTTTTTTTAGGCAGACAGGCTCCCATCTTGGGGAGCGAAGCAGAAGCTGTTGTTGAATAGGTTTTAGAGAGGGAGTGTAACCCCCAGGTAGCCACACCTCTGTGTTGGGCTGGGGAGCTCCACACACTAAGAGAAGGGTTCTGTTATGTTGGGAGTGGGCAGCATAGCCCATTTTGGGCTATGTAGATGCAGCACTTTGCAGAAAGTCATCATCAGGTGGAAAGGGACCTGTTGGCCCATTGGCTAGTTAGTCACCACTTCTCCGTAGGCTCATAGCGGGCATAGAAGTGGCATCCACACCTTAGATCATGTAAGTACTTGAGAAAGGACAGAAGAAGGACTGCTATCCTGTTCCCTTGAATCAGCATAGAGAGATGACTTCAAAGAGTGCACTGCACTTGTAGCACCTTAGACTAGCAAACAGAGGACTATGCCTGGGGTGCCCCACTCGTGGCAAAGTTGCCCAAGAGTCCCTGACAAAGAAAGTGACTCCAGGAGTCAGTTGGCTGACTCCTTCTTACCGCCACATGGCCATAAAAGCTCAGAAACAATAACAACAAACCTCTCCCTATACATTAATTACTACATAGGTGATACATCCTAAATTACAAACAACAACATTGTCCCACAATACCACTATTTTTTAAATTTTTTATATCAAAAATCTCTTTTTTTTAAATTTGTATGTAAATTCATTTATATAAAAATCTTCACTGTACAAAATTCAAGTAGAACAGCCCCAAAGAAACATTACAAAAGATATACAAAAACAATATACCACCACAGACCACAAAGACACCAATCATACCATACATAACTCACATGAAGAAGACAAAAATTACACACAACAAACTAAGTTAAATAGACAATTACAATACATACAATTCAAAAATCATTTCAAAACAGAAAACAGCGCCGACGCGCGTTTCGGAGTGGAACTTTTGCCAACAGTTCCTTCGTCAGGGCGCAGCAGATACAATTCACTTGGTGGTCAGATACCATCCGTAGGTCATGAACATATATATTTATGACGTGGTGTGAGGGGCTCTTTATCACAGTACATTCATGGGTATATATATAATCTGTAGGGGACAATGGAAAAATATAAATAAATATATTCAAATAAACAATTCATTAGACGCTGTGGTGAGAGTAATACTAGTAGGACCGAATAAAGAGTGCAGATGAGACAGACTCAAATAAAAGCTCAGAAGCCCGCATCTCTAAAGACTAACCACCGCTGCACACCAAGGTGCAGCCTTGGAGACCGAATCCTGACCCTCAAAAGAGGGTTGTTGTGGCTAACCCCAAACCGCAATTGCGGAAGATTACAGAGATTTCGTGCATTTAGGGCCACATGTATGTAGCTTTTTTGTTGTCGCAAACGGGCAGATTCACAGAATTGGGCCGTTTGCGACTGCAAAAAGTCATTTTGGATGTACAGAACCCTATTTTGCGATTCGGTAACCTATTACCGAATCGCAAAATGGGTTTGCAAGTCCCTATTAGGAAGGGGCGTGTTTAGGGTGTCCCTTTCAAATAACGACTCGCAGTGCTATGTATGAATGTTTTGTGACCAAAATGCAGTTGCAAAACATTCACATTTTACCGCCTACTTCAAGTTGGTGGTAAGCCAGTCGCAAACGGTAAGAGGTCTCAAGGGACACCCTCCTCTTTGTGAATGTTTGCAAAAACGTTTTTTAAGAGCAAGCAGTGATCCCACGGACAAATGCCAGCTCCTAAAAATTGAAACGTTTCATTTTTCTTTTTGAAATGCATCCCGTTTTCCTTTAAGGAAAATGGGCTGCACTAAAAACTATATATATATATTGCTTTATTTAAAAGAAAATACAGACATGATGGTCTGCGGTCCCCAGCAGGCCACCATCCCTCTGTTTTAGCGATTCCAAAGGGCTTGCAAATTACAACCTACCTCATAAATATTGATGAGGTAGGTCTATTTGCAACCCACTGGGAATCGCTAATTTGGTCAGATCCAAGGGTTTCGCCGTTCAGGACCCCAGCCGGAATGACCGCTGGGCGAGGCACCGACTGGTCAGACAGATGGGGCAGCTGCGAGTTTAGGAACTCTCTCGTGCAGGGATCCCTGGTCCGCCCGTCCGACCCGATGATGGCCACGACCTCCCCACCCGTCCGCGCGCGAGGATGGGTCACCAGATGGGGTACCCGTTCGGGCGCCAACTGAAGTAAGTGACCCGATTAGGGCCACCCGGGTCACTCGCGACCACCTCTCGGCCTTCCACACAAATGAAGAGTCGGTCAGACAGTAGAGAATACAAACCAAGTATATGTTTATTTCAGATACACTCGAGCGGAGTCCCGTCTGCCCAGTCGCTTGGGGTGCTGCAGAGAGGACTGACTTCAGCAAGCATGGTGATACATTATGTACAATTCAGAACCAATGAAGACACACCCAGACTGGAAATTTCCAGTTCAAACCAGCTACACAAAGAAGGTACAGAAGGATAAGTTTCGATCCTGAGACCAGGCACACACTATCTCTGTGCCAAGGTCTTTCTGCCTGCGCCCATCGCTGGACCAGTGGGAGCAGGCCTCTATCTAGAGGGAAAGGTATGCGCTAACAAGAACAGTGTATTCATTAGTACAGCGAGGCCCAACCTTGTAGGAAACAAGACTCACCACAACTGTTTCTAGCAGAGACGGAGAAAAGTTAGTGTTGATCATGGCTCAAAATGGCGGCTGAAAATAAAATAGTGCCGCGAATGCTAACTTAAGCAAATCATCATGTAGCAACACAACGAAGACATTTTATTATATTCCAACATTATCACGTGTGCCATTGCATCGCAAGTCATTTCAACGACTTGCTGTAGGAGGCGCACCGGTGTTAGATTTAGAATCCAACACCTTCCCTGCTGTTGCACAAACTGGAGTAGGAATAGTAAATAATACTATTCCTAAGTCCAGCGCGCCCCCTACAGTAAGTCGTTGAAACGACTTGCGATGTAATGGTTCGCATGATAACAACGCGGTCGTTGTAACAACCGCGTTGTAAAGGAATGCGTGAACAACTCATTTTTTGTAAACAGCTATATTCTACCCTGGCTGCCCGCTGAAAAGTAAAGGTGGCAGAAGAAAAAATTAATGAATGCATATGTCCACTACTTCATGTACATAAAAATAAATCTGTATACATTACTATATTGAATGCGACAAAGATTGACATCACCCACCGTAAAACCTTTTTGTCACCTAACCACTCCGCTCCAAACCGGGTAATCAATACTGTGACTACATCAGATTTTCTCCCATTCAGCTGCCTCCAGATTCTCACCCCTTCTTCAGAGTAACTCGAACATGAGAACAGCAAACAGTTAAAGAACAAAGTGGTTTAGTGCCTCAATAAAAAGATATGTGGGGGAAAAAGTGGGCTTTAATGAAGTTAATATTTTCAGGCTTGTCGCCTGGATTGGAAATCAACCGAAGTTACTGAGCAAGGACTGTATTGTTGTGAACTTTCAATTACCTTTCTCGTTTGCACAGTCTGTTTAATAAGACCAAAAGAGGTCATAGAGATCTTCATCTGTCCAAATGCCCCCGCTGGGTTCTTTTATAGATCAATTCGAGCTAGCAAAATGTGCCTTAATATAAGCCATACAACTGCATCTGCTAATGTCCAGCCCACCAAAGTCTGACTTTTCTCCAGTAGATTTACTATCCTGGAATCATTGAATTAAAATGATTGACTGTCCTGTTTCCTGAGCTTGTCTTTGTTCTGGAGATCATGTGCCAATAGGGATGTAAGGCCTGGTCTTCTCTCTCTTATTACACTGATAATTTAGAGAACACACTTTACAATCTGAATTTTTGGCACTTAATAATCAATGTTTATGACTAGCCTATTGAACCCATTTTGACATCCGTAGAATAATGCTCTGCAGCATGCACATTAACCCTCTGAGCTATTTGACCAGGGGTTACGGGCAAATCTCTCAAGAAAGTCCAGTAAACACTTTTATAACCTTACAAATATTATACTCTGAAACTTTGTGCCTACACAGAGAGCTCTGTCAAAGGTACCTTAACTCATATCTTACATCACAGTCTGGTTGTAACAACCTAAGTAAGGCATACAGCTTTGGTATGGCATTTGTCCTTGTCTTCTTGTAAAATGACACAGATTATCGAAAAATGGCTGTCCTGGACTCCTGTCCTCAGAGGCGCCTCTCCCCTCACTACTCCGCCCCCTTTTTGCTGCCATCTCCCAGCCCCAATTTCTGGCTTCTTGAAGTATACTACTTAGAACATGTTGTTTTTGCTAAAATATAAATGTTTGGTTTTCGTGCGCAAGTCTGTACCTTTCTCGCCTCCTTTCTTGTCATTCGCTTGGAGATGGACTTCAGAAAACACTCGCATGGACTGTCCCACACCCACTTCTGCGCCATAGCCCCATCGTTCTTGAAGGCCTGTCAATCAAATGCCAGGCAATTATTAGTGCAATACACTAAACATTAACAATATAAAGTAATACAGATGATACTGGCCTTCCCGTGTGTCCCCAGTTCCCAGATCCTGCACAGTAATGAGCTTACTACAAGGAAAAATTAATTTATTTAGAGATGGAAGTAACAGACCTGCCAACCTTTAACAGAACTTGTGGTCTGGGAAAGGGGCTGGCCTGTGACCCCTGTTCTGCCCTTCCAGCCGTGGAGGCGGTAGGGCCCAGGATAAGAGGTGATGCTTAGACCCCAGCAGGCACTCATAATGTTTCCCCAAAACATTAACAAAGGCATCGGACACTGCCACCCATGTCCCGGAGAGGTTACAAACCCCCTTATGGTACAGGCAGGCACAACCTCCACTGACGAGCTGAAAGCCAACTCTTTGTTGGGGTTTCCAGTTCACCTTGTTTATCAATGCATGACATCTACTCTTCTTCACCAAGAGACCATGTGAAGAGAGACAATATTGTGGGACACACAATGTCGGCGTGTGTGTTCGCAGGTCTATGGTACAATTGCTGTACAGAGTTTTGATAAACGAAGCATGAAAAACAGGGATAAGTGTGAACGATTGACATTGAACTTCCAAGACGTTACCACTCAGCAAATCACATGGAGACCAACAAGTGTATACCAGAAGTTTAAGTAAAGGCCACTAGATGGCACCATTGTCCACGCATTAATATTGTGTCTAATTAAAAATGATTTTTTGGCATATTTTCAATTCGAGTTGTGTTGGCCATATAAGTAAGTACCCGTGACTGCATCCTGTAAACATTAATAATCAGGATATGCGTGAAACCCTTAGTTTGCACATGTTAAATAGAATCACATATAGTATACATTACAGAGGCGCTAGAAATAAATATTAAAAATAATTTAGCCGACGGCGCAAATAAAGCTGGCGTCTTCTTATGGGTAAACACAGCACAGTAGAAAGCTCTTTATTTTTCATTTATTCAGTTTATTTCTGTATTGCGATCATAGTTCATAAGAATGTAATAGAACTTTACAACATAGATTTATCTGTACGTGGAAGAGCCTTAGGCAGGAAGGTACCACGATTACATTCAACATTTTGGCGAGTGTTACATTTGAGATATCGACATCGACATGGGTTGGAGTGAAAAACATAAAAACATTTAAACCATTCAGAGGTCGGAGAAGTATGTAATTTTGTTTCGAGAGGTATAGTAATATTGCTACAAGGCTTCTTTTCAGTCAGGGCCACTGGAATTATGTGGCAATAGAGAACCAGTAGAATGCAGCGGGGTTCACTCCATTATGCAACAAGAAAAGGCAAATTATGCAGCAGGGTGCGCTTCACGTTCTATGGCAGCATTATTTCGCTATCTTTCCATTTTAAGAAAGGTTTGCCCTCATTAAGAAATGAACTGGCTACGTTAGACGTTTTACCACATCTGGTCAGTACAAGGCAGAACTGGTTGGAACCGCTGGGGGACCTTTCTATGTTTTGAGTTTTAAAGTTTGAAAAATAAACTTTCTGAGCTGAAGTGGCAGTGAGATTGTGCTGGTAACCATTGGAACTGCGAAGATACCGGATATATATGGTATACATGTTATGGCTCGGCTATAAAGACCTTTAGCTGTTTGTTGTCAGGCCTGTTGTTTCCAGTACATAACATATGCTCAGGCAGGTTCGGTTCGGTTCAGTCCCTTGCCATGACTGGACAGCTTTGTGGTTTATCTCACTAACAGAGTGCTGGGTGGGGGTGAGGGGTAAAGGCAGGAAAGTAGGTGAGGAGAGGGAGCAAGGAGAGAGGGTGGCAGGCACCATCTGCTTAAGCGTTTTCATGTGTCGATGGCATTGTGGTTACTGGAAAGGGTGGCCCTTTCCTCTGGAAGACCAAGACTGTTAAAACCTGGGCTACTCGGGCGACCTGTAGTCGGAGGTTGCCCACTGAGTGTCCATCCTCTTAAAGATCCAACAAAAATTCCATTATATGTCCTAATATAATGCCCACTATTAAGAGCGAGAGGTGTTACATTGTAAAATCTGTGTTTAGATGGATTGAATCGGATTCAGAAAAGTCAGCAGAGTGAGGTGAGGTAGCAGTGCACTCCCACCGGAGCAGCAGAGAATGCTCCTTGAGCGGGCCTCTAATGGCAGGCAGAGCCCACAAAAGGAGCATTGTGATTAGCTGTCCAACACTCAACATTCCACACATATCTGCATTATCATTTTGCTGTCCTTCCCTTCTGTTTGGCATGTGCTATGATGGTATTTATAAAGGTACTTTCGCTTTTAATAGCATATTTGCTTAAGCTATTGTTAGAAATGGGATCTCTGGTTGGCTAAGGCTTGCGCCAAAGCCAGGCAGAGACCACCACTCTAGTCAGGGCGAGGGAGTCACACGCCGACGATAACCCCTGCTCACCCCCTTGGTAGCTTGGCACGAGCAGTCAGGCTTATCCCGGAGGCAATGTGTAAAGCATTTGCGCAGCACACTCTCACAGCAGCAACACACTAGGCACACCACAAAAGGAACTCCACACAAGGTTATATAAAAAATAGCCTTTGTATTATCATAAATACCTTAGAAACATAATCACATAATATACAGTGCGCCAACTGGCACTAGGCAATATTCACAGGGGAATTATATACAGGACCAGGCCAATCGGGCCACGGTCAGAACCATCAGATCAGGTAAGTAAATGCAAATAATAAATGTAGCGCACAACCAGTAATTACTGGTACAGGTAGGAACTTAGCACGAGATCCTGTAACCTACAAGATGGGACACCAATATCACATTAGGCATAAATCACATGAGGCAATAGGCCTCGTAAGCATAAACACAGGGTGCCCCAATCGGGGGCACAATGCACTGACACTGGCCCCAGGCCCACTGGCCTCTCACCGGGGCTCAAATGCCCTATGTCCCAAGAGTCAGGGCGCTGCCTAGGCAGCAGGAGTCAAGGGTGCGCAATTGCGCAAGCCTAAACGTGGCAGCTGCCCACTACTTGCTGGGCAGCTGTGAAAATGAACACGGGCACCAGCGTGCCCCCTGAGCCCCTCTCTGGGACTCGCAATTTAACATGAACCTGCCCCCAAGGTTGCAGCTGCCTGCGCTCTCGCAGGACAGCTGGCAAAAATGCGCAGACAAAGTCCGGCACTCCTCGTGCCTCTCGGGCCCCCCACTGGGGGTCTCTAAATGATTGTGCGCAACGTTGCAGCTGCCCACTGTCAGGTGGGGCAGCTGGGGGAAATGCCTTGGTACTACTGTACCCTCTGAGCCCCCACTGGGACTCTAATCATCCCAATTGCCCCAAACGCTGCAGCTGCCCGTGAACGCTGTGCAGCTGTGGCGAAATTGTACCGGCACTCTGGGGCCCCGCTCTGGGGCTCTCTAAACACAATTGCCCCCAACGTTGGAGCGGCCCGCTCTCCTGCGGGCCCGCTCGGTAAATGGGCACTCTCAAGCTGGAGCCCGGGGCTCTCCTCAGGCCACGGGAGCCCCGGCCACGTTACTACTGCAGGGGGAGGCACCGGCAAGGCGCCTTCACACACACCCCCTCCACCGGACTCCCGACTCTGCCCCACTCACCGGGCTAGACTGCGGAGGCTCTCCGGACTTCTCTGTTGAGCTTCTCGGCTCCGGCGGCAGCACGTCTTCCTCTGCGGCGGGGGCAGGCACCGACCATGTGCCTCGGGCCCCCTCCGCCTCTATTGGCAGATGACTGCAGCACTCGCGGGGCTCTCCTCAGTCACATGGGAGCCCCGCCTCGACTTCGCCTCGCTTCACCCGGTCCCCCTTCTCGGGACCGGGACTTCGGTAGGGAGCCTGCAAGGCTCCGGACTGCTTCCTTCTGGTGTTACGTGGCCCCGCCCACAACCAGGCAAGGCCGCCTGGCTTCCGGGTCGCGTCTGCAGCGGCCCGGCAACGTTTCTCCACGGGAATCGGGCTGGCGGCGGTGATCCCTCTTTGATCTCGGCCATGCGGGGTGGGCTCCCGCCTACCAAATAAATTCAAATGCGGCCAGAACGCGGAGTGGGCTCCCGCTAAAGGGCACAACTGCGGGGTGGGCTCCCGCAACATAAAGGGCAGTGTGGGGGAATCCCACACGTTGCAGCTTCGCGCTGCCGGCCACCAGCACTCTTGGGCTGGCAATACAAAGATAGCGCTCACGAGGCGCTGAGTCCAAAGGTCCAGGGGGCAAAGGCTGGGCCCAGGCAGGCCAGCACACAGGGCCCTCCAGCAGGGAGGCAGTCCCTCGTGGCGGTTCCTCCTGGAACCCAGCAACAGCAACAAGCCCCCAGTCACAAGAACAGCAGAACCGAACATCATGGGGTCACAGCCCCTTCATTTATAGGACATTTTCCTCTGTGACACAGCACAGGGCTGGGGATACCAGTTAGCAACTGGTTTGGGGGAGCTTTGGAGCACTTTGTTTTGCTCAGCTCCTCTCTCCTTTCACAGGACAGGCTAGGGACATCAGACGCACCACAGGGGGTGGAGCCAGCATTGTGGAGGGAAGGCCCAGCCCTATTCAGGTCCCAGGTGCAACTCCTCCCTCCCATCTAGATGCAGATCTCCCTATTCACCACTGCGCTGACTCACCCTGCCCCTCCTGGAGCCACACACACCTCCCAGCCCCTGTCACTCACAAAGCCAGACATGCAATTCACATCAGGCAGGCAGACACAGAGCACACATAAATGCCAACTTCTAAAAGTGGCATTTCTACACCAGTCATAATAAATCTGCGCACACCATTGCGCAGCATTTATTCTCACGAGTTCGCACATACTAAAACTCGCCCCTGCACTCCTCTCACACCAGGAATTACCATGGACACACATATCCCCCATGCATTCCTATGGGAGGGCAGGACAATCTCACCACATGCACTCAGAGTGCGCACGCACTTTACACTGGGACACAGTGCTAAAGTGCGCAAAGGCCAAAAACTACTAAGATCAGGTCATATTACTAGGCAAAAAGTTCAGGGGTGAACCTGCCAAAAGGGCCAAGTCCAACACAACCCCCTTCCAGCCAAAACGCAGGGCAGACCAATCACCACCGTGATGGGCTTCCCTGCTTGGGGCGATAGAACACGGACGCAGGCCCGCAACTGCAGGGACACCCTCCGGTTCTACGCCACGGTGAACCCATGTGGTTCCTTCTAAAAAAGCTGTCCGGAGCAACTGGGCTACCCCACTGGTACTCCCTAGCTGTCCGCGGCCAGGACCAGGCCCTAGGCCATCCAGATGCCACTGGTCCTTGCCCATTCACAGAGTGGGGGGTAGTAACCCCTGGCACATAGTAGCCATTCTCCACTCTTCCCCTCATCAGGGCAGGTCTAGACTGCCACTGATCCTCCAGCCTAGGGTCTGCACCCTCAGGCGGACCAGAAGTCATGGGTGAGGCTCTCCTCCCCCTACCTCTTCTTCTAGGGCTCCGCACTCTCCTCCTTGGAGAGGCACCCTCAGAACACAACTCTCCCACCAGTTCAGGACCTCTCTCCAAGAACTGGTCTCCCAACCTAGGGTTTAACCCCTCAGGTTGCCCCGGGGTCAGAGGCGAGGACTCCCTCCCTCTGCACCCCCTTCCAGAGTCCTGCACCCTCCCAACTGGAGCGGTACCCCTGGAAGATGAACCGGTCAGGACACTGATTACAGATGTCCCTTCCTCCAGATCAGGCGGATCCTGAACCTGGCCTCCCAACCTTGGGGCTGAACCCCACGGCTGAGCATTTGCCTGGCACACCAGGACTTCCGGGGCGCACACAGCAGCCCCCGAGGGTAACACATGACTCATGTGTTGCGTGACAGTCTGCGTGGCGCAGACCTCCCGACCCCTGTCCATCTGACAGTGCGCAGAGATCCCCCACGACAGAAGTGGTGTCACCATGGTCACTTCTAGGAGACTCAGCCCTTCTGGCTGGCCCCTGACCCACTGGTTCTTCCACTGGGGAACACATCCCCCTCTCACCCCTCAATCCGGACTTCTGTACCCTCCCAACTGGAGCGGCACTGCCAGACACCAGAACCACTGGAGCTCTATTTACAGACGCTCCAGGTTCTCCAGACACTAGGAGATCCTCCTCAAATGGACTAACAGGACAGCCTAGGCTCCCAACCTGGTGTTCCCTGAAGAAACCATCCAGGCTCTGAGACTGGGTTTCGGGCACCTGGGGACACTCAGTCCCACACTCACTCCTACTCCACTGAGACAGGACGTGAGCCCCTACACCCCTCCCACTACACTGGGACCTAGCTGGGCTACACTGAACCTCTTCCCCCATACAGGACGGGAAGATACCTGAGCCACTACTTTTGGGATCACTCCCCAATGCCTCTTCAGAACCTTGGGCCTCCACCCAGAGGTCTGCTTCCTCTGCAAGATCCCATGGATCAGGGTGCCCACACTCCAACAGGTGTTGGCGCAACCCTGGAAAACAACAACTGAGCAGGTGCTCTTTAATAACCAGATTGAACAGTTCTTCAAAATCCTGTTCCGTGGTACCCTTTACCCAGTCAACCAGTGCATCATGACAGTCATCCACAAACCTCCCCCAAAACTGGTGAGACAGTTTCCTACTGCCCCTGAACTTCAACCTGTACTCCCCTTCCTGGGAGCCAAGTACCATATTCTGGGAACTGGGAATGGGACTTCCGGCACTGGACTGTATATTGCTGCCACCACTGGACTCCACCCTCACTGGGGAATCCAGAAAACTAAAACTGCCCTCAGGAGATAATTTCTCCCTGGCGAAGGCCCTCTCAGCCTCCGCCATCCTCTCCTGCGCTAAGACCCTCTCGGTCTCTAGCTTTTTCTCCTCCATACTCAGCTGCGCTATCTCCCTGGTATGCTCTAACCTGAGCTTCTCCAAAGCCAGCTGATGCTCCCTTTCTTCCCTCCTATCCACCCACTCCTCTGGGGACAGGAAAAGGGATGGGGCACTGCCCCCGACACTGGACCCAGCAAGGGACTCCCTATCCATGGGGTCCTCACTATCTACTGGCGTCCCTGTCCTGTCACTTTCTTCCTCCTCTTCAGACTCCTCAGGGCTCCCCTCAGACCCACCACCCTCTTGGCGTGCGGCCAGGGCCCTCTTCTCCTCATTGCGCTCACAGTCCCATTCATCCTTTTGCCATTGGATCAGGTTGTCCCTCAGTTTTGACTGGGTGTCTGACCCACTCACTGCTATGTCTCTCTCCTTACAGAAGTCCACCAACTCCCACATGCTGTATCTAAACAGACCACAAAAATTAAAAGCAGACTCCATTTTGGCAGGACGCTCAGGGACACGTGCAACACAGGAAGACCTAGGTTTCTGAGCTGAAGCAAGAGTACACAATTTACAAATGACACTTTTAGGAGAAGAATTAAAACAAAACTCAGAACAATAATCCCCCCACACGTGATTATCTAAATGCAGAGTTTTGTAGTGCAGCCAGTTGTCGCTGTGGTACTGCGCAAACGCAAGTCCTATCCTCACCGCTGACAACCAATGTTAGAAATGGGATCTCTGGTTGGCTAAGGCTTGCGCCAAAGCCAGGCAGAGACCACCACTCTAGTCAGGGCGAGGGAGTCACACGCCGACGATAACCCCTGCTCACCCCCTTGGTAGCTTGGCACGAGCAGTCAGGCTTATCCCGGAGGCAATGTGTAAAGCATTTGCGCAGCACACTCTCACAGCAGCAACACACTAGGCACACCACAAAAGGAACTCCACACAAGGTTATATAAAAAATAGCCTTTGTATTATCATAAATACCTTAGAAACATAATCACATAATATACAGTGCGCCAACTGGCACTAGGCAATATTCACAGGGGAATTATATACAGGACCAGGCCAATCGGGCCACGGTCAGAACCATCAGATCAGGTAAGTAAATGCAAATAATAAATGTAGCGCACAACCAGTAATTACTGGTACAGGTAGGAACTTAGCACGAGATCCTGTAACCTACAAGATGGGACACCTACATCACATTAGGCATAAATCACATGAGGCAATAGGCCTCGTAAGCATAAACACAGGGTGCCCCAATCGGGGGCACAATGCACTGACACTGGCCCCAGGCCCACTGGCCTCTCACCGGGGCTCAAATGCCCTATGTCCCAAGAGTCAGGGCGCTGCCTAGGCAGCAGGAGTCCAGGGTGCGCAATTGCGCAAGCCTAAACGTGGCAGCTGCCCACTACTTGCTGGGCAGCTGTGAAAATGAACACGGGCACCAGCGTGCCCCCTGAGCCCCTCTCTGGGACTCGCAATTTAACATGAACCTGCCCCCCAAGGTTGCAGCTGCCTGCGCTCTCGCAGGACAGCTGGCAAAAATGTGCAGACAAAGTCCGGCACTCCTCGTGCCTCTCGGGCCCCCCACTGGGGGTCTCTAAATGATTGTGCGCAACGTTGCAGCTGCCCACTGTCAGGTGGGGCAGCTGGGGGAAATGCCTTGGTACTACTGTACCCTCTGAGCCCCCACTGGGACTCTAATCATCCCAATTGCCCCAAACGCTGCAGCTGCCCGTGAACGCTGTGCAGCTGTGGCGAAATTGTACCGGCACTCTGGGGCCCCGCTCTGGGGCTCTCTAAACACAATTGCCCCCAACGTTGGAGCGGCCCGCTCTCCTGCGGGCCCGCTCGGTAAATGGGCACTCTCAAGCTGGAGCCCGGGGCTCTCCTCAGGCCACGGGAGCCCCGGCCACGTTACTACTGCAGGGGGAGGCACCGGCAAGGCGCCTTCACACACACCCCCTCCACCGGACTCCCGACTCTGCCCCACTCACCGGGCTAGACTGCGGAGGCTCTCCGGACTTCTCTGTTGAGCTTCTCGGCTCCGGCGGCAGCACGTCTTCCTCTGCGGCGGGGGCAGGCACCGACCATGTGCCTCGGGCCCCCTCCGCCTCTATTGGCAGATGACTGCAGCACTCGCGGGGCTCTCCTCAGTCACATGGGAGCCCCGCCTCGACTTCGCCTCGCTTCACCCGGTCCCCCTTCTCGGGACCGGGACTTCGGTAGGGAGCCTGCAAGGCTCCGGACTGCTTCCTTCTGGTGTTACGTGGCCCCGCCCACAACCAGGCAAGGCCGCCTGGCTTCCGGGTCGCGTCTGCAGCGGCCCGGCAACGTTTCTCCACGGGAATCGGGCTGGCGGCGGTGATCCCTCTTTTGATCTCGGCCATGCGGGGTGGGCTCCCGCCTACCAAATAAATTCAAATGCGGCCAGAACGCGGAGTGGGCTCCCGCTAAAGGGCACAACTGCGGGGTGGGCTCCCGCAACATAAAGGGCAGTGTGGGGGAATCCCACACGTTGCAGCTTCGCGCTGCCGGCCACCAGCACTCTTGGGCTGGCAATACAAAGATAGCGCTCACGAGGCGCTGAGTCCAAAGGTCCAGGGGGCAAAGGCTGGGCCCAGGCAGGCCAGCACACAGGGCCCTCCAGCAGGGAGGCAGTCCCTCGTGGCGGTTCCTCCTGGAACCCAGCAACAGCAACAAGCCCCCAGTCACAAGAACAGCAGAACCGAACATCATGGGGTCACAGCCCCTTCATTTATAGGACATTTTCCTCTGTGACACAGCACAGGGCTGGGGATACCCAGTTAGAACTGGTTTGGGGGAGCTTTGGAGCACTTTGTTTTGCTCAGCTCCTCTCTCCTTTCACAGGACAGGCTAGGGACATCAGATGCACCACAGGGGGTGGAGCCAGCATTGTGGAGGGAAGGCCCAGCCCTATTCAGGTCCCAGGTGCAACTCCTCCCTCCCATCTAGATGCAGATCTCCCTATTCACCACTGCGCTGACTCACCCTGCCCCTCCTGGAGCCACACACACCTCCCAGCCCCTGTCACTCACAAAGCCAGACATGCAATTCACATCAGGCAGGCAGACACAGAGCACACATAAATGCCAACTTCTAAAAGTGGCATTTCTACACCAGTCATAATAAATCTGCGCACACCATTGCGCAGCATTTATTCTCACGAGTTCGCACATACTAAAACTCGCCCCTGCACTCCTCTCACACCAGGAATTACCATGGACACACATATCCCCCATGCATTCCTATGGGAGGGCAGGACAATCTCACCACATGCACTCAGAGTGCGCACGCACTTTACACTGGGACACAGTGCTAAAGTGCGCAAAGGCCAAAAACTACTAAGATCAGGTCATATTACTAGGCAAAAAGTTCAGGGGTGAACCTGCCAAAAGGGCCAAGTCCAACAGCTATATGTTACAGTCTTTCTATATCTGGGTAACTGGCTCTTATCTGCTTCTTGTTTTTTAAACGGGAAAGAATAGTCAGAGCTGGTGTGCTCAGTTCTTCAACAGCGCGCTTTCCTTTGGAACCTTGAGAAGCCTGTTTTGGCGCAAACTGAAGATCTTCAGATCATAGGGCAGACTTCATAACAGGTCTAGGGGACGCCTTCTTACCAAGGGACAGGATCCTTCCTCTCCAGTCTCTGTTATAGCAGTTCATGGACTCAGCTCACAGTCATCAGCGTGACAATTGCTCTGGCTTCGGGGACAAAAGTCTGCTGTCACAGAGGAAGTTCTTTGGGCCGGGCTCCATCTGTATCATCCCTATCTCTCTGGTCTCCTGATACTCAGGATTATGAGTGTGTGACTCATTCCAGTGTCAGCTGCTCTTTCTCATCTTCTAAGGGGTGTATCATTGTCCTTCACAGCCCCAGGGGTCCTAGGAAAGGAAAATATGCATGCAGCAGACCGAGTAGGGTATTCCCCTCCCCGGATCACATTTGTCTCCATCCAGACCAGTCTCGGGCGGGGCCTCCTTTATGGGACCTGTTTGCAAGGAACAAAGGATGCCCTTTTTCCAATGCTCTTTTCTGTCCTTCTGATTCCAAGGCTTGGAGGCCGGATGCAATATCATTCCAGTAGCTGGAGGGAATCTGTTTGCATTCCCCCTTCCCCTATCCTGTAGTAGCAAAGAGAGGTTTTTTGTACTTCTTATTGCACTTTGGAGGGTCCGGAGGCCATGGATTCCAATCCTGAAACAGACGACAGTGGGCTCTCCTTGAGCGCGTTCTTTCCCTCTTCTCTCTATATCTGTCAGAGGAGGCACTGTCGCGGCTTTGCCTGATGGTTTGGGATTTGAACAATTAAGTTCAAATGAAGGGGTTTTCCTAAGCACACTCTGGCGAGATCCAAAAGCCTAGAGGCCCAGCTGCTTTGAGTGTGTATAAGAAACAGTTGAATAATTTTTCTAAATGGTGTATGCCGCATGGTTTACAAGCTATATCATGTGATTCTTTAAGATCCTGCATTTTGTAAGAGAGTTTTTTTGTTAGGTTTGTCTGTATCTTCCCTGAGAGGCCATAGGCAGCGATTAAAGGGTTTAGCGGGTCATTGGCCAATCTTTTCTACTTTTAACCTTGGTAACTAGATTACTGAAGAGTTTCAGTATTTGCAACCCTTTAAAAAAAAATTCTTGTAATTATGTTAGGCTTAGAATGTAAAGATGTCATCTAGGTAAATTCTGTTTACTTTGGGGCCTCTGTGCAGTTGGTCCGGGTCTGGGCTTTCCATAGGACTGAGAGGTTGGTAACATTCCTATATACCAATACATGTGCCTGACCTGCTCCGTTAGCCATATAAATGTCTCTAAAGCTGCATGCCTTCTTTGCTCAAATTTGTTAAAAAATCAAAGTAAAGACAGTGAATGTATACATTTGTATTGTGCAATGTAACGTTAGTGTGAGAGAATAACTGGCAAACTGTTCAGATTTAACATGAAATATTGACTGTATAGCAAAATGTCCCCAGTACAGAGAAGGCGGGTGGGACAGAAAGCTTAGAGACCCAGCATCTTATTTTGCCAATCTCAAATTCAAACCGCCAAGCTCTAATAATATTAGATGGTATTGTGTTAAGAAATATTCTTAAATAAACATTGGGCTTTGCAACTAAATGGATGCCGCTATGTGTAGCAATGTGTTGAGGCCTCCCAAATACTATGCTTACTCCTCGATGGCACACATTGAATTTGTTTGCGTAACTGCTGGAGAGAAGGCCTTCTTTCCTGGGGCAAAAATGGTCATTGGTCACCTTTGTTGTGAGCTCGTGGGCTGAAATACTGTATAAACGCATTAATTGTAGTACAACCTGGAGGGTGGGTGCTTGATATATCTGATTCACTCGGGTTTTACTTGTTTTGTTTCACAGTTTTACAGAATTCTCTTTTTCACATTATGTGCTCTTTGGTGATTCATGTTACTGGTCGGGTACGCCTCGATGTTGGATACTGAAACTTCAATGGGATTATCATGTGATTTACATGTTACTATGTCCTCACCGGGCACGTTGTAATCCATCTCTTTTGAAACTCAAAATGCATAATAAAAAGAGTTACAATAAATAAAAAAAAGCAATGTACTGCTTGTAAGTCTATTTTAAATGAACCCCATCATCTCCATGATCTAACTAACGTGCTGATTGATTATCAAAAGAAGGGGAGGGAGGCAGGACATACACACATTGTACAAATGGATTGCGATCAAGTACACTTTATATTGAAATCACTTTGTCATATATTCATAAGTCACAATTCCGTAGTGAGAATCACTAGGAAACCAATAATGACATAAGCTCCATTTTCCACACGTATGAGTCTATGCGCCCTGGGTATGGTTATGTTATGGCATATTAGAGGATTTCGAAAGCGCCGAGGGGTTCAGCGCTGATGTGTTATATAAATAAACAAAAAGCGGGAACATCTAATCTCGAGCAATCATGAACCACCTGCTTTATAGATAACTGAGATGCGGCACTTAGATGATGAAAGGGGTGCGCTCAACAGCACATAGTGTTTCTCGAGTGTGAAAAGCAGGTTTAGAACCCAGGCCTCCTGACTTGTGATTGACTCTGACCCAGCCCTAACACCCTGAGAGAAAGGCCCTTGAATCACTAAAATCCTTCCGCTGTTTCCTCACAAACATTGTATGAACCCGCTATTCAAGTGCTGACATCTTGGAGGCACATTAGGAACTAGGGGGTGAGGCAGTAGAGAATATTCCGCAAACTATTATAAATGTAAGGAGAATAGCAGGGGATTGAGGGGAAACACACCAGGCTGAAGAACATTGTAAAATGTTGAACCCTGTCCAGAATAAAAAGTACATCTTTTAACCCCTTCCCCCAACCCCGCGCGGACGGGGACACGCACGCACGCCACGCACACACACGACTTGGCAGGTAAAATAACCCACATCTGGTCCAGATTGAAGAAAAATTACAAAATCCTACAGTGGGACCAGAATAAAATGCGCATGTGTTTTATTCCCCAAAATATAATCTATTGGAAGAAATGGAGAGCATGCTTTAAAGGAAACTAGCATCTGTCCCAGACAAGGGCAGGGAAGGACTCATTTTAAATAATCATGTCCTGTATTTCTATGAGGAAAGATTTGATACGCAGAAGGTCAATTGAATTTCACCTTTCCCGTGTTGCACTCAAACTCTTTAAATGCACGAAACAAGTGCCTGCTCCATGGGAGGCATTGCTAGTTTCATGCTGCCCTCCGCGTACTTCAGCTTTATGCCCAATCCGAAGACCAGCCGACATTTTAGTGACGTTTCACGACCTCAACTCGAGTATCATTGCCCGTGAGATGGCTGTCACCATTAAGTCTGGCGGGGCTGCCAACATGGGGCTAGGGCCTGCTGCCAAGGTTTATGTAAGGAGGGACAAAACATGACTAAGTAGGTGGGTGTGGATGGATGGGTTGTCGGACGGACTGTTTCCTGCATGTGAAGGCTGAGGGGCGCTGTCTCATCTGTGAGAGCAGCGTCTGTGTTTGGTTGACTAAATTGTTATATTTTTATTTTTAGCACCTGGTAAAGCCTGCCAAGCATTACCTAATTCTTGCTTTCAGAAATGTCCTTGAAAATGCACCATTTGGCCGCTCTTTTTTCAAAATTTTCTCGGGGGGAGATCCCCCCTTCAAACGTTCAGGCAAGGTGGCTACCTTCGCTCGCCACAGTGCGCTGCCCGCAACTTTTACGCCACACCACTTTCAAATGTCACCAGCCACCACTGGTATTACGCATGTCAGGTGCCAGGGACCTTGCTTAATTGAAGCATGTGAAATTAACCCTTGCAAGTATTAGGCTGGCTCGCTTATGGGAGGTACCCTAGGAGGCATGTACAATATCCAAAGATCAAATGAAGAGTGCCTTTTGGCAATATAAATCTAGTTTAGTGCAAGGTCGGTCTAACTGGGGCCCCCTAACCGCAACATTCCTCCAGCAGAAGGATAGCTTTGAGGCAGAACAGTTTCTGGATGAAATTGAGCCCACAACTGGGAGGAAACTGTATCCGTAACTGAGATATGGATCCTTGCCGCTTGCTTCTTTCACGGCTAGCTGGGGGAGAACCGAGGATTAGAGCTGGGAAGTGTCCGTTATGTATCGATCCCAATGAATCAGTTGATCATGTTTTATTTTTTTGTCCCGTATATCAGACTGTTAGGAGGAAGTGGATTTTGCCCCTTTGCCGAAATCTAGGGGTCAGGGCACATAGAGAGGCATTGAGGATTTTATTATCAGACACAAGCCAATGGGTGTTTTTTTCGGTCTCCAGATTCTTGCTGGCCACGTGGAGGATCAGACATAAAAGCATCTCCACTGGAGCCGCTAAGGACTAAAGATGTTTAGCCTACCCATCATGTCTATGCCTACCTTCTTGTCATCTTTTAATTATTTATTGTCTGGATATGTGCATGGATTTTTATATTTTTATGAATTTTGTATCTGCAGTTTTTTTAACTTCAGGATTTTACTATTTTACTTCCTTTTGATGTTGATAACTTTGATGTCAAATTGACGAATAAAGTTATTTTGAACTGGAAACTATTGATAGTTATGTCACAAGTTCAAGAGCATTGCTGGTAAATTGTGCATTCATGACCAACCATGATCAATATATACGCAACCAGATGATGATGCGCACATCCACCAAAGCCGGCCAAGAGAAATTATGGAACACGCGTAATCCAACACTTCTCCAGACTCCTGACATAGCTACAGGCCAAGAATTACTATTGAAATGTGTAACAATAATGAATGAAAACAAACAAATAGAACAATAAAGAAATCTAATTAAAGTGAAGTAACGAAGAACCAATCAGTAACATTCAGAATAAGGCGTGGAAGTGTAAAAAGAGTTATAATGATTAATCTAGACCCAGGTTTCCATCTAAGGGCCCGATTCCGATCTCGTTCGGAAAGCATACCGACCAACTCAGTTCCGGAATGCTTTCCGTACGACTCGGATCGGGGGAGTCCGACCCAGCGAGTACGATGCATTCGTATGCATCCGGATCCGATTTGGTCGGACTCCCATTGACTTCAATGGGAACCTGTGTTCCGAACGTGAGCACAGGCTGCCATTGAAGAAAGGGGTGGTTGAGGAAAATCATGCACCCTGTGGCGGGCACCCCATCGTGCCTGCCACACTGTGCATGGTTGGGAAGAAGGGACCCATGGGTACTTCCACGTGCCCGATTCAGAAGGCTCCAGGTGAAGTGGGGCCTGCCACGGGCCCCAAAGACCGATTCCGGCAGCTGTTGCGTTCCAGGCAAACCGAATCGGAAAGGCTGTCTGAATCTGTCATCGTACTCGCTCGTTCGGAAACCAAGTCCATAGAGCTGCACGAATCGGCTCCGGAAAGGCTGGTCCTGTCCAAATGCCTTCCGGAACCGATTCGGTCAGCCCTAACGGTTTCCAGGCATCGTACTTGATCGTTCGGAACTGGGAAAGAGTCGGTCAGAAACAAGGGCTCCGGATCAGTTTCGGCAAAGCCGAATCCGATTCGGAGCCCTTCCGACCGAGATCGGAATCGACCCCTAAGAATGAATGTATAAGATGTAGAAGTAAAAAGAACAATTGCTGGACAGAATGCAGAACAATGTCATACATTCACCCCAGTACAGAGATCTGGGCCTAAATCCTAAAACCCAGCCATATGCAAATCAGTCTTGACCCTAGATGTGGAAGTATGAATCATTGGGCAAATGATCAATCCTGCCCTGCTAGAAGTGTTACTTGTAGTACGTGTAAGAAATTGGGGCATTATGCATGAATGTTCAAGAGTAACAGCATGAATAGTTGAAATATAAATGTAGTAAATGATGCATGTGGAGATAACACAATACTGAAAATGATGAATTTCATGTGCTTAGTATGGTAAAGGAGGAAATATGTTTAACTATGGAGCAGCAAACGAATGTGAATGATTTGAACAAAGAGAGAAAAAAAGATAAAAGATCCAAAATGTGACATACTGGTAGACGGAGCACATTTTCAACTGTTAGTAGACTCAGGTGCACGTTATACCATAAAAACCTTAGAAGATTTTCTAATTTTACTAGCTGTCCTGCTGCTTCCCGATGAAATGTCTTTCTCCACCTTTCTATCTACCAATCTGACTGCCTCTCTGTGCCTGTCTGCCCATCTATCCATCCATCTTGCCTCCGTTTATTTCTCTGTCCCTACGCCATAGTTAATAAGTGCCTTATTGTGTTATTACACAACACTTTATCTTACTTATTGAAAATCTATTTGCTACTGCTTGTGTGCTGGCGATTGTCAACTCTTCAATCAATCAATCAATCACGGCATTTATAGAGCGCGCTACTCACCCGGGAGGGTCTCAAGGCGCTGGGGGAGGGGGTAAGTTACTGCTCGAACAGCCAGGTCTTGAGCTGCTTCCTGAAGGAGAGATGGTCCTGGGTTCGCCGAAGGTGAGTGGGGAGGGAGTTCCAGGTCTCGGCTGCCAGGTAGGAGAAGGATCTTCCTCCGGCGGTGGCTCTGCGGATGCGTGGTACGGTGGCGAGGGCGTGGCTGGTTGATCGTAGCTGGCGGGTGGGCGTGTAGAAGGTCATGCGGTCGTTGAGGTACTTGGGGCCCAGGTCGTGGAGGGCCTTGTGTGCGTGGGTGAGGAGTCTGAACGTGATTCTCTTGCTGACGGGGAGCCAGTGCAGGTCTTTCAGGTGTCCGGTGATGTGGCTGTGCCGGGGGATGTCCAGGATGAGTCGTGCGGAGGCGTTCTGGATGCGCTGGAGTCTTTTTTGAAGTTTGGCTGTGGTTCCGGCGTAGAGGGTGTTCCCATAGTCCAGTCGGCTGGTGACGAGTGCCTGGGTGACGGTCTTCCTGGTTTCAGTGGGGATCCATCTGAAGATCTTGCGGAGCATGCGCAGGGTGTTGAAGCACGAAGATGAGACGGCGTTGACTTGTCTGGTCATCGACAGGGAGGAGTCCAGGATGAAGCCCAGGTTGCGTGCGTGGTCCGTTGGCTTGGGCGCGGTGCCCAGGGCCGGGGGCCACCAAGAGTCGTCCCAGGCGGAGGGTGATGAGCCCAGGATGAGGACTTCCGTCTTGTCTGAGTTCAGTTTAAGGCGGCTGTTCCTCATCCAGTCGGCGACGTCTCTCATCCCGTCGTGTAGGTTGGCTCTGGCGGTGGTGGGGTCGTTGGTGAGGGAGAGGATCAGCTGGGTGTCGTCGGCGTAGGAGATGATGTTGAGGTTGTGTTGGCGTGCGATGGCTGCGAGGGGGCTCATGTAGACGTTGAAGAGGGTTGGACTGAGTGAAGATCCTTGTGGAACGCCGCAGATGACTTCGGTGGCCTCGGATCTGAACGGGGGAGGCGGACTCTCTGGGTTCTTCCGGCGAGGAACGAGATGATCCATTCCAGTGCTTTCTCTCGGATTCCGATGTTGCTGAGGCGCTTCACTAGGTGTCGAACGCCGCGGAGAGGTCCAAGAGGATGAGGGCTGCTGTTTCCCCATTGTCGGTTAGGGTTCTGATGTCGTCGGTGGCTGCGATAAGGGCGGTCTCGGTGCTGTGGTTGGCCCGAAACCCGGACTGCGAGGGGTCGAGGGATCCATTCGTCTCGAGGAAGGCGGCAAGCTGTCTGTTGACGGTCTTCTCGATGACTTTGGCCGGAAACGGAAGGAGCGAGATGGGACGGTAGTTCTTGAGGTCGGTGGGGTCCGCCGTTGGTTTCTTCAGGAGGGCGGTAAGCTCGGCGTGCTTCCAGCTCTCCGGGAAGGTGGCGGTGTGGAAGGAGGAGTTGATGATGTCCCGGAGATGGGGTGCGATGGTGGCGTCGGCTTTGTTGAAGACGTGGTGTGGGCAGGGGTCGGTTGGTGATCCGGAGTGGATGGAGTTCATCGTGCGGGTGGTGTCTTCGGTGCTGATTGGGGTCCAGTTGCAGAGGGTGGTGGTGGCGGGCGTTGGTTCGGCGGTAGGGTGCGTGGTCTGTGCGTCGAAGCTGTTATGTATGTCGGTGATCTTGCGGTGGAAGAACGCGGCGAGTGAGTTGCAGAGGTCTTGCGAGGGGGTGATGTCGTTGTTTCCGGCGCTGGGGTTGGAGAACTCTTTGACGATGCTGAAAAGTTCCTTGCTGTCGTGGGCGTTGTTGTCCAGTCGTTCTTTGAGTGCCGACTTCTTGGTGGCACGGATCATCTGGTGGTGTTTGCGGGTGGCGTGCTTGAGGGCGGTCCTGTTGTCTGTGGTCTGGTCGAGTCGCCAGGCTTTCTCGAGAGTGCGGCAGTTCTTCTTGGATTCCTTGAGTTCGTTGGTGAACCAAGGGGTTTTCTTGCTTCCGGGTCTGCTGGGAGGGTTTTTAGTGGTGCGAGGTCGTCGGCGCAGGCGGTCAGCCACTTGGCGAGGTTGCTGGCTGCTTCGTTTGGGTCCGTTGTGTTGGTGGGTGTGTTCTGGCTGAGGGAGGCGGTGAGCTGCTCGGCGGTGATCTTGCTCCAGCTCCGGCGGGGAGCCTGTTGCGGGTGGTGGTGGGTCGCAGTCTTTCTGAAGCTGAAGTGGACGCAGCTGTGGTCAGTCCAGTGGAGTCCGGTGGCGTGGCTGAAGGAGATGTGCTTGCTGGAAGAGAAGACGGGGTCAAGCGTGTGGCCGGCGTAGTGGGTGGGCGTGTTCACCAGTTGCTTGAGTCCGAGGTTGGCGAGGTTGTCCAGCAGGGCGGTGGTGTTTCTGTCGTTGTTGTTCTCCAGGTGGAAGTTGAGGTCCCCTAGGAGGATGTAGTCGGCGGAGGGCATGGCGTGCGGGCTGATGAAGTCTGCGATGTCTTCGCTGAATAGTGTGCGTGGTCCCGGGGGTCTGTAGATGAGGGTGCCTCGGAGGGTGGTCTTGGGGTCAGTGTGTATCTGGAAGTGTAGGTGTTCGGCGGCGGTGAAGGTCTCGTCGGAGTTAGTCGAGATGCGGATGGTGTTCTTGTGTACGATGGCGATGCCTCCTCCCGTCTGGTTGACGCGGTCCTTCCGGGTGATCTTGTATCCGTCCGGGATGGCTATGGCGATGTCGGGCGCTGAGGAGGCGTTCATCCAGGTTTCGGTGAGGAAGGCGACGTCCGGTGCTGTTGCGTCGAGCAGGTCCCAGAGTTCCACGGCGTGCCTGTGGACGGAGCGGGTGTTCAACAGGATGCATTTCAGGTGGTTGCTGCTGGTGCTCGACTTGGCGGAGGTGGTGCACGTCCGGGGGCAGGTGAATCGGCAGGCTTGGCAGGTGAAGGGTCCGTGGGTGCGTCTCGGTGAGGCTCGGTAGCAGGCAGGGTTCCGGGCGGCATTGAGTGCGGTGAGGGTGGCGGCATCGTAGGTCCGTCGAGTAGTGTTGCATCGGTGGGATCCAGGGGTCCTGGCGCTGGGCGCGGGCCAGGCGCGGACGGGCGCAGACGGGCTTGCCTTTGGCGCACCTTCGGCGCTCCGTCGGTGCTCCCACTGCGCGCGGCCGCTGCGCGGTCGCTCAGGGGCGTCATAAGTAAGGAGCCTGGAGGGAGGAGCAGCTGGGTGGCGGGAGCGGGGCGGCGAATGGAATCACGGGGGGCGGGGCCGCAGGGAGGCAGTGGCGGGAAGTCCCAGGAGCAGCGGGCAGCGGGAAAGTCCCAGGAGCAGCGGGAAAGTCCCAGGAGCAGCGGGAAAGTCCCAGGAGCAGCGGGAAAGTCCCAGGAGCAGCGGGCAGCGAGCGAAGGAATCTCCAGGCAGGAGGCGGCAAGGCAGGCAGGAGCGGCAGCAGTGAGTGGGGCGACCAAGCCCTGTGGAGGGCTTGCAGCACAACTCTTGCAGTTGTGCTGCAAACATTTCTTGCACCTTCATGACCTGAACGCGGTTCTTACCACACTAAACAGATCGCTCCCAATATGACACTCTTAACATCAGTGAAAGCAAGAATACTACATTCCATTACTGAACTATAATTGCCCCATCTTACTGCTTTAATCGGCGCAATTAATACCTCCAAAATGGCTGGCGCCCGTGGTTACACAAATTATGATGATTGTTGCAAGTGCAACTTGGCACATACACGCTCCGGCCACACGTAAATAGACCCCATCTCGACTCGGTCGCTTCCCTTCGAGGAAGCAGACCCGGGGTAGGTCTTGCGGCGGACGCCTCTCTGCGTCCTTGCAAGTATCAAGCCACAAGACAGGAGCATTTCCCTGGCCCCTCCGTAAGACGAGTCCATTTTAAAGCTGACATTTTTCTTCCTTTAGGATGCTAATAGGCGTTCCTTCTGCTTTTGTCTCATGGGGCTTGATCTAATACCCTAATTGGGTGAGTCGGAGTTATTTGCTCACCAAGTAGAGCGAGCGCAATTTTAGCAAGTTGTTATGAGTGTTTGGTGGTGTCAATTTCACATTGTATTCTCTGTCTATGTCACTTGGGGCATGCTGATGACAGTTGCTTTGCATGCCTTCGTCATAAAACTGTTTATTTGTGAATTACAAATATGCATATATATTTGTGTTTGTGTTCCAGGATGACTTTACTTTTTCTAAGGTACAGTATTTACCATAATACTTGTTGTGTGACTGGTTATCTTGGTCAGAGTATTCACACTCACTAAAACCAGACTCAGTGTAGTTTAGGGTAGTTTCTAGGTCCTGAAGAATCGCCACTTGATCTTTCTTGACAAAACTAGGCGAGAAACATGTTGACCATTTAGACCAATTAATTCTCCAGGCTATCTAGGACTATTATTTACCAAGCTATCACAAACATTTTCAATTAGGTTAGTGAGCTCATTCATTAACATGACTGATCCTTAGTACCTCTGCACCTATTTTTATTCACTTACATCACCATTCTACACTACACCTTTTTAGCCCACACACCCTCACTCCACCATACGGCTAACTAAAAGATCTCCGGCAAAGAGTCCCCTTTTGGGTGCCTGTCGGCCATTGCTGCGCCGGCCCAACAAGGAGCTAGCCCAATGATGCAGCATGACACCCATATGGGTGTGTGAGGGCCCGTGATCCTATTGGAGCATATTCTTTTCCCTGGAACCATCGACCTTAGTCTTCTTTCACGAGGAACTGCACACCTCATTTATATTTTGCCCCTCTATCCATCCATCATGCCGCTGTTTAGCCCTCTGTCCCTACGTCTTAGTGGATAAGTGCCTCATTGTCTTATTACAGAATACTTTATCTTACTTCTTGCAGATCTATTGGCTACTGCTTGTGTGCTGGGGGTGGCCAACTCTTGCAGTTGTGCTGCAAACATTTCTTGCACCTTCATGGTCTGAACTTTTAGACAGTTTGCTATCCCTCGGAGTTATCAGATTGCTTAACACGTTGCCTGTTGCAAAATAAAGCAAGACTTCTGTCTAGAACTACTTGTGCAAGCATTTGTCCTGCTGAAGCTCCACATTTATAACGGGAGAGGAGATTCACAAAGGTCACCCAGGACATAGGCCAAACGACTGCTAACTTTTATTTTTACATATCACATAGAGAGACAGGGTGACCCGCTGTCTGCAAACTTACAACATTATGTAAGTCGGTCAGTGGCCTTGATTACAAGTGCGCCAGTAATTAACGCCCCTTCACAAACACCTGTTTGCTCAGGGACGCAATTACAATCAGCCCAAAGTTTACCGCAGCCGATAATTACTGGGGGCGATAAAGTCTACAGTCTCGCGATAAAGTTTGGCAGGTCAAACCTCTGAAATGTAATGAGGAGAAAAGGGCCGGTAAGTGTCTCACATGTGGATTTTGGAACAGAAAGACCCATTTTTGAGGGCTAAACTTGCAAAGGGGATATTTATTTGCAAGTGTTACATTCTGATTTTAACCGTGTGATAAATATTGCACTCATAATCGAGGCCAAAGTATTTACTTATCCACCCATCCCTTTCCTGATCTTACAACATTGGTACTTACATGCTTCATTATGAATATACCATCTAACCATTGCCATGAAAATGTAATTTTATAGCAGACCTGCTAAGTAAAGAATAAAGTTCACCATGTACTGAGGGAGCAAGGCCTTGGAGGGCATAGGGCCTCGTGCCGAGAAGTAACTAAGAGGCACTTTTTCTCCTCTCATCTCCCCACCAAACCCGCTCCTCCCAAAAAAAACAAAAAACTTGTTTATGCTGGTGCTGATGTCCTGGGGTGTTTTCACACCCATCAATAGACATCGGCTATTCAAAGCCTCGAAAGGCGAGTTGGAAAGTCACTCTTTGCAGTGATTTATAGATCATTTTCCCTGCCATCTTGTGATATCGGCTCTTCACCAGGGTACCGTGTGAAGGGAGCTGATATTGTGTGACACACGGTGGCACCATGTGTTTTGGCATGTCTGATACAGTGCAGTCTTACGCATGCAAGATTATTGAGACCACAGCATAATCAGTAAAAAAACATTGTGTGATATTTGTGCTTGTTTTAGTATTTGTGCCATTATGAGATAAGCGCAAATTGTGCTTACTTGTGCTTGTGTCGGGATTTACCAACATAGGACATAGTAGACAAATGGACCCAATGGTGCAAAAAGTATTTGCACCCACTCACTGTGCCCTAGGGCACTTTGGTATTACATAGGGACTGCAGACACTTGCAAACCCCTTCTGTAATGCAGATTGTGCTGGCGCAAATCTAGGGCCGGCGTGATCAGCATCAGCCTAAGACAGCATTGTTCTATTTGCATAAGGATTTGGCTTCATAAAAATGAGGGAAAACTTTGCCGGCCTGCATGGACATTTAATTGAGGCAGCTGCACAGACGCTCTGGCCTCAGATATAGCACTGCTGCACTTTGAAATTGCTGCTAGACTTAAGTATTTTCACTTTTACTCTTTTAAGACAGCACCTCATTGTTGTAATTCAATTTAAGAAACTGTACTCATTGCGCTAAAGCTTGCTGATTGGACTAGGGGGGGATCCAGTCAGCGCCGAGGTGGGAGGAGCCTGTAAGAGCTCCCCAGACATTTAATGGAGGCAGTTGCGGAACGCGCATGCCTCAGAAGTAGCACTGCTGCACTTTGAAATTGCTACTAGACTTAAGAATTTGCACTTTTACTCTTTCAAAACAGCACTTCATTGTTATAATTGAATTTTAAAAACTGTACTCATTGCTCTACTGCTTGCTGATTGGACTATTGGGGAACAAATTAGGGCTGAGCCAGGAGGAGCCTGTTAGAGTTCCCCGGACATTTGATGGAGGCAGCTGCGCGGAAATCCAATGCCGCATCAAAGGCGTGCCAAAGGCAAGCCTGTCTGCATTTGTCCACGGCCGGCTGAAGCCAGGGTCCAGCCATAATACCTAAAAACATACCTACTCCTCAGAGGACCTTCTACACCTCCAATTGGTAAGTTATAAATGAGATCCCTCTCTCTTGCTGAAATTATATAATATAGGGCTATTAAACAATGATATCCCAGTTTTAGATTCGATCAAACCAATTGAACTCTTTGTCGTAACTACAGTCAGTAATACTAATCCTAACCCTTTTAAGATTAATATTAACCATCTCATGATCACTTATCTCAATACTCGATCCATGATCAAGCATCAGCTCGAAATATTCCGCTTACTCAATGCGAAATCCCCCAAAACATGGTTAACTGATGAATCCTCCCCAGATATTTTGAAATGCCCCAAAGTAATAGGCCTGAAGGCAAAATAGGTGGAGGCGTAGCAGCAATTATAAAGAAACATCTTAGTTTCAAAACACTTACCTCATTTAATCTCCCAGCTGTTGGCAGCCTTTTGATTAAACTTGACTCATTAACCTCCCCCTTGACATGTGTTCTTATGTACAGACCCCCAGGATATATGCAGTACTTCGCACAACTTCTTGCAGAGTCAATCCCCCCCTTCGTTATCAACCATGCCACAATATTGTGCGTCAGTGACTTCAACTATTGGGCTAATGAGCAAACCTAAGCACAACCATCTACAGATTTAACTCACCTGCTCGCAGCCTTAACCTTGAACAGCATGTGTTCTCACCCACCCATATCAAAGGTCACACACTAGACCAGGTCTGGTCCACTAATCTAGCCCTGTCTAATCTTTCAGTCTCCCCCTGCACATGGTCCGACCACTATTAAATCAAATTCTTATTAATTGGCTTAGCTCACCCTAAACCCTACCCATGCCCTGGAATTCTAGCCAAAAACTGGTCTTGAGTCGATCTTAATGCCTTTTGCGATTCGCTTGCCAGCACCCTTTCTGACCAAACCGAAAGTATAGACAGGCATGAGGAAGCAATCGTCAATTGGCTAACAGTACCCAGCAATATGCATGCCCCGCTCAGCAAAGCTAAACAGGCCAGACATCATGACGTATCCAAATGGTTCTCTGAAGATTTGAAATCAGCCAAACTTGAACTTTGCCGAGCTGAACGTAAATGGCGAAATAATTACATGCCTGATAAAAAGGAATTACCTAAAAGAATATAAGAAACTTATTATGCAAGCTAAATCCACCTATTTTTCTAATAAAATACTAAACTCTGTGAACAAATCCAAGGAGATCTTCGGAATAGTTGCCGAATTGTCAAACCAAGACAGAGTGACCTTGCTCATACTACCCACTCAAAATCTATGCAATGTCCTCAACTCCTTCTGCATTGATAAAATCAAGTTGTTAACGACAGTATACTTTCCAGCCTGTCTCTCAATGCAACGTCTTCATAAGATAGAAACCCTATTACACTCTTCGATTTCCTCGCTATCAGCAAGGATTGCCTTGTGGACCTGCTGACCAAAGTTAAGTCGGAATCTCCAAATGATTCTTGCCTCCTAAAATACTAAAAACAGTATTTTCTACCTTCTCAGACCTGGCTATATCCCTCCTTAACTCATCCATCAGCCGAGGCATTGTCCCCTGCCCCTTTAAAGAGACCTTTATAGTACCGCTCCAAAAGAAATCTGGCAAAGATCTACTTGTCTTGAAAAACTAAGGCCCTATTTCCTTACTTCCTTATCTAGCGAAGATACTAGAGTCACACTTCGCTCATCACCTCTGCTCCTTCCTAGCGGAATCCAATTTCCTCAAACCTTATCAAGCGGGCCTCCGGCCTGCCCATTCCACTGAAGCTGTCATCCTCTCTGTAGTGGATGACATGCAAGAAGACGTTGACGGGCATTACCCCGGCGCTAGTCCTCCCTGACCTATCGGCGGCTTTTGACATGGTCGACCAACCATGGACTTAGTAGACCATGTCAGAGCCATGGAGTTGCAGGGCACAGCTCTTAATTGGATCATCTCCTTCCTAAAAGACCCCTCCCAGTCAGTTCGGATGTCCCCCTTCAGCTATTCCAAGGTTCAGTTGAACTGCAGAGAAACCCAGTGATCATCCCTGTCCCCTCACTTGTTCAATCTGTACACTCTAAAAAAAAATTAATCTCAGAATCTACAACTACGCAGACAACATGCAGCTACTCTTCGCTCATCTGAATCACAGGAAGCCTTTCAAAACACGATGCTATTCACCCGTGATTGGATGAACAGCAATCCTCTAAAGTTAAATTCTGAAAAAACAGAAATTGTCATAACCAGACACAAATATGATTTTTGGAGTCCCTCTTTATGGCCGCCAGCGATGGCCATTCCCCCATAGCCCAACAAATCAGTAAAATGTCTTGGGGGGCTCATTGATGAGGCTCTCTCTATGAAGTACCAACTAGGAGCGGTCACTTCTTCCTGTTTCTTGCAACTCAGAAGAATCAGGAAAATCAGTAAATTCCTTACCTCTGACGCCTTTGTCCAACTCGTCATTGCCAAGGTCATCTCTAGGAAAGACTATACAAACTCTCTCTACCTGGGCATCCCAAAAGCAGTCAATCGCAGAGCCAAGTTAATCTTCCATCAACCAAGACACTGTCACATTACCCCTCTGATAAGAAAATTACACTTGCTTCCTGTAGAAAATGGGTACTCACAAACATTTTCTCAGGGGCCGCAAAGTATGGTCTATGTGGTGCCCGAGGGCTGCATTTATACCAGCATGGTGCAAGTGCGGCTTTGTGAGGAGAAGGGTGAGGTGGGGGCTATGGCTAGCTTGGGAGATTGAAGTGTAAAAAGGAAGTAACTTGATTATTGAATTGGAATGCAATAGAATTGCACAATGTGAAACCAGAAAACCTGGGCTCAATCCTGGCTTCCCTACTTGACCAAATTGTGTGATCCTAGACAGTTTTCTAATTTCACTTTGCCTCCTTTTTCTTCATTATGACATATAAGAGCACCTTGAAATACATGAGTTCAGGATATGCACTGTACAAAACCTTCTCTCTTGTGTTTGGTTTAATAAACTATAACGTTGTCCATGTATAATAACAACCCAGACCACCCAGAAGGTTCTGTGTGACAACTGACTTGCCTCTTAGTTCACTATTGGCATTGTTGTTAGTGTGGGTGGAGGTATGAATGTTTCTATGTTCATTTTAGAAAACTATCAGTTTTAAAAATACTTCTGAATGCATATAAGCGGATGTAATAAGGTAAAATGCATCTGCATGTTAATGAAATATACTTTTTTGAATTTTGAAGAGACTTTATCATATTTTTGCACATTTGTTGCAAAATGTCATAACAAAAATAATGCTTTCCTAAAGTTAAGTGATACAGGACACCTTATTTGCTGATTCTCTTTTACTTCACACTTGCCGCTTATTTAACATCTTTCTGAATGTTACTGCTCGATCAAGTAAACAGCAGCCGAGTACAGTCGTTCTGGTGGGGGCCGCATGTAAAGGTCAGGAGGGCCGCATGCAGCCCCTGGGCTGTACTTTGAGTATCCCTGCACAGCAAAGGACCATGTTCAAGACGGGCAGCATAGTTTTTAAATCCCTTTGTGGAAGAAACCTAGCTTTCATATCAGCCTGAATTTAAAAATACATTCTCAACCATAACCTAAGATCCATTGATTTGAACCTTCTCACAATTCCCAAATTTAAAAAGAAGAACATGGGAGGTTCCAGATTTTCAGTTCTGGCCCCCCACATCTGGATCTCTGTACCCACTGTGATAAAAACCACCCCTAGCTACATGAGATTCAGGCAATTACTAAAAACATGGCTTTTTAAACAAGCATATGACTAAACCCTGTAAGTAGCACATAGTACCTCTGTTACCCAAGTGCCAAGAAACCGTCCCGGTGTATATGCGCTCAGCAAATACTAGTAACATAACATAACATTCTAGATGTGGGAGCAAAGGCAAAGGAGGTGTCAGGAGGCGCGCTAATTGTGTGCCTCAAAGAGATGGTGCATAAGGTGTAGTTTTGGAATATCGAGTACAAAGTAATGAATGGTCATAATATTGTGACCTAGATATCAAAGGATAAAATATTGAAAGGTATGTTTGTATACATTGTCTACATATAACTCTACATATACATACCATGGTGATATATATATATTATCTACTGGCGGTCGCCAGTAGATAGTTATAGTTAGGACCTATTTTCCATAGGAAATCCGCGACATTCTATTTGAAATAACGTTGGTGCCCGTTGACGAATCTTCGTGAAAGTTTCCAACTTGTTGGGGCGCTCCGGTCCGCTCCTATCCTGAAAGTCTCGGGGTGATTCGTCAAGCGGGGGCCGAGAAAAAAGGGGGGTCCCAAAACGTGTTTTCCCCATTCATTTTTCCATAGGAACCTTTAGTCGCAGCTACAGCCTGAACTGCTGAACGGAATTACACCAAATTTGGCAAAGAGGTAGCCCTTGGTTCAGTGTCGTGCCTTTTGCTTAAATGGTGTAAATCCGTTCAGTAGTTCCTGAGAAAATCAAAAGTAAAACCACATATATATCTGGGCGGAGCCTAACCACACATGTCATCGTGAGATCTGATTGGCTGTCAGCACTTCATCCTGGAATTGCTGGCAGCCATCTTAGGACCAATATAAATGATAGTACCCCATTGAAATGCATTGTAGTGAATCGAAGATTTTGAGGGTTACCAAAAGGAGAACTATAAAGGGTGATAACAGACTTTAGTTACATTAGAATTCATTTGTTGATGGTACCATACTAATTTCAGGAATTGTGGTGTGTTCTAAGGTGATTTTACCCTGTGAAAAACCTTCTGCTGGGATATCATGAATCATGTTTGAGAGAAAACTATTTTCACATGCTTGTCCCATACAGTTTTGGAAGGTGCTCCAGAAGCTAAAATGAGAGCATATTTTCTGTAAATTCACATTATCTTTCTCAGTCATGTGAGAATGAAGTCTGACATTCTCAGTAAAACATGTACATCCAACAAGGGCAGAGACTGTCAGTTGATTCCTTTGTGTTCTACTGCAGCTTCCCAGAGTGTTCTAAAGAACAACTAGAGTGCTAACAGCCTTACTTATGACAAAAGTATGGCACACCTGAAGCCATCTTGATTGGAATAAACTGGTAACACTTAAAACATTTAATTTAAAAAGGAACAAAATGATGGGGTTCATCTTGTCATAGAAATTATGGTTAGTGCTCTGGAAAGAAAAATTAGGACATGTTTCAAGTGTGATCTCAAATATCTTCCTGTTATATTTCAACAGGAGCAGCCTGTCAGTTGATGCCTTTGTGTTCTACTGCAGCTTCCCAGAGTGTTCTAAAGAACAACTAGAGCGCTAACAGTCTTACTTATGACAAAAGTATGGCACACCTGAAGCCATCTTGATTGGAATAAACTGGTAACACTTAAAACATTTAATTTAAAAAGGAACAAAATGATGGGGTTCATTTTGTCATAGAAATTATGGTTAGTGCTGCAGAAAGAAAAATTAGGGCATGTTTTAAGTGAGATCTCAAATCCTCTTCTATTTCATTAGAAAATTCTGACATGCAGACTGAAACAATCACTTTCAATACCAGCAGCAGACTTCCAGTTAACTCCCTGGTGAGCAGTAGCTTTACTACAGTGATCTAATGAGCAACTAGAGTGCTAACATTCTGAATTTATGGCAAATGTGAGACACATCTGAATGCCTTCTTGATGGAATCAAAGTAAAAAACTGAAAGCATTTCCTACTGAGGAGACTGCAGTAAATGAGGAAATTAGGAAACTTCATAACAAAGAAGTCTTCCAAGATGGCCACCAGTGAAAAAAGAGCCCAAATGTAGCACAAATATTACCCAGATGTAGCCCACATATAGCCCAATGAAAAAAGTGTGCAAAACACTTTTTATTTTTAGTTTTTTTGCAGTTTTATGTAGTGCAGACTGGTCAGGTATTGGAGCGTTGCATCTTAACCCCTTGACCGCAATCGGAATTCCGCTCGTGTGCTGGACATTCCGATCGCGGGTGTGGTCGTGACGAGCTCAGCTCGTCATGCGCACAGCGCTACCGCGCAGCATGACGAGCTGAGCTCGTCACGCGCATCGAAGGGGTTAAAACATAACCCCCATACACTACAAAAACACCACTGCACTACCCTAAACCCTAAAACACGACCCCCTACACTACACAAGTACCACTGCACTATCCTAAACCCTAAAACACTATCCCCAGCATGACCCCCTACACTACACAAACACCACTGCACTACCCTAAACCCTAAAACACTACCCCCAGCACGACCCCCTACACTACCCAAACACCACTGCACTAACCTAAATCCTAAAACACTACCCCCAGCACGACCCCTACACTACCCAAACACCACTGCACTACCCTAAAACATGACCCCCCTACACTACCCAAGCACCACTGCACTACCCTAAATCCTAAAACACCACCCCCAGCACGACCCCCTACACTGCCCGAACACCACTGCACTGCCCTAAACCCTGAAACACTACCCCCAGCAAGACCCCCTACACTGCCTGAACACCACTGCACTGCCCTAACCCCTGAAACATCACCCCCAGCAAGACCCCCTACACTGCCCGAACACCACTGCCCTAAACCCTGAAACACCACCCGCAGCACGACCCCCTACACTGCCCGAATACCACTGCACTGCCCTAAACCCTGAAACACCACCCCCAGCACGACCCCCTAGACTGCCCGAACACCAATGCTCTGTCCAAAACCCTGAAACACCACCCGCAGCACGACCCCCTACACTGCCCGAACACCACTGCACTGCCCTAAACCTTGAAACACCAGCCCCAGCACGATCCCCTACACTGCCCGAACACCACTGCACTGCCCTAAACCCTGAAACACCAGCCCCTGCACGACCCCCTACACTGCCCAAACACCACTGCACTGCCCTAAACCCTGAAACACCACCCCTAGCACGACCCCCTACACTGCCCGAACACCACTGCACTGCCCTAAACCCTGAAACACCACCCCCTTCACGACCCCCTACACTGCCCGAACACCACTGCACTGCCCTAAACCCTGAAACACCACCCCCAGCACGACCCCCTACACTGCCCGAACACCACTGCACTGCCCTAAACCCTGAAACACTACCCCCAGCAAGACCCCCTACACTGCCTGAACACCACTGCACTGCCCTAACCCCTGAAACATCACCCCCAGCAAGACCCCCTACACTGCCCGAACACCACTGCCCTAAACCCTGAAACACCAACCGTAGCACGACCCCCTACACTGCCCGAATACCACTGCACTGCCCTAAACCCTGAAACACCACCCCCAGCACGACCCCCTAGACTGCCCGAACACCAATGCTCTGTCCAAAACCCTGAAACACCAGCCGCAGCACGACCCCCTACACTGCCCGAACACCACTGCACTGCCCTAAACCTTGAAACACCAGCCCCAGCACGATCCCCTACACTGCCCGAACACCACTGCACTACCCTAAACCCTGAAACACCACCCCCAGCAAGACCCCCTACACTGCCCGAGCACCACTGCACTGCCCTAAACCCTGAAACACCAGCCCCAGCACGACCCCCTACACTGCCCGAACACCACTGCACTGCCCTAAACCCTGAAACACCAGCCCCAGCACGACCGCCTACACTGCCCGAACACCGCTGCACTGCCCTAAACCCTGAAACACCAGCCCCAGCACGACCCCCTACACTGCCCGAACACCACTGCACTGCCCTAAACCGTGAAACACGAGCCTCAGCACGACCCCCTACACTGCCCGAACACCACTGCACTGCCCTAAACCCTGAAACACTACCCCCAGCACGACCCCCTACACTGCCCGAACACCACTGCACTGCCCTAAACCCTGAAACACTATCCCCTGCACGACCTCCTACATTGCACGAACACCACTGCACTGCCCTAAACCCTGAAACACTACCCCCAGCAAGACCCCCTACACTGCCCGAACACCACTGCCCTAAACCCTGAAACACCAACCCCAGCAAGACCCCCTACACTGCCCGAACACCACTGCACTGCCCTTAACCCTGAAACACCAGCCCCAGCAAGACCCCCTACACTGCCCGAACACCACTGCACTGCCCTAAACCCTGAAACACCACCCCCTGCACGACCCCCTACACTGCCCGAACACCACTGCACTGCCCTAAACCCTGAAACACCACCCCCAGCACCACCCCCTACACTGCCTGAACACCACTGCACTGCCCTAAACCCTGAAACACCACCCTCTGCACGACCCCCTACACTGCCCGAACACTACTGCACTGCCCTAAACCCTGAAACACCACCCCCAGCACGACCCCCTACACTGCACGGACACCACTTCACTGCCCTAAACCCTGAAACACTACCCTTAGCAAGACCCCCTACACTGCCCAAACACCACTGCACTGCCCTAAACCCTGAAACACCACCCCCAGCAAGACCCCCTACACTGCCCGAACAAAACTGCACTGCTCTAAACCCTGAAACACCACCCCCAGCACGACCCCCTACACTGCCCGAACACCACTGCTCTGCCCAAAACCCTGAAACACCAGCCCCAGCACGACCCCCTACACTGCCCGAACACGACTGCACTGCCCTAAACCCTGAAACACCAGCCCCAGCACGACCCCCTACACTGCCCGAACACCACTGCACTGCCCTAAACCCTGAAACACCACCCCCAGCACGACCCCCTACTCTGCCCGAACACCACTGCACTGCCCTAAACCCTGAAACACCAGCCCCAGCACGACCGCCTACACTGCCCGAAAACCACTGCACTGCCCTAAACCCTGAAACACCAGCCCCAGCACGACCCCCTACACTGCCCGAACACCAGTGCACTGCCCTAAACCCTCAAACACCAGCCCCAGCACGACCCCCTACACTGCCCGAACACCACTGCCCTGCCCTAAACCCTGAAACACCAGCCCCAGCAAGACCCCCTACACTGCCCGAACACCACTGCACTGCCCTAAACCCTGAAACACTACCCCCAGCAAGACCCCCTACACTGCCCGAACACCACTGCACTAAACCCTGAAACACCACCCCCAGCAAGACCACCTACACTGGCCGAACACCACTGCACTGCCCTAAACCCTGAAACACCACCCCTGCACGACCCCCTACACTGCCCAAACACCACTGCACTGCACTAAACCCTGAAACACCACCCCCTGCACGACCCCCTACACTGCCCGAACACCACTGCACTGCCCTAAACCCTGAAACACCACCCCTCAGCACGACACCCTACACTGCCCGAACACCACTGCACTGCCCTAAACCCTGAAACACCAGCCCCCAGCACGACCCCCTACACTGCCCAAACACCACTGCACTGCCCTAAACCCTGAAACACCACCCCCTGCACGACCCCCTACACTGCCGGAACACCACTGCACTGCCCTAAACCCTGAAACACCACCCCCAGCACGACCCCCTACACTGCCTGAACACCACTGCACTAAACCCTGAAACACCACCCCCAGCAAGGCCACCTACACTGGCCGAACACCACTGCACTGCCCTAAACCCTGAAACACCACCCCCTGCACGACCCCCTACACTGCCCAAACACCACTGCACTGCCCTAAACCCTGAAACACCACCCCTCAGCACGACACCTTACACTGCCCAAACACCACTGCACTGCCCTAAACCCTGAAACACCACCCCCTGCACCACCCCCTACACTGCCCGAACACCACTGCACTGCCCTAAACGCTTAAACCCTGAAACACCACCCCAGCATGACCCCCTACACTGCCCGAACACCACTGCTCTGCCCCAAACCCTGAAACATCACCCCCAGCAAGACCCCCTACACTGCCTGAACACCACTGCCCTAAACCCTGAAACACCACCACCAGCAAGACCCCCTACACTGCCCGAACACCACTGCACTGCCCTAAACCCTGAAACACCACCTCCAGCACAACCCCCTACACTGCCTGAACACCATTGCTCTGCCCTAAACCCTGAAACACTAGCCCCAGCACGACCCCCTACACTGCCCGAACACCACTGCACTGCCCTAAACCCTGAAACACCACCCCCAGCACGACCCCCTACACTGCCCGAACACCACTGCACTGCCCTAAATCCTGAAACACCAGCCCCAGCAAGACCCCGTACACTGCCCGAACACCACTGCACTGCCCTAGACTCTGAAACACCAGCCCCAGCAAGACCCCTACACTGCCCGAACACCACTGCACTGCCCTAAACCCTGAAACACCAGCCCCAGCATGACCCCCTACACTGCCCGAACACCACTGCACTGCCCTAAACCCTGAAACACCAGCCCCAGCACCACCACCTCACTGCCTGAACACCACTGCACTGCCCTAAACCCTGAAACACCAGCCCCAGCACAACCCCCTACACTGCCCGAACACCACTGCACTGCCCTAAACCCTGAAACACCAGCCCCAGCCCGACCCCCTACACTGCCCAAACACCACTGTACTGCCCTAAACCCTGAAACACCAGCCCCAGCAGGACCCCCTACACTGCCCAAACACCACTGCACTGCCCTAAACCCTGAAACACCACCCCCTGCACGACCCCCTACACTGCCCAAACACCACTGCACTGCCCTAAACCCTGAAACACCACCCCCTGCACCACCCCCTACACTGCCTGAACACCACTGCCCTAAACCCTGAAACACCACCCCCTGCACCGCCCCCTACACTGCCCGAACACCACTGCACTGCCCTAAACTCTGAAACACCACCCCCAGCAAGACCCCCTTTACTGCTCGAACACCACTGCACTGCCCCAAACACTGAAACACCACCCCCAGCACGACCCCTACACTGCCCGAACACCACTGCCCTAAACCCTGAAACACCACCCCCTGCACGACCCCTACACTGCCCGAACACCACAGCACTGCCCTAAACCCTGAAACACCACCCCCTGAACGACCCCCTACACTGCCCGAACACCACTGCACTGCCCTAAACCCTGAAACACCACCCCCAGCACGACCCCCTACACTGCCCGAACACCACTGCACTGCCCTAAACCCTAAAACACCACCCACAGCACGACCCACTACACTGCCCGAACACAACTGCACTGCCCTAAACCCTAGAACACTACCCCCAGCAACACCCCCTACACTACCCGAACACCACTGCACTACCCTAAACCCTAAAATACTCCCCCCAGCACGACCCCCTACACTACCCGAACACGACTGCACTGCCCTAAACCCTCAAACACTCCCCCAGCACGACCCCCAACACTACCCGAAGACCACTGCACTGCCCTAAACCCTAAAACACTCCCCCAGCACGACCCCCTACACTACCCGAACACCACTGCACTGCCCTAAACCCTAAAACACTCCCCCAGCATGACCCCCTACACTACCCAAACACCACTGCACTGCCCTAAACCCTAAAACACTACCCCCCGCATGACCCCCTACACTACCCAAACACCAATGCACTACCCTAATCCCTAAAACACTACCCCCCGCACGACCCCCTACACTACCCAAAGACCACTGCACTACCCTAAACCCTAAAACACTACCCCCGCACGACTCCCTACACTACCCAAAGACCACAGCACTACCCTAAACCCTAAAACACTACCCCCAGCAGTACCCCCTACACTACCCAAACACCACTGCACTACCCTAAACCCTAAAACACTACCCCCAACACTACACAAACACCACTGCACTACCCTAAACCCTAAAAAACTACCCCCAGCACGAACCCCTACACTACCCAAACACCACTGCACTACCCTAAACCCTAAAACACTACCCCCAGCAGTACCCCCTACACTACCCAAACACCACTGCACTACCCTAAACCCTAAAACACTACCCCCAGCAGTACCCCCTACACTACCCAAACACCATTGCACTACCCTAAACCCTAAAACACTATCCCCAGCACGACCCCCTACACTACCCAAACACCACTGCACTACCCTAAATCACTACCCCCATCACGACCCCCTAGACTACCCAAACACCACTGCACAACCCTAAAACACTACCCCCAGCACGACCCCCTACACTACCCAAACACCACTGCACTACCCTAAACCCTAAAACACTCCCCCCAGCACGACTCCCTACACTACCCAAACACCACTGCACTACCCTAAACCCTAAATCTACCCCCAGCATGACCCCCTACACTACACAAACACCACTGCACTACCCTAAACCCTAAAACACTACCCCCAGCACGACCCTCTTCACTACCTAAACACAACTGCACAATTTGTTACAGGCGTTGCAACGCAGGCCTGTGGTGCTTACTGGAAGTACCTGGTGGGCTAGTTGGGCCCCAGGGACCCCCAGGATTCAAGGTGACCTAATCCCCCAACTTAAAACGCTCCACGGGGCGCGTTTGCACAGTGGTGAAGGGAGGGGGTGGGGCCTCAGGTGACATGTGCGCAAACACGCCCTGTGGTGCGTTTTAAGTTGAGGAATTAATTCCTTTGAATCCTGAGGGACCCTGGGGGCCAACTAGCCCACCAGGTACCTTCAGTAAGCACAACAGAGTTGCGTTGCAGAGAGGTGAAAAAGGTGCGTGGCCTCGGAACGCCTCTCTGCAACTCAGCTCTGTGGTCCTAACTGTAGGTACCTGGGGGCTAGTTGGGCCCCAGGGACCCTCAGGATTCAAGGGGACTTAATCCCGCAACTTAAAACGCGCCACGGGGCGCGTTTGCAGACATGTCACCTCAGGCCCCCCTCCCTTCACCACTGTGCAAACGCGCCCTGTAGCGCGTTTTAAGAGGTAGTTTTAATCCCCCTGCCCTATTATGTACTGGGGACTTGCAGAGTAGGTCATGCTAATCACAGGGGTACCCCAACGCATAGTGTTCCCTAGTGTATGTAGGTGTTTTCACTGTATTCTAAGTGTCTTTTAGCATAGCACTGGCTCTGGTTAGTCAGAGTCAGTTACCACCAGTACCCGTCTGAAAAAGTTGTGGGCACAGGATGATTTTGCAACAAGGCCTCTTTCTGCTCCTCTGTTGGTTCTTTCTGCACATCTTTTGCTTCTTTCTGTGCGTTTTTTCTTCTTTCTTCACATGTCCTACCTCTGTAGGCATAGTTAGAAACTAGCATTTAAAAAACCTTTGAAATTCACTTAAAAAATCATAGGTTTCAGTCACGTTATAGTAAGAAATTAGCATTTAAAAAACCTTTGAAATTCACTGAAAAAACCATAGGTTTCAGACACATTATAGTTAGAAATTAGCATTTAAAAAACCTTTGAAATTCACTGAAAAAACCATAGGTTTTAGGGACAGTTATAGTTAGTTGGACATTTCACTCGTACAAAACCATAGAAATTCCCCCGTTATAGTTAGTTCAGCTAACTATAACTCGGGCCCCCGCAATGCACTGCTGATGACGTCACATATTACATCACTCATGACATGGTCAGTGACATCACTGATGACATCACTGATGACATCTCAAATGACATCACTGATGACATCATCCATGTGATAATTTCATGCATCTTCTCACACCCTAATATAACTTTTGATACACCCACTCTAAATTACAGACTGCCATTCTCAAAACCATAGACACTCCAACACCAAAAACTACATACCCACTCACTGATTCTTAGGTCTACACACACATCCATTCACTCACCCATACAGTAACTCATACTTACAGTCACTCAGTACAGGACTATCATATGCACTCATACACCTATATAAACACTCACACACCGCCACTCATCCATAGAGGTACTCACACACCTAGTCAGTCATGCAAAAAATTAATCACACACCCATTTACTCACCTATACAGTTATACACACACCAGCTCACTTACTCATACAAATACTAGCACATTCTTACGCTCTTATACAATAACTGATACAAGCACACACGCATCCATACAGCCACTCTCACTATCACATACTCTCACTTATAGCCATTTAAATACTCTAACACACATATATACTGCCTTTTACATATGTAGTTACTCGCACATGTACCACTGAGATATACATTCACTCACTAACACACCCATACACACACTCACCCACCCAAGCAGTCCATCACAGATGCACTCTTGAAATCATGCACCCAGTGAATCACCCACTCACACATCTATGTACAGAGTCACACACACCCCACCCACACAAACACTCAGGCAGCCATACAGATACTCAGAGAACCAATCAATAACCCATATAGACACTCATGTAGCTATTCGCAAATCCATGCATCCACTTACACACCAACAGACGGATACAGACATTCACACAGTTTAGTCCCTAACCCATGCATTCAGTAAGATACGTTTAATCACTCACTTGTAGAGTCAGTCACTCACGTACTAAATCATCCATTCAGACACTTATACACCCACTCATTCTTCAATACGCCTTTCCCTATATATATTAAACATATTTAAACTTTACAGAAACACACAGTCACTGGATGATGTCATCAGTGATGTCATCAGTGATGTCATCAGTGATATCACTGACCATGTCATGAGTGTTGTAATATGTGACGTCATCAGCAGTGCATTGCGGGGGCGCGAGTTATAGTTAGCTGAACTAACTATAACGGGGGAATTTCTATGGTTTTGTATGAGTGAAATGTCCAACTAACTATAACTGTCCCTAAAACCTATGGTTTTTTCAGTGAATTTCAAAGGTTTTTTAAATGCTAATTTCTAACTATAACGTGTCTGAAACCTATGGTTTTTTCAGTGAATATATATATATGTGTGACCTGTTTGTGTGTGTCTAAATATATATATATATACATAGACAAGGTGTTGATTGGTTTGTTCATAACTTTGGTGCCATTTGATGAATCTTCATGAAACGTTCCGAAAGCAAATTCACCTCGGCTCCTTTCTGGAAAGTTTTGGGGTGATCCGTCAAGCAGGGGCTGACAAAAAAGGCGGGGGGTCCCAAAGGCAAATTTTCCCATGCATTTTCCATAGACTTCTTTAGGTAGCGGTACCACAAAACCTGCTCAACGGAATTACACCACGTTTGGCAGGAAGCTAGATCTTGGCCCGTAGATTGTGCTTTTTGTAATTTGGTGCAAATCCGTTCAGTAGTTTTTGAGAAATTAAGGTTAAACAATAATTGTATATCTGGACAGTTGGATCCGAGAGACTCTCACGAGTCCCTCGAACCGAATTTAAAAAAATCAAGCATTCTGATTGGCCCAGGGTGCTATTTCTCCCTTGGGCCAATTCGCTCCCAAAAGAGTCAGACTCCCGCAGGAGTGAGTGCTCTGATTGGCTGCCAGCAACATGAGAAAAATGTTGCCGGCAGCCATTACAGGACTTGTGTACTTAGTCCCCTGCCCTGAAGTTTTAAAGAAAAATAATATCAGGAGTCAGGGAAGGGATATCCTGCTCCTCTATGCCCAGTGGTGGCCCAAAGGGACCCCCCCCCCACAGGGCCCATATAAAATAAACCTGCAATATTCACCGCAATCCCACTGGACTCCTTCGGAATCGTGGCACAAAAGAAGAGAAAATGGCTGATGCCATTTTCTTTATAAATATATATGTGGAGGGGGACATGAGTAGTGACCCCCTCTCGAAAGATCATTTTGGAAACCGGGGACCCTATTCCCTGGGGCCAGGTGTGTCAATTAAGGGAAGGAGATTCACGTGGCCCCACCTGGGCCTTTGTAGGCCCTGGGGACCCCATCTCCCAGGGGCGATTTTTTTGCAATAACGGAGGGGGTCGGGTGGTCCCCTTTCCCGAGCCTGAATAGGATCGGGGGACCCCATCCCCCAGGGCCGTAAATAACTTTAAAGAGAAGGGGGCTGTGCATCCCCCCCATAGCCTCTAAAGGCTCCCCCTGGGGCCAGCTCAATAACTGTGTCCCAGCAGTTTCCCTGCCCGCAGCAGGGTAGGCAATATGTTTGGTCTGTCTAGCTGGAGCACTTTTAAATCTCCCACTTAATGGGAGCAAACATGAAAGTCTGCTCCAAGCCGGCTAGAGCTTTAAATATGCTTCCACTGGCTGGGAGCAGACTTGTGTTCTGTTTCCCTGTCCGTGCTCCTGGGGGCAGGAAAACAGAATAAATATTGCTCCCACCCAAAGGCTGTGCGTGGCATGGGGTTGGTAGCCTGCTGGGGAGTTGACCACAGGGCCTGGCAGCAGGCCAAGCCCTGTGGCTCACCCCCTGTTGCACACGGTCAAAGTCTGTGCGCAACATGGGGTTGGCTGCCTGAGGGGAGTTAGACGCAAGGCCCAGCTGCAAGCCTGGTCCCACGACCAACCCCACGCATGACCAAAGCCAGTGTGCCTGGCTGCAGGCTACCCCTTTCAAAGGCTGCCCGCTGGGAGTTGGACGCAGGGCCTGGCTGCAAGCGAACCCCACAGCGCACATGATGAAATTCTGGGTGAAACGTAGGGTTGACTGCCTCCGGGTCGGTTGCCCACTGTCAACCCCCTGCTGCACACGGCCAAAGGCCATGTGCAGCAGGAGGTTGGATGCCTGCGAGGGATCTGAAACATGGCCTGGGCACAGGGCAGGCCCTGCGGCCAACCCCCCGCCGTGCACGGGCAAAGACTGTGCCCAGCAGGAGGTTGGCTTTACATATGTTAACAAAATATTACTTTACATTAAAAAAAACTAGAAATTCACTGGAAAAAACAAAGGTTGAAGTAACGTTATAGTTAGGTGAAATGTTCAGTAACAACGTAACGGTTTAAACTAAAAAAAAACAAAGAAATTAACCAGTTATACTTATAGTTACTCAAGTAACTATAACTCGTGCCCTAAGATAACTATAACTAGTGTCCTCACCATGCACTGCTAAATACCCCACATATTACATCAGTGCTGACTACTTCTGTGACATCATTGATAATATCAGTGCAACATTTGCAACAAAATTATTGATGAGAAAACTATGCATGGGGGGGCGCGAGTTATAGTTACCTCAGAGCACAAGTTATAGTTACTTGAGATAACTATACCTGTAACTGGTGAATTTTTGTGTTTTTTTTAGTTTAAAACGTTACGTTGTTATTGATCATTTTGCTTACTTATAGTGTTACTTTCATCTTTGATTGAGGCTGTGAAATAGTTCTTGGATAAGCGTCCACTCAAATTCAAGAGACGCAATGATATGCTTCTTGAAATGCTTACATTCTGCTTAGAAAATAATATCTTTATCTTTGCAGGACAGCTATACAGGCAGCAACGCGGGACCGCCATGGGCACGTGCTTCGCCCCCAGCTACGCAAATCTTTTCGTTGGCTGGTGGGAGAAGCACGTGGCCTGGCGGGAGGTGCCTGATAAATGGCTGGATAGGGTCACATTATGGGCCCGCTACATCGATGACTTATTTATCGTGTGGAAGGGGTCACGTTCCTCGGCTGAGGAATATATAACATTTCTGAATTCTAATGACCTTAATCTAGTGTTCAGTGGGCATATCAGCAACACACAGGTTTTTTACCTTGACCTAGAAGTCTATGTTGAAAACACCAACATTTTTACACAGCTTTACAGAAAACCAACGGCTGGAAATGCCGTGTTGCATGCTAAGAGCTTTCATCCTAAGTGCATGATTAATAATATCCCCTATGGGGAGCTCTTGTGTATGAAACGCAATTGTGCCACGGATAAAGAATACAACATAGCAAAAAAGGAAGCCCTTGATCGCTTTAGAGCCAGGGGTTACTCCAATAACGTTCTCCACACAGCAGAGAAGAAAGCAGAAAAAACAACTAGACTAGAACTACTGGCTCCCAAATCTAGCAAGAGAGGTGACATTACTAGTAAGGTAGAACCGGTACGTATGATCACACGTTACAACGTAAAATCCCCAAAGATTGTCCAGATATTCAGAAAAAACTGGCACATTCTTAAAACAGATAACATTCTAAAGAATGTGATCTCCACCCAACCTTTTATTACATATAAAAGATCCAAATCGATCAAGGATCATTTGGTGTCCAGTCATTACCGGTCTACTCCTGTGAAAAAAGAGCCAGTTACCGGATTCTTCCCTTGCCTAAAGTGGAAAGCTTGTAAGTTTAGTTGCAAAAGGAACCACTATGAGATACTGGCGAAGAAGTCTAAAACTATTAGAGGTATCAACCGATTGTTAAACTGTAATTCTGAATTCACAATTTACTGTTTAGAATGCCCTTGCCATAAACGCTATATAGGCAGTACGATTCATCTCGCCAAAAAGCGAGTGTTAGAGCACATGCGTGCAATAGCTAAGAAAGATAACACCTACCCTGTGGCTCGCCATTTTGAAAGTACGCACAATAGTAACCGAGATTTGTTAACATTCTACTGTCTTGACCAAATCTCCAAAAATGAGAGAGGTGGAGATAGGGTCAGGAATTTACGAGCATTGGAGTCTAAATATATTATTGAGCTCGGTACAATGGCGCCCCAAGGTTTGAATAATGATGAGGAACTATGGGTCCATTTAGAGTAATTGTCTATAACAACACTAGACATGTTTATTTACTCTTCTGTATTGCGCATATGGCAAGTACAATACGTAGAACTTCTGGATAAGAATCTTTCTCTTGACTGTTTCAACTTGCATATGTTAATACCTTGCCAGGTAGGTCGCTCCCCCGCCACACAGCTCCGTCTGTGTTGTCCTGCCCACTGCTGCTGCTGGTAAGCTCGCCCCTCTGCTTGTTGCCTCAGTGCCCGTTTTGCCTTCTGTTTCCCCTCATGCCCCCATTTCTCTGTGCCCAATTTTGCCTTCTGTTTCCCCTCGTTGCCCCCATTTTCCGCGTCCATTTTGCCTTCTGTTCCCCCTCGTTGCCCCCATTTCTCTGTGCCCAATTTTGCCTTCTGTTTCCCCTCGTTGCCCCCATTTTCTGTGTCCATTTTGCCTTCTGTTCCCCCTCGTGCCCCCATTTCTCTGTGCCCAATTTTGCCTTCTGTTTCCCCTCGTTGCCCCCATTTTCTGTGTCTATTTTGCCTTCTGTTTCCCCTCGTTGCCCCCATTTTCCGTGCCCAATTTTGCCTTCTGTTTCCCCTCGTGCCCCCATTTTCTGTGTCCATTTTGCCTTCTGTTTCCCCTCGTTGCCCCCATTTTCCGTGCCCAATTTTGCCTTCTGTTTCCCCTCGTGCCCCCATTTTCTGTGTCCATTTTGCCTTCTGTTTCCCCCATTTTCTGTGTCCATTTTTGCCTTCTGTACCCCTCGTTGCCTCTCTCCACTCCCGCCGCTGCGTCCCCTGCGGCCCCGCCCCCCTGACTGCCCATTCGCTGCCCCTGCCTCCCGCCTCCCAGCTGCTCCTCCCTCCCACCTCCCCATATATGGCGGCCGCTGCGCGGTGAGGAGAGCGACCCTTGACCTTGCCAGGTAGGTCGCTCCCCCGCCACACAGCTCCGCCTGTGTTGTCCTGCCCGCTGCTGCTGCTGGTAAGCTCGCCCCTCTGCTTGTTGCCTCGGTGCCCGTTTTGCCTTCTGTTTCCCCTCGTGCCCCCATTTCTCTGTGCCCAATTTTGCCTTCTGTTTCCCCTCGTTGCCCCCATTTTCTGTGTCCATTTTGCCTTCTGTTCCCCCTTATTGCCCCCATTTCTCTGTGCCCAATTTTGCCTTCTGTTTCCCCTCGTTGCCCCCATTTTCGGTGTCCATTTTGCCTTCTGTTTCCCCTCGTGCCCCCATTTCTCTGTGCCCAATTTTGCCTTCTGTTTCCCCTCGTTGCCCCCATTTTCTGTGTCCATTTTGCCTTCTGTTTCCCCTCGTTGCCCCCATTTTCCGTGCCCAATTTTGCCTTCTGTTTCCCCTCGTGCCCCCATTTTCTGTGTCCATTTTGCCTTCTGTTTCCCCTCGTTGCCCCCATTTTCTGTGTTTATCTTTGCCTTCTGTACCCCTCGTTGCCTCTCTCCACTCCCGCCGCTGCGTCCCCTGCGGCCCCGCCCCCCTGACTGCCCATTCGCTGCCCCTGCCTCCCGCCTCCCAGCTGCTCCTCCCTCCCACCTCCCCATATATGGCGGTCGCTGTGCGGCCGCGCCGCTGGTGCGCCAAAGGCGCGCCTAAGGCAAGCCCGTCTGCGCCCGTCCGCGCCTGGACCGCGCCCAGTGCCAGAACCCCTGGGCCGCGCGCCCCCCGCTCCAGCCTCGAGGACCGACGCCGATACGATGCCACCACACTCCACGCTCTCAAAACCGGACGGACACACAACTGCTTCAAGGCCGCCCCGAAACGCACTCATGGTCCCTTCACCTCCCGGAACTGCAGCTACACCAGCCTCAGAGCCACCGAAGCGCCCGCCAAGAAGGACCTCAACCACCTCCGATGCATCCTACTGAACACCCGCTCCGCACGCAAACCCGCCGTCGAGCTCTGGGACCTGCTCGACACATCATCACCAGACGTCGCCTTCCTGACAGAGACCTGGATGAACGACTCCTCCGCACCCGACATCGCCATAGCCATCCCAGACGGCTATAAGATCACCCGCAGAGACCGCATCAACGGAGTAGGAGGAGGAATCGCCATCGTCCACAAGAACTCCATCAGGGTCTCGACCAGCACCGACGACTCTCTCTGCACCGCCGAACACATGCACTTCCAGATCCACACGGACCCCAACACCACCCTTAGAGGCACCCTTGTCTACAGACCCCCTGGGCCCCGACCCCAGTTCAGCGACTCCATCGCCGACTTCATCAGCACACACGCCCTGACCTCTACCGACTACATCCTCCTCGGATACCTGAACTTTCAACTGGAGAACAACAACGACAGCAACTCCACCACCCTGATCGACAACCTCGCCAACCTCGGACTGAGACAGCTCGTCACAACACCGACCCATTCCGCCGGCCACACGCTCGACCCCGTCTTCTCCTCAAGCTCCCACGTCTCCTTCAGCCACACCACGGAACTCCTCTGGACCGACCACCGCTGCATCCACTTCACCTTTCAGAAACCCACCACACACCACCGCACCCAACAGATCCCACGCCGCTGCTGGAGCAAAGTCACCGAAGACCAACTACGGGCAAACCTCGCTCTCAGCCCTCCGTCCGACCCATCCAACACCGACGACGCTGCCTGCAACCTCAGACGATGGATAGACGTCTGTGCCAACACCCTCGCCCCGCTGAAAAAACTCACCTACAGTGACACCACCAAAAGAGCCAGCTGGTTCACCCCGGAACTCCTAGCGTCCAAGCGTACCTGCCGGAAACTAGAGAAGAAATGGCACAGTGATAAGACACCGGACAGCCACGCAGCCCACAAAGACGCCATCCGTAACCACCACCACCTCATCAGGTCCGCCAAGAGAATCTCCTTCAAAGACCGCCTCGACAACAACGCACACAACAGCAAGGAGCTCTTCAACATCGTGAAGGAACTCTCCAACCCCAGCTCCAACACCAACGACATCCCGCCGTCGCAAGCCCTGTGCGATTCCCTCGCCACCTTCTTCCACCGCAAGATCGCCGACATCCACGACAGCTTCAACACCCAGACAGCCCCAACTAAGATCGATGCACCAGACCCGCCGCACAGCATCGACCACGACCCCTTGCCAGCCTGGGCCAGCGTGAACATCGATGACACCATCAAGACCATGAGCACAATACACTCCGGCTCCCCGTCAGACCCTTTCCCGCACCACATCTTCAACAAGGCCAGCAGCTCCATCGCACCCCACCTGTGCAACGTTATCAATCTCTCCTTCGAGACCGCAACCTTCCCAGAGAGCTGGAAACACGCAGAGATCAACGCCCTACTCAAAAACCCAAGGCGGACCCGAGAGACCTCAAGAACTTCCGGCCCATCTCCCTGCTTCCGTTCCCAGCCAAGGTCATCGAGAAGATCGTCAACAAACAGCTAACCCGATACCTCGAAGAAAACAGCATCCTGGACCCATCCCAATCAGGGTACCGCAGCAACCACAGCACTGAGACTGCCCTCATCGCCGCCACCGACGACATCAGGACCCTGCTGGACAACGGTGAGACCGCAGCCCTCATCCTGCTGGACCTCTCCGCCGCCTTCGACACTGTCTGCCACCGCACTCTACGCGCACGCCTCCACGACGCAGGGATCCGAGACAAGGCCCTGGAATGGGCCACCTCCTTCCTCGCCGGCAGAACCCAGAGAGTCCGCCTCCCACCATTCCGATCCGAAGCCTCCGAGATCATCTGCGGCGTACCCCAGGGATCATCCCTCAGCCCAACACTGTTCAACATCTACATGGCCCGCTCGCACGCATCGCCAGACAGCACGACCTCAACATAATCTCCTACGCCGACGACACTCAACTGATCCTCTCCCTCACCAAGGACCCCTCGCCGCCAAATCAACCTCCATGAAGGAATGAAGGCCGTCGCCGATTGGATGAAGATCAGCCGACTAAAGCTGAACACGGACAAGACAGAGGTCCTCATCCTCGGCTCCAACCCCTCAGCCTGGGACGACTCCTGGTGGCCAACGACACTGGGAGCAGCCCCGACACCCACCGACCACGCACGCAACCTGGGAGTCATCCTCGACTCAACGCTCTCCATGGCCAAGCAAGTCAACGCAGTCTCCTCCTCCTGCTTCAACACCCTCCGCATGCTTTGAAAGATCTACAGGTGGATCCCGACAGATACAAGAAGAACTGTCACCCAGGCCCTCGTCAGTAGCAGACTTGACTATGGGAACGCCCTCTACGCGGGAGCCCCGGCCAAGATCATCAAGCGACTGCAACGCATACAAAACGCCTCCGCACGCCTGATCCTCGACGTACCACGCCACAGCCACATCACCCCCCACCTGAGGAACCTGCACTGGCTCCCCGTCGACAGGAGAATCTCCTTCAAACTCCTCATCCACGCACACAAGGCACTCCACAAGACTAGCCCAGCCTACCTCAACAGACGACTCTTCTTCTACGTCCCCAACCGCCAGCTCCGCTCCGCCGACCTCTCCCTCGCCACCGTCCCTCGCATTCGAAGAACAACCACCGGTGGCAGATCCTTCTCACACCTCGCCGCCAAGACCTGGAACACCCTTCCACTAAGCCTACGACAGACCCAAGACCTGCTGACCTTCAGGAGGCTACTCAAGACCTGGCTGTTCGACCAGTAGCAGCAACCCCCCCCCCTTTTTTTTCCTCCCCAGCACCTTGAGACCCTCGCGGGTAAGTAGTGCGCTCTACAAATTCTGTGATTGATTGATTGATTGATTAATACGATCTGCCCATACAGGGCTGTATACAAAGGGATTATAAGAACTGTAATCTTTTATTTCCCAGGAGGCTGATCTGTTTGAATATCAATCACATATCACCCTAGGTTGCCTACATCTGAGTATTTAGGTACCTCTTCGCGCTCTGGTTTTAAGTTTTCAGATATGCCAACGTGCTATGCCCATTCAGGGCTACATGACATGTATAGAGGGTTTGGCATATATAAAATATATGACAAATTGTTACATGAGATGATAAAATGGTGGGGTTGTACTGTTTAAAAAAATCGTTGATTATTTGCGCTAAAATTTCATGAATAATGACTTGACCCCCACATATATATATAGATAATCTTATATCCATGTATATATCTTTATATTTTATACATTCTTTCGATACAATTCTGAGGACTTCACTAAATGTGATAGATTCCATCGTTTTTAATCTGTGCCGCAACATGTTTTAAGATGGCTGCCACAAAACAGATACATTCATGTATGAATTCAATGGAGCCATCTTTTATGTTTACCACTTTTTTTTATTGACATGCACTTTTTTCACTTTAAAATGGTGGTTGTAAAAAACTAACTGACATCGAAAAAGCCGGAGTGGCGAAACGCGTCTGTCAGTGCTGGGGAGGTTCTGCACTAATAAAGCAAATATACACACAAATTCTCGAGAGTGCTCTTGTGTTGGCTGACACATCATTGGTTCGCTGTTGTGTTTCCAGATATATATATATAACTTGAAGGTACATGGAGGTGGAGTTAAAAATAGTAAATCCTTTTCTCTCTGTGTGTACTTACCTGTTCAATATTTTGTCTCCCGATACTTTTGATATTTTGTGCACGAAATTTCCAACCACAATTATTCATACTCATTGGGCTCCCCTAGGTTACCCCTTGAAAGTGTGGAAAGAGGTGTCCCAGGGACCCCCCAGGCATTCCCCTGCCAGTGGGTGCAGTCCCTCATTGCAGCCTCTTGCAGGAGGATCTCTGGCTACATTTCAAAAGCAGGCCACATGGTCACCTGCACTGTGAAAGAGCGACGGACTGTATCAAATATCAGGGGCCATATAATGAAGATCAGTGCAGGCTCTGCGCAGAACCAAGCGTCTGTTTTTTGTGCAGATTTTTCTGAATTAATACATGAAACACAGACACCACAAGTCGGAATAAGTGAGGAGGAATTGCCTCTCTGTTTCTGAGTTGTGCTATCTAAACTTCTTGCATTCACTCACATAATTTCTGAGTTATATGTATCAACTTTAGACACCTCAAAAGCAAAAAAAACAGGCACAAGGATCTGTCCTGAGTCACCGTAGCTCTTCATCATATGGTCGAGGTTCATGGCTGTGTTACAGGCAGCATATTAAATGTACTATGGTGCACTGAACAGGTCTGTAACCGTCGCACCCAGTTATAAGTGTACCATGGTGAGCTCACTTTGGCTACCCCGCTTTGGGTCTCCGAACGGTTGGGTACACTGGGTCGCACAAAAGGGTTTCGCAACTGGGACCTGATAGGGATCTCCCAGATAAAAGACTTATGGGGGCCCAATGGTATGGTGACATTTGCCTCTCTACAGCAAAAGTACGACTTAGCGCAAACGGAATACTTTCGGTACATACAGATCAGACACTCACTCCAGTCTAACATTCCACCCGGCACGATGCTCCCGGAGTCCTCCCCCCTGGAGGACAGACTGCTAGACGGCCATCTACCGGAGAAGGCTATCTCCCTCACATATCAAAAACTTATACATCATACCCCTGATCCCTTGCTTGCCCTTAGGAGAAAGTGGGAGACTGATGGTCTTGAGATCGATGACGAAGAACGGAGAGAGGCACTTTCCTCCCCCAGGGAGGTAGCGATTTCGGCAAAACTGAGACTGATACAACTCAAAATACTACACCGCGTATACATCTCGGGTACACGATTGGTATTGATGGGTAGGAGTGCGGACGGGCTTTGTAGGAGACAGTGTGGGGAGGTGGGGACATTCCTCCACATAATTTGGGAGTGCCCTCTAATACAAGCCTACTGGAAACGAGTGCACAGCTGTATGCGAACTGTCTGGGGGGCAGAACTACGACCCGAAATAAAAAGGTGCATCTTAAACATCTGGGAGCCCACAGACATGTCCGCAAAAGGGAAAATATGGGCGACACTGGGACAGATGATTGCAAAACGAAATATAGCACGCCAATGGGGAGCGGGCACACCTCCAACACTAAGTGTCTGGAAGAAAGACATGGATTGGTGCATGTTGCGAGAGAGGACAGTCTATGTGGCTCGGGGATGTCCCCAGAAATGGGTAGCAATTTGGACAAAATGGAATGAATACCGAGGACATCTGTGTGAACCCCCCCTGGTCCCCTCCCTTGAAGAACCATTAACGCCGTAAGGATTTGTATATTGTGGCCACCTTGTGTGCTGTAACATCAAAGGAAATATATTGAAATGTGAATATGTGAATGCAACATTGTACTTAACAAGCATCCTTGTGTGCAAATGACCAACAAGTTTATTTTTGTAAATAAAAAGAGTTTAAAAAAAAAAAAAAGTGTACCATGGTGCGGACCAGACTAGGGCGCCCTGTACATAATATGGGCTCAGTCTTACATAGTGATAATTGGCCATACAAAACAGTTGACTGAGTAATACACATACAAAATGTGTGCCAAACCCATTTACACAAGTTATCCTTATTTTTGAGTGAATAGGTATCAGTGGGTGCAAAAATGCATGATACCCAGTGCAAATATTATTTGTACCAAGCTGTTTTTTCATGGTAGCAAATTATAGCAATAGTACTCATCACTGGAAGGCTCACTCTCCTCTGCATCTGTTAACTAAATTGCTGGTGAGAGGTTTCTTTAATAGAAAATAGGGGACTTTTTTTGTACAATGATTTTTTTTAAAACACACAAAAAGGGCAGAAAGTAATATAAAAAAGCACTTGATTATGATCACTTAGGCATCAAAATTGTCACGTGTTTGTTTTTTAAAATGACCAGTAGCGGCTCGCACAGGTAAGAGCGGTGAGGCGGGGGCTGCGCATGGTGGGGGGTGGTGGAAGTTGACAGACGGGATAAGTAATATTAAATAAATAAAACAACGTACTTTGTGCTCGCTGCATCGCAGCGTCGGTGATGCGGCGAGCCAAAGTAAGTGGTTTTATTTATTTATTTATTTATTTATTTATTTATTTATTTAATACTACTTATCCCGTCGTCTGTCGACTTGTACCACCTCCCACCCCGCCCCGCCCCCGCCCCACCCCACCGTTCTTACCTGTGCGAGCTGCTACTGAAAATGACATTCCGGTGTTTAAAACAAACATACAATCTTTCAAACATCTAGTGTTGTTCACTGCAGGAACGTCATACAGCAAGTTTCATGTGGGTAAAAAATTGGATTTTAAATTCTTGTGCCCTGAAGCCCTGGTGGGTGGACAGGACATTTAGACAAGAACAAGCTGCTTATGCTTGGCGGTACGTCTAGTTCAGTTGCAGTCCAATTCCTTGCTTCAAACACTGCCAAAAAAGGAAGGTCAGTAGATATAAAGCAGTTGGCCAGGTATCACCAGCCAGATTGCCATTAGGATAGGGTTGTTCATTGCTGGTACATGAGGGTCGAGGCCATTTAAAACCTACTTTCGGAACATTGTGCTCCATACAGTATATGCAATGGTTAATTCATGAAAAAAGTGCTTGTGCCCCAAATTTTTCTAAGGAGGCCACCACTAACTTCCACCGCTGGTATTGCACACTTTAACCACAAGTGGAGCCCACTACCCCCGCTGGTGTGGCCCAGTTGCCGGACTGGTGCTGCCCACTCCCTCCACAGATTTGGCTCACTCCACTTCCACTTCTGGTGTGGCCCCCTCCCAGCACAGGCATAGTCTACTTCCATCACTGGGGCTGCCTCCCTCTCTGTTATCTACTCCTGCACTGCTCTCTATCCTCTCACCCCTTTCTCTGTTGGAGCAGAGGAGCGTCGCCCCACTTAAACCCCCCCAAAGCCCCAGAGATGAAAAATAAAATGGTAATTTATTACTATATTATTTTTTATGCCCGGTCCCTAACAGAGCGTCAGGACGGGGGCGGGCAGGTGCTGAGTGACAGCAGCAGAGAGGAGGGTGGGCTAGCTGTGCAGAGTTTAAAGTGCGCACATCTTTTTGGCCGGCCGTCTTTTGAAGGCCAGCCACACATGCGCACTTTAAACAAATCTATCCCAACTGTCTTAGGACAGCTGGGTTAGAGCAAGCCAATGCCTCCACATTGCTGTGGAACGCCGAGTCAGGCCGCTTCCACCAATTCTAGTTCTGCTCTCATGCTGGTGAAAGCAGCACCAGGATTGGCAAAGGGAGTTTCCTGTTGGCTGGGCTGCAGTCGGAGAAAGAAGACGTCGGGTGCAGTGTACGTCGTGTTCATCTTCAGGTACATTTTTTTAAAAATATATTTTTGTGCTCGCACACCTTCCCCCCACCTGTAGATGCCAGCTGCCACTGCTCTATTGTCTGCCCTCACACTACTCTTTCTCTTCTATTTCCTTTGTTACTCCTGGTCTGTCGCCTCTCTTCATTTATTTCAAATTTGTCCTCTCCACATTCTGCTGCTGCTCTCTTTCCACTCCCTTCTAGCCATGCTCTTCTCTCTCCCCAGCATTTCTGTCTCTTCTAGTCTTCATGAGCTCTCTCTCTCCAACATACCCTTGACCTGCTCTTTTCTCTCTACCTATCTCTGCTCTTTGTTGATGTGTTTTTAAAATGGAAATGGGGCTTTAAAATGATTTCAGTGTAGATGATGTCGCTCCAGTACTAGGCAAAAATGACAACACTGTCTTCGAGAATTCTACTGTCAGTTATTCCCTTGTCCCATACTTCATTGTGAAAAATCCTTCAGCAATCAGCTCCCCGGGGTTACTTTTAGTGCCGTCGTAGGACATCTCATGAACCAGTCATTTCGGTGACAAGGTTATTCCTGTGTCCTTGGCAGCGTCATTATTATGCTGTTAACTTCCTGAAGCAGCCTGAAGTCCAGGTTTGATCCACACTACTAGAACAAAGGAAAACTTCTCAACACTCACTTCTGCTAGTCCAAAACTGGATCCTCCAGAGACCTTCTAATGCACCTCAGGTTTGAACTGTATCACACAAGCTATTAGTACGTATATAATAAGACATGTGCAGCCCTCACCGTTGCTGTTATGTAGCTCTGCTAATGCTACTACAGCCAAAGATAAGCCATACTGTGCAGATACCCTGATGGGTCATGCTTGCGCTATATAAAACTTCTCAAATGAATAAACACTACAATAGACCACTCTAATCTAACATCGCCAACCAGTATCCTGAAAAACACATCCATTACAAAAGATAATGTCCACAGGCCGCCTTGACTCCATTCAATGAGCATCCAAGAAGTGTAACGGGCACCCAGGATCCCAAAGCGGTAAGTAACCGAACAAACGCATTAAACAAAATGTATGTAACATAACATGAAGGTACTCCAGTACTTGCTTTCTCTGTGGCTTTCTGTGTCAATTGTAGGGAGCCGTAGTACCTTAAAGTAAAAGTGTAGTGACCATGTACAGATGAGTGCTTCAGTGGCAGGCGATTTAAATATTTCCTGTCCTCCTGCACCCAAGCCCTTACCCCCCTCCCCAATCTCCCCAAAGCCACAACCCTAGTGAAGATTTCATCTGAGGCCAGACAGCAGACTATGGGTTAGATCTACAAATGTTCTGTGATTCTTAAATCAGCCCCTAATGTGCAATGGGTGTGAAAACCTGACACCCAAACTCTCCTGGTGCCTCCTCACTTTCATCTGACGTTTGTGTTTGTTCCATCGTGCGTGCTTGTAAAGTTAGCAAGGGTTTGATCCAGCGCAATATTAGCCAACAGCATTCATACACCATATACTCACTTGGGCCCATACATTCACACTACACTAATACTTACGCTTGGTGTCAGATGTACTCTTTTATCAAAGTCCCTGCTACCAATTACCTTCTGATTGAAGAGTAATAACTTACCAATGGATCCTTTGCTAATTGGGAAGTTTAAAATGAGTGACATTCATTATAGTACATAATCCTGAAATAACCACTGAGTCAGGAAGTTTTAAAATGTTTATCTAAAGTTTTAGCAGAGTAAAATACAGAAAACACGGTACTTGATTGAAATACCCAAGAAAAAGCATAGAAATGATTTTGCTAATAAATGACGGTGTTTAAGGAAGAGGAGAAGATAGAGACAGCAGCGCAACTAAAGGTTGCAGTATAGTTACCTAAATGCGAGAACCAAGCCCCTTAGCCAAGGAGTTGGAAAAGATAGGACCCGGGAAGGATGAAGAGCAAAGACTTCTTCCAGGATCAGGACAGGACCGGTAACCTCTCTACAACGACGCCTGCGCCGTTCCCCTCTCTGATACTCGACTTCTCTCGATTCTCCCGTCTAATGGACTCCGCCGCCCCCTCCTCAGGACCTCTTCCGGACAGGAATTCAGTCAGCAACCGATCAGCTGGGCAGTCTGGAGTTGAGAGCGCTCTGGCAGTATGGACGCCTGTTCTTCGTGAACGCATGCTCTGACTAATTTACTAATGCTATATTCTATTATACCCTTCTACGCCCATGTACCTCCCCTTAATGTTGCTAACATTATGGGACCACTACTTCTGATTGGACAGGGACAGGGGGTGGATTCTCGCACCATGTCGATTTTGGCCTAAATTGTAAAGCCTATTGTCTTTACGTTCCCTCCCCTTCAGATTAATACATTCACTTTATTTCCCACCCGTCTCACGACAAATGTTATACATTTTACAGGAGAAAAGTAACAATTTGTCCGCCGGAAACATTGAGTACATCATCTTCGGCCAATAGGTCGTGGCCTTGGGAGACGTCCAAGTTGACTTCACTTGGCAGGCATACAGGACACATGCGCAGAACCCTCTGTCTCTCGAGTTTCAAGACACCAACCCAGGCCCAAGTTTACGAATTACTAAAAGTGTAAGAAGAAAATATTAAAATCACAAATAAAAAGTTTCACTGTATACCCACTTTCCCTATTCTATTCCCATTTAATCATAATACTATCCTGCATTAGTAGCGTTAAGAAAACGACAATTTAATAATGACATGAGAGCAAGCTTAAGCATGTGAAAACATTTAGCGGCCATTTTAATGCACACTGCGCAGAAGCAGAAGTTTCCCACCAAGCAAAGAAAGACGTCACACCATGTGATCAGGTTGCGACATGCGCAATGAAGTCCCGCGCTTTTAGCGGCCATCTTGGTTTATAGACAAGCGTTATTCATTAGTAAAACACATAGGCAAGCGTCTATCCCTTTTGTGTTTGTGAATGCAAAGATTAGTATTGACAGTACAAGTTTAATAAATTAATACTATGAGGAGGATTGCATACAAGCAAGTTTCATTTTTGAAACCTTGCTCCATCAATCCCCTCTCTGATGGCGTTTCTGAGCCATCAAAAAATACTACCCTTAATCAGATGCCAACTTCTAGCAATTCGTTTCATTCTCATTTTTACTTTTTCTATTCTTACAGTCTCCTTTTAATTTCTTGTATAAATCACTTCTCCATTCTTCTAGTTCGATTTCATCTAGTTTTCTCTTCTTTCCTTTTCCTGTCACTTTATATGTCCCATTCTTTCTACAGCATTTGCACCATATTGTTATTGCTAAAATTATTATTGCTATCCCTGCTAAGGGTACTAATATTTGACCTATAAGTCCTTTCCCTATATTAGCAAACCAGGTTCCAATTGACGAGATACTATTTGTCAATCTTTCCCATACACTATCAACTTCCAGTGGTTTTAGTTCTTTCTCAAGTTTAGTTATGTTCTGAATATACGTTCCAATTTCTGCACTCTTATCAGGAATATAAGTGCAACAATGTTTCGTCTTCAATAATTTACAGACTCCTCCCTCTTTTGCCAATAGAATGTCAAGAGCAAGTCGATTTTGCATCACCATAGATCTAATCGCAACCATCTCCGTATTAATCATTAGAAAACCTCCAGCAGTATCCGTTGATAAACGATCAACCACTGTAGACAATTTGCATATTTTCCTTGAGTTCAGAATTATTCCCACTGAAGGTATCAATGCACCAAATATATCACCTACAATTTCTGAAAAACTAGCTCTTTTACTACGTATTAATTCATTATTGTTTTCATTGCTTCCAGTGTTTCTTTTTACGTGGTATATCTTTGGAAAAACTATTCCAAAATAACAACTTTCATACCACCTTGCAGGAAGCCTAAAGTAAGCCTTATTCCCACATACATAATAGATTCCAGGAAAAACTGAATCTGTTCCTCCTTTGAGTCCCCAACCTCCAATAATTAAAAAATTGTGTTCACATTCACTGGTACCGATGAAAACATTGTTATAATCAGTCTTTAACCTATGAAGACAAATTTTCCCTTTCTTTACGAAATCCAGAGCCATTGCAGCTTGAGCTTTACCAGGTGTATAACTCCCTTCCTTCTCCGCCCAAGGTGGCAACTGAGCCTTATGCTCTGAAGCTTTCTTTTGAAAATCATGTCTTCTATCTTCTACTAAATTCAAAAATATCTTTTCTTCTTCTAGTAAAGAACATGTTAGATTGTGTCTATGTGCATGTGTTATGTCTATCGATTTCATTGTTAAGAAAAACTCTCCCATAAACTGTGCGTCTTGACTAGTAAGCACTGGGTTCATACTCTTGCGAATCGGAACCTCAGAAAATATCACATCTAAGTTTGAATAATAATACTGAAGTTTCCCTGTTCTATAAAATAAACTAGACAAAACACTACATGATATGCCATATGTCAGTGGTAAGTGATGGTATGTTAATCCTTCCGCTACTGATTCAGGTAACTTCATACAGACATAACAATTACTAACTTCCATTGTGTCTACATACTGAAACAATAACTTTGTGAAAACATTTAAACTAGTGTTGTTATCAGCTATTTCATGATGAATTTCTGCCTCATCTTCTGCCATTAATTCTACTCTATTGCCCTTCATGTTTGCTGTCCTCCCTTTAGTTTCATTATTAATCTTCTTATCTATTATCATAAGGTAAGGAATTGCTACAATCAGGACTAACCATACTATAAGCACCAATACTAGACTACATATGCAGATTGCACAGCATCTCCTACAACAATTTCGTTTTGGTCTCCCAGTAACTCTATCATCAGGCATTTTTCGACAAGGAAGATTGCTCTTCTTATCTCTTCTTCTTTTCTTTAGATGATTCTTTTGTTTAGTCAGGGTGGTCTTGTTTCTTCTTTGTATGTTAGTTCTGCACTTGTTCCTTCGCCACCACTGTCACTTGACTCTGAGCTTTCAAAATCTTCAAGAATGATATAAGTCCAGTCAGGACCCTTGAATTTGTTATTCACAAGTCTCAGTCTTTTACTTTTTCTTTTTCCTGACTTTTTCTCTTGTTCAGTTTGACTTGTCACTTCAGGTACTTGTTCTGGATCTTCACTTCTGGTTGTTATGTGGTATTTTACTCTTTTAATGACACTTGGCCAATGATCTCCTTTTCTTGTTTTCTTTGTTGGCACTGTTTCTCTGTTTACGTCTTCAAAGATCTCGTTATTTTCACTGCTCAATACTGTTTTGTTTTCTTTGATTACTGCCTCTTCTGTTTGTTCTTTTTCAGGTCTTATTTGTTTCTCTTCAGTAGCTCCACAATGACTTTCAAGATTTTGACCTTGTTCCCTTTTTATTTCTTTATGTTCATTTGTATCAACCCCTTTTTCTTTAGTGAATTCTTCTTGATCTAACTGCTTCTGATCAGGGCTTATTGCACTGTGAACTTCTGCAGCCTGACCTGATTCTTCTAAACCTGTCTGTCCCTCTTCAAAGTTTATTAAATCTTCACTGTTTTTAGTCCAATTTTCTTTCCCTATCTGATTTAGTTCAGGATCTTTTACTGTCTTGTCTTCTTGATCCCGAACTGTTTCTTCTTCACCTATCTGATCTTCTTCAATTTCCTCCAATTTTGTTTGATTTCTCGTTCTGTAATATACTTCAGGAACTTCTACCACTGGTATCCAATCCTGACTTGTGCTCGGTTGTTCTCCGTCAGCTTCTCTCGAACCTCTAGCCTGAGAGTCCTCAGCTGGGCAACCTTCAGCTTCTTCAGTGATTGGCGTTGTCTGTGGATTCTCCTTTTCAGGTTCTGGGACTCTCTTTGTGTGGCTTACATAAATCCAATTAGGAAATCTTGCACACTTCACTGCTGTATTGGTGGTCAATATAACTTGACAAGGTCTGCTCCACCTGGGTGATAGACACGTTTCTCTGGTGTGATTCATCACTACCACCCAATCACCAGGATTCAGATCATGTTCTAGTTCAGGCTGCCTGGAAACTGCGTCTTCTCCAACCTGATGAGAGACAGAACGCACTAGGTCAGCCAATCCTTTGCAATAATCCAGAACCATATCATCAGATATATTTACTAATTTGTTTGTGGGAACATGTGTTTGTCTCATTGCTCTTCCCATCATTATTTCATGGGGGCTCAATCCTGTTGTTCTGTCAGGTATGCTTCTGAGTCCCATTAAAACAAGTGGCAATGCGTCTGGCCACTCTAATGATGTTGATGCACACATTTTTCCCAATCTTGACTTGATAGTGCCATTTAATTGTTCAACCACTCCAGAAGCCTCTGGGCGATATGCACAGTGCAATTTCTGTTTGATTTGAAATGCTTCACAGATTATCTGGATCACTTCGCTATTAAAGTGTTTTCCTCTATCTGATTCCAAAGATACTGGGAAACCAAACCTAGGTATGAGCTCACGTAACAACAGTTTTGCAACTGTAATACTGTCATTTCTCCTAGTAGGGTAAGCCTCCACCCACTTTGAAAACAGACACACTATGACTAGTACATATTTTAGTCCTCTGCATGGTGGTAACTGTATGAAGTCGAACTGGAGTCTTATAAATGGGCCCTCTGCCTTCCCAATCTTTCCAAACCCAATTATCGTTTTCCTGCCTGGATTATGCATTTGGCAAGTTAGACATCTCTGGCAAAGACTCTCTGCAACAGCCCTGAATTTGGGATTGTACCAATTTTGTCTGAACAGCCTAATCATTGCATCTCTCCCTATGTGTGAGTCTCCATGGTGCATTCTAGCCATTTGTGAGAGTAAACAGTCTGGCATGACTGGTCTGCCATCTGCACTGATCCACACTTCATCTTCTCCTCTTTGGGAGCAACCCACTTTGATCCACAAATTCTTCTCACTTTCATCAACCTCATCTTGCAATTTCTTCACCTCATTCCAAGTTTCAGGTGGCATATACAGCATAAGTTGGCAGCTGATTCCCATTCTTTCCACCCTCTTATTGACTGACGTTCTGGTTTTGGCACAATGTTGAGCCACCAGATCCGCATATCTGTTGCCGACTACCACCCAGTCATCTCCTGACTGGGGTGCGGCACATTTCACCACAGCCAATTCTTTTGGTGATTGTATTGCTTCTAGCAATTCCCTTACAAATTGTCCATTTTTAATGGGGGATCCTGAAGAAGTCATGAAATCCCTCTGCATCCACAGTTGGCCAAAATCATGCACAACCCCGTAACCATATTGACTATCTGTAAATATGGTCACTCTCTGATTCCTCCCAATTTTGCAAGCTTTTATCAAAGCAATCAATTCAGCTACTTGTGCAGATTTTACTCCTGGTAAATAGGATGCTTCGACTATTCCAGTTAATTCACATACCGCATAAGCAGCAGTTAGTTTACCATCTTCATGTCTTTGACATGAACCATCTACAAATAGCTCCCTATCTGGCTTTTTAAGAGGCTGTTCCTCTATGTCTGGGCGTGGTTTTGTACACAATTCTGTAATTTGTACACAATCATGTTCATCTTCTTCGTCATCTTTATTTGTTTCATGATATGGGTCCGGCAATAAAGTTGCTGGATTTATTATTGTACACCTTACCATGGTCAGATTTTCAGCACCCATAATTATCCTCTCATATTTAGTCAGCCGACTAGGAGTAAGATGCTGAGTTCAGGTTCTTGTCAATAGAATCACAACTGCATGTGGAACATACACTTTTACAGGATGTCCCATCACAATTGACTCGCTTTGTTCAATGCTCAAACAAGTCGCTGCCACTGCTTTTAAGCATCCTGGCAACGCAGCTGCTACTGGGTCCAATGTAGCAGAAAAATATGCTATAGGACGTCTATCTAGTCCATGTCTCTGAGTTAGGACTGAAAGTGCACAATTTTCTCTCTCTTGACAGAATAATGCAAATTCTCTTTTATAATCAGGCATGCCTAAGGCAGGTGCTGAACAAAGTGCGTTTCTCAATTTTACAAAAGCTTCTACACTTTCATCCTCCCACTCGACAGGGTCCTTTGCTTTCTTTTTCGTCATGTTAATTAAGGGCTTAGCTAACATTGAAAAATTTGGTATCCATTGTCGACAGTAGCCTACTATTCCTAGGAACATTCGCACTTGTCTTTGGGTTACAGGCATTTGCATTCTCTTTATTAATTCTACTCTTTCAGAGGTTACTCTTCTTTTTCCCCTCTCAATTTGGTGTCCCAGATATTTAACAGCTGTCCTGCAAAACTGTAACTTTTCAGGTGAGACTTTATGCCCTTCCTCAGCCAAAAGATTTAATAATGCTATGGAGTCAACAACACAGTCTTCTCTGGTGGTCGACGCCACCAATAAGTCGTCGATATATTGGACTAAGACTGAGCTTCCTGGCATCACTAGTTTTTCCAGGCACTTTTTCAGTATCTGGTTGAAGATGGAAGGACTTTCTGTGTACCCCTGAGGAACACGATTCCACACATAGACTTTGTTCTCAAATTTAAATGAGAAAAGATACTGGCTGTCTGGATGCAATGGTATTGAAAAGAATGCTTGACACAAATCAATTACTGTGAACCATCCTGCATTCCAAGGGATCTGGTATAGAATTACTGCAGGATTTGGTACTATGGGACAACATGGTTCCACAATCTTGTTTATTTTACGCAGGTCCTGAACAATCCTATATTTTCCACTAGGTTTCTTTAGTCCCATGATTGGTGAATTACATGGGCTACTCATTACTTCTTTTAGGATGTTTTGTTCTACCATTCGTTTTATTTCTTCAATGACTCCTGCTTTTACTTCTGCACTCATTTTGTACTGTTTAGTATTTGGGAAAATCGCACCTTCTTTTACCGTAATTTGAACTGGATCTATTTTTGCCATAAGTCCTACTTCTTTTCCGGTGAAATCCCATACTATTGGGTTTACTGTACCTTTTAATTCTTCTGGCAACTCATCTTTTGTTATCAATGAAAACATTTCATCTATTTCTGTACCTTGTTTTGCAACCATAATTTTATATACATGGTCCTCATCTGGTGTCTGGACTGCCACACCATCTGGCGTGCAGAAAATTGTACAGTTCATTTTGCACAATAAATCTCTACCTAATAAATTTACTGGGCTAGAATCGCACACTACAAATTGGTGCATTTCTCTGAAATTTCCTATTTTGACTTCCATTGGTTCTGTAAGAGGCGTTCTAATTCTTTGATTAGCTACCCCTACTACTTGGATATCTTCACCAGAGAGAGGAAGGTCTGGGATGTCTGCTGATCTCACAGTAGACCTGGTAGCACCAGTGTCCAAAAGGAAAGTAATATCATTACCTTTCACATTTCCTTCAACATATGGACCAGACTGATCTACCTGTAAGGATGCGCCAAGTATGCACTCCTTCTTCCCCTCTCCTAGGCACCGTCATGAGTCGAATTTACAGTAATTGTCCTGCAAAAGAAATTGTGATGTCATATAATCATTCTTACCACTCCCTCCTGGGTATCCAATGTCTGTACCATGTTTTGCTCTGCTTACATTACCCTGAACAGGTGGAGGTGGTAATTGACTCTGGGGATTTACACCCTGCTGTGAGTCATTCTGCATCTGTGGATTTAAGTTTTGATTTGGGCCATTATTATTCCGAATCTTTTTACATTCATCCTTCCAATGCCCCAATTTTCCGCATCCATGACAAGGAAATTTCTTTTTAGCTTCTTCTCTACTCATTCGTCCTCTAAATTTTCCACCATTTCCCGTATCACCACTCGTTCCAGAATCTTTTCCTTGATTTTCACTCGGATTTTCCAAATTAATTCCCTGCTTTTCTGCCATTTTCACCTGAGCCCACATCACCTTTTCTTGTAATTTCTTGTGTCTATCCTCAATATCGTCTCCACAATATTTTGCATACTTCAGAATCTCATCTATGGGCTTTCCCTGCCAACACAGCATGTGTTGTTTAATCATCTGGCAAATCTCTGGCTTCAGACCGTAAACAAATCGATACACAAACTGACTCATGTTCTTGTCTCCAATGTCCTCAAATCCACTATACTGTTTAAACACCTGCAATAAACGCTCATAATAGGAATGTACTGTTTCACTGGCTTCTTGGGTTGTTCGATCTATTTTCACCCAATCTGTTTCTTTCGGGGGTATTTTCCCTTTCAGGTATGTTATCACCTGCTGATACTTTTTCATCACATCATTTGACGGGGCACCTGTTTTCGGATCTCTAGGATATTCATCACTAGGCCAATCGACTGTGATCTTACAATCTGTCCATAAATTGGCAGGTACCACTATGTCAAACAAACCATCTAAATCCTTCAACAATACCTTTGACACCATCACAAACCTTTCAACCTGCTTGTACCATTCAATTGGTTTTTCTCTCAATTTTGGAAAATCATTCGTAAATGATAAAATATCCTGTCTGCTCCATGGGACATGTACATATCCTCCTCCCGCAACTTCTCGCATTGGATACATCTGGTCTGCTTTTCCTGCTTCCTTCATCACATATTCTGATGCTGTTCTACTTGTTCGTGCTTCTTCCTTTTTCTTGGCCCACCTAGATCTCCATTTATCTAGATCTCCCCATTTTTGTAAAACTAACATTAATTCTCTTATTTGCAGTCTTCTTCCAGATGCATTCATATTTTCTAAATCTTTGTCCGCAAATTCTGCTCTATATGGTTTCTGTAATACTTTTGATCTCCCTATTTCGATTCCCATCTGTAGTGCTAAATTGGACAATTTTTCATGGAATATCTTTACATTTCTAGTGATACTCCTGCACAAGAATAATAATTCTTCTTCATCATAGGTATTCAAGCGTTCTACTCCTACATTTCCTGCTATTATTTCTTCTAATTCAACTTTCAATTTATGGATATCCAGTACTTTTGGAGGTGTGCATTGTTTAACTGACCCTTGTACCCATCTTTCTAGATCTTCAGGTGTTACTATGGTAGCACTTTTTGTTCCTGATGAAGTTACTAAACTTACATCTTTTGAACCTCCAGGTACATCTTTTCTGGGAGTACTATTTACAGAACCTCGAATAGGTAAATCCATGAGTGAAATTGTGGATTCACAGTCACTAAATTGATCCTCAATTATAACTGGAGCTTCAGGTTTGGGGTTACTCACAGGAGTAGGTGCAAGTATCGGTTGAGGACAATTTCCCTGAGTACCATATAATGGAACTACTGAACCAATTGTTACAGGTATGGTCAATGAATCAGGATGTACTTTTATCTGAGTTATTTTCTGTATTAATTCTGCTCTGGTCTTTTCTAGGGCTTCTTTTTCTTTGTCATGAAGTATTCTAGTCGGGGTAAATTCATGCATTACTTGTGGTATCATTGGAGTTTTTGGTGGTGCACTTGGAGTGCATCCACTTGTCCCTTCCAGATATGGTGGGGGATTTCTTAACATTTCTTCCATAAATTCGTCTTCTGAATCCTCATTTCTCATTAAATGTTTTGTCTTTTCTGTACATTTGCCTCCTGATTTCTCTCCTTCTGTGAATAATGGATACAGTCCCTCTGTAATCATTGCCCTTCTCCATTGTTTCATCTGACCCTCTCTTGACTCACGTAAATATCTGGGGTAAAATCCTGGGTAACTCCTATTACTTCTAGATCTATCCCGCTCAAATGCCTCGGTTTCCCATTCTTCTAGAGCTTCGTACTGGGTTAATCTAGGTCTGGGTTCTAAATCATTCATCCTCAATCTCAAGTTCTGAAGAATTCGCCCATTGAACGTGCCATTCTCGGGAAATGCTAATAGTCCATCATTTTTGGTGTATTCTATCCAATTCTCCATCCATACACAAGTATGATAACCTCTCTCCATCATCATGAATGATGCTGGCGTTTTAGCTGGTGGAATAATAATTCCTTCTCTAGTTTTGATTGGTTTGTCCTTTTTAAAATAATTTTTAATCTTTTGCAAAAATGACATTTTTCTCCTTTCTCCGTACATTCTATCTATTCTTCTGTGTACAAAATTATATTCTGCAAAACCTAGGAATCTCCTATCCGGACGAGTTCCTGTTAAAGTCGGATCGCGTTTTAACATGCAATCTTTATCCACTAAGAATTTTGCTTCTATAATTTCGACCAATCAAATGTCTGCTATCTTTTATTTCTGAGCCAATCCTTGCGCGGCCTTTTGGTGACGTTTCTCTGTCCACCCCTCCTTTACAATCTGCTCTTTTCTGTCCTCGCTGGTTTAGCCAATCCCAGCGCGGCACCTGTGACGTCAGTACTACTCCTGACTACTGACCCTTCCTTTACAAGTGTCTCTCCACACCCGCTGTTTCAACCTACCAAAGGCGCTGCGTTTTGTGACGTCAGCTCCCTCTCCGGCAACTGACCCTCCCTTTACAAAAATTTACGCAAACTTATTTTCTCTATAAATCTTAACAACATAAAACAATCCCTATCGTGCCAGTTTCCACTAATTTTGAAAAGGATAGTTTCTTCCACACTTTAGTAAAACCTTTCCGTTTACTAAAACATACTCTACGAGTAAAACACTTCCGTCTACTCTTCACACAAGCTCCAGAAGTACCTGTTACTTCTCCAATGTTACCCTTACTAGGTGATATAACATCAAATTTTTATCAGCGTACCCTTTTTGCTATTACTCACACGCATAGAGTCCCTAACGAGTACTGAAAGTCCTGCTTAACTTCTCAGTACTATTTCTGCCTGACAGATAACCTCACTGCAGTATGGCTTCCACTTGCCACCCACTATTCTTTTTACCTACCCCGGGGTATTCTGGACAACATATAACAAAACTCAAAAATAAGCAGATGTTAGTTCATAAAAATACAAATAAAATTCTCATTACCCAATTAACAAAGAGTAACAAAAACCGTCCTTTGCTTACCAGAAAACTGATCCAGCGCAATATTAGCCAACAGCATTCATATACCATATACTCACTTGGGCCCATACATTCACACTACACTAATACTTACGCTGGGTGTCAGATGTACTCTTTTATCAAAGTCCCTGCTACCAATTACCTTCTGATTGAAGAGTAATAACTTACCAATGGATCCCTTGCTAATTGGGAAGTTTAAAATGAGTGACATTCATTATAGTACATAATCCTGAAATAACCACTGAGTCAGGAAGTTTTAAAATGTTTATCTAAAGTTTTAGCAGAGTAAAATACAGAAAACACGGTACTTGATTGAAATACCCAAGAAAAAGCATAGAAATGATTTTGCTAATAAATGACGGTGTTTAAGGAAGAGGAGAAGATAGAGACAGCAGCGCAACTAAAGGTTGCAGTATAGTTACCTAAATGCGAGAACCAAGCCCCTTAGCCAAGGAGTTGGAAAAGATAGGACCCGGGAAGGATGAAGAGCAAAGACTTCTTCCAGGATCAGGACAGGACCGGTAACCTCTCTACAACGACGCCTGCGCCGTTCCCCTCTCTGATACTCGACTTCTCTCGATTCTCCCGTCTAATGGACTCCGCCGCCCCCTCCTCAGGACCTCTTCCGGACAGGAATTCAGTCAGCAACCGATCAGCTGGGCAGTCTGGAATTGAGAGCGCTCTGGCAGTATGGACGCCTGTTCTTCGTGAACGCATGCTCTGACTAATTTACTAATGCTATATTCTATTATACCCTTCTACGCCCATGTACCTCCCCTTAATGTTGCTAACATTATGGGACCACTACTTCTGATTGGACAGGGACAGGAGGTGGATTCTCGCACCATATCGATTTGGCCTAAATTGTAAAGCCTATTGTCTTTACGTTCCCTCCCCTTCAGATTAATACATTCACTTTATTTCCCACCCGTCTCACAACAAATGTTATACATTTTACAGGAGAAAAGTAACAATTTGTCCGCCGGAAACATTGAGTACATCATCTTCGGCCAATAGGTCGTGGCCTTGGGAGACGTCAAAGTTGACTTCACTTGGCAGGCATACAGGACACATGCGCAGAACCCTCTGTCTCTCGAGTTTCAAGACACCAACCCAGGCCCAAGTTTACGAATTACTAAAAGTGTAAGAAGAAAATATTAAAATCACAAATAAAAAGTTTCACTGTACACCCACTTTCCCTATTCTATTCCCATTTAATCATAATACTATCCTGCATTAGTAGCGTTAAGAAAACGACAATTTAATAATGACATGAGAGCAAGCTTAAGCATGTGAAAACATTTAGCGGCCATTTTAATGCACACTGAGCAGAAGCAGAAGTTTCCCACCAAGCAAAGAAAGACGTCACACCATGTGATCAGGTTGCGACATGCGCAATGAAGTCCCGCGCTTTTAGCGGCCATCTTGATTTATAGACAAGCCTTATTCATTAGTAAAACACATAGGCAAGCGTCTATCCCTTTTGTGTTTGTGAATGCAAAGATTAGTATTGACAGTACAAGTTTAATAAATTAATACTATGAGGAGGATTGCATACAAGCAAGTTTCATTTTTGAAACCTTGCTCCATCAGGTTCAAGGGCTATAGTGACATATATGAGAACTTTAGACACAGTTTAACCATACTCGCATTTCAATCTGTATATTTAGAGCTCTTATAGTAAGGCCACTAACAGCATTAGCCAATGTTTCTATGTCTCTCACATGTCAACTTACCCTTTCATGTTTCTTGCACTGTGCCTTTAAATATTGCTTTCCTCAGGTATTGCACCACATAATGTTGTTACAGGTTCAGTTAATACTTCAGGCAGTGATTTAAAACCCTACTGAACAAGAGTTCCCAAAGCATCCATCCTTGTACCAAGTGCTTGCATGAAGTCACTTGCTGACACTGTACAGTCAGCATAGATGTTTCTAAAGCATGACGTGCCCTTTGAGTAGAAACACCTGCACCCACATCCTGATCAAACATTGATCTAGCTCTGACACCAGTTTGGGGCGCATTAAAAGCCTTTGCTGCTGAGCCTGATGTCTTGCAGTGTGTGGTGGAGTAGGCTACGGTGATGCTCTTCTACTTCGAGTTACTTTATGATGCTTTACTGCAGACTCATTAGTAAAGGCACTGCTGGGGATTGTGTCTCTATGCCACTATGTTTAGCCAAACTGGACATCCTCTTCGTTTTCCTCACCTGCAACATCCTCGGTGTCTGCAGTATGTACATCTATGGTTTACATTTTGTTATAAATGTATTTTTTGATATTTCTTATAAACGTTAGCAAAGTTAACTTCTGCTATACTATTGTCATTGTTCTTATGTGCACATAGTTTTCAATATTTATTGGATTTAAAGTTTCAACAAAATGTTTTTTAAAAATATATGTATTCTTAAATTCATTAAAAAGATATAGTAGTAAGAATGCACTGTAATGGTCTAAATGCAATGTGAAAATTAATCTTTTTTTAAGTAATAAACAATAACCTTTAAAAAAAAAATACTAAGTAACACTAACAATTAAATAAATATTTTTTAATGTGTGAATTTACCAGATGGTGAATGTGTTGACAAATGTTTGACACTCCAGACACTGCTTCTGGCAACAAGATACTTTAAATTAACTCTTCCACCTGAGTTGGTGGTGGCTCGGATGATAACTCCTCCTCACTGAATTTATGTACTGTTGGCCACTTGCTCATGTTGTACTCAGAAGGAAATGTAACAAATTTCCCTTCCTGCTTTGGAGGGCATCATTCGCTGACAGCGTGACACTCGCAAATCACCGATTCGAAATTGCAGTTCAGTAAAAATACAAATTAGAAAAGGTTAACTGAAATTGCGAATAAATATGAATGATAATTGCCACGTTTCAGATTTTAGTACATCTAGATTAATGAATCAGAAATTCCATTATCATTTGAAATGTACGAGTCAGGAATGTGAATAATAGTAGATACCAGCCTGTATTTTATTGTTTTCATCATGCACTCAGAGAAAAACTGTAAAAAAATAACTGAACAAAAGCACAAAAATGGCAGGATGCATTAGGCAACATTGCTTGTGTATGGGACGAGCATGGAGGAGGCAGAGAGATGGAGACATTATTGATTAGATTATAGCAATTTCCTAATCCGCATCAGAAGCCCCTGGGGTTTGAATCTTCTATCCCTGTTTCAGTAAAGAGAACATGCAATTCTATTACAATTTAATAATGAATGCGACAGTGCTCTCTGGTCAGAGTGCAGACTGCAAGGCCAGTCCTGACCAAACTGTGGAGTACATGAAGTGTGTGAGCAAGCCAGCAGGGGGCGTCTGACAAGGGTCTGGTTTTGTCCATAGCAGTATAGAGCTGCAGATCATCTCTCCAAAATTCAGACTGCAAGTCCGGTCCAGACTTTGTAAATTGTACGAGTGAGACAGCTGGAGCAGATTAAAGTTCTAGACAGGCTGGAATTCTAAATTCTGAGAGGACATGGAGGAGAAGATGACCCCAGCAGCCTCCCTTCTGGGCCTCACAGTCCTGGTGACATCATGCTTCTCAGCCCTACTCCATGTCTGAGAGACTCTTTTACCAACGGTAGAGTAAAAAAAAATTCAGCATTCGCAATAAGAATTTTCAATTCTATTACAAACACGGACGCAAGGATTATGCTTCTCTTTCTTTATTTTATTATTCAGGAGCCAATCAGAACTTAAAACTGAAAACACTACATTTCCTATTTACACTCACAGTAACATGTTCCAATAATAGAGCCCCCAGTCATATATAACCGCAAAACGCCATCTTTTGTCCTCTTTCTTTGCCCACAGTTTGGAAATAACTATTCATCACTCCGGAAACCTACAATGAAGGACCCTCAACGGACTCAAAGAACCCAGGACTCAAAAGGAGTCCGACTCGAAGGCCCTTGCTCCAGGGCATCAAAGACCTCTACGAAAGATGAAAAACATCCGTCGAGGCCAAGAACCATATGAGGAGTACCTCCAACACTGCATAATTCAACCAAAGAGGTGGTTACTTCACTTTGTTCCCTGTGAGGAAAAGAAACACTGAAGCCGTAATCACTGGCCATCATGACGAAAAATCCATAACCAAATAAGAATAACAGGATGGGCATTAATAACCTCAATAATCAGCATATCTAAATAGTACAAATACATATACATACAGAGCCTAGGTTGGGATAATCCTCGCCTCCGTGTCCTTAATAGAATTCGCAAATGCTAGAAATGTTTTGATTCTATGTCAGACCAGAGGCTCCGATCATACTTTTTCAATGCTGTGCCACCACCACTGAAGCAACATCAACAATAGGCTTATAATAAAAAGAATTAAAAGTGGGTTCGGACCACCTGTCCTCTGCTCTCAGGATATCATCCATACTGGACCACAATGAATAGGACTTTGAGGCCATTGCCCCTCTAGCTGAATGTGCCCCAATAATGGAAGTAACAATACCAGCCTCTGACAACAGCCAACGCATCCACCTAGCTAAGGTGGCAGCTGCTACAGGCCTGAAGGGCTTCTGCAATGCAATCAACAATTGACCTCCCATATCAGAACAAAACTCACTGGTACTTACCTCATAAACCTTCAAACATTGTAAAACACAAAGCTTACAATTACAAGGGAATGCTGGGTAAGAAACAGACCTGCAATTTGATTTCGTTCTTCTGGTAAGAGCGAAGGAAACCCCCTTCAGGAGAAAACACTCTACTGGAGAGATCTAATGCTCGTACATCGGACACTCTGTTGCAGGATATTAAACATAAAAGCCTCGTCAATTTGGCTGACAGTTGTTTGCGTGATAAATACTTAATGTCTGGTCAATTCTCCACAGAAGTAAGGACTTTATTAACATCCCACAGAACTGAATACCTCGGTTGAGGGGGTTTGGACATTCAAATACCCCGTGTTAGACTTGGCATCTTTTGGCGTGTTTCCCCTGAGTTTTTGCTTTCTGACCTCCCGGTTTTGACTCTGTTTTGCTGGTGTAACGGTTCTGCGCGCTTTTCGCACTGCTGATCAGTGGTAAAGCGCAGGTGCTCCTATGGTAAACTGTGTTATGGATTGGTGTTTCCATGATTGGATATTTGATTTACCTGTTAGCCCCTAGTAAAGTGTACTGCGTGTGCCAGGGCCGGTGAATCAAATGCTACCCGGGGGACTGCAGCACTGGTTGTGCTACCCCCGTGAGTAGCCCTGAAAACGGTAACTCAGACCTGCCATTGCAGAGTCTGCGCGCAGTTTGTAACTGCCATGTCGACTTGGCCAGTGCACACACTGGCCGGTCCCTAACCTTCCCTTTTCTTACATGTCAGGCACCCCTCAGGTAGGCCCAAGGTACCCCTGTGGGCAGGGTGCAATGTATGTGAAAGGTAGGACATGCCCGGTGTGTGTGGCATGTCCTAATAGTGAATTACAGCCAATTTCGTTTTTCACTATTGCAAGGCTACCAGTTCCCCATAGGACAGAATGGGAGGTTTGTTCATAACATCTTATGAACATAACTGGCCCAGGAATTCGGTAAGAAAATGAAGTTTCGTATGCCTGAACTCAGAATCTAAAGATGCCTCTTTTAGTGAAGGTGATTTTTACATTCTGTGTTTGAAAATACCACTTTTGGAAAGTGGGTATTTTCTTGCTCAGTCATCCCGTGTGCCTCTGCTGGAATGTGGATGGCCTGTCTGGGTTTTGGATGACAGAAGGCTGGGGGAGCAGGAGGGGCGCCAGATGGTCTAGGTAGGTCAGGAAAGGGCTGAAGAGACCTGGGTTACGATGGGGGAAGGGGGAGGAGATTTCCTTGCACCTCAAAGGGCCTGCTCTGCCTCTGACAAATGCCGTCTCCACCTCCTGCCAGGAATTCACACCAGAGAAGGCAGAACTGGTCCTGACCGGGCACAGGCCCTCTCTGCCTAAGAGATCAAAGGATTTTTGGACATAAATGCTGGGTCCCAGACCCCTGAACTTTAGAACTCATCTGGACAAGAAGACTGCCAAGAAGAAGAGCCGGAGAAGCTGCGAAAAGGAACGACTGCTTTGCTGGGTGCTTTGCTGGGCTGACCTGCAGTGGCTGCTTTTGTCTGGGGTAGTGAAAGGCCTGGACCGGACTTTCTGCAACCTAAATTTGTGAGTCTCTCCAAGGGCTTGAGGTAGAGCTTGCCCCCTGTTCACGAAGTCTCAGGAACAGCAAAGACTTCAAGTTCTTCGACCCGCAGCACTGGGGACTGTGTGTTTTGTGCTGCAACCCGAAGAACACCAACTCGACGACGTCTACAACGCCACTGCCGACTCCGTGTCCTGAAGGCAACGCAGAGGGCACCGCCGCAATGCCGCACCGCAACCTTGGTCTCACCGATGACGCCTGTGGACGCCACCACCGAGCCACTGCTTGCACCGTGACCTGTGGGCACCGCACTCCGCACCGCCTCGCTTCACGCCGAAGCTTTGGCTCCGCAGAGAGCTCCGCCGCAACGCCGCCCCGCGACCCTGGTCTCACCGACGACGCCTGTTGACGCCGCCACCGAGCCGCTGCTCGCACCGCGACCTGTGGGCACCGCACTCCGCACCGCCTTGCTTTACGAGGACGCCTTGGCCTGCCTGACGCCACCACTTTCTGCCAAAATCGACGCCGCTGCTTGCACCGTGGTTCGAGGGCACCGCTCGTAAGTCACACGACGCACCGCCCTCATTCCGCACCGCAGCCTTGGCCTACCGACGCCGGCGCCATCGACTCCAGTTCGTCAGCCGATGACAGCGCTTCAGCAACCACGACGCCGCTGCTTGCACCGTGACCTGCTAGCACCGTGACGAGCACCGCCCTCATCTCGCACCGCGACCCTGGTCTCACCGACGACGTCATCTGACGCCGCCACCGAGCCGCTGCTCGCACCGCGACCTGGGGGGCACCGCACGCCGCACCGAGAGGAGATCGACCTGTAACGTGAGTGACTTCAAGGGCCCCATCGCCCTGCATCTCTGAAAGGTACTGTTTGCGGGTCTTCCCGACACCGTAGCGGGCCTGCGACGCTGCGGCCAGCCAGAACTGTTTTGGATTTGTGTGTTCACGACACCGTGGTAGCCCGGACGGGGCTATCCACACAAGGAACCCCTTTTAATCAGCGTATTTTTGAACTGTGAACTTTTAAGTATAGTATTGTGGATTTTTTTATCGTTTTGGTCTTGTTTTAATTATATAAAAATATTGGATATTTTTCTAAACTGGTGTGGTGTCCTTTTGTAGTGCGTACACTGTATTACTGTTGGTTATGTGCAAATGCTTTAAACACTGCCTCTAAGATAGGCCTGGCTGCTCGTGCCAAGCTACCAAGGGGGTGAGCAGGGGTTATTTTAGAAGTGGAACTCCCTTATCCTGACTAGAGTGGTGGTTTTTGCCTGGCTTTGGCCCGCGCCCTAGCCTACCAAGAATCCCATTTCTAACACCCCGTAAAAGCTTACACACCACCGGATGCTCACCAATTGGTTTAGCATCCAATGGAAGATGACCCGCAGAAATTGCAGATCTAAAATTGTTAACTGACCGGTATGCCATACCAGCAGATGCCATACAAGACAAAAAATTCACTACTAAACAACAATCTGCTCCAACATGATCTTCACCCCATTCATGACACCAACCACACCAGCGCCGCCATTCTGAGGCATAACGTTTATATGTTCCAGCGGATCATGCCTGTCCAATAAAGGCTGCTGCGTCCTGCAAAACGCCGGGGAGACTCCATCTTTGCTGGAAACCTTCCAGGCCAACATCGAGAGGTGGCCCGAGAGGATCAGAGGAGGAGGATGCTCCACTGGGTCCAGCAACAGGTTCCAGTGGAATGGAATCAAGACTAGGCAAGCACAGGTCAACTCGAGGACTACCAGAAACCCCGCTTGGGCTTTCCAAAATGGAGTCACTAAAACCATCTCAGCTCTTTGCCACCTCACCTGGGAAAGAACCCTGGAAATCATCATAAACGGGGGAAAGGCGTAACTCAGGCCCAGGGGACCAGTCCTGAAGGAGAGCATCCATGGCTTGTGTTTCCGGATCCAGGCGCCAACTAAAAAATGCTGGCAGTTGCCGGTTGAGGCAAGAGGTAAATAGGTCCACCAAGCATGGGCTTGAATCACGTGGAAGATCTTTGGGTGAAGTCTCCAGTCGCTGAAATCCCGTAGGTGACGGGAGTGCTAATCCGCAATCATATTGCATCGGCACGGGAGATACTCTGCAAACACAGATAAGCAACGCTGAAGGTAAAAGTGCCAAAAGTCCTTGGCTATCTCCGCGAGGAGACAAGATTTGGTCCCACCCAATTTGTTCAGATATCGAACCGCGGAGATGTTGTCCATCCTCAGAAGGATGCAACAATCTGTCTTTTCTGGGGAGAGACTCCGAATTGCAATAGAACCCGCAAGGAGTTCCAGACAATTGACATGGAGGGACAACTCCGATGTGGACCAATGGCCCCCTGTGGAGATCGTGCCGCATCTCGCCCCCAGCCCCACAAGCTGGCGTCCGATTCTATAATCATCTCTGGAGCCGACCCAAAGATCGATCTGCCGTTCCGGGCTTCCATGTGATCCAACCACCATGACAGTTTTGTCCTGGCCCCCTCCAACAAACTGACTTGCTCCGAATAATTGAGGCCTTTGCGGAGGTGCTGAATCTTGAGCCATTGAAGGGCCCTGTAGTGGAGATGTCCAGGGAAAATGGCTCGGATCGAAGAAGCTAGAAGCCCTACAAGTTGTGCTATTGACCTCAATGATATTGTTTGTTTGCACAAAGCAGACCTCAACTCCTTTATGATATTCCAGACCTTCTGAGAGGGAAGGACAAGCTGCACCAAGACCAAGTCCACCTGAAACCCCAGGAATTTCAGATGTTGAGCTGGGACAATAACCGGCTTATGTCCATTGATAATGAAACCCAGATCCTGAAGGAGGAGAATCGTCCATTCCAAGTAAGACTGGACTGTCTAAGGACTTAGGGCTATAATAATGGTGTCTAGCTAGATGATGAAGTGTACAACCCTTGCTCAAAGGGACTCTACCACGGCCTTGTAACTTTTGTGAAACACCATGGTGTGGAGGAGAGACCAAATGGAAGGACCTTGAATTCATAGCAGCACCCCAACCACAGAAACTGCAGTAAACAACAATTTGGGTAATATATTGGGATGGTCAAATACACGTCTTTTTAATCGAGACGCACCATCCAGTTTTCCTCCTGAAGGCTGTCTCTCAGAAGATGTATGCTCTCCATCTTGAAGAGACGGTAAACCAACCAAGCATTGAAGTCTTTCAGCACCAGGCGAGACCCGCCCCCTTTCTTTTCCACCAGAAAGATAAGAGTTGAGAAAAACTTTCCTGTGAGGATAACTCACCCCATAGCCCCTTTCTCTAGGAGAGCCTGAATTTCAGAGGTGATGCAATCTCATTCTTGTTGGGAAAAATACATGATGTTGGGCTGGGAGCTTTGGAAGAGGGGGTCATAAAACTCCAACCTGTACCCTTGTATGGACTCAAGGAGCCCTGAGTCTTGGGTTATCATTTGCGAATTGGGCAGGAATAAACTGGCTCTGCCACCCAAAGAGACCTTCGAGAGAGGAATAAGTCTCACCCGTAGCTCCAGATTCTTGGGCGGTTCCTTGCGTTCCTCTGTACCGCCCTCTCCTGAAGTGGTTCCTGTCGCCGTGGTTGAGGGAAGGGTAGATGGTGGAGTTGTATGAGGAGTCTTGTCCACCCACTCTACCCGCTGGTGGTAGTCTCATTGCGGGCCTTAGTAGTAACCTCGGCCGAACACACACCCCCTGAAACGTCCGGCCCTGCCAAAAAGGGGTTGGTGAAATACCTTCTTGAGGGACCCTTGCGCCTTGCCAAGAGAACTATATGTAGAGAGAAATTTGGTTCATTCCTGAAGGAATGGAGCCCCAATATGGAGACCTTGCACTACCGGACCCGCATCCGAATATTCCAGCTCATTAAGCTTGGTGGAAACAGCGCAGTTTGCACTGCCAAGATGGCACATGGCCATTTGGGCCCATCCCACCAATACATCGGGATCGATGGGGGTTGCAGAATGCTTAGTCTGGAAAGCCAACTCCAGGATTTTGGTGAGAGGGCCAGTGATGTATAGTAACTTATCCCAGCAGTTGGCTCAGGCACAGTCAAGTCCCTTCTTGGGATCCCTTGAGTATTTCTTAAGAAAGGTGGTGTCCACTTCAGGGGTTTCAGTCAACTTGCCAGGGAGATATGGCTGAGGGCATTCCGACCTTAGTTGTGCCCTGACGTCTTCATCAAAACCCTGGTGAATATGGGACTGAACATAGTCAGCCACTTCTTGCAGAGGGAGCAGGGTGGTGGAGATGGGTGAATGATATCCGCTGGTTCAAAATCCAGCACTTTGGGATGTTTCGGGCCTGTTTTATGGTCTGCTGGCCCGGATTTTACTGTTGTTTTCCCTGATATTAAAACATGCATTGACTGCAGCAAGCTCAAATACATGCAGTCTTCCACACCTTGAAAAACTAAGTATACAGCATGTCTTTTAAAGTAAACTGCCCTAATTTGCAATCATGGACCACTTTTTTTAGCTATATAATTCACTAATGAGGACCACTTTTATTTTGGTGCTTGGGCCAATTTTCTGTCCCTGTTTGATGCTGTAGTCATAGCTTTTCAGTTGTAATACTTTGAAGGCTTTGTGAATTTCATTTTTAGATCTGGTCCAAAGACTTTTTGGTTTGCAACATACAAAGAGAGAGGGAATCGGGTCAGCCCCCTTTAGCCATGTCTTGCATCGTGTCAGCCACTTTATGACATTGTGTTGAGACAACTGTTAAATAACCCTCAAATATTTGTGACAACACCTAGTAGGTTTCCGCAGACCCAAAAGGAAACTGCAAATTTTTCAGAGAAAATGAACTCAGGCGTCTTTAACCCCTCTCTGCTGAGTTATGCTCATATGAGTAGATAGAGAATATACTACAGCTCCACCTCGAGCCTTGAAATAAATACACACAAAAATATTGGGATTTTGTCTTATATTGTTGTTCACTATACACTATTCTAAAATGAATGTGATTATAAATGATTGTTAATATTATAAACAGCACATAGAGGCAAAGGGTATATATGGCCCAATTAGATTTCATCTCAAATCTCTAATCAATTAGTCTAATCCCTTCCTAAGTTATAACTAGCTGATTATCAGCCTAGTTGTATTGGTTTACTTATGCTGAGCTAGGCTACCCACGTACCTTGTTATGCCATCAGGCTTGAGGTCAGAACTCCACATTTCAGCATTTATCCAGCAACCAGTCCAAATGCCTTATCCAACCCCTTCCACCGGTATCTTATATAGCTAACTTGTGTATAATGCTCTATGAGGCCAGGAGAGGTCAGCTTGTGTTCAGCTCCTGCATTTCTACACAGGACTGTGAACAACATTTGTGTTCAAATCACAGTACAGGGAAGCCTGCTACTACAATATCTCCTCTCTGTCCTTCAAGGCAGAGCTTGCAATGTAATTTCTCTTTGTAGGAACCTTTTAGCTGTGGTGGTTATTAAAGAGCTTCACATAATAGAAATTTTCCTTCTCCAGCCAGTTAACTTGACCCTCAGAACACATATAAACTGAGCACATTTTTTGTTGGTCTGTACAAATAGAAGAGCTCTAACAAAAAAATAAATAGGCCTTTTTTTAAGCCTTATGCTTCCATCATGTGCTGTGACCATGTCAAAATACAGCAGGTTTGTGTTGTATGCAGCATTATATAAAAAAAAAAAAAGCCTTGCAACAAGTCACGTCATTCACATTTTAGATCAGCCAAGACGACAATTTCTCTCTAACTGTGAAGCTTTTGGCTAAATGTATTATTTTGACATCTAGGAAGGGTTTGCATTTCATTGCAAGTGTTGCATTGTTTTCAGGAGCAGCAGCCACTGACAGGGTTAACCTGGTGATCACAGAAGCCATATTGAAAAGAAGGCTTCCCATTCCAAATGAAACACCTTCCAAGAGATAAAAAAATTGATACTTGCCGTTTGCTCTATATATTTATAAATCACGTACTTACTTATGCCTGTTACCCCTCCTGGGGTATAGGCCATCAACCACGACTCTCCAGCCATCTCTGTCCTGGGCTTTTCTTTCAATCTGACTCCAGGTGTAACTCATCTCCTTTCAGTCGTCCTCAAGGTCTCGACGCCAGGTTGTTCTTGGCCTTCCTCTTTTCCTTTTCCCTTGTGAGTTCCAGGTGAGGGCTTGCTTGGTGGTGCTTGATGCGAGCTTGTGGAGGGTGTGACCTATCCAGCCCCAGCGTCTTTTCATGATTTCTTCATGAGCAGAGAGTTGGAAAGTCGGCTTTCATAGGTATTTGTTGCTGATGGTGTTTGGCCAATGGATTTGGAGGATTTTCATCAGACAGGTGTTGATGAAGGTCTGGACTTTGTTGGTGGTGGTCACTGGGGTCCTCCAAGTTTCTGCTCCGTACAAAAGGACCGATTTTACGTTGGTGTTAAAAAGACTGATCTTGAATTGCAGCATTAGGTCCATGGAGCTCCAGATCTTCTTTAGGTGAATGACGGCAGCCCTTGCTTTGACGATTATTGCCTTGACGTCAGTGTCTGTGCCGCCCTGCTTGTCTATGACACTGCCCAGGTAGTTGAAGGCCTCAAACTCTTCCAGTGAATCACCTGCAAGAGTGACTGCAGTTGTGCTGGCCATGTTAGCCTTCAGGATCTTGGTTTGTCTCCTGTGGATGTTGAGGCCAAGTTGTGCTGCTGTGGCTGCCACTATGTCAGTCTTCTCTTGCTTCTGCAGATAAATATGGGAGAGTACGACCAGTTTGTCTGCAAAGTTCAGGTTGTAGAGCTGTGTCCAATGTATCCACTGGATCCCATGTCTTCTCCTTGCTGTGGATGTCTTCAAGATCCAGTCTATGGCCAGCAGAAATGGAAAAGGCAAGAGCAAACAATCCTGGTGGACTTCGGTCCTCACTTTGAAGGCTTCCTTGAGTTGCCCTCCGTGGACTATCTTGCAGGTCATTCCCTCATAAGAGTTCCTGATCATTCTTACGGTTTATCTGGCACCCTGTAGTGGTGGAGGAGTTTCCAAAGGGTCTCTCTGTACACGCTGTTGATTTCCTTCTTATAGTTGATGAAGTTGACATAGAGGGGGGTCTATCTTTGTGGAAGCCAGCTTGCTGGTCTCGAAACTGAGCGTCACCTTGTTCCTTCATTCTGTTCAGGATGACTCTATTTAAATTTTGCCTGGGTTGATAGAAGAGTTATCCCTCCATAATTTGCACAGTTGCTCAGATCGCCTTTCTTGGGGATCTTGATGAGATATTCCTCCTTCTAGTCTCATGGCACCTTTTCCTCTTATCAGATCCTTCCAAGCATGGGGTTGAGCATGTCTATTGATGTTTCAATGTCTGCCTTCAGTGCCTCTGCAGGAATGTTGTTAGGTCGCGCTGCCTTCCCATTTCTCAGATGTTTTATGGCTTGCCGTATTTCTTCCTTGGTTGGTCTGCAGCAGTCGATTGGCAAGTCCTTGTCAGCTGGCTGAATGGCTGGTGGAGACTGCTACACAGGCTGGTTCAGAAGGTTCTTTAAAAAGCTCCACCCATCTTCATTTTGTGCCTTCGTTACCCATGACTGTCTTCCTAACTTGGTCTTTAACAGGTCTTTCTGGCTTGCTGTATCTGTCGGAGAATTTCCTTGTTATATCGTAGAGTTCTTTCAAGTTTCCATGGCTTGAAGTTTCCTAGGGTTCTGTGGCAAGACCATTGATGAATCTTCGCTTGTCTGCTCTTAAATTTCTATTTGTTTCTTTGTTGGTTTAGGTGATTTTCAGTGCTTTTTGGTTTTTCTGCTCCTGTTCAGTTGGTGTTTACTGTAGCTTTCTTGTACTTTCTCGCTTGGATTTTGCAGAGAGCCTCGGTGGAGATCCATTCTTTATGGTGGTGTTTCTTGGGACCCAGGTCCTCCTGGCAGGTTGATGTCACTGTTTCTTTTATCTTCTCCCACTGACCCGCTACTGGGTCTCTGTCGTCCTCTAGTTCTTGCAGGACTTGAAACATGTTACTGAGGATGACTGAGCATTCACTCTGTTTCTGTGCATCATTGAGGAGAGTGGTGTTATATTGCTGGTGTTGGTTTGTCAGTTCCATACATGGTTTTTTCACCTTTAGCTTTTGCCTGCCGATGACAAGGTGATGGTCTGAAGCCGCGTCCGCTTCTCTCATCACTCTCACATCCTGCAGAGACCTCTGGAACTTCTTGGCAATGCAGACATGATTGATCTGATTCTCTGTTGAATGTTGCCCTGTGTATCCTTTTGTGTGGAAATACACTACCGCCTATCATCAGACTGTTCAGGGCACACAGATCTGCGAGCTTTTCACCATTCTCATTCATGTTGCCCAGGCCATAGTTGCCAGCGACTTCTTCGTACCCAGCGGTGTCGCTTCCAATCTTGGTATTGAGGTCTTCCATCAGTATGGTAATGTCTCTCTCAAGGCATTTCTCCATGATGGATTGGAGTCTTTTGCAAACGTATTCTTTTGCATCTTCTTCGCTGCCATTTGTAGGTGCAACGCACTGGATAACATTCATGTTGATCCTCTTTTCCTTTGTGCGGAAGGTTGCTGTGATGATTCTGGGACCGTGAGCTTCCCATCCAATCAGAGCTCTGGTGTCTGCTGGCGTTAGCATCATGCTATTCCATGAGTAGTATGTGGGGCGTTCTCTTCCTCGTGTCCAAAATACAGCAGCATTCCTCCTGGAGCCACTCTATTCTGTCCGGACTGTGTCCATCTGGTCTCGCTGATGCCAAGCAGGGGAAGGTTGTATTTTGTCATCTCCCCTGCAATTTGGGCTGTCTTGCGTGTCTCGTACATGGTTGTTGGACTTGGCCCTTTTTCCCTGAATTTTTCGCTTTTGTGGGGATAAACATGTCATGTTGATGTATTTGACATGCGAATGTTGAATGCTGCGCAATGGTGTATGCAGGTTTATTTTGACCATTGTGTAAATGTCACTTTCAAAATGGACGCCATTCCTGTCTGCACATGTGACGCCTGTCTGAGGTGAGTTGGCGGTCTAGCTGTCTGCTTCCCACCCCCAGCTTTTGGAGGGAAGCCTGGCACCCAGGGTGCTCTACACCTCCCCCTAAACCAGTTGGGACCGGTTTCCCAGGGAACCTTCCAGAAGCTTCCAGCCCTTTCTGGTAGGTGGGGTGAGGGGGGCTGTGCCTCCATGTGCTCAGACGGAGCGTGGACTAGATTGAGAGGGGACACTCTGCCAGGAGGTACCGCCACATTGGGCCTGTGTGCTGGCCCCTGTGCCCATCTGCACCCCTCCGCTGTCCACAGGGCCAGTGAGAGCCCTTTACTGGAGTGAAGACTGCTGTGTCAGGAGGAGTGCCACTCTATGGGAGATGACTGCTTCTAGGAGCTGCTGTCCTGTTCTGATGAGTACCCACTGCCTGCTGATCTTGCCCAGTATTGCCTGCCTGCTCTCCTGCCATCCTAAGCCCAGCACCTGGTGAGCACTATATCTTACTGCCAGCTGCCTGCTGCCTAGCACCCTGTGAGCACGTGGTCTGCCCAGGAGAAGAGAGGAGCTGATGCCTGCAGCGCTGTGCTGCTAAAGCGCTATAACTGTGCCACAGGGGAAGAGGAGCGCTGCAACTTTATTTTGTGGGACTTAGCGCTACAACCTTATTCCTGCACCAGGAGAGCGCTGCCTCCAGCCCTGCCCAGGAGAAGAAGGTGTGTGGGTCCTGCAGCGCTGGGCTGCCGGAGTGCCATATTTGCATTGACTGTGCTCTGCTTGCTGCGAGAGCGCATTAACTGTGCCCAGCAGAAGAGGAGCGCTACATTTGAAGTGACTGACCATCCCTGCCTGCTGGCTAGCGCCTGGAGAAGAAGAGTGCTTTATCTTATTGCCCAGGAGGTGAGGAGCTGACATCTGCAGCGCTGTGCTGCGAGAGCGCTATATTTCCAGTGACTGTGCCTTCCTGCCTGCTCCCTAGCGCCTCGGGAGGGCTATATTTCATTGCCAGTGAAGGGGAGCGCTACCACTTTATGGTGTGGGACCATTCAGCCCAAGAACTTTCCTGCCGCCTAGCGCCTCATGAGCGCTATATGTAAATTGCCAAGGAGGAGTCCTGCGGCGGAGGGGGCCCGAGGCACATTGTCGGTGCCTGCCTCTCCGCGCTGCTGACGAGGAGAAGGCTCCGCTGAGGGTGAAGCCAGGAGAGGTCCCAGAAGCGGGACCTGTCGGGGCACATTGCCGGTGCCCGGAGACTGCAGAGACATCCAGAGGGGCCCCAGACTGCCGGTGAGTGGGACTCAGTCATCCTGTGGTTGGGGGGTGTGTCGGGGCACATTGTCGGTGCCCGCCCCCGGTGCCAGTATTCTTTGGAGGGCATTGGTTGTGTTTAGAGTCCCATAGGAGGGGGGCTCCAACGTGCCCAGTACTTGTTTCCTCCCTCAGCTGCACGACAGAGGCATTTTGGGAAATTCTAGAGTCCCAGAAGAGGGGCTTCACCGTGCCAGTGTTCTTGTGGGCAGATTCCTGTTAGAGCCCAGAGTGGATCTCCCATCGCTGCATTGTTGGCGCCAGTGCTTGTTGGGTTTACCCAGCTACCCCGCAGGACAGTGGGCAGCTGCCACGCATTGGGGGCATTGGATTACCCAGAAGGGAAAGAGAGAGGAGTGAGGGACCCTCCTACCCTAGCGCTTTGCGCACCTTTGTTTTCGCCGCCCTTGCAGCCAACCCTGACTGTGTGGGACATAGGGCATTTGAGCCCCCGAGAGAATCCAGTTGGCCTGGGGCCAGGCTCAGTGTTGTGCCCCCGACTGGGGCGAACTGCGGTTATGCTGGCGAGGCCTATTGCCCCATATGATTTATGGCATAATATGGTTGCATAATGCATTTGTACCTAGGATGCTACTTAAAGCTTTTCCCTCAGGTTTGCAGTGCTGATGGTAGGCCTATTGGGTTCCTGCGGAGGAGGAGCCACATGCTAAATGTGTTTCTATGCCCTATGTTCACAGGTTTTATACCCCAGGATTGGTGCCTACTGTATTTGATGAAGCCTAATGCCATGATGTATGCCTAACGTGTTTTTACACTAATGATATTGCATTTATGCCTCATCTGTTTTACTGCATAAGGTGGCTACCAGCTAATGCTAGGCGTAATGTGTTTCCAAACCTAAGGGTGATGCCTGATGTTCTTTTCCCCCCCAAGGCTTACATCGTTGGAGTTCTGCCTAATGTTGCATCTATGCTTAGGATTATGCCAATGCTAATGAGGTTATGCCCACAAGGATGCCTAATTTAAGGTCGCCTAAAGCTAACTGGATATATGCCTAGAGTGATTTTATGCTTATGCGAATATGATGCATACAGTGTTTCTATGCCTGACCTAAAGCATTTATGTTAATGAGGTTTATGCCTATTTTTGTGCACCGTGGGCTTTGATGCCTATTGTGATTTATGACAATGAGGTTATGATGCTACATGTTTATGCCTACTTGGTTTATGCAAAGGCGATGTATGCAAATGTACTTAGACCTATTTTTATGCCTGTGAATGTGCTGCGCAGATGCTTTACACATTTCCTCCGGAGTTTGGCCCGCCCGCTCTGCACCACGCTACCCGTTTCTAACATTGGTGTTCAGCGGTGGGATAGGACTTGTGTTTGCGCAGTACCACAGCGACAACGGGTTGCACTGCAAACTGAGCATTTGAAATAATCACAGGTTTTGGGGATTATTTTGTTTAATTACCTTTCCTCCTAAAAGGGTCACTGTGGAATTGTGTTTCCCTGTTTACTGTATCTGTGTTTCTCGCCAAGATGGGGTTACTCTATGATGAGGATGAACTTTGGGAGTACACTGAGGAGGAAGTGATGGATCTCTGCAGAGAGAGAGGGATACCCACAGTAGGCAACATTCACAGGAAATTGTTTCTCTATGAGGCCCTAAAAAGGGGGGAACCCTTAGAGCCCTGTGGGGACCTTTCAGATTACCCCTCCGCATATCTAAAGGGTGGATTTGGGGGAGACCGTGAGGAGGACTCTGAGAGTGAGGGTTCCCAGTCCATAACCCTGGAGGGTGGTGACTCTGAGGAGGAAGAAGATGACGGGGCGGGGACGCCAGTAGCTAAGGAGGACACCATAGACAGGGGGTCCCGTGCTGGGTCCAGTCCCGGGGGCACTGCCCCACCCCTTTCCCTGTCCCCAGAAGAGTGGGTGGATAGGAGGGAAGAAAGGGAGCACCAGCTGGCTTTGGAGAGGCTCAGGTTAGAGCACGCCAAGGAGTTAGCGCAGCTGAGGGTGCAGAGAAAATGCTAGAGACCGAAAGGGTCCTAGCACAGGAAAGGATGGCGGAGGCAGAGAGGTCCTTCGCTAGAGAGAGACTAGCTCAGGAGGGTAGGTTGTCCCCTGAGAGTGGTTTCAGGAGTCTGGATTCACCAGTGAGGGTGGGATCCAGTGGTGGCAGCGAGAGTGAATCCAGTGTAGGGAGTCCCACTCCCAGAGCCCGGAAGATGGTGCCTGATCCCCAGGAGGAGGGGGGCAGGTTGGAATTTAGGGGCGGCAAGAAACTGTCCCATCAGTCTTGGGGGGAGTATGTGGACGTGTGTTGGACCGCACTGGAGGAGTGGATGGTGTGTGGCGCGGTGATCGATTGGGAAGGGCTGTTCCAAGTAGTTATCAAGGAACACGTGCTAAGGAATTGTTTCCCAAGGTTGCGCCACCACCTGTTGCAGTGTGGGCTCTCTGACCCCAGGGAGCTTGCACGGGAGGCAGACCTCTGGGTGAGCGCCAGAGTGTCTGAGGAGGCACTGGGGAGTGATCCAGAAGGGAGTGGCTCAGGGATCTTCCCACCCCGGGAGGGGGAGGAGTGCAGAGTAGCCCAGCTAGGTCCCAGGGTAGTGAGAGGGTTGTAGGGCCTCACGTCCTATCTACAGGAAGGAGTGAGACGGGGAGGTGTCCCGAGGTGCCCCAACCGCAGTCTCAGGGCCTGGAGAGTTCCATAAGGGAACCCCAGGTTGGGAGCCTAGGCTGTCCCGAGAGGCCATCCATTGAAGGGGAGCCCCTAGTGTCAGGAGAACCCGGGGCATCGGTAATCCGAGCTCCAGGGGTTCTGGGGTCTGCTCAGTCACAGGGTTTAGATCCTGGGCTGGGATGCCAGGTTCAGGGACTGCCTGACCTGGAGGGTGGGACACCTGTAATCAGGGTCCCTACCGGTTTGACTTCCAGGGGTGCTTCTCCAGGTGGGACGGTGCGGAACTCTGGAAGGGTGTGCAGAGGGAGGAAGGACTCGCCTCTGGCACCGGCTCAACCACAGGGCTTCGATCCTGGGTTGGGAGGCCCGGTTCAGGTATTGCCTGACCTGGCGGGAGGGACGCCTGTAAGCAGTGTCCCCCCGGAGTTGTCTTCCAGGGGTACTACTCCAGTTGGGAGGGTGCGGAACTCTGGGAGGGGGTGCAGAGGGAGGGAGGACTCGCCTCTGGCACCGGTTCAACCTAAGGGTTTTGACCCTGGGTTGGGGGATCGGTTGCAGGGCCACGGCCCTGGACGAGTGAGAGAGTGGTGGTCTGAGGGTGCCCCGCATAGGAGGAGAGGGCGGAACCCCAGAAAGAGAGGTAGGGGGAGGAGAGCCTCGCCCCTGACTGCTGGTCAGCCTGAGGGTGCGGACCCCAGGTGGGGGGACCAGTGGCAGTTTGGAACTGCAAGGAGGAGAAGGAGAGTGGCCAACGGGTACTACGGGCCTGGGGCTACTGCGTCCACGTTTTCTCGCCCCAAGCAGGGAAGCCCATCAAGGCACTGAGTGGTCTACCCTGGCTTTTGGCTGGGAGGGGGATGTGTTGGACTTGGCCCTTTTTCCCTGAATTTTTCGCTTTTGTGGGGATAAACATGTCATGTTGATGTATTTCACATGCGAATGTTGAATGCTGCGCAATGGTGTATGCAGGTTTATTTTGACCATTGTGTAAATGTCACTTTCAAAATGGACGCCATTCCTGTCTGCACATGTGCCGCCTGTCTGAGGTGAGTTGGCGGTCTAGCTGTCTCCTTCCCACTCCCAGCTTTTGGAGGGAAGCCTGGCACCCAGGGTGCTCTACACCTCCCCCTAAACCAGTTGGGACCGGTTTCCCAGGGAACCTTCCAGAAGCTTCCAGCCCTTTCTGGTAGGTGGGGTGAGGGGGGCTGTGCCTCCATGTGCTCAGACGGAGCGTGTACTAGATTGAGAGGGGACACTCTGCCAGGAGGTACCGCCACATTGGGCCTGTGTGCTGGCCGCTGTGCCCATCTGCACCCCTCCGCTGTCCACAGGGCCAGTGAGAGCCCTTTACTGGAGTGAAGACTGCTGTGTCAGGAGGAGTGCCACTCTATGGGAGTTGACTGCTTCTAGGAGCTGCTGTCCTGTTCTGATGAGTACTGATGCAGCGCGTACAATAAAAACTATTCTCCTCCTAGGTTACTTATAGGTCATCCAGGGGCAAACTATATTTCTCATATCCACATGACGATGGGGCCCATAAACATCGTCTAACACACATGCACACTCCTGGATTTCCTTTACACCTTTGTGAAATTCTGTACTCCTAGGAGAAGCATGAGAACTAAATGGAGAACACCATTTTATGTACCGCTGGAAGAGCCAGGATATCTTATTACCTTATTTTGTCCCTTTCTTTCAGTTATTTCTTAAGATATTCCTGCTTATTGTTTGTCGATGAATCATTCATTTAAGAAATTAGTTCATAGTGATTAAGACCAGCTGAATCACAATAACCAATTACTTATGTCACAATCATTTAGGAAAATAACCACTGAGTCATTTTGTGTTTAAAGAATCTTAAATTTTATATAATTTAAAAAGCATGAAAAGAATTTTAATACTTTATTCAATTATTCATTCTTAAATTCACAATTTTTATTAAGCATAATTAATTTATTGCAGAAAGGAAAATTTGTCATGAAGCCAAAACCCTAATTACCTGCCTAGCTTCCTAATTTAGCCTAATGATTTCTAACCTAAGTTAGGAATTAGAAATAGCCTGATTCTCATACTCAACTGTAAAATAAAGACAGCAACAGCAACTTCAGCTCGTCAGCATCAGCTACCTGCAACCCGTCTCCTCTAACAGTCTTTCAGCATCTCCCGCTCAGTAAGGGATCGATCAGGACCACCCAGCACTGGAAGCCACCAATACGACTCTTCAACTCCTCTCCTGACTGTGCCTGCAACCACGACTGACATCAACTGACCCCCTCCCACTAAGAGTAGGCCCTCTTATACCCTAATTCTAACTTTGCTAACTAACTGTTGCAACATTAATATCACGCTTTTCTTTCATTGGTCCATGCATGTCAGCTTATTCATTCTTTAATCAAGTTCTCTTGGATTCAAGGGTCCTTGGATCATTTCCTTTCCCATACGCTTAAACATTTCCATCCGATTCGATCAGTTCATTTGTAACTTCTTTCGACACATTCGAGAACTCCGCAGTCATTGTCCTTTCTCTTAGACTTGTTTCCCACGGGCTCTCTGCTGATCATCATGGCACACTATCAGTTCAATTAGGTCACACCAGCCTTGACCATTTCTTGCATCCTAGCCTCTCAGAAACATCACGAGGTTGAGCTTTCTCCAATTTCATCCCGTGTCATGTGTTCCCTTGCGCCTGCGCACATCTTCCCATTGGCGGCCATTTTATCTCGCCACTCGGTTATACTTTAGAAGCACTAATTTGAGGCAAACAAAACATAATTAAAATAGAGAAAAATATCCCTTTCGTTTCCCTCCCGTCTACGTACCCCAATTAGTTGTTACCTAGCAGAAAGCAACATTTAAGCTGTTCCTTACTTACCATCACTATTTGTTTTTGCAACGACACGTTTTATTTCTATGAAGCCCAATAACATGCATTTATTTTTATTAGTACGCATTTATTTTTACGTTATAATTTAGACACACGGACATTTATTAATAGATTATTTAGCACACACATTGGCATATTACCATTCCCACACATACAGTGTTGATTAATACATTTAAACGAACATTTTATTAATAATTTATAAAATTTGTTAGGGGTTAAATTTTTTTATTTTCCCTGCTCCATCAATCCCCCCTTTGGTGATTTTTAAATCACCACATAAAACCCAAGTCATACTTCTTTTCAGGCAGCATGTCTTTCATCCTTTGCTTTCTGTTATTTATACATCTGTTTCTTCTTCATCTTGCCTTTTAGTCTCTTTGTACATGCTTTCTTTCATTTTCTCCAACTCAATTTCACCCATTTCTCTCTCTCTTTCTCTCATTAATCTGTTATTTCTTCTTATCTTATTCTGTCTTACTTTTCTCTTTATACATGTTATTACTATTTTCAATATCATGGCCAACAATATTACTATTGTTGCTACTATTATAACTTTCCCTATCACTAGTCTACTCATCCTAGTTAACCAATTCGCTACTGAGGAAAACCCTCTACCAAGTTTTCCCAAAACACTTTCAACCTCCAGTGGAACTAATTCTTTGTGCAAACTTGTAATATTTGTAATATACTTCTGTATATTTTCACTGTTATCAGGAATGTAAGTACAACAATGTTGGACTTTCAACATTCCACAGACTCCACCCTCTTTTGCCAAAAGAATATCAAGGGCAAGCCGATTTTGCATCACCATAGCTCTCATGGCAACCATTTCGGTATTTACCATTAAGAACCCTCCCGCAGTATCTGTAGACAAACGATCTACTACTGTGGATAACTTCCGAATTTTAAATGCATTCAAAGATATTCCCACTGCTGGTATCAATGCTCCAAAAATATCACCTACAATTTCTGAAAAACTTTCCCTCTTTCTACGTGTAAATCTATTAATCATCTTGTATGTTCCCTTTTCTTCTCTGTCCATGTGAATATTTTTTGGAAAGACCAGGCCTACATAGCAAGTTCCATACCAATGGTCCGGTAACCTGTAATAAGCTCTATTCCCACAAATATAATAGATACCTGGAAATATTGGGTCCTTTCCACCTTTGAATCCCCAACCTCCCAGAATTTGATAATTGTCATGGCAGATACTGGAACCTACAAAGTAATTGTCATAGACTGTCTTATTTCTCCTAATGCACAACTTTCCTGTTTGCGGCCAGTCTAATGTCATTGCTGCATTTATCTTTTTCCCTTCATGATTTCCTTCCTCAAACGTCCATAAGCGTTTTCCTTCCTCTTTTATTGCTTCTTTTTGAAATTTCATTCTTCTTTCTTCAACCATTTCTAAAAATACTTTTTCTTCTTTCTTTAACTCACAGGTAAGGTTGTTACTAATTATTTCTTCTAACGTTAATTTTCTATGTTCTAAAAAGAATTCTCCTAAAACTTTTGCTGGTTTTACTTTGTTAAGTTCTGGTACTACTGGAATGTTTGCAAAAATCTTATCTATATCAGTATAATAAGATTCTAATCTACCTGTTTTATAAAATAAGCTCGCTATTACACTACATGTTATTCCATAAGTCAGAGGTAGGTGATGATAAGTCACACCTTCTGATACTGATGCAGGCAATTGCATACAAACATAACAATCTCTTACGTCCATTGTTTCTACGTACTCATACAACAACTTTGTAAAAACATTCTTTGAAAAATCTGTTACTGACCTATCCTTATGCAACTCTGCACTACTTCTTAAAATAACTGGTTCTTTAATACTAGTTTCTTTTTCCAGTTTAGTATCATTTTTTGCTTCTATCACAGCTACACTAATAGGAATTGTGATTGCTAAAACTATCCATATGGTCATTAATAACCCTGTACAAAAGCAGCACATTTTGCACCATCTCTTTATAAATTCACATTTATCTCTTCTATCCCTATTATTTTCCATTTTTCTTTTTCTATTTGTTAAGTTTCAGAAAATTGTGTCACTACACCTCAGAAATGACTTAGATGCCACTCTGCTTTCAAAAAGTCTTTGCTTGGTACTTTCTTTTAATTCTCTCCAGAATTCTTTCGTTGTCACATCCGGTGATTTGTCACATCCAGTAAAATTGTCATGTCCGGCAGAAGCACTATAAGTTTTCACTTCACTTTTGTTGCATCTCACCTTTGCCCATCCGACTTCTCAGTCTCTGGTTTCCGTGAGTGTTTTCTTCTTCTTCTTTGTAATCAGTTAGTGCAATATACAGCCACTCAGGTGACTTAAATTTTGAATTCACTTTCTTTGTCCTTTTGGACTTTTGTAATCTTTTTCCACTGGGTTTTTCTTGTCCCTTTTGACTTGTTACTTCATTTACTTGTTCAGCACCTTCGTCTTCCGCTCTTATTATTCTATATCTCAATTTTCTTACATAGCTGTTGGGCCAATTATCTCCTTTTCTTGGCCTTTTGGCTTCACCTTCTCTTTCTTCTCTTTCTGATTTCCAATTTCTTTTTCTTGATTCAGTCTTTGCTTTTTCCTCTCCTCCACTTTCTTCTGTTTCTGTTTCAACTGTCTCACTATTGTCTCTTATTTTGAAACTTATAATCTCGTCATCTCCTACTGGTGGATCTGTCTTCTCCTTTTGGTTTTCCCTTATTACTGTCCCTCCTCGGTGTTTTTCCGATTTGGTGTTTTCCTCCTTTTCTGTTTCTAAATTTCCCTGTTCTTCTATTTCTCTATCTGTCCCTATTGCTCCTCGGGGTTCTTCTCGATTTTCTAATCTTTTGTGTACTTCTTTCCCTACTTCATCTATTAATATTGTTTCTGAAGGAGTTCCACCATAACTTGTACCTGGTTGTTCATCTAACTCAATTTCTTGCTCAGTTTCTTCTCTAATTGGTTTATAACCCCAAGTTCTCTTTCGGAATTCTTCCCAGTTTGCAGCTGAATCATCAGATCCTGAAGTTGTGTCAGATATTTCCAGATGTCGACTTACAGGTCGATCTTCAAGTTCTGGAATTTCTGAATTTCTTTCTTCTTCTTCTTCTTGTTCCTCTTCTTCTCTAGAGGTGTTTGCCGTTGGGGTTTCCAGATGTCGACTTTCAGGTCGATCTTCAAGTTCTGGCACCCTTTCCTTTATCTTTGTTGTCCCAGCCGTTAAACTTTTATCCCACACTTCCAGACGCCGACTCACATGTCGATCTGTAGGTTCTGGAACTCTGATTGTGTGGCTGGCATGAACCCAGTTCTTCACTCCTGCACACTTGACGGCAGTCGTTGTCACTAGGATTACCTGTCTTGGCTCGTCCCAACGCGGAACTAGACAGTTTCTTCTCCTGTGGACTTTTATGCGGACCCAGTCTCCTGGATTCAAGTCGTGAGCTGGTTTTCTTTCAAGAGTGGTCGCATCCGGTCCAACCTGATGAAACACAGAACGCACCACATCAGCCAGTCCCTTGCAATAATCCAGTACTAGATCATCAGTTATAGTTAATAACTTGTTGACGGGTACGTGTGCTTGTCTCATTGCTCGTCCCATAATCATCTCGTGGGGACTGAGTCCAGTTTTCTTTTCAGGGATGCTTCTGATTGTCATCAGAACAAGAGGCAGTGCATCTGGCCATTTGAGTCCTGTAGCTTGACACATTTTTCCTAACCTGTTTTTAATTGTTCCATTAATCTGCTCTACTACCCCAGAAGCCTCTGGTCTGTAAGCACAATGTAGTTTTTGTTTAATACTCAGTGCTTCACAAATCAATTGGATCAACTCATTTTGGAAATGTGTTCCTCTATCTGTCTCAACCGTGACTGGAAAACCATACCTTGGAATGAACTCTCGCAGCATAAGTTTTGCCACTGTTGTTCCATCATTCCTTCTTGTGGGGTATGCCTCCACCCAACGAGAGAACAAACAGACAACCACTAGAACATATCTTAATCTGTTACTAGGGGGCATCTCAATAAAGTCCAACTGCATTCTTGTGAATGGACCTCCTTCTCGTCCTATTGTTCCTAGACTCACTACTGTTTTTCTTCCTGGGTTAAACTGTTGACAAATAAGACATCTTTGACAAAGACTTTCAGCAATGGCTCTGAATTTTGGGTTATACCAGGTTTGTCTAAAAAGTCTAATCATTGCATCTCTCCCAATATGAGCTTGTCCATGGTACATCCGTGCCATGTCTGCAATCATGCTATCAGGCATAACTGGTCTTTCATCTCTGTATACCCACACACCATTATTTTCCTGTCTTCTACATCCTGCTTTTATCCAGTAATCTTTTTCCTCATCTCTTGCTGTTTCTTGTAACTGCCTTACTTCATCCCATGTTTCGACTGTATTAGTGAAAAGCAAAGGACAAGAGACATGTTCCCTTTCTCTATTTTTGTTCAGTGACGCCATGTTTTCCGCACAATATCTAGCGATCTCATCAGCATAATTATTGCCGACCGCTATGTAGTCTTCGTTTTTCTTATGCGCCTTGCACTTCACTACAGCTATTTGTTTAGGCAACTGTATCGCCTCAAGCAGTTTTTTAACATAATCTCCATTTCTAATAGGTGTTCCTGCAGATGTCAGAAATCCTCTTTGTGACCAAATCTGTCCGAAATCGTGTACGATGCCGAAACCATATTGGCTATCGGTCACAATCGTGATTCGTACATTTTTCCCCAATTTACATGCTTGAATCAAAGCAATTAGTTCTGCAACTTGGGCAGACCTAACTCCTTTCAGACAAGACGCTTCCATCACAGTTGCCACTGTGCATACTGCGTAAGCTGCGCTTAACACTCCTTCTTTTGTGCGTAAACATGAACCATCTACAAACATGACATAATCCGATTCCTTTAACGGTTCATCTTTTATGTCAGCTCTTGGTTTTGTGCAATATTCCAGCACATTCAGACAATCATGATCTACTTCGTCTTGTTCAATTATACTCTCTTCATCTGGCAATGATGTAGAAGGATTTACATTTATGCATCTGTCTATGGTCACATTTTCAGCACTCAAGATGACTTTTTCGTACTTAGTCAGCCGACTATGTGTCATGTACTGTGTTTTTGTTCTTGTCAAAAGAATTTCTACTGAATGGGGAACATACACTCTCAGTGGATACCCCATCACTATACCTTCACTTTGTTCCAGACTTACACAAGTAGCAGCAACTGCTTTCAGACACCCAGGCAATGCTTTTGCTATAGGATCTAAAACAGCTGAAAAGTAAGCGATTGGCCTTTTCATGGTCCCGTGTTTTTGTACCAGTACTGAAAATGCACATCCATCTCTTTCACTGCAGTACAACTCAAAATCCTTCTCATAATCAGGCATGCCTAAAGCAGGGGCCTCACACAGTTTCTTTTTCAATTCTTTGAAAGATTTCATTTCTTCTTTGTTTAACTCAAAAGGGTCCTTTACATCTTTCTTTGTCAATTTTTGTAAGGGTTTTGCAATCAAAGAAAATCCACTTATCCACTGTCGACAATATCCAACCATTCCCAAAAACATTCTTACCTCTCTTTGAGTCATTGGTGCTCTCATTCCTTGAATCATTCTTACTCTTTCTGTCGCTATTTTCCGCACTCCTTTCTCAATTTTATGCCCTAAATACTGGACTTCTTTCTGACAAAACTGCAATTTTGAAGGGGACACTTTATGTCCTCTTTTCTCCAAATGGTTCAGTAAAGCAATTGTGTCACTTACACATGCTTCTTTAGTTTTCGATGCCACCAATAGGTCATCGATATACTGCACCATCACTGATTTTTCTGGCATTTTTAAATCTTCCAGAGATTTCTTTAGAATCTGATTAAAAATTGAGGGGCTTTCTGTATACCCCTGTGGAATTCGGCACCATGCCAAAATACGCTCTCCGAACCGGAATGCAAATAATGGCTGGCTATCTGGATGCAAAGGAATAGAGAAAAATGCGTGACACAAATCTATCACAGTGTACCACTCAGCTTCATGTGGGATTTGATATAGAATTACTGCAGGGTTTGGCACTATTGGACAACATGGTACAACTATTTTGTTGATCTTTCTCAAATCCTGTACTATTCTATATGTTCCATTTGGCTTTTTCAGTCCCATAATAGGTGAATTACATGGACTGCTCATGATTTCTTTCAGAATCCCCTGTTCAATCATCTTGTTTATCACAGGAGTTATTCCTTCAATTATTTCTGGAGTTAATTTGTACTGTGGCGTGTTTGGATAAATTATCCCTTCTTTCACTGTTACTTTTACGGGATCAACTTCTCTCATTAATCCAATGTCCTCTCCTGTAAAATCCCACACACTTTCTTTTACTGTACTTTTCAGTTCTTCTGGAAGTTTTTCTGCATCAAATGCAGGAAATAAACCATTCGTTTCAGGTTCTTGATTCATCAAAGTTACTTTATACAAAACATCTTCATCTGAAGTCTGGAAACCTATTCCATCTGGCGTACAATAAATTGTGCAATTCATTTTGCACAAAAGGTCACGACCTAAAAGATTTACAGGACTACAATCGCACACTACAAATTTATGCATTTTGCTAAAAGAACCAATTTTTACTTCCACCAATTCAGTAAGTGGGGTTTTAATCTGCTGATTGGCTACTCCTACCACTTGGATGTATTCACCTGAGAGAGGAAGGTTTGGAATTTCCACTGATCTAACAGTAGAACGGGTAGCTCCAGTATCGACAAGGAATGTTACGTTTGCACCATTCACTTCTCCATCCACAAAGGGACCAGACTGATCTACCTCTAGAGTTGCGCCAAGCACGCACTCTTTCCCCTCTCCTGCGCACCGTCAGAAACTTTCATCCGGGTCATCCTCACTCTGACGCAACCAATACTGAGAAATGTTAGCTGCTCGCGGCAACTGTGTTACCTGCTCTCCTCCGTAGAATCCTGTTTCTGTACTGTATCTTTGCTGGTTAACAGTGTTGGGAAGTGGTGGTTGTGGCACCTGACTTTGTTGAACAACTACCTCATTCTGCACCTGTGGAGTTAATGATTGATGTTCCGGATTAGGTTTAGGTGGGAACTTACACTCATTTCTCCAATGCCCTAATTTTCCGCAATTATGACATGGCCATTTCTTCTTTGCCTCTTCTAGACTCACTTGACCTTTTCCTTTACCTATGTTTGGTCGCATCTTATTCTGTCCTGATTCGTTTCCATTATTATTGTCCAATTGGGCTTCTTGTTTTTCTGCCACTTTCACTTGTGCCCACATTGCCTTTTCTTTCAACTTACGCTGTTTACTCTCTATTTCATCACTACAATACTTAGCATACCTCAGCACCTCATCTACACTTCCATTCTGCCAGTTTATCATATGTTGCTTAATCATATCGCTTATTTCTTGTTTCAGGCCAAACACAAATCGGTATACAAAATGACTCATGTCCTTTTCACTCAATTCCTCATAACCACTATACTGCTTGAAAACCAATAACAATCGCTCATAATATGCATGTACAGACTCCTTACTTTCCTGTGTAGTTCTATCAATCTTAACCCAATCTGTCTCTTTGGGAGGAATCTTATTCTTCAAAAAGGTAATCACCTTGTCGTATTTCTTCATCACATCTGGTCCTGGAGCTCCTGTCTTAGGATCTCTTGGATATTCTGTAGTTGGCCAGTCAACCGTAATCTTACATTCTGACCACAGATCCGTTGGTACCACTATGTCAAACAATCCATCCAAATCTATCCACAACACTTTTGAGACCTTTACAAACCTTTCTACTTGTCGGTACCACTCAACTGGCTTCTCTCTTAACTTTGGAAAATCATTTGTAAATGACAGGATGTCCTGCCTAGTCCAGGGAACATGCACGTAACTACCACCTGGAGTTTCTCTCATAGGGTATTCTTTAACAACAGGTTCTTTTTCTGTTATCATAAAAGCCAATGAACCTTTGTCTATACTTTTCTCATTCTTCTTTGTCCATCTAACCTTCCACCTGTCCACATCACCCCATTTTCTCAACAACACAATCAACTCCTTTATCTGTGTCAGCCTTCCTGCTGTATTCAAATTTTCAATATCTTTTTCACAAAAGTCTACTCTGTATGGTTTCTGCAATGTTTTTACTTTTGCAAAATCTATCCCGATCTCACTAGCCACTTCTTCTAATTTGTCATGTAAATTCTTTGCCCTCCATGTTATACTTTTGCACAGAAACATTATTTCATCATCCTGATAATTTTTTATCTTTTCAGTACCAATCGTTCCTAGAATTAATTCTTCCATATCTATTTTCAATCTGATCACATCTAATGGTTTTTCTTCTGTTTCTTTTATTTTAAAAGCTTTCATCCACTCATTTAACTCATCAGGAGTCGGACCTATGGGAGTACTATTTATTTCTGTCCAATTTCCACTCTTTTCAGGTGTCACTGTTGCAGATTCAGTTACCATAGGTATTTTTCTACCGTTACACTCATTTATTGTCAAATTTTCAGGTGGACTTGGTCTGTAAGCACTAGCCAAATTGCTTGTACCTGGACTTGTTTCCATTCTTTCCTTTTCTCTCTGAAATTGTGAACTCAAGGGAATCACCAAAGATCGTTCATCAATTTTCTGATTCTCAAAAACTGGTATTACTGGACCTATTGTTACAGGCACAGTAACTGCTTCCATATTTTTCGTTAATTCTCTAATTTTCTCAGTTAGTTCTTTTGTTGTCCTTGCCAATTCACTTGCATTTTCGCTTTCTATTCCCTCATTTTGAGAAGTTCTCATTTGTTCTTGTGACCTATTTACCTCATTCCTCTTTTCCGGACTTTTATTTCGCATAGTCTCTATTGGTGGCGCATTTGGTGTCACCACTGTAGAACTCTGCTGATACGGAGGTGGATTTCTATTTAATATATCTTCCAGCAATTCGTCATCCGTTTCGCTCTCATGCATATACTTTTCTCTCTCTATATGTTTCTTTTTCTCAGTCCGTTTTTTCTTAGTCCCCTCCTCAACTGTAAAAGCTGGAAACAAACCTCCTGTCATGTTAGCACATCTCCATCGTTTTATTCTGTCCTCATGATTCATTCCCCACAATCTTCCGGGCACAAACTCATAACCTTTCATTCCTCTGAATCTTTCTCGCTCGTACATCTCATCTTCCCATTCTGTTAAAGCCTCAAACTGTGTCGGTCTAGGTCTAGGTTCCAATTTAAACATCTTTTCTCTTAAATTCCGTAAAACCGCTACATTAAAAGAACCATTTTCAGGGAAAGCCAATGCTCCATCATTCTTTGTATATTTTACCCAATTGTCCAACCATATGCACGTATGATATCCATATTTCAGCATCATGTGTGAAGCTGCTGATTTCGGCGGAGGAATTACTTGTCCCTCTCTAGTCACAACCTTTTTGTCTTTCTTAAAGAAATTCTTCAATTTCGTCGTCCATGACGTTCTCTCCCTTTCATACTCGTAATACGGCATGTTTTCTATTTGTTTTCTCTTTACTCTAACGCTGTTTCTGTGTACCGAACTTCGACCAATTACAGCGCGACTCACACTAAAGTACCAATCAGAACAATTCCCACCGTCCGCGAACCAACCAATCCCAGCGCGGCACTTTTCTACGTCACTCCTGCTCTGTGTTCACGTGACTAGCGCACTATCCAATCCTAGCGCGGCACTTTTCCACGTCACTTCTACTCTTTACCCCTCCTTTACAAAATTTATCGGCAATTTTCTTTTCACTGTTTTCTTCGTTAGTTACAACAAATAAACAATTCCATAGTCTGATTCGCTAAACAAAGTGACAGCCTTGTCCTTTTACACAAGAATCCTGTTTTTCCAGTAGGCAGCGCTTACCTCTACCCTACCACAGAATTATTTACTCTCACCGATAAAGTAGCACTTCCCTCTACCTTACCCTTCTTTCAAACAAACAATTTACTCGTTTCTCTGGGGATAAGACACATGTGGAGACTAGGCTCCTGAGAATTAAGGCCAAAGTTTCACAAGTAAACGTGATTTGCTATTTCGTTTACACACTTTTCACACAGAAATCCCTAACATAACACAACCTGCGTTATAACCAAAAATGAATTCAGACCATGTACCAAATTCCATGTGACTTCTCTTGCCACACGTGTTCCACTTCCTACATCCCAGAAGCGTGAAAACTTACATATAACATAACGCGACTCAACATAAAGTGTTAGTCATCAAAAATAATCAATAATCAATAAACAATAATCACTAAACTAATCTATAGAAAACCATAACTCTGCTACCAAAAAATCTGATGCAGCGCGTACAATAAAAACTATTCTCCTCCTAGGTTACTTATAGGTCATCCAGGGGCAAACTATATTTCTCATATCCACATGACGATGGGGCCCATAAACATCGTCTAACACACATGCACACTCCTGGATTTCCTTTACACCTTTGTGAAATTCTGTACTCCTAGGAGAAGCATGAGAACTAAATGGAGAACACCATTTTATGTACCGCTGGAAGAGCCAGGATATCTTATTACCTTATTTTGTCCCTTTCTTTTAGTTATTTCTTAAGATATTCCTGCTTATTGCTTGTCGATGAATCATTCATTTAAGAAATTAGTTCATAGTGATTAAGACCAGCTGAATCACAATAACCAATTACTTATGTCACAATCATTTAGGAAAATAACCACTGAGTCATTTTGTGTTTAAAGAATCTTAAATTTTATATAATTTAAAAAGCATGAAAAGAATTTTAATACTTTATTCAATTATTCATTCTTAAATTCACAATTTTTATTAAGCATAATTAATTTATTGCAGAAAGGAAAATTTGTCATGAAGCCAAAACCCTAATTACCTGCCTAGCTTCCTAATTTAGCCTAATGATTTCTAACCTAAGTTAGGAATTAGAAATAGCCTGATTCTCATACTCAACTGTAAAATAAAGACAGCAACAGCAACTTCAGCTCGTCAGCATCAGCTACCTGCAACCCGTCTCCTCTAACAGTCTTTCAGCATCTCCCGCTCAGTAAGGGATCGATCAGGACCACCCAGCACTGGAAGCCACCAATACGACTCTTCAACTCCTCTCCTGACTGTGCCTGCAACCACGACTGACATCAACTGACCCCCTCCCACTAAGAGTAGGCCCTCTTATACCCTAATTCTAACTTTGCTAACTAACTGTTGCAACATTAATATCACGCTTTTCTTTCATTGGTCCATGCATGTCAGCTTATTCATTCTTTAATCAAGTTCTCTTGGATTCAAGGGTCCTTGGATCATTTCCTTTCCCATACGCTTAAACATTTCCATCCGATTCGATCAGTTCATTTGTAACTTCTTTCGACACATTCGAGAACTCCGCAGTCATTGTCCTTTCTCTTAGACTTGTTTCCCACGGGCTCTCTGCTGATCATCATGGCACACTATCAGTTCAATTAGGTCACACCAGCCTTGACCATTTCTTGCATCCTAGCCTCTCAGAAACATCACGAGGTTGAGCTTTCTCCAATTTCATCCCGTGTCATGTGTTCCCTTGCGCCTGCGCACATCTTCCCATTGGCGGCCATTTTATCTCGCCACTCGGTTATACTTTAGAAGCACTAATTTGAGGCAAACAAAACATAATTAAAATAGAGAAAAATATCCCTTTCGTTTCCCTCCCGTCTACGTACCCCAATTAGTTGTTACCTAGCAGAAAGCAACATTTAAGCTGTTCCTTACTTACCATCACTATTTGTTTTTGCAACGACACGTTTTATTTCTATGAAGCCCAATAACATGCATTTATTTTTATTAGTACGCATTTATTTTTACGTTATAATTTAGACACACGGACATTTATTAATAGATTATTTAGCACACACATTGGCATATTACCATTCCCACACATACAGTGTTGATTAATACATTTAAACGAACATTTTATTAATAATTTATAAAATTTGTTAGGGGTTAAATTTTTTTATTTTCCCTGCTCCATCAATCCCCCCTTTGGTGATTTTTAAATCACCACATAAAACCAAGTCATACTTCTTTTCAGGCAGCATGTCTTTCATCCTTTGCTTTCTGTTATTTATACATCTGTTTCTTCTTCATCTTGCCTTTTAGTCTCTTTGTACATGCTTTCTTTCATTTTCTCCAACTCAATTTCACCCATTTCTCTCTCTCTTTCTCTCATTAATCTGTTATTTCTTCTTATCTTATTCTGTCTTACTTTTCTCTTTATACATGTTATTACTATTTTCAATATCATGGCCAACAATATTACTATTGTTGCTACTATTATAACTTTCCCTATCACTAGTCTACTCATCCTAGTTAACCAATTCGCTACTGAGGAAAACCCTCTACCAAGTTTTCCCAAAACACTTTCAACCTCCAGTGGAACTAATTCTTTGTGCAAACTTGTAATATTTGTAATATACTTCTGTATATTTTCACTGTTATCAGGAATGTAAGTACAACAATGTTGGACTTTCAACATTCCACAGACTCCACCCTCTTTTGCCAAAAGAATATCAAGGGCAAGCCGATTTTGCATCACCATAGCTCTCATGGCAACCATTTCGGTATTTACCATTAAGAACCCTCCCGCAGTATCTGTAGACAAACGATCTACTACTGTGGATAACTTCCGAATTTTAAATGCATTCAAAGATATTCCCACTGCTGGTATCAATGCTCCAAAAATATCACCTACAATTTCTGAAAAACTTTCCCTCTTTCTACGTGTAAATCTATTAATCATCTTGTATGTTCCCTTTTCTTCTCTGTCCATGTGAAATTTTTTGGAAAGACCAGGCCTACATAGCAAGTTCCATACCAATGGTCCGGTAACCTGTAATAAGCTCTATTCCCACAAATATAATAGATACCTGGAAATATTGGGTCCTTTCCACCTTTGAATCCCCAACCTCCCAGAATTTGATAATTGTCATGGCAGATACTGGAACCTACAAAGTAATTGTCATAGACTGTCTTATTTCTCCTAATGCACAACTTTCCTGTTTGCGGCCAGTCTAATGTCATTGCTGCATTTATCTTTTTCCCTTCATGATTTCCTTCCTCAAACGTCCATAAGCGTTTTCCTTCCTCTTTTATTGCTTCTTTTTGAAATTTCATTCTTCTTTCTTCAACCATTTCTAAAAATACTTTTTCTTCTTTCTTTAACTCACAGGTAAGGTTGTTACTAATTATTTCTTCTAACGTTAATTTTCTATGTTCTAAAAAGAATTCTCCTAAAACTTTTGCTGGTTTTACTTTGTTAAGTTCTGGTACTACTGGAATGTTTGCAAAAATCTTATCTATATCAGTATAATAAGATTCTAATCTACCTGTTTTATAAAATAAGCTCGCTATTACACTACATGTTATTCCATAAGTCAGAGGTAGGTGATGATAAGTCACACCTTCTGATACTGATGCAGGCAATTGCATACAAACATAACAATCTCTTACGTCCATTGTTTCTACGTACTCATACAACAACTTTGTAAAAACATTCTTTGAAAAATCTGTTACTGACCTATCCTTATGCAACTCTGCACTACTTCTTAAAATAACTGGTTCTTTAATACTAGTTTCTTTTTCCAGTTTAGTATCATTTTTTGCTTCTATCACAGCTACACTAATAGGAATTGTGATTGCTAAAACTATCCATATGGTCATTAATAACCCTGTACAAAAGCAGCACATTTTGCACCATCTCTTTATAAATTCACATTTATCTCTTCTATCCCTATTATTTTCCATTTTTCTTTTTCTATTTGTTAAGTTTCAGAAAATTGTGTCACTACACCTCAGAAATGACTTAGATGCCACTCTGCTTTCAAAAAGTCTTTGCTTGGTACTTTCTTTTAATTCTCTCCAGAATTCTTTCGTTGTCACATCCGGTGATTTGTCACATCCAGTAAAATTGTCATGTCCGGCAGAAGCACTATAAGTTTTCACTTCACTTTTGTTGCATCTCACCTTTGCCCATCCGACTTCTCAGTCTCTGGTTTCCGTGAGTGTTTTCTTCTTCTTCTTTGTAATCAGTTAGTGCAATATACAGCCACTCAGGTGACTTAAATTTTGAATTCACTTTCTTTGTCCTTTTGGACTTTTGTAATCTTTTTCCACTGGGGTTTTCTTGTCCCTTTTGACTTGTTACTTCATTTACTTGTTCAGCACCTTCGTCTTCCGCTCTTATTATTCTATATCTCAATTTTCTTACATAGCTGTTGGGCCAATTATCTCCTTTTCTTGGCCTTTTGGCTTCACCTTCTCTTTCTTCTCTTTCTGATTTCCAATTTCTTTTTCTTGATTCAGTCTTTGCTTTTTCCTCTCCTCCACTTTCTTCTGTTTCTGTTTCAACTGTCTCACTATTGTCTCTTATTTTGAAACTTATAATCTCGTCATCTCCTACTGGTGGATCTGTCTTCTCCTTTTGGTTTTCCCTTATTACTGTCCCTCCTCGGTGTTTTTCCGATTTGGTGTTTTCCTCCTTTTCTGTTTCTAAATTTCCCTGTTCTTCTATTTCTCTATCTGTCCCTATTGCTCCTCGGGGTTCTTCTCGATTTTCTAATCTTTTGTGTACTTCTTTCCCTACTTCATCTATTAATATTGTTTCTGAAGGAGTTCCACCATAACTTGTACCTGGTTGTTCATCTAACTCAATTTCTTGCTCAGTTTCTTCTCTAATTGGTTTATAACCCCAAGTTCTCTTTCGGAATTCTTCCCAGTTTGCAGCTGAATCATCAGATCCTGAAGTTGTGTCAGATATTTCCAGATGTCGACTTACAGGTCGATCTTCAAGTTCTGGAATTTCTGAATTTCTTTCTTCTTCTTCTTCTTGTTCCTCTTCTTCTCTAGAGGTGTTTGCCGTTGGGGTTTCCAGATGTCGACTTTCAGGTCGATCTTCAAGTTCTGGCACCCTTTCCTTTATCTTTGTTGTCCCAGCCGTTAAACTTTTATCCCACACTTCCAGACGCCGACTCACATGTCGATCTGTAGGTTCTGGAACTCTGATTGTGTGGCTGGCATGAACCCAGTTCTTCACTCCTGCACACTTGACGGCAGTCGTTGTCACTAGGATTACCTGTCTTGGCTCGTCCCAACGCGGAACTAGACAGTTTCTTCTCCTGTGGACTTTTATGCGGACCCAGTCTCCTGGATTCAAGTCGTGAGCTGGTTTTCTTTCAAGAGTGGTCGCATCCGGTCCAACCTGATGAAACACAGAACGCACCACATCAGCCAGTCCCTTGCAATAATCCAGTACTAGATCATCAGTTATAGTTAATAACTTGTTGACGGGTACGTGTGCTTGTCTCATTGCTCGTCCCATAATCATCTCGTGGGGACTGAGTCCAGTTTTCTTTTCAGGGATGCTTCTGATTGTCATCAGAACAAGAGGCAGTGCATCTGGCCATTTGAGTCCTGTAGCTTGACACATTTTTCCTAACCTGTTTTTAATTGTTCCATTAATCTGCTCTACTACCCCAGAAGCCTCTGGTCTGTAAGCACAATGTAGTTTTTGTTTAATACTCAGTGCTTCACAAATCAATTGGATCAACTCATTTTGGAAATGTGTTCCTCTATCTGTCTCAACCGTGACTGGAAAACCATACCTTGGAATGAACTCTCGCAGCATAAGTTTTGCCACTGTTGTTCCATCATTCCTTCTTGTGGGGTATGCCTCCACCCAACGAGAGAACAAACAGACAACCACTAGAACATATCTTAATCTGTTACTAGGGGGCATCTCAATAAAGTCCAACTGCATTCTTGTGAATGGACCTCCTTCTCGTCCTATTGTTCCTAGACTCACTACTGTTTTTCTTCCTGGGTTAAACTGTTGACAAATAAGACATCTTTGACAAAGACTTTCAGCAATGGCTCTGAATTTTGGGTTATACCAGGTTTGTCTAAAAAGTCTAATCATTGCATCTCTCCCAATATGAGCTTGTCCATGGTACATCCGTGCCATGTCTGCAATCATGCTATCAGGCATAACTGGTCTTTCATCTCTGTATACCCACACACCATTATTTTCCTGTCTTCTACATCCTGCTTTTATCCAGTAATCTTTTTCCTCATCTCTTGCTGTTTCTTGTAACTGCCTTACTTCATCCCATGTTTCGACTGTATTAGTGAAAAGCAAAGGACAAGAGACATGTTCCCTTTCTCTATTTTTGTTCAGTGACGCCATGTTTTCCGCACAATATCTAGCGATCTCATCAGCATAATTATTGCCGACCGCTATGTAGTCTTCGTTTTTCTTATGCGCCTTGCACTTCACTACAGCTATTTGTTTAGGCAACTGTATCGCCTCAAGCAGTTTTTTAACATAATCTCCATTTCTAATAGGTGTTCCTGCAGATGTCAGAAATCCTCTTTGTGACCAAATCTGTCCGAAATCGTGTACGATGCCGAAACCATATTGGCTATCGGTCACAATCGTGATTCGTACATTTTTCCCCAATTTACATGCTTGAATCAAAGCAATTAGTTCTGCAACTTGGGCAGACCTAACTCCTTTCAGACAAGACGCTTCCATCACAGTTGCCACTGTGCATACTGCGTAAGCTGCGCTTAACACTCCTTCTTTTGTGCGTAAACATGAACCATCTACAAACATGACATAATCCGATTCCTTTAACGGTTCATCTTTTATGTCAGCTCTTGGTTTTGTGCAATATTCCAGCACATTCAGACAATCATGATCTACTTCGTCTTGTTCAATTATACTCTCTTCATCTGGCAATGATGTAGAAGGATTTACATTTATGCATCTGTCTATGGTCACATTTTCAGCACTCAAGATGACTTTTTCGTACTTAGTCAGCCGACTATGTGTCATGTACTGTGTTTTTGTTCTTGTCAAAAGAATTTCTACTGAATGGGGAACATACACTCTCAGTGGATACCCCATCACTATACCTTCACTTTGTTCCAGACTTACACAAGTAGCAGCAACTGCTTTCAGACACCCAGGCAATGCTTTTGCTATAGGATCTAAAACAGCTGAAAAGTAAGCGATTGGCCTTTTCATGGTCCCGTGTTTTTGTACCAGTACTGAAAATGCACATCCATCTCTTTCACTGCAGTACAACTCAAAATCCTTCTCATAATCAGGCATGCCTAAAGCAGGGGCCTCACACAGTTTCTTTTTCAATTCTTTGAAAGATTTCATTTCTTCTTTGTTTAACTCAAAAGGGTCCTTTACATCTTTCTTTGTCAATTTTTGTAAGGGTTTTGCAATCAAAGAAAATCCACTTATCCACTGTCGACAATATCCAACCATTCCCAAAAACATTCTTACCTCTCTTTGAGTCATTGGTGCTCTCATTCCTTGAATCATTCTTACTCTTTCTGTCGCTATTTTCCGCACTCCTTTCTCAATTTTATGCCCTAAATACTGGACTTCTTTCTGACAAAACTGCAATTTTGAAGGGGACACTTTATGTCCTCTTTTCTCCAAATGGTTCAGTAAAGCAATTGTGTCACTTACACATGCTTCTTTAGTTTTCGATGCCACCAATAGGTCATCGATATACTGCACCATCACTGATTTTTCTGGCATTTTTAAATCTTCCAGAGATTTCTTTAGAATCTGATTAAAAATTGAGGGGCTTTCTGTATACCCCTGTGGAATTCGGCACCATGCCAAAATACGCTCTCCGAACCGGAATGCAAATAATGGCTGGCTATCTGGATGCAAAGGAATAGAGAAAAATGCGTGACACAAATCTATCACAGTGTACCACTCAGCTTCATGTGGGATTTGATATAGAATTACTGCAGGGTTTGGCACTATTGGACAACATGGTACAACTATTTTGTTGATCTTTCTCAAATCCTGTACTATTCTATATGTTCCATTTGGCTTTTTCAGTCCCATAATAGGTGAATTACATGGACTGCTCATGATTTCTTTCAGAATCCCCTGTTCAATCATCTTGTTTATCACAGGAGTTATTCCTTCAATTATTTCTGGAGTTAATTTGTACTGTGGCGTGTTTGGATAAATTATCCCTTCTTTCACTGTTACTTTTACGGGATCAACTTCTCTCATTAATCCAATGTCCTCTCCTGTAAAATCCCACACACTTTCTTTTACTGTACTTTTCAGTTCTTCTGGAAGTTTTTCTGCATCAAATGCAGGAAATAAACCATTCGTTTCAGGTTCTTGATTCATCAAAGTTACTTTATACAAAACATCTTCATCTGAAGTCTGGAAACCTATTCCATCTGGCGTACAATAAATTGTGCAATTCATTTTGCACAAAAGGTCACGACCTAAAAGATTTACAGGACTACAATCGCACACTACAAATTTATGCATTTTGCTAAAAGAACCAATTTTTACTTCCACCAATTCAGTAAGTGGGGTTTTAATCTGCTGATTGGCTACTCCTACCACTTGGATGTATTCACCTGAGAGAGGAAGGTTTGGAATTTCCACTGATCTAACAGTAGAACGGGTAGCTCCAGTATCGACAAGGAATGTTACGTTTGCACCATTCACTTCTCCATCCACAAAGGGACCAGACTGATCTACCTCTAGAGTTGCGCCAAGCACGCACTCTTTCCCCTCTCCTGCGCACCGTCAGAAACTTTCATCCGGGTCATCCTCACTCTGACGCAACCAATACTGAGAAATGTTAGCTGCTCGCGGCAACTGTGTTACCTGCTCTCCTCCGTAGAATCCTGTTTCTGTACTGTATCTTTGCTGGTTAACAGTGTTGGGAAGTGGTGGTTGTGGCACCTGACTTTGTTGAACAACTACCTCATTCTGCACCTGTGGAGTTAATGATTGATGTTCCGGATTAGGTTTAGGTGGGAACTTACACTCATTTCTCCAATGCCCTAATTTTCCGCAATTATGACATGGCCATTTCTTCTTTGCCTCTTCTAGACTCACTTGACCTTTTCCTTTACCTATGTTTGGTCGCATCTTATTCTGTCCTGATTCGTTTCCATTATTATTGTCCAATTGGGCTTCTTGTTTTTCTGCCACTTTCACTTGTGCCCACATTGCCTTTTCTTTCAACTTACGCTGTTTACTCTCTATTTCATCACTACAATACTTAGCATACCTCAGCACCTCATCTACACTTCCATTCTGCCAGTTTATCATATGTTGCTTAATCATATCGCTTATTTCTTGTTTCAGGCCAAACACAAATCGGTATACAAAATGACTCATGTCCTTTTCACTCAATTCCTCATAACCACTATACTGCTTGAAAACCAATAACAATCGCTCATAATATGCATGTACAGACTCCTTACTTTCCTGTGTAGTTCTATCAATCTTAACCCAATCTGTCTCTTTGGGAGGAATCTTATTCTTCAAAAAGGTAATCACCTTGTCGTATTTCTTCATCACATCTGGTCCTGGAGCTCCTGTCTTAGGATCTCTTGGATATTCTGTAGTTGGCCAGTCAACCGTAATCTTACATTCTGACCACAGATCCGTTGGTACCACTATGTCAAACAATCCATCCAAATCTATCCACAACACTTTTGAGACCTTTACAAACCTTTCTACTTGTCGGTACCACTCAACTGGCTTCTCTCTTAACTTTGGAAAATCATTTGTAAATGACAGGATGTCCTGCCTAGTCCAGGGAACATGCACGTAACTACCACCTGGAGTTTCTCTCATAGGGTATTCTTTAACAACAGGTTCTTTTTCTGTTATCATAAAAGCCAATGAACCTTTGTCTATACTTTTCTCATTCTTCTTTGTCCATCTAACCTTCCACCTGTCCACATCACCCCATTTTCTCAACAACACAATCAACTCCTTTATCTGTGTCAGCCTTCCTGCTGTATTCAAATTTTCAATATCTTTTTCACAAAAGTCTACTCTGTATGGTTTCTGCAATGTTTTTACTTTTGCAAAATCTATCCCGATCTCACTAGCCACTTCTTCTAATTTGTCATGTAAATTCTTTGCCCTCCATGTTATACTTTTGCACAGAAACATTATTTCATCATCCTGATAATTTTTTATCTTTTCAGTACCAATCGTTCCTAGAATTAATTCTTCCATATCTATTTTCAATCTGATCACATCTAATGGTTTTTCTTCTGTTTCTTTTATTTTAAAAGCTTTCATCCACTCATTTAACTCATCAGGAGTCGGACCTATGGGAGTACTATTTATTTCTGTCCAATTTCCACTCTTTTCAGGTGTCACTGTTGCAGATTCAGTTACCATAGGTATTTTTCTACCGTTACACTCATTTATTGTCAAATTTTCAGGTGGACTTGGTCTGTAAGCACTAGCCAAATTGCTTGTACCTGGACTTGTTTCCATTCTTTCCTTTTCTCTCTGAAATTGTGAACTCAAGGGAATCACCAAAGATCGTTCATCAATTTTCTGATTCTCAAAAACTGGTATTACTGGACCTATTGTTACAGGCACAGTAACTGCTTCCATATTTTTCGTTAATTCTCTAATTTTCTCAGTTAGTTCTTTTGTTGTCCTTGCCAATTCACTTGCATTTTCGCTTTCTATTCCCTCATTTTGAGAAGTTCTCATTTGTTCTTGTGACCTATTTACCTCATTCCTCTTTTCCGGACTTTTATTTCGCATAGTCTCTATTGGTGGCGCATTTGGTGTCACCACTGTAGAACTCTGCTGATACGGAGGTGGATTTCTATTTAATATATCTTCCAGCAATTCGTCATCCGTTTCGCTCTCATGCATATACTTTTCTCTCTCTATATGTTTCTTTTTCTCAGTCCGTTTTTCTTAGTCCCCTCCTCAACTGTAAAAGCTGGAAACAAACCTCCTGTCATGTTAGCACATCTCCATCGTTTTATTCTGTCCTCATGATTCATTCCCCACAATCTTCCGGGCACAAACTCATAACCTTTCATTCCTCTGAATCTTTCTCGCTCGTACATCTCATCTTCCCATTCTGTTAAAGCCTCAAACTGTGTCGGTCTAGGTCTAGGTTCCAATTTAAACATCTTTTCTCTTAAATTCCGTAAAACCGCTACATTAAAAGAACCATTTTCAGGGAAAGCCAATGCTCCATCATTCTTTGTATATTTTACCCAATTGTCCAACCATATGCACGTATGATATCCATATTTCAGCATCATGTGTGAAGCTGCTGATTTCGGCGGAGGAATTACTTGTCCCTCTCTAGTCACAACCTTTTTGTCTTTCTTAAAGAAATTCTTCAATTTCGTCGTCCATGACGTTCTCTCCCTTTCATACTCGTAATACGGCATGTTTTCTATTTGTTTTCTCTTTACTCTAACGCTGTTTCTGTGTACCGAACTTCGACCAATTACAGCGCGACTCACACTAAAGTACCAATCAGAACAATTCCCACCGTCCGCGAACCAACCAATCCCAGCGCGGCACTTTTCTACGTCACTCCTGCTCTGTGTTCACGTGACTAGCGCACTATCCAATCCTAGCGCGGCACTTTTCCACGTCACTTCTACTCTTTACCCCTCCTTTACAAAATTTATCGGCAATTTTCTTTTCACTGTTTTCTTCGTTAGTTACAACAAATAAACAATTCCATAGTCTGATTCGCTAAACAAAGTGACAGCCTTGTCCTTTTACACAAGAATCCTGTTTTTCCAGTAGGCAGCGCTTACCTCTACCCTACCACAGAATTATTTACTCTCACCGATAAAGTAGCACTTCCCTCTACCTTACCCTTCTTTCAAACAAACAATTTACTCGTTTCTCTGGGGATAAGACACATGTGGAGACTAGGCTCCTGAGAATTAAGGCCAAAGTTTCACAAGTAAACGTGATTTGCTATTTCGTTTACACACTTTTCACACAGAAATCCCTAACATAACACAACCTGCGTTATAACCAAAAATGAATTCAGACCATGTACCAAATTCCATGTGACTTCTCTTGCCACACGTGTTCCACTTCCTACATCCCAGAAGCGTGAAAACTTACATATAACATAACGCGACTCAACATAAAGTGTTAGTCATCAAAAATAATCAATAATCAATAAACAATAATCACTAAACTAATCTATAGAAAACCATAACTCTGCTACCAAAAAATCTGATGCAGCGCGTACAATAAAAACTATTCTCCTCCTAGGTTACTTATAGGTCATCCAGGGGCAAACTATATTTCTCATATCCACATGACGATGGGGCCCATAAACATCGTCTAACACACATGCACACTCCTGGATTTCCTTTACACCTTTGTGAAATTCTGTACTCCTAGGAGAAGCATGAGAACTAAATGGAGAACACCATTTTATGTACCGCTGGAAGAGCCAGGATATCTTATTACCTTATTTTGTCCCTTTCTTTCAGTTATTTCTTAAGATATTCCTGCTTATTGTTTGTCGATGAATCATTCATTTAAGAAATTAGTTCATAGTGATTAAGACCAGCTGAATCACAATAACCAATTACTTATGTCACAATCATTTAGGAAAATAACCACTGAGTCATTTTGTGTTTAAAGAATCTTAAATTTTATATAATTTAAAAAGCATGAAAAGAATTTTAATACTTTATTCAATTATTCATTCTTAAATTCACAATTTTTATTAAGCATAATTAATTTATTGCAGAAAGGAAAATTTGTCATGAAGCCAAAACCCTAATTACCTGCCTAGCTTCCTAATTTAGCCTAATGATTTCTAACCTAAGTTAGGAATTAGAAATAGCCTGATTCTCATACTCAACTGTAAAATAAAGACAGCAACAGCAACTTCAGCTCGTCAGCATCAGCTACCTGCAACCCGTCTCCTCTAACAGTCTTTCAGCATCTCCCGCTCAGTAAGGGATCGATCAGGACCACCCAGCACTGGAAGCCACCAATACGACTCTTCAACTCCTCTCCTGACTGTGCCTGCAACCACGACTGACATCAACTGACCCCCTCCCACTAAGAGTAGGCCCTCTTATACCCTAATTCTAACTTTGCTAACTAACTGTTGCAACATTAATATCACGCTTTTCTTTCATTGGTCCATGCATGTCAGCTTATTCATTCTTTAATCAAGTTCTCTTGGATTCAAGGGTCCTTGGATCATTTCCTTTCCCATACGCTTAAACATTTCCATCCGATTCGATCAGTTCATTTGTAACTTCTTTCGACACATTCGAGAACTCCGCAGTCATTGTCCTTTCTCTTAGACTTGTTTCCCACGGGCTCTCTGCTGATCATCATGGCACACTATCAGTTCAATTAGGTCACACCAGCCTTGACCATTTCTTGCATCCTAGCCTCTCAGAAACATCACGAGGTTGAGCTTTCTCCAATTTCATCCCGTGTCATGTGTTCCCTTGCGCCTGCGCACATCTTCCCATTGGCGGCCATTTTATCTCGCCACTCGGTTATACTTTAGAAGCACTAATTTGAGGCAAACAAAACATAATTAAAATAGAGAAAAATATCCCTTTCGTTTCCCTCCCGTCTACGTACCCCAATTAGTTGTTACCTAGCAGAAAGCAACATTTAAGCTGTTCCTTACTTACCATCACTATTTGTTTTTGCAACGACACGTTTTATTTCTATGAAGCCCAATAACATGCATTTATTTTTATTAGTACGCATTTATTTTTACGTTATAATTTAGACACACGGACATTTATTAATAGATTATTTAGCACACACATTGGCATATTACCATTCCCACACATACAGTGTTGATTAATACATTTAAACGAACATTTTATTAATAATTTATAAAATTTGTTAGGGGTTAAATTTTTTTATTTTCCCTGCTCCATCAGTACCCACTGCCTGCTGATCTTGCCCAGTACTGCCTGCCTGCTCTCCTGCCGTCCTAAGCCCAGCACCTGGTGAGCACTATATCTTACTGCCAGCTGCCTGCTGCCTAGCACCCTGTGAGCACATGGTCTGCCCAGGAGAAGAGAGGAGCTGATGCCTGCAGCGCTGTGCTGCTAAAGCGCTATAACTGTGCCACAGGGGAAGAGGAGCGCTGGAACTTTATTTTGTGGGACTTAGCGCTACAACCTTATTCCTGCACCAGGAGAGCGCTGCCTCCAGCCCTGCCCAGGAGAAGAAGGTGCGTGGGTCCTGCAGCGCTGGGCTGCCGGAGTGCCATATTTGCATTGACTGTGCTCTGCTTGCTGCGAGAGCGCTATAACTGTGCCCAGCAGAAGAGGAGCGCTACATTTGAAGTGACTGACCATCCCTGCCTGCTGGCTAGCGCCTGGAGAAGAAGAGCGCTTTATCTTATTGCCCAGGAGGTGAGGAGCTGACATCTGCAGCGCTGTGCTGCGAGAGCGCTATATTTCCAGTGACTGTGCCTTCCTGCCTACCCCCCAGCGCCCCGGGAGGGCTATATTTCATTGCCAGTGAAGGGGAGCGCTACCACTTTATGGTGTGGGACCTAGCGCTTTGTGGGCGCTACAACTTAATTTCAGCCCAAGAACTTTCCTGCCGCCTAGCGCCTCGTGAGCGCTATATGTAAATTGCCAAGGAGGAGTCCTGCGGCGGAGGGGGCCCGAGGCACATTGTCGGTGCCTGCCTCTCCGCGCTGCTGACGAGGAGAAGGCTCCGCTGAGGGTGAAGCCAGGAGAGGTCCCAGAAGCGGGACCTTTCGGGGCACATTGCCGGTGCCCGGAGACTGCAGAGACATCCAGAGGGGCCCCAGACTGCCGGTGAGTGGGGCTCAGTCATCCTGTGGTTGGGGGGTGTGTCGGGGCACATTGTCGGTGCCCGCCCCCGGTGCCAGTATTCTTTGGAGGGCATTGGTTGTGTTTAGAGTCCCATAGGAGTTGGGCTCCAACGTGCCCAGTACTTGTTTCCTCCCTCAGCTGCACGACAGAGGCATTTTGGGAAATTCTAGAGTCCCAGAAGAGGGGCTCCACCGTGCCAGTGTTCTTGTGGGCAGATTCCTGTTAGAGCCCGGAGTGGGGCCCCCATCGCTGCATTGTTGGCGCCAGTGCTTGTTGGGTTTACCCAGCTACCCCGCAGGACAGGGGGCAGCTGCCACGCATTGGGGGCATTGGATTACCCAGAAGGGAAAGAGAGAGGAGTGAGGGACCCTCCTACCCTAGCGCTTTCTGCACCTTTGTTTTCGCCGCCCTTGCAGCCAACCCTGACTGTGTGGGACATAGGGCATTTGAGCCCCGAGAGAGGCCAGTTGGCCTGGGGCCAGTCTCAGTGTTGTGCCCCCGACTGGGGCGAACTGCGGTTATGCTGGCGAGGCCTATTGCCCCATATGATTTATGGCATAATATGGTTGCATAATGCATTTGTACCTAGGATGCTACTTAAAGCTTTTCCCTCAGGTTTGCAGTGCTGATGGTAGGCCTATTGGGTTCCTGCGGAGGAGGAGCCACATGCTAAATGTGTTTCTATGCCCTATGTTCACAGGTTTTATACCCCAGGATTGGTGCCTACTGTATTTGATGAAGCCTAATGCCATGATGTATGCCTAATGTGTCTTTACACTAATGATATTGCATTTATGCGTCATCTGTTTTACTGCATAAGGTGGCTACCGGCTAATGCTAGGCGTAATGTGTTTCCAAACCTAAGGGTGATGCCTGATGTTCTTTTCCCCCCCAAGGCTTACATCATTGGAGTTCTGCCTAATGTTGCATCTATGCTTAGGATTATGCCAATGCTAATGAGGTTATGCCCACAAGGATGCCTAATTTAAGGTCGCCTAAAGCTAACTGGATATATGCCTAGAGTGATTTTATGCTTATGCGAATATGATGCATAGTGTTTCTATGCCTGACCTAAAGCATTTATGTTAATGAGGTTTATGCCTATTTTTGTGCACCGTGGGCTTTGATGCCTATTGTGATTTATGACAATGAGGTTATGATGCTACATGTTTATGCCTACTTGGTTTAAGCAAAGGCGATGTATGCAAATGTACTTAGACCTATGTTTATGCCTGTGAGTGTGCTGCGCAGATGCTTTACACATTTCCTCCGGAGTTTGGCCCGCCCGCTCTGCACCACGCTACCCGTTTCTAACAATGGTCCTCACGTTCCATGTCCTGATGGTGATGGTCTTGGTCGAAAGCAGGTTGAATCGGCTTTGTGGCTTCCAGGGATCTCTGACCTTCACCACAAGGGGTTATAGCTCTCCTTGAAGGAGATTCCTCTCCCCAGTGCTGGGATGTCTTTTGGTTGATGTTTCTGTAGTTAGGACTTTTTTACCCGGTGGGGTAGCTAGTCCCACTCATAACAATCTTCCTTTCGCAGCGGGGCTTTAAACCGGCCTTGGTGGAGTTTATTTGTATGTATACACACCATACATTTTGTCAGGTGTTATTTTTTATCAGAATAATTTTTTTGTGTTAAAAGAATGATAAACCAAAAATACAAAACATGTGACTTGAAAAAGAACACAAGACATATTTTACTGCTTTTATCCAGATCATACTGCATGTAAGCAGTTTTTTATTATGTAACTTCTTATTTTTTCAGTTCCTGTTACTATTTTATTGTCCTCTTTACATGTTCACAAGGGCAGTATTTAGTTCATCTTTTCCTTCATGTCTCTAATCCTGGACTCTTCTGATGCAAGAGCATTTCAGAAGCAAAGGCTGAGTTGTGCAAATGGGTCCTTTGTGCAGCCAAATGGTGCCAATAATCAAGAAATGTATTAGCAACTTATCTCTTACCAGGGCATTGGAGCACTCTTGGCAGCAAAGTGTCAAAAAATTTTTATTTTCATTGTCATTTTTTTGAGATGGCTTTTTTTTAGTTTGGGAATTTCTTAGGGGGGGTGTGCAATTACTCATACTTTATACAGCCACTTACTGCTGACCAGGGTAGAAATCTCCTACCCCTCTCAAAAAAAGAACTTAAGATCAAACTGAAGATGGATCACACATCTGCAAATCACACTCCCCACCTCACTCTTCTTAAAGCACTCTGCTCCAAAAGATTGATCCCCTGCCTTCCTATTATTTATTTAATTTTCCCTCAAGGTCGTATGTCGAAATCCCCCCCTACCTGGCCCCACCGCCCACCGCTCTTACCTGCACAGGCCGCGGCTGCACCTAAGTCGACATAATTAAGCCTGACGAGCCCAACATGCACACCAACCTCAATGTGTTAGAGCATTCCTCCACTCACATTACCTCTAACGCACTTCCTATAACCAAATACTCCATAATAACAGATGCTTCAGACAATCCTACAGCACATTGTATTGCAACAATCTCCAGAGCTAGACACCCTAAACACAAAGATCTATCTGCCTAAGCACTCTCAGAAGAAACGCCCCCTCTTGACCCTTGTCCTACACATCACATCAAAGCTGCCCTGCCTACCTGCAGGTCTTCAGTCAAAACGTCTAGCATATCTGCCTGCCCTCATCTAAAACTGTGCTCCTGATGCTAATTCACCCAGGGCAACCTGATTCTGCTCTTTCTTCTGACCAGTATTTGATCTTATCCTGCAACTAGAATGCAGCATCCTGCATTTTAATAAAGCAGAAAAGATTGGAGAAGTGTGGCTCAATGGTTAGAGCGGCAGACCCTGATGCAGAGATCTGGCCCGGGACCAGGGTTCAATTCCCGCCTCGGCGGGTCTTGGGCTCGATTTCCTCGGACCTGATAATTCTCGCCTCGGTGCCTATTCTAATCATGGGTCCCACTCTGCAACTCTGGGCAATAGCTTGCTTAATCTCCACAACGGCCCCAACAGCGCTGGGATGCCTGGCTTCACCCTGGGGGTGCCCAGGAGTGGACATTTCACAGGGAAAAGCCAGGAAGGGTTCCACAGCGGTATGCGTACAGCGCCTGGACACCCCTTTGGGGGTATGGGTGCGCTTTACAAGTACAAATTTCATTTCATCCACAAGGGGAACATTACATGCATACTGATTACCTCAATAAACTCCTTGTTCCAGGGCCTCATCGTAAAGATTATAAACATGATGCTTATACCGGTGAGGCTGAACATCTTGATAATGCCTGCCTCCCTTCAAAAAGTGTGTTAATGATGGTTTATTTTATTGTACCACTGATCAACTCATCCCATCTTATAATCAGCTGTACCGGGGAGATATCAACCTCCACTAGGAAAAAGACGAAGACACCCACACATCCCTCCTCAAATCCTTCTCATCTGAAAACAACCTATAACAACATTGCATCTTCATTGCCCACAATAATGGTTTTACCCTCAACCTGACTTTTGTGCAAAACATCATACACAACTCAGTAATCCTCTCTTAAGGGATTGTCAGACCTCTTCTTAATTCCTTTCAAAGTCCTTTCCTTAATGTACCCTACCTATGCTAAACCGTAGATGGGAAGCGTTAATTCTAGATAACTCAAAGATATTGACACAAGCCCATACATCTTTATTTTATGTGCTAATGTCTGCAAACACAGGTATGGAGAAATGCTCACAGACTATTTGTGCCATGTCTCTGTGCAGCCTGCCTCTTTCTGTGCCTCCTATGTTGGTACTATATATTTATTTCCCAAGCTTCAAGTGCTGCTGTCTTTTTATTCCCCAAGCTTGCAGTGCCAGTGCTATGCAGCAGCTCAAACTTTGGGAATTAAAAATAAGGCCCACACATAGGAGGCACAGAGACATGGCACAAATAACCAGTGACAGCACATTAAAGCCAAGCCTACTAGGGTTGCCAATGCTTATTGCGGAAATGGCTGTCAGTTCTTGTTACATCACAACCTTAGCTGTCCTACGAGGCCTTGGTATCTGGAAGAGCTGCATCATAATTTGTGTTCTTTCAGTAGACCAGAGTCTCAACTTTAATTAGAGTTTGTGCCTCACAAAGACACCTTTTTCGTCTAGCCAACACACAGCTTTAGCTGCCCATTGTTGAAGAACTATTGTGAACAATACAATACACATGCCCTCATTTTGAGTGCCTTGGTGAGGAAAGAGTTATTTGTCGGCCCAATAAAAATCGACAATCCATGGCTTGGTATTTATCGAGCTCGATAAGCAGCTGCTATTCCACATTCAAATGGTTTTCTGTACCAAAATCTGCGTGTACCTGTATTTACCTGTGATGAATTTTTGCAGGTTTCTGGGGGATGCGATAATTACTGCTAAAATCTTGGTTCCACTTCCTTTAAACACACATATGTTTGCATCTTTGAATTAATTGTCTTATACTTTCAGACATTCATTAGGAGTGGCCAAAACAGATGCCCGTGCATCCACAGTGCTATCATTAAATGGCTTTTCTTAAAGCATAAGAAAATTACTTTTAAGATGGCCGTCGCACACAGGCATAGCGATCATCTTGGAATAAAACAAGCACTGGCAAAGGCAATAGGTTACATGGGTGAGACCAACAGGCTTTGCCAATACTTGTTATAGCTTCTGGTTTTGTGGAGCACTGATATTCCTCCAAAACATGTGGGCAAATGATCCAAACCACATATATTAGGTAATAATGTAAGGAAAGATAAATAAAATGAAATGCTACACGATGTGTTTGCATTTTATTAAATTGCCTTTCTTTTTTTATCCATGCGAAAATTATATTGAACTATTTAACCATATAAATACGCTAAAAAATCTGAAAGAAGCACAGGCGATAATTTTAAGACTTTTTTATTAAACTTTTGTTGTTTGTTTTCCCTAAGGAGACCGCACTCAAGGCAGCACGTTTTAGCTTGAAACGCGATGGGATTAGTTATGAACTGTTACTTTCATTCAAATGTAATCTTGTTTTGAAGGTCAAATCTCTGTCTTTTTTTTCTAAATTCCTAGTTAATACCCCGGGGCTTTCTCGACTGTTATGAAAACTGTACAATGCAAACTGAATTGTGCTCCTTCGGATGTGAATGGTCATTATTTTCTAGTTTATCCACGGTACTGTGGAATTACTACAGGACATGAAATACTGTTTTCTCTTAAACTTTAAACGTCGTGAAATTTGGATTCCGAAATTTAACGTACAAGCTGCGCAAGAGTGCTGCGAAATAATTCTAGTACATAAAATACGGTTTTGTCCTAAAGTTTACGAATCGTGAGACTATGTTGCAAAGCGGAATCTACATCCGTGCAATCATAAAGAGGCTGTGTTCTCTTCCTGGCACAAACCGACAATTGTTTCACACACATTCTCGCGCCATCTCTCTGCGCCAATCAGACAAGAGGCGGGCTGATGGCCAGGGACCGGTCAGCCAATGGATTGAGGGGCAGGAACAGCCGCAAATTCCTCTTTGAATAACAATGTAGGTGAAAGTTTATGTGGGACAAGGAATAAAAGCATGCTGTGGGTAAGCGACTGGACTACTAATTGCAGCGGAAACAAGTCTATTGCATTGGGAGTTATTGTAATGGTAAAAAAACTAAACATTTTAGGATCCCCTGCTAAAAAGAGAACAAACACTCTACTGTCTGAGTTCCACCACAAATTGGGGGATTTTCAGTTACTGTCGAGCTCTGAATCATAATCAATTTGTTTTAAGTTTTGCACGTTCACTAGATTTTTGATAGATTTGAATTGAGCCTTAAAGCAGTGGTGTGACGAAACTTGAGTACATGGAGGTCCCCCGCCCCCGAAACCCCTTCCTTCTCCCTGCCCCAGCCCACCACCTACCACTTTGCCCTACCATAAAAAAAATCTAGTGCATCAAACTAATACTAACTGGTCCCAGACCCAGTCAGTGTACTGTGCTAAGGGGGCCCCGTATAGATTGGTGGCTGCGGGGGTTAATGTTACACCACTGCCTTAAAGCTGCGTTCGCAAATGCATACATACTTGCAAAGACGTATCAGATCAACTACTATGTTCTAGCATTTTTTTGTAGGTATTAGCACAGATACTCTTATTATTGAATCATATTCCCACTGCCTTTTGCGCTTCACATTGTGTTACCTAAATTCAACCATTCATTATCATTGCACTGATTTAAATATTTTACCACACAAACTACTTAGAACCTGACATGTTTTATTTAGCACGTAGTCTATATTTTAGAATTCTGATTTTTCTTGCCCATTGGCCCCCAACGCATTACCTGTACATTACAAAAAAAGGCTGTAAATGTTTATTTCACAAACACAATTTTCCCTTGGAATTCAGTAAAAATACATTACATTCCTTCTAATTTTAACTATTTTATTTCTCATAAAATTCGACCATGAGAATACCAGGTACCCAGATCTCCATTTTGAGCAAAGTCAAAAGCAGATTGTAATTAAAACTTTATGATTAAAAATTGTAAAATGTGGGGTTAAACTTCCTGTATCAATACTTACACAGTATGTTATCGAAAAAGAGAAGGTATATATAGAATGATAACACCAGCTCTAAAACATGTGAGACAGAAATTTCAGAAATCTCAAAACAGTCACAGGGGATTGCAGTTCTCAATAGTGCAAGGCCCAAGGATGGGTGCCCCCCACCCCCACTCCCATCATAACTGCTTTTTACTACTAAACCAGGTAATGTCGGCCCTTTTCCTTGCTTGCAATAGTGTCCATGGCACCTTTGCTACGTCACTGGGCCCTAATGGGGTTGGAGGGGAGGTAACAGGTTGACTATAATGTTTGGAACATAACTTGTATAAGGTTCCTTTGTTGTGAATAGATATCTAATTATTTATTTATGGCTATTTATTCAGATTACAGAGCTTTGCTAACTGAAGTGATGTACACAGCTTCAAGGCGGTACATAAGAACAGATCTACAGATAGGGACAAAAAGGCAGGTCAGAGACCCCATGTGATAGAGGTGTAGTTCCATCTCTTGGGGGTAAGGAGATCAGATGGAATGCAGGGTGGGTTGGCCAGTCGGAGCATGGAGATCAGCCCCCCAGAGTTGTGGGGGATAAAGGACCAGGGACAGCTTAAGGATGTTGGGGGCCCTGGGCCAAACTTATTTTGGGGGGACCCTGTTTGGAACAGCTTGACTTTATGATCGAATTTCAGCTCTTTCATGCCCTCTTTGGCCAGGTCACTGACAGTGCACAGGCATACTTGTCCAAATTCTAAATGTGTTTACATCTAATATATTCAGGGAAAGTGATTTGTGTTTTCAGTATTGTAACACAGCAGCAGCGGTAATATTAGTACAAATAATCTCTGTGACACCCTCCCATTTCTCATAAGTGAGGTCCTGTTTTGATCTAAAAGAACTTTTTTTTATAGATGTTCCATGAAACATAAACACAACATTTCTCTGCAAAATATCTGTAATAGCGAGACTCTCAAACATTAGCCACATAACAAATAAACTAAAAGAGAACGTATTTAGAACAATCTGTTTAAAACGTATTCAAGGTCATCAGGGCAAGACTATCTGCAGAACAGAGGTGGCTCTATAAGGGGGCCCCCTGGATAGGCTGGGGCCCTGGGCCAGAGCCCACTTTGCCCATGACTTAAAACGTCTCTGGAGCATACTTGAACAAAGCGAGTGGGGATGAATATAGGGTACAATGGATTGTGATGAAGGAAGGAGGGTTTTTTGAGGATAAATAGCTCAAGAAGTTGCTAGCAGAGGATGAATGGGGTTAAGGGGTGCACATAGGATTTAGGAGAACATTTACAACTTCGGGCCCTGGACAGCTGATTTGATCCAGTGCTGTGAATGAGGAAAGAGGCAGCAAAGACTCAAAGTGAGTAATGGACTTGAGGGTTAACATGATTATATTATAGAAATCCATAAAAGAGGTGTTACTAGGGAGCGGGTCTGATTGGTAGCCTAGATGGCCACTCCTTGGAGCTCCCAGCACTGATCTCAGTCATTGAGCCCGAAGACCCTCAACCTTGATTTTTCTTCCCTCCCCATACCCAGGTGCGGATGCATGGTGGTCTAATCTAGCAGGTTAGCAGCTACGGCAACTTACAGGAGGTGTAGCCCAGGAGAACAGTTTGAACAATATGGAGGCACGCTACATTTGATAGACAGCTGCGATTGTGGTTGGTGCTGGGGAGTCCACATCTACTTCTGATATGTTGGGGCAGTGAGCACCTGGAAGACTGATTCTCCACTGATTATTGACGGTGCTAGAGATGCCTGGGTTGAAAGGAAGCTGAGGGAGCAGGCTGAATTGAAAGACAGAGTTATTGGTGTCCTGATGGCATCTGGCAGCTGAGTGAAGACATTACAGAATTAAAGTTGCAGAATCTAAACATGGCTGTTGGGGTTTCCTGCTATCACACCTGAGACATCAATTACTGAAATGATGGAGCCATTTTTTTGAGCGCCTTTTACCCACCAGACCTGAGGGGCAGTACATTAGAATAGCTTGCAGAGTGCACACGAGGGCTTCAGATCTCAAGGATACATCTTTTGGGGGGCAATAATTTCTTTGTGACACCCGGAACTCTGAAATCCAATTTTGAGAGAGGCTGTCTGTTTGAAGCATGGCTTGCAGACAGGAGGAAAGGGAAAGCGACTTGAATTTGGCTATGCAGGCAGGAAGGATGGAAATACAGACGATATTCGGGGGGCTTCTGGAAGTGAGGGCAGAGGTCTCACTCTGGCTCTCAGCGCACCTAAAGTTGAACAAAGAGGGGAAATCCTATGTCTTCATCCAGGTGGAAGTGGCACAATCTCTTCTGGAATCATTCAAGAAAGATGAAGAATGAATAGAGTGGATGACTGACCCAGGGCTGACTGGTGTGCTTCAGACTGCGGGGATGCCCTTGGTTAGAAAGTTCTTAAGGCCATTTTGGAACACGTGGAGAGATGGGATGGTGCTCCAGGTTGATGTGGCTGGCTTGATGTGAGATGCCTCTTGCACCCTACAGCTCCCCTCTGCACTTGTACCATTCCCCCTGATTCCCTCCACTATTCCTTTCACTGATTCCTTGTTTCCCTTTCCTGTTTTTTCTTTACCTGTTTGTTTAATGGAATTGAAGTCTCAACTGTAACGCAACGCAACTTATGGTATTAAATATTAAGCATCTCTGAGTTTTTTCATCTTTTTGAAGGAACAAGTAGACTTCGAAGTTTCTTACATTTGCTTGGTTTTGCTTTCCTGTTCGCTGTGGTTCTGGTACGTTGAGCAGCTCAATAAATATTGTCAAACATGCAAGAGGTGTTTACTAAAATGGCGGCTGGGCGTGGAACTACCCAGCAGGGCTTATCATAGTGTTGGTACTGGACAAAAGCAACACCGCTGCTGGTGGCCTACTGGTGCACTAGGATGTAGGTAGAGAACCAGGGCAGAGCAAGGAGCTGAAAGACAGGTATTGAGGTAGACGGCCTAGAAAAGGGTGATCAAACAAAATATAGCGATAGAATAGAGTTGAGTCAGATTACACTACTAATGGCATCAACGGAAGGGATAGGTTACTGGCTATAATCAGGCCTGGCACAAGTGGCCCCCAGGTGAGAAAGAAAGGAGGTAGCAGGTAAAGCTGGTGGGAGGTCCCTCAGAGGAGTACAATGGGGTTCAAAGGAGATCAAGGGACGGCTGCAGATTGAACAGAGTGGAGCCGAGTGGGGAAGGGAGATGTCAGCAGGGTGAGGCTGGCAACACTCCTAGAGTCTGTCAGTATAGGAGGGCTTTAAAGAATTGCTATGAACGATGCCAGAGTGAGGGGAGGACAGAAATGGTGGTCATGAGCTCATGATAAGAAAATAGGGGAACTAAGTGGATGCCATCTTGGCCTGGTAGTGTAAGGAGTAGGGGCAGGCAGATGACTCTAGGACCTGTGGGTGCACACTGAATGACTGAAATTAAAGCCCCTACTGAGGTGGAAAATGTAAATGCCTGCTGGCTGCTGCGAAAGAAAAGATCTGGACAAGGAGGATTCCTGGATATATTTAAGCTGCTGTACAAGTGTTATGCATATCAAGTCATGTCATAAGTGATTTGTGGGAGGGAGAAATATGTTTCTAATGTAATACAAATATGACTAGCAATTATGAACTGAACTGAAACAACAGTGATTATACTAATTCCTTGCTCTAAATTCTAGCTGGAAATTTGAATATAGATGGGGTGATGTATAGAGTGGATCACCCCCAACGCCTTTCCATGGCACAGTTGTCCCTCCATTTGTATTATAGTGGGTCGTAGAGTAGCGAGGGTGCCATGGGTCCAAATGCAAGCAGGGATAACAGACCACCCCACACCTGCTGGTTCATAGTATAGGGCAGCTATAATTGGTGTGGAGTGGGCTCCTCAAACCCAAAGGCGCCGGTGAAACAACACCCGCTGCGATTTTGCTAGCTATGCCCATGGAAGTATGGTGGCTCACATGGATCCTTTCAACCATACTACAGTGCGCATCTTTATGGTGCACGTGGGGGCTATCTTCATATATTATCTTTTCTCCCCTCCCCCATGCTACCACCACTGGAGGTGGTGCTTTGAGGCGCTGTTGTCAAAAACGTGCACTTGGAGTTAGAAAAGGTAAGTCAAATGTGTTGATCTAATAAGAGAGACAATGGAGTACACTTTATGGACTACAGCATTGTACAAATCATATAATGGTTGCAATTGTGCATGTCCTATTGTGCTCCTTTCACCTACAAATCCACCCAAATAAAGCCTACTAGACATGGAGACGAAAAGCAGCAAAAATCGCTATGTTTGTGTTAAGAAAAGGGCCCCTTTCTAGCACAAAATAAAGTAAATACCATGCGTTGATTTGCGTCTCTTTGGGACAATGCAAACCCTTGGTAAATCTGGGCCCTTGTTGCGTCTTATATGTAACCTCTCCAAACACCTACAGCAAGGAGTGCCCTTCTTAATGTCCCCTCGGAGGAAGAGAATGAAGTTGAACCCCCAAACTAAGGTCCTCTGCCAAGGACATTGGGGTTTAAAAAATGGTACCCCGGGTACAGCACAACACTGTTCAAACGATAACATGACAGTACAGTTACGCAAGTAAGTTGACCTACTAGACTGAAAGGCAACGGCATAAAAATAAAAGCAGATAAGAAAGAGCATAAAGACTCCCTCAAGTCTCAGACTCCAAAGTCCCTGATGGCACCTCTGCAGCAGAACTAAAAGCAGGGAAAAGGTTATGTCTTATCCCGCCTGCTACGTGTCCGGGACGCTATGGGCCAAATTCTTATGCAGATGACAAGAAATTTTTATTTTTGAAATGCAATTTTACTGGTTACTGTCAACAGCATACCACATTAAAATGACATCACGAGGTTCCAGTCATTGCATTTCATTTTCTGCATTTCTCCAATTTTACAACAATGAATCATTCACCCAAAACGTATTTTATCGTAGTGCGAGGAATCGTCTTCTATTTCCTGTTCTTTGATATCCATAATTGGTATCGCCTTTCCGTTTCCTCTCCTGGTATTTTCTCTTTCCTTTATCCGGAGCTCCAGATTTTCTCGTGCTTCTTGTGATAGCCTCTACTTCATGTACAGTTTTTCCAGCGAGCACATACCATTCCGTATTGGAATGCCAATGGATCAAGGTCAGGATCTCTGGACTTTCCCAGAGCCTGCATGTGTCCCTGTGAGCAATCATAAGTCCCAAATTATATAGCATTCTATTATTTATTTATTATTTTATAGGTTGATAACAGATCACCCCATAGTCCCAGTAGCATGAGTTTGACATCTAGCGTTAGCCAGACCTCTAGTTGTGCGTCTAAACATTTATGAGTTTCCTCCCAGAACTTCCTCAGTTGGGACAGAGCCCTAATGTGTGCAAGAAATCACCTGTTTGACCACATCCCCTTGGGCAAAGATGACTCTGTATTTCCCATCTTTTTCATACTAGTCTGGATAAAATATACCCTGCATAATACCTTTAATAGCTTGAATAGTTATGTTTCGTGGCTACTGCAACGCCTCCTCCTATTTCAAATCCTCCCTTTCTTCCTGAGTTTTTAAAGTTTATTGGGACTTTATTAATTAATGTCCTACAAACCATAGAGACTGCATTCTGAGCCAGCAGGTCCTACAGCACTCTATGCTCGAACTGGGTGCTGTCTGGTATTTGGGTTCCATCCCTGGTATGGACTCGCTGGGCGTGGCGAAATTGCAAATACTGAAATATTTAGATAGGATCCAGGCTGAACTTCTTCGCAAGCCACACAAAGGACTTCAGTCCTTTAAAGAGGAGATTCCTATCAAGTCTCAACAGCGAATGCAGATGTCTTAATTCCTTCAGACTTTTGCTTATCCCGAGAAGGATGTATCCCACTGGTTATTTTACCATCCTAGCTTCCTGGTAGCTCCCCTCCACGCCCTGGTCACGGTAGCTGTATCAGTAGATCTTCAGGTCCTGTAGTGACATTCTGCACGGCATGATAGCTGAGCTCACCCATAGAATATCTTTCTAGTCTCATTGAGGGTTCTTGTTGTGATGCAAATGCCGGTTTCTTTATTAGCATAATACTTCTTTAGATGTGGCACTGTGATTCCACCATCTTACACTCCAGGTGTCAGTGCATCTAATGCAATTCATAGAGGTCGCTCATTACACAGGAGCATGCAAAGTATTCTCAGGTCTTTGGAAGAAATTCTCTGACATCCAATATGATGTGTTGAGCTAGATACAAGAACTTGGGGAGCCCTATCATTTTGTAGAGTGTGGCCCTACCCAAAAGCGGGAGGAGACGTGACGTTTTCACAAGTGCTTCTACAACACTCTGAAACTCGATCAAAGCCGTGCACAGTTTACTTCTATCAAATTCTTACCCTTTTTTCCGTGAAGTAGATGGCCAAATATATGAAACTCTCACTTGATACATGGAAGGAAGAGTTGGAGCCTAACATCTGATCCCAGGCTGACCGTGATTTATGTCAATTAATGCGTATAAGAATATTTCCCAAATAGCTTATAAACAGAAAGAATCTTGTCAATCGATGTAATGGGATCTGCAACCTACAGGATATTGCCTGTGTTCAGTGATATTCTCTTGTCCCATTCTGGGCTCCATCAGAACCCCCTAATCAGGCTATCTCTTTTGACCCAGTTTGCCAAAAACTCTAATATTACAGTAAAGAACAGCTGTAAGAAGAGTCAACCCTATTTTCTTCCCTTTTCCATAGTGAATGGCTCTGACATGAGTCCATCCGCTCACAATCTAGCCATGGGCATAGTACATAGAAATCTAATCTGCAACAGAAATCACATTTTCTAAAGGATGACCATCACAAATGGCCATTCAACTGAATCGAAGGTTGTAGCTACACATCGAGCAACAAAATTGACATTGGGTGAATGTATGCTATATAACAACGTAGGAATTGAAGATTATGTCCAGTGCACCTGTGGGGCATGATATGAGTGTATCAATGTTGTCACTACTTGATGTAGTTCGCTAGGACTTTTGCCAGGGTTTTAGTTCAGTCTGACTTACATTCAGTTTTTGGTTTCCCAACCTTGTGAATCAACATGATCGTAACCATTCTCAGGTCATAGGGCAAGCATCCTTCCACCCTAAACTTCTCATGCATACCGAAAAGTTGATTCCCCAGCTGACTGACATGCATTTGAAAATTCTCCTGTCTTCAGTGTTTGACTTCTACACTGCTAGTGCATCCTTTTGGTGTAAAAGGACCCATTTTTCAGCCTGAGGATTTCATTTAACAAATCAGTGCATCCTGTGAGCGTTCAAAGGACCTAATGAACTAACACACCTGATAATAATGATTTAAGAAACAAAATGACTACCAGTATGGTGTTCTGCCAACATAGCGCGATCTTGCAACCCTACTTAGAGAACATGAGATCGATACAAAAGGGGAGACATGGCTTGGCAGTTCGGTCTGGACTGTTCCCATGAGGCACAGGGTCAAGACTGATTTGCATATGGCTATGTCTGAACTGGGGTGGCGTGGTGAAGCAAAATAACGATGGATTAAACCCAGATCTGTGACTGGGGGTGAATGTTTGCCAATGTGCAGCATTCCGTCCATCATCTTGTGTGTTTTGCAATTCAACTAAGTGGGAAGGGTATGACCAGACGTGGGTCCCGTGCTCACTACGCCACTGGAGTCAAGCTATCCTGGCTGATGAAGGCTGATAGTCTGAAACCGGTCCTAGGATGCTTGATTCCGGTCCAGGGAAGACATGGCTTGGCAGTTCGGTCTGGACTGTTCCCATGAGGCACAGGGTCAAGACTGATTTGCATATGGCTATGTCTGAACTGGGGTGGCGTGGTGAAGCAAAATAACGATGGATTAAACCCAGATCTGTGACTGGGGGTGAATGTTTGCCAATATGCAGCATTCCGTCCATCATCTTGTGTGTTTTGCAATTCACCCTAAGTGGGAAGGGTATGCCCAGACGTGGGTCCCGTGCTCACTACGCCACTGGAGTCAAGCTATCCTGGCTGATGAAGGCTGATAGCCTGAAACCGGTCCTAGGATGCTTGATTCCGGTCCAGGGAAGACATGGCTTGGCAGTTCGGTCTGGACTGTTCCCATGAGGCACAGGGTCAAGACTGATTTGCATATGGCTATGTCTGAACTGGGGTGGCGTGGTGAAGCAAAATAACGATGGATTAAACCCAGATCTGTGACTGGGGGTGAATGTTTGCCAATGTGCAGCATTCCGTCCATCATCTTGTGTGTTTTGCAATTCACCCTAAGTGGGAAGGGTATGCCCAGACGTGGGTCCCGTGCTCACTACGCCACTGGAGTCAAGCTATCCTGGCTGATGAAGGCTGATAGCCTGAAACCGGTCCTAGGATGCTTGATTCCGGTCCAGGGAAGACATGGCTTGGCAGTTCGGTCTGGACTGTTCCCATGAGGCACAGGGTCAAGACTGATTTGCATATGGCTATGTCTGAACTGGGGTGGCGTGGTGAAGCAAAATAACGATGGATTAAACCCAGATCTGTGACTGGGGGTGAATGTTTGCCAATGTGCAGCATTCCGTCCATCATCTTGTGTGTTTTGCAATTCACCCTAAGTGGGAAGGGTATGCCCAGACGTGGGTCCCGTGCTCACTACGCCACTGGAGTCAAGCTATCCTGGCTAATGAAGGCTGATAGCCTGAAACCGTTCCTAGGATGCTTGATTCCGGTCCAGGGAAGACATGGCTTGGCAGTTCGGTCTGGACTGTTCCCATGAGGCACAGGGTCAAGACTGATTTGCATATGGCTATGTCTGAACTGGGGTGGCGTGTTGAAGCAAAATAACGATGGATTAAACCCAGATCTGTGACTGGGGGTGAATGTTTGCCAATGTGCAGCATTCCGTCCATCATCTTGTGTGTTTTGCAATTCACCCTAAGTGGGAAGGGTATGCCCAGACGTGGGTCCCGTGCTCACTACGCCACTGGAGTCAAGCTATCCTGGCTGATGAAGGCTGATAGCCTGAAACCGGTCCTAGGATGCTTGATTCCGGTCCAGGGAAGACATGGCTTGGCAGTTCGGTCTGGACTGTTCCCATGAGGCACAGGGTCAAGACTGATTTGCATATGGCTATGTCTGAACTGTGGTGGCGTGGTGAAGCAAAATAACGATGGATTAAACCCAGATCTGTGACTGGGGGTGAATGTTTGCCAATGTGCAGCATTCCGTCCATCATCTTGTGTGTTTTGCAATTCACCCTAAGTGGGAAGGGTATGCCCAGACGTGGGTCCCGTGCTCACTACGCCACTGGAGTCAAGCTATCCTGGCTGATGAAGGCTGAGAGCCTGAAACCGGTCCTAGGATGCTTGATTCCGATCCAGGGAAGACATGGCTTGGCAGTTCGGTCTGGACTGTTCCCATGAGGCACAGGGTCAAGACTGATTTGCATATGGCTATGTCTGAACTGGGGTGGCGTGGTGAAGCAAAATAACGATGGATTAAACCCAGATCTGTGACTGGGGGTGAATGTTTGCCAATGTGCAGCATTCCGTCCATCATCTTGTGTGTTTTGCAATTCACCCTAAGTGGGAAGGGTATGCCCAGACGTGGGTCCCGTGCTCACTACGCCACTGGAGTCAAGCTATCCTGGCTGATGAAGGCTGATAGCCTGAAACCGGTCCTAGGATGCTTGATTCCGGTCCAGGGAAGACATGGCTTGGCAGGTCGGTCTGGACTGTTCCCATGAGGCACAGGGTCAAGACTGATTTGCATATGGCTATGTCTGAACTGGGGTGGCGTGGTGAAGCAAAATAACGATGGATTAAACCCAGATCTGTGACTGGGGGTGAATGTTTGCCAATGTGCAGCATTCCGTCCATCATCTTGTGTGTTTTGCAATTCACCCTAAGTGGGAAGGGTATGCCCAGACGTGGGTCCCGTGCTCACTACGCCACTGGAGTCAAGCTATCCTGGCTGATGAAGGCTGATAGCCTGAAACCGGTCCTAGGATGCTTGATTCCGGTCCAGGGAAGACATGGCTTGGCAGTTCGGTCTGGACTGTTCCCATGAGGCACAGGGTCAAGACTGATTTGCATATGGCTATGTCTGAACTGGGGTGGCGTGGTGAAGCAAAATAACGATGGATTAAACCCAGATCTGTGACTGGGGGTGAATGTTTGCCAATGTGCAGCATTCCGTCCATCATCTTGTGTGTTTTGCAATTCACCCTAAGTGGGAAGGGTATGCCCAGACGTGGGTCCCGTGCTCACTACGCCACTGGAGTCAAGCTATCCTGGCTGATGAAGGCTGATAGCCTGAAACCGGTCCTAGGATGCTTGATTCCGGTCCAGGGAAGACATGGCTTGGCAGTTCGGTCTGGACTGTTCCCATGAGGCACAGGGTCAAGACTGATTTGCATATGGCTCTGTCTGAACTGGGGTGGCGTGGTGAAGCAAAATAACGATGGATTAAACCCAGATCTGTGACTGGGGGTGAATGTTTGCCAATGTGCAGCATTCCGTCCATCATCTTGTGTGTTTTGCAATTCACCCTAAGTGGGAAGGGTATGCCCAGACGTGGGTCCCGTGCTCACTACGCCACTGGAGTCAAGCTATCCTGGCTGATGAAGGCTGATAGCCTGAAACCGGTCCTAGGATGCTTGATTCCGGTCCAGGGAAGACATGGCTTGGCAGTTCGGTCTGGACTGTTCCCATGAGGCACAGGGTCAAGACTGATTTGCATATGGCTATGTCTGAACTGGGGTGGCGTGGTGAAGCAAAATAACGATGGATTAAACCCAGATCTGTGACTGGGGGTGAATGTTTGCCAATGTGCAGCATTCCGTCCATCATCTTGTGCGTTTTGCAATTCACCCTAAGTGGGAAGGGTATGCCCAGACGTGGGTCCCGTGCTCACTACGCCACTGGAGTCAAGCTATCCTGGCTGATGAAGGCTGATAGCCTGAAACCGGTCCTAGGATGCTTGATTCCGGTCCAGGGAAGACATGGCTTGGCAGTTCGGTCTGGACTGTTCCCATGAGGCACAGGGTCAAGACTGATTTGCATATGGCTATGTCTGAACTGGGGTGGCGTGGTGAAGCAAAATAACGATGGATTAAACCCAGATCTGTGACTGGGGGTGAATGTTTGCCAATGTGCAGCATTCCGTCCATCATCTTGTGTGTTTTAGAGAACATGAGATGGCATGAGCCACAAATCTTTGCTTAGTTGCAAACTGGCCTCTGGCACAATGTTTTGTATACTTGGTCTTGGCACAATGTTCTGAAAATACAGGGGTATATTTACAAGAATTGCTGCTAAGCAGTTTTCACACTGTTTAGCGGCAATCTTTTTACCTCTGCTGATCGCCAAATCCTAATGCTATGTTTGCGACGTATTTGCAATATGTCGCTACGTGGTGTTAGGATCAGTTAGCGGCGCGAAAAATGGATGCTAACTCTAGCGTCAAAGTGTTAAAAAAATTCACGTTAGCGCGAAAAAAGTGACGGGCGGCCAAATAGCGGTAAAAAAGTTCACGCTAGTCAGCCCAACATCACTTTTGAGCGTCTAGCGGCAAAAAGAGCTTACAAATACACCTCTAAGGAAGAAAAAATTAAAATCACCTGAATGCAGAATGGAGCAGCCAGGACCAAGTTCAGCACACGTCAACAACCCCCACAACAGCCAGGATGACCAACCAGAGTCCCAGGGGAAGAGGAAATGCAGATTCAGGGCCTCATTTATGAAAAGTGGCGAATCGCTGGGGAAAAACATTGATGCATCACTTTTCATTGCGCCATCCTTGCCACATCATGAATGCGCAATATTTACAACAATACGGTGCAGCGCTGCGTTTTCCCCAGCGCTGGCGCTAATTTCATCTGCCTAGCGCCAACGCAGGCACCCTTACACCATAGTGCAAGGGTGCCTGCATTGTGGGGAATGATTGTTTATGTGCAGGAAGGTGTCCCTTCCTCGTTTACAGTCCCCCCGACCACTGCCCACCCTTCACCGATGCCATCGTAGACCTCAGCGCACCCCAGGCTTTTGCATTCACCGATTACATCCTACTCGGAGATCTCAATTTCCACCTGGACAATGCCAGTGACCAGAACACTGCATCCCTACTGAAGCACCTCAACAACATCGGACTCAAGCAGCTAGTCATCGCACGGACTCACACAGCCGGACACACGCTTGACCCCGCTTTCTCCGTCAGCGGGAACTTCACCCACAGCCACACCACCGAACTCCTCTGGACCGACCACCACTCCGTACATCTCGTCTTCGCCACGCCCACCGCACACCACCGCCCTCATTGCCCCCCGTCTGAGTTGGAACAAGGCCTGGGAAGAACGTTTCGTCGACTTCCTCAAAATGATCACTCTGCCAACAACAACAGACGCCAACACCGCAGCTCGCAATCTTCACTGATGAGTCTCCAACTGCACAGACACTCTGGCACCCCTCAAGAAGACACCAGGCAATCAACACTCCAAGAAAGCCAGCCGGTACACTCCCGCCCTCCACGAGTCCAGATGTACTTGCAGAGGACTCGAGAAGAGATGGAGGAACAACATTACCCCGGCCCACGCAACCTTAAAATCCGCTGTCAACGCACACCACCTTCTCCTCAAAACCACAAAGAAAATGGCATAACAGCGAGACCACAGATGTCCCACCCTCCCAAGACCTCTGCAACAAACTCGGCACCTTCTTCCACCACAAGATCAGGCAGATCTATGACAGCTTTAACACCCAAGACCCTGCCACTACACCCGCCACCACACACAACCACACCGCACCCCAACAAATCGTGCTCAACTGGACTCCGCTCGCCACAGACGACACACTCAAGACTATGAAGAGCATACACTCAGGAGCCCCATCGGATCCCTGCCTGTACGACATCTTCCATAGAGCAGCCGCCTCCATTGCCCCCCAGCTTCGCCGCACCGTCAACTTCTTCATCGAAACTGCCACCTTCCCGGACGCCTGGAAACACGCCAAGATCAACCCCCTGTGAAGAAACTGCCCGCCGTCACGACAGACCTCAAGAACTTCTGACCCATCTCCCTCCTTCCCTTCTCAGCCAGGGTCATCGAGAAGGCCATCAGCACCCAACTCTCCAAGTTCATTGAAGAGAACCACGTCCTGTGCACCTCCCAATCCAGCTTCCGAAGCAACCACAACAACGAGACTGGACTCCTCGCCCACCACCGACGGCATCCGCTCCCTCCTCGACCAGGGCAAAACCACAGCCCTCATCCTACTGGACCTCTCAGCGGCCTTCAACACCGTCTCCCACCGCACCCTAATCACGAGACTCCATGACGCGAGCATCTGCGACGAGGCATTGGACTGGATCCACTCCTTCCTGACCGGCCGAACACAGAGAGTCAGTCTACCCTGTTCCTCCCCGAACCTACAGAGATCAGCTGTGGAGTGCCCCAAGGCTCCTCCCTTAGCCCAACCCTCTTCAACGTCTACATGGCCTCCCTCGCAGCCCTCGTCAGAAGCCACGGACGCAACATCTTCTCCTACGCAGATGACAACCAGCTGATCATATCCCTCACCATTGAACCCACAGCTGCCAGAATCAACTTTAACAATGGAATAAAGGCCGTTGCTACCTGGATGAAAGACAGCTGCCTCAAGCTCCACTCAGACAAGACCGAAGTACTCATACTGGTATCCACCCCCTCAGCCTGGGATGACTCCTGGTGGCCTGCCGCACTTGGAACCCCTCCCACCCCTACAGACCACGCACGCAACCTCAGCATCATACTGGACTCCATGCTCACAATGAACCGCCAAATCAACTAGTATCCTCATCCTGCTTCCACATGCTCCACCTGCTTTGAAATAAATTCAGATGGATCTCCACAGAATCCAAAAAGACGGTCACCCACGCACTCATCCTCAGCAGACTCGACTACGGCAATGCACTCTACGCCGCCGTCACCCAGAAACAGCTCAGGAAACTACAGAACGTCCAAAACGCCGCAGCCAGACTGGTCCACGACATCCCCCCGCCGCAGCCACATGACACAACACCTCCGACAACTCCACTGGCTCCCAATCAACAAGACAATCACCCCCAAGCTCCTCACACAAGCCTACAAGGCTCTCCACTATGCAGGGCCAGCATATCTGAACCACTGCCTCGCTTTCCACGCACCCGCCAGGCAACTCTGCTCCGCCCAACTCGCCCTGACCTCCGTCCCACGGGTTCACAAGACCAGAACCGAAGGAAGATCCTTCTCCTTCTCGCCGCCAAGACCTGGAACACCCTGCCCATCCACCTCAGGCAATCCACGTCGGTGACCAAATTCAGGAAGTACCTCAAGACCTGGCTCTTCGACTGAAACCTCCACACCCAGATGGATCAGCAGCCCTCCCCCTCAGCGCCTTGAGACCCTCACGGGTGAGTAGCCCTGCTATATAAACCCCTGATTGATTGATTCCTGCACAAAATCAATCAGCCCTGCAACGCAAGCACCCATGCACCATAGTGCAAGGGTGCCTGCGTTGGCGCATGGCAGCCCATTGTAAGTCAGCACTGGGGAAAAGGGCAGGAATGCGCTGTATCTTATAGATATGGAGCATTCCTGATCTTTTCTTTTGACGCAGGGCAGCGCAGCTAGATTCCTTGCGGCGCTGCCCTCCGCCAAAACCTCATAGATGAGGCCCCCATTATACAAGTGTGTTAGTGTCATTTTCAAGACCAGATAATTCCTAGCGATAAGAAACTGCCGCTAATGTGACTTAGCAGCAGTTTTTCTTTTTTAGCGATGTACAAGGAAATCCTTGTAAATATTGCGTTGTGTGTTTTGCGGGAGTTTTTACGTGGGAACGCCTACCTTGCATATCATTTTCAGTAAGCCACGCTAAACGAAGTGGCACTATGAAAAATTCACGTTAATGCTGAAAAAATGCTGCTAACTGGAGTTTGCAGCAACTTGTAAATTTGGCGATAAAAAAAAGCCGCCGGAGATGTGGAGCAGTTACAAAGAACTAAAGCATCTGGGGCACTGCTAGAACATGTGAAGTAATAAGTGACTTTTTGAGGTCACTAGTAGAGTAGTTTTTCTAGTTTTTAAAAAATGTTTGTGTGCACTCTGGAGAGGGATCGAGTAGTGACGAATGGTTATTACTAGAATCCGAGCAACAAAATTATGCACATTTTACACAATCCCATTGGCAATGGCAAGTGACAGTCCGACTTTTTGCCTCAAGTTTTTGCACTGATGACTGAAGAATGGATACATTCCTTCACAAAAGAGAGAGGAAACTCATTTACCAGTCACAATGTTTTCTAGTGTCTCCCCTGAGGCAAAATCATTAAATTGTCTGTATGTGTCACACTGGGTAGGTGGTTATGTGACAGGTTGTGCCCAAATAGACAAAGCTCACCAACCAGGAGTCAAGCAGACTCATACTTGAAGGGTGAGTTTAGAATTTGTGCATCAAAACGTGTAAGGCTTATAGGACCGGCCCAGTCTGTTGAGGCACCATAGTTCACCAAGTGTCTCAAAATTAGACCAATGGCTCTTTAGCTGTACCAGATAGTTAATGTCTGTGGAGAAAGTGCTATCTGTAATTGGCAATACTGTACCACTCCATGTTTTATCCCTATATATGTGAAATTTAATGACTGAACTCCCTGCTACTTCCCCCTTCCGCCCCCTCACCCTCGGACTATTGGTACACTCGCGTATACAGTATCATTTGAATTATTCACAAACCGTTGTACTTTTTTGATGTGACATTGGTGCCAGTAACTCACAGACGCATGTGCCAACCAGCAGCAAGTTAAAAACAGGAAGCAGAGCATGTAAGCAGGCGCCAGAAACACTAAACCCAGTTTTAGGGAGTCAACATACTGAATGGCATGGCTCTGCCTCTTTCAGTACCTCCACATTTCTGATACTAATTGAACCAGGTGAGGTGTGGAGTGTAAATGGCAGGCAAAAGACAAAAGCCCCTGGTACCAAGGATTCACAATCATACTCTAAGCAAATATAGGGAAATGGAAAAAGCCAGCTTGACTTAAAAAGCCAGGAAGAGTTAGGAGTAGGGTTGTCACCCTTTTCTGCTGGTCTCCTTAGAAAAACACTGGTCAAGCTAGTAAAAACCAGCAGAGGAGGCAATCCTAGTTAGGAGCAGAGCAGCCATAAGGAATGATAACTATATGAACTTGTGCTTGGCACCTAGGTTTCGGACTCAGATCATTTTTCCTGGGTGATTGTCAGTGATTAATGTGTGCTCAAGGGAAGAATGTAGATTTCTTCTCAGGTATCACGCATCATTTTTAAGTTGTCTAAGGGATGGGGGAAATAACAATTTTTCTTTTCACGGTTGTCAGAATAAATCACCAGGCAAATCCACCTTTTCTATGATCTGCATCTGCATCCGTAATCAAAGCAAAATCATGTGAATGAGAAGGTGGCATCCTAGTACACAGGGGATTCTCGGCTCATCCAAGCAATGATAAACAGTCCATGGTTCAGACTGCACCAGCCATTCAGATTCCAATCACAATGATCTAAACATAGAGATCAGTTCTGGTTTGTTAAAAGGCAACCAGTCACGAATTATGATATAACCTGCTATTTCAGGAAGTCAGCTTGGCTGTCTTTTAACCAATCAAAATTGTCCCGTGTTTAGACTATTCTTAGGGAAGTCAATCAAAATGACATGGGGCAGCTTTCATATACCCAGGACTTTTTTGTGGTACACAATTGGCTTAGGCAGCTGGAACCAGTGGGTTAAGGTGTCTAGGGCAGTGTTTTCCAAACTGTGGGTCACGACCCACCGATGGGTCGCAAGCTGATTTTTGGTGGGTCCGGAAAATCCAAGCATTCAAATATAGATACCTATCTTGTCACATTTGCTGGGTGCTTCAAAGACAGAGGTCAATTGACAAATGTTTTTTTCTGATAAATTGCTGCTTATTCTTTTAACAAGTAGATTGGTGTTTACCTTTCTTTCTCTGACTGCAAAGTAAGAGGAGTTTTTAATGTGAATTATGTGACAATCTTGCTGGAGTACAGGGATTGTGAACTGAAAGGTTTTGGATGTTGTGTTTTTTGCAAGACACAACAGAATGTAAATACCTCTAAATGAACTGTTTGCATTCAGCAATTAGGAAGCTTAAAATGAAGCACATTTTTTTTTGTAATTCTGAAGTGTGCTGGTACCAGAGATTTTAGTATGATCAAAACAAATCAAAACCCTTTACTTGGTGATGCACAAACAATAAATATTCACAGAAATCCGATTTCCACACATCGTCATTTGTATGCTATATAGTTTTATCAGTAAAACTGTATGTCTGTGGAAAGTTAGTGGCCATTTCAATGGAAAATGTGCTGTCTATAAATGGCAAAGCGCCACATCATGATAGTTTAGTTAACTTAAAAAATAGCCCCTCCTCATGTCCATTAGAGGTAGGTGGGTCGTGAAAGTTTGTAGTTCTAAAAAGTGGGTCATGGTTCTAAAAGGTTTGGTAATCACTGGTCTAGAGACATTATCCAGCCCTATATTTTACTCTGCCTTATGTGTGAATTTTTGCATTGAAACACAAAGCCCAATGCGATCACAGAATTAAAAAAGTGCAAAGTTTACCACTTTTCTCTCAGCCTTGCTTCCAAACTGCACAATCTTATTCCAGATGAAACAAGTGTCATTCAGCTGTAGGCAGCTTGTAGAAATAATCTCAACAATCGTTAACGCGCACAGGCCAAAGTACATCCAACTACCACAACAGAGGCTCTTCATGGACTCCAATACTGCATGCCTTACACAAGACACACAAATATTCCTAGAAAATATTTAGTCATGGGCTATATTTGTATATAATAAGACAATCGTGTACAACAAGAATTAGTCATGCAGTAGCATAACAATGTAGAAAGTAAAAGAACTTTACAGAAATGTAACTTTGTTTATGATTTTTTTTGTTAATTCCATTTATAAGAACTTACACATGCATGCGTGACTATGTACACTGTTAATGTTTGAATAGGTATTGATTGCTTTAAAGATTGCTAACATTGATGTTCAGTGACTATGCACTTCATTGAATTTAACAACCTACACTGGATTGGATTATGCAAACTCAGAAGTAGCATTTAGACTGTTAAAATTTTTTTGCAATATGCCTCGGGGTTATAGTTAGAGAACCTGGAGCCAGATATACTAAGCACTGTTCGTAAAATAATGGTCGCAATTTGCAACCAGTATTTGTGTGACCAGTGTGATATTCGAACTGACCTATATACTAATAGGTTGGTTTGCAAAATACCATTATCGTAGTGGGTCACAATTCGACTTACCTCATGAATATCAATGTCGTAGGTTGCAATTTGCGATCCTCTAGGATTCAAAGTTATCACAAAGATTGTAGCCTTTGTGATCAGCAGTCTACAATGTCCGTAATTTTGAATGCAGCCTGTTTTCCTGAAAGGATGGATATGCTTAAAAAATAAATGAAAAATGTAACAAACATTGTTTAAGAGTCCAAAGAACCAATGCTTACTATAAAAAGATGTTTTTGTTAACATCCATAAAGGGGAAGGCATTTGCATATGGGTTACCACTACTTTTGTGTAGTGGGTAAAGTAGTAATGTTATGCGACCTAGTTTCAGTCACAAATCATTAATATATCAATTCTGAATCTGTATTTGGAAGTTGCGCCCTCAACACGCCCCTTCCAAATTTCGATTCGATATGTAGTCGCAAACTCAAATTGCAATTCGGTAACATGTTACCTAATAACAATTTGTGATTTGTACATACCAGAAGCCTCATTTTGCAGCCGCAAATGGGATGATTTTCCGAGTCGGACATGTTGGGACTGTAAAATGCATTGTTACATTTGGCCCTTACTCGCTTTTGCGTCATATTACGCCATATAATAATGAAGGTATGAACGAATAGGATTTATACCACGCTTATTTGAAAACTTCCCTGACTTAGCAAGACTCAAACAATAGGTAGGCTGACACAGAAATGTGTGCACTAAAGTTTAAGCACATCAGACAGAAAACAATGAAGACATAGGGCCTGATTTAATTTAGAGTTTACGGTATTCAACCAAAATATTGTGGTCAGAATATCATCTGATGTAAATACTGTGACATAAATATGATTTGCAAAAATATCTACTTCCCCTTTGGAGTTAATAATAGAAAATCTAAACCCAATGAGACCATATTTTTTAAATGATATTTTGAACACAACATTTGTGTCAGACAATATTTCTGTAGGCAATATTCTGACATACAACTGTTTGGAGGGAACTGAAAATCCTCCTATTTCTGGAGGAAACTTTAAATACAGAGTACATTCTTTTGACTTAATTTCCTCCACATTAAAATCCTTCAGAGGAGGAAATTCGGCAAGTCCATTGTACTCTGTATTTTGAATTTCCTCCAGAAATTGGGGAATTTTCTGTTCCCTCCATACTGTAAATGAGGCCCATACTCCTTGAGTTTAGACTTCGATACAATTTTGAGAAAATAAACTAACAGAAAAAAGTAATTACCAGAATATTTGTGTTTACCTATCGAAAGCCACTGCAACAAATAATATATATGTATATATTTCAACGCACACGTTAGCTTTATTAAACAGGATCCGACATGCTCAGGCTCACTTGTAAGTAGGCTTTATTGTGGCTTAAGGTGACGCGTTTCGACCGGCTCCGCGGTCTTTTTCACAACTATATATATATATATATATATATATATATATATATGAACATCGAAGTCAGAGGATTAAGGGACAAAAATTCAAAAAATACCTATCTCTGGTCACACTAACTATAACTACAGAGTGGCTGCACACACACACATATATATATTCACTGAAAAAACCATAGGTTTTAGGGACAGTTATAGTTAGTTGGACATTGCACTCGTACAAAACCCGTGAAATTCCCCCGTTATAGTTAGTTCAGCTAACTATAACTCGCGCCCCGCAATGCACTGCTGATGACGTCACATATTACATCACTCATGACATGGTCAGTGACATCACTGATGACATCACTGATGACATCTCAAATGACATCACTGATGACATCATCCAGTGACTGTGTGTTTCTGTAAAGTTTAAATATTTTTAATATATATAGGGAAAGGCGTATTGAAGAATGAGTGGGTGTATAAGTGTCTGAATGGATGATTTAGTAGGTGCGTGACTGACTCTATAAGTGAGTGATTTAACGTATCTTACTGAATGCATGGGTTAGTGACTAAACTGGGTGAATGTCTGTATCCGTCTGTCTGTTGCTGTGTAAGTGGCTGCATGTGTTTGTGAATAGCTACATGAGTGTCTATATGAGTTATTGAATGGTTGTCTGAGTATCTGTATGGGTGCCTGAGTGTTTGTGTGGGAGGGGTGTGTGCGACTCTGTGCATAGATGTGTGAGTGGGTAATTCACTGGGTGGATGGTTTCAAGAGTGCATCTGTGATAGACTGTATGGGTGGGTAAGTGTGTGTAAGAGTGTGTTAGTGAGTGAATGTATGTCCCAGTGGTACATGTGTGAGTAACTACATATGTAAAAGGCAGTATATATGTGTGTTGGAGTATATAAATAGCTATAAGCGAGAGTGAGTGATTGTGATAGTGGCTGTATGGATGAGTGTGTGCTTGTATCAGTGATTGTATAGGAGCGTAACAATGTGCTGGTATTTGTATGATTAAGTGAGCTGGTGTGTGTATAACTGTATAGGTGAGTAAATGGCAGTGTGTTTAATTATTTGCATGACTGACTAGGTGAGTGAGTACCTCTATGGATGAGTGGCGGTGTTTGAGTGTCTATATAGGAGTAAGAGTGCATATGATAGTCCTGTACTGAGTGACCATAAGTATGAGTGACTGTACGGGTGAGTGAGTGGATGTGTGTGTGTAGACCTAAGAATCAGTGAGTGGGTATGTAGTTATTGGTGTTGGAGTGTCTATGGTTTTGCGAATGGCAGTCTGTAATTTAGATTGGGTGAATCAAAGGTTATATTAGGGTGTGAGGAGCTGCATCAGATTATCACGTGGATGATGTCATCAGTGATGTCATTTGAGATGTCATCAGTGATGTCATCAGTGATGTCACTGACCATGTCATGAGTGATGTAATATGTGACGTCATCAGCAGTGCATTGCGGGGCGCGAGTTATAGTTAGCTGAACTAACTATAACGGGGGAATTTCACGGGTTTTGTACGAGTGCAATGTCCAACTAACTATAACTGTCCCTAAAACCTATGGTTTTTTCAGTGAATTTCAAAGGTTTTTAAATGCTAATTTCTAACTATAACATATCTGAAACCTATGGTTTTTTCAGTGAATTTCAAAGGTTTTTAAATGCTAATTCCTAACTATAACATGTCTGAAACCTATGGTTTTTTCAGTGAATTTCAAAGGTTTTGTAAATGACAATTTTTAAATGTATTAATTGTTATATTAATTTTTTTCATACTGATTTATTACATTTTTAGATTTTTTTTTTTACATATTTTATTTTTTAAATTACATTGTAATTACATTATACATTACATTACAAAAAATACTTTCTCAGAATGAATTACTTTAGTTTAAATACTTTGCACATAGGCAATAGACTTTTAAGTACAGTAGTTACAGTTGTTGCAATGGGCAACACATTTTCAAACACAATGCAACATTCAGCTCAATGTGAATTTCTAGTTAAATGCAATTAGTTACTTTATGGATTACTTTTCTAACCACAGGACTGGATCCTAGATTCAGTCCTGGTACATCTCCTGTAAACAGTTGAGTAAAAGCGTTTTGGTTACAGTCGTGATTTTTAAGGAATATTATTGTATTTTAAAAGTTGACACTTAGAAACTTTTTCTCATAGAATCACCAATGTTATCCTATGGAAGGAAATTCGATTAGCAGGTAAAAACTGTTATCATTACTTTTTCTTACTCAGTGTTGGATCCTGGTTCCAGCACTGGTGCATCTCCTGTAAACAGTTGAAAGAATGCGTTTAAGTCATACAGGCGATTTTTAAGGAATATTTGTAGTTTGTGAAAATCGACACTTTGAAACTTTTCTGCTGAAAACCAGACAATGGATTCCTATGGAAGAAAATATAAGTTACTGGTAAGTACGGTTAAAATTACTTTTCAGGACCAGTACTGGGCTGAAAGATACAACACTGAGGTCTCTCCTTATAACATGTGAGTAAATCGGAATTCGTATTTCGGCTGATTTTAGAGGAATATTTGTATGTTTCAAAAATCGACACTTAGAAACTTTTTCAGCAAAAGCAGGCAATGATATCCTATGGAAGGAAATTCAAGTTACTGGTAAGTACGGTTAAAATTACTTTTGAGGATCAGTACTGGGCTGAAAGATGCAGCACTGAGGTCTCTCCTGATAACAGGTGAGTAAATCGGAATTCGTATTTCGGCTGATTTTAGAGGAATATTATAAAGTTCCAAAACTCCACACTTAGAAGAATTTCCAAGTGAAACCAGTCAATGTTAGCCTATGGAAGGAAATTCAAGTTACTGGTAAGTACGGTTAAAATTACTTTTCAGGACCAGTACTGGGCTGAAAGATACAGCACTGAGGTCTCTCCTTATAACAGGTGAGTAAATCGGAATTCGTATTTCGGCTGATTTTAGAGGAATATTTGTATGTTTCAAAAATCAACACTTAGAAACTTTTTCAGCAAAAAGCAGGCAATGATATCCTATGGAAGGAAATTCAAGTTACTGGTAAGTACGGTTAAAATTACTTTTGAGGATCAGTACTGGGCTGAAAGATGCAGCACTGAGGTCTCTCCTGATAACAGGTGAGTAAATCGGAATTCGTATTTCGGCTGATTTTAGAGGAATATTTTAAAGTTCCAAAACTCCACACTTAGAAGAATTTCCAAGTGAAACCAGTCAATGTTAGCCTATGGAAGGAAATTCAAGTTACTGGTAAGTACGGTTAAAATTACTTTTCAGGACCAGTACTGGGCTGAAAGATACAGCACTGAGGTCTCTCCTTATAACAGGTGAGTAAATCGGAATTCGTATTTCGGCTGATTTTAGAGGAATATTTGTATGTTTCAAAAATCAACACTTAGAAACTTTTTCAGCAAAAAGCAGGCAATGATATCCTATGGAAGGAAATTCAAGTTACTGGTAAGTACGGTTAAAATTACTTTTGAGGATCAGTACTGGGCTGAAAGATGCAGCACTGAGGTCTCTCCTGATAACAGGTGAGTAAATCGGAATTCGTATTTCGGCTGATTTTAGAGGAATATTTTAAAGTTCCAAAACTCCACACTTAGAAGAATTTCCAAGTGAAACCAGTCAATGTTAGCCTATGGAAGGAAATTCAAGTTACTGGTAAGTACGGTTAAAATTACTTTTCAGGACCAGTACTGGGCTGAAAGATACAGCACTGAGCTCTCTCCTGATAACAGGTGAGTAAATCGGAATTCGTAGTTCGGCAGATTTTAGAGGAATATTTGCACAATGGTGAAGGGAGGGGCGGGGCCTGAGGTGACATCTGTGCAAACGCGCCCCGTGGCGCGTTTTAAGTTGGGGATTAAGTCCCCTTGAATCATGAGGGTCCCTACGGGCCAACTAGCCCACCAGGAACCTCCAGTATGCGCCAGGGGCTGCGTTGCAGAGATGTGTAGAGAGGCCACACCTCTTTTACACCTCTCTGCAACGCAGCTCTGTGGCGCTTTCTGGATGTACCTGTTGGGCTAGTTGGCCCCAGGGACCCTCAGGATTGAAGGGGATTTAATTCCCATCTTAAAACGCGTCACTGGGCCTGTTTGCACACATGTCACCTGAAGCCCCGCCCCCTCCCTTCACCACTGTGCAAACGCGCCCCGTGGCGCGTTTTAAGTCGGGTGATTAACTCCCCTTGAATCCTGAGGGTCCCTGGGGTGCAACTAGCCCACCAGCTACCTCCATTAAGCCCCACAGAGCTGCGTTGCAGAGAGGTGTAAAAGGGCGTGGCCTCTGTACACCTCTCTGCAAGGCAGCCCCTGGCGCATACTGGAGGTTCCTGGTGGGCTAGTTGGCCCCAGGGACCCCCAGTATTGAAGGGGAATTACTTCCCCATCTGCAAACGCGCCAGGGGCGGGTTTGCAGAGTGGTGAAGGAAGGGGCGGGGCCTGCGGGCCCGATCGTTTTTTTTTTTTCCCCCCTGAAGGGGGGCTGTGTGGTCCCCCTTCCTTTTTCCTATCTTTAGGCCCTGGGGACCCCATCCCCCAGGGCCTTACCCCTTTTTTTTTATTAAAATTAAAAAAAAAACGGGATACACCCACTCTAAATTACAGACTGCCATTCTCAAAACCATAGACACTCCAACACCAAAAACTACATACCCACTCACTGATTCTTAGGTCTACACACACATCCATTCACTCACCCGTACAGTCACTCATACTTACAGTCACTCAGTACAGGACTATCATATGCACTCATACACCTATATAAACACTCACACACCGCCACTCATCCATAGAGGTACTCACACACCTAGTCAGTCATGCAAAAAATTAATCACACACCCATTTACTCACCTATACAGTTATACACACACCAGCTCACTTACTCATACAAATACTAGCACATTCTTACGCTCTTATACAATAACTGATACAAGCACACACGCATCCATACAGCCACTCTCACTATCACATACTCTCACTTATAGCCAATTAAATACTCTAACACACATATATACTGCCTTTTACATATGTAGTTACTCGCACATGTACCTCTGAGATATACATTCACTCACTAACACACCCATACACACACTCACCCACCCAAGCAGTCCATCACAGATGCACTCTTGAAATCATGCACCCAGTGAATCACCCACTCACACATCTATGTACAGAGTCACACACACCCCACCCACACAAACACTCAGGCAGCCATACAGATACTCAGAGAACCAATTAATAACCCATATAGACACTCATGTAGCTATTCGCAAATCCATGCATCCACTTACACACCAACAAACAGACGGATACAGACATTCACACAGTTTAGTCACTAACCCATGCATTCAGTAAGATACGTTTAATCACTCACTTGTAGAGTCAGTCACTCACGTACTAAATCATCCATTCAGACACTTATACACCCACTCATTCTTCAATACGCCTTTCCCTATATATATTAAACATATTTAAACTTTACAGAAACACACATTCACTGGATGATGTCATCAGTGATGTCATCAGTGATGTCATTTGAGATGTCATCAGTGATGTCATCAGTGATGTCACTGACCATGTCATGAGTGATGTAATATGTGACGTCATCAGCAGTGCATTGCGGGGGCGCGAGTTATAGTTAGCTGAACTAACTATAACGGGGGAATTTCTATGGTTTTGTACGAGTGAAATGTCCAACTAACTATAACTGTCCCTAAAACCTATGGTTTTTTCAGTGAATTTCCAAAGGTTTTTTAAATGCTAATTTCTAACTATAACGTGTCTGAAACCTATGGTTTTTTCAGTGAATTTCAAAGGTTTTTTAAATGCTAATTTCTAACTATAACGTGCCTGAAACCTATGATTTTTTAAGTGAATTTCAAAGGTTTTTTAAATGCTAGTTTTCTAACTATGCCTACAGAGGTAGGACATGTGAAGAAAGAAGAAAAACGCACAGAAAGAAGCAAAAGATGTGCAGAAAGAACCAACAGAGGAGCAGAAAGAGGCCTTGTTGCAAAATCATCCTGTGCCCACAAATTTTTCAGACGGGTACTGGTGGTAACTGACTCTGACTAACCAGAGCCAGTGCTATGCTAAAAGACACTTAGAATACAGTGAAAACACCTACATACACTAGGGAACACTATGCGTTGGGGTACCCCTGTGATTAGCATGACCTCCTCTGCAAGTCCCTAGTACATAATAGGGCAGGAGGATTAAAACTACCTCTTAAAATGCACTACAGGGTGCGTTTGCACAGTGGTGAAGGGAGGGGGGGCCTGAGGTGACATGTGTGCAAACGCGCCCCGTGGCACGTTTTAAGTTGCGGGATTAAGTCCCTTGAATCCTGAGGGTCCCTGGGGCCCAACTAGCCCCCCAGGTGACTACAGTTAGGACCACAGAGCTGAGTTGCAGAGAGGCGTTCCGAGGCCACGCACCTTTTTTCACCTCTCTGCAACGCAACTCTGTTGTGCTTACTGAAGGTACCTGGTGGGCTAGTTGGCCCCAGGGTCCCTCAGGATTCAAAGGAATTAATTCCCAACTTAAAACGCACCACAGGGTGTGTTTGCGCACATGTCACCTGAGGCCCCGCCCCTCCCTTCACCACTGTGCAAACGCGCCCCGTGGAGCGTTTTAAGTTAGGGGATTAGGTCACCTTGAATCCTGAGGGTCCCTGGGGCCCAACTAGCCCACCAGGTACTTCCAGTAAGCACCACAGGCCTGCGTTGCAACGCCTGTAACAAATTGTGCAGTTGTGTTTAGGTAGTGAAGAGGGTCGTGCTGGGGGTAGTGTTTTAGGGTTTAGGGTAGTGCAGTGGTGTTTGTGTAGTGTAGGGGGTCATGCTGGGGGTAGATTTAGGGTTTAGGGTAGTGCAGTGGTGTTTGGGTAGTGTAGGGAGTCGTGCTGGGGGAGTATTTTAGGGTTTAGGGTAGTGCAGTGGTGTTTGGGTAGTGTAGGGGGTCGTACTGGGGGTAGTGTTTTAGGGTTTAGGGTAGTGAAGTGGTGTTTGGGTAGTGTAGGGGGTCGTGATGGGGGTAGTGATTTAGGGTAGTGCAGTGGTGTTTAGGTAGTGTAGGGGGTACTGCTGGGGGTAGTGTTTTAGGGTTTAGGGTAGTGCAATGGTGTTTGGGTAGTGTAGGGGGTACTGCTGGGGGTAGTGTTTTAGGGTTTAAGGTAGTGCAGTGCTGTTTGGGTAGTGTAGGGGGTACTGCTGGGGGTAGTGTTTTAGGGTTTAGGGTAGTGCAGTGGTGTTTGGGTAGTGTAGGGAGTCGTGCGGGGGGTAGTGTTTTAGGGTTTAGGGTAGTGCAGTGGTGTTTGTGAGGTGTAGGGGGTAGTGTTTTAGGGTTTAGGGTAGTGCAGTGGTGTTTGTGTAGTGTAGGAGGTCGTGTTTTAGGGTTTAGGGTAGTGCAGTGGTCTTTGGGTAGTGTAGGGAGTCGTGTGGGGGTAGTGTTTTAGGGTTTAGGGTAGTGCAGTGGTCTTTGGGTAGTATAGGGGGTCGTGCAGGGGGTAGTGTTTTAGGGATTAGGGTAGTGCATTGGTTTTTGGGTAGTGTAGGGGGTCATGCGGGGGTAGTGTTTTAGGGTTTAGGGCAGTGCAGTGGTGTTTGGGTAGTGTAGGGGGTCGTGCTGGAGGGAGTGTTTTAGGGTTTAGGGCAGTGCAGTGGTGTTCGGGTAGTGTAGGGGGTCGGGCTGGGGGTCGTGCTGGGGGAGTGTTTGAGGGTTTAGGGCAGTGCAGTCGTGTTCGGGTAGTGTAGGGGGTCGTGCTGGGGGAGTATTTTAGGGTTTAGGGTAGTGCAGTGGTGTTCGGGTAGTGTAGGGGGCGTGCTGGGGGTAGTGTTCTAGGGTTTAGGGCAGTGCCGTGGTGTTCGGGCAGTGTAGGGGGTCGTGCTGGGGGTGGTGTTTTAGGGTTTAGGGCAGTGCAGTGGTGTTCGGGCAGTGTAGGGGGTCGTGCTGGGGGTGGTGTTTCAGGGTTTAGGGCAGTGCAGTGGTGTTCGGGCAGTGTAGGGGGTCGTGCAGGGGGTGGTGTTTCAGGGTTTAGGGCAGTGCTGTGGTGTTCGGGCAGTGTAGGGGGTCGTGCAGGGGTGGTGTTTCAGGGTTTAGGGCAGTGGTGTTCGGGCAGTGTAGGGGGTCGTGCTGGGGGTGGTGTTTCAGGGTTTGGGGCAGTGCAGTGGTGTTCGAGCAGTAAAGGGGGTCGTGCTGGGGGTGGTGTTTCAGGGTTTAGGGCAGTGCAGTGGTGTTCGGGCAGTGTAGGGGCGGTGCAGGGGATGGTGTTTCAGGGTTTAGGGCAGTGCCGTGGTGTTTGGGCAGTGTAGGGGGTGGTGCAGGGGGTGGTGTTTCAGGGTTTAGGACAGTGCAGTGGTGTTCGGGCAGTGTAGGGGGTCGTGCAGGGGGTGGTGTTTCAGGGTTTAGGGCAGTGCAGCGGTGTTCGGGCAGTGTAGGGGATCCTGCTGGGGTTGGTGTTTCAGGGTTTAGGGCAGTACAGTGGTGTTCGGGCAGTGTAGGGGGTCGTGCTGGGGCTGGTGTTTCAGGGTTTAGGGCAGTGCAGTGGTGTTCGGGCAGTGTAGGGGGTTGTGCTGGGGCTGGTGTTTCAGGGTTTAGGGCAGTGCAGTGGTGTTCGGGCAGTGTAGGTGGTGGTGCTGGGGCTGGTGTTTCAGGGTTTAGGGCAGTGCAGTGGTGTTCGGGCAGTGTAGGGGGTCTTGCTGGGGCTGGTGTTTCAGGGTTTAGGGCAGTGCAGTGGTGTTCGGGCAGTGTAGGGGGTCGTGCTGGGGGTGGTGTTTCAGGGTTTAGGGCAGTGCAGTGGTGTTTGGGCAGTGCAGGGGTCGTGCTGGGGCTAGTGTTTCAGGGTTTAGGGCAGAGCAATGGTGTTCAGGCAGTGTAGGGGATTGTGCTGGAGGTGGTGTTTCAGGGTTTAGGGCAGTGTGGTGGTGTTTGGGCAGTGTAGGGGGTCTTGCTGGGGGTGGTGTTTCAGGGTTTAGGGCAGTGGTGTTCAGGCAGTGTAGGGGGTGGTGCAGGGGGTGGTGTTTCAGGGTTTAGGGCAGTGCAGTGGTATTTGGGCAGTGTAGGGGTCGTGCTGGGGGTGGTGATTCAGGGTTTAGGGCAGTGTAGGGTGTCGTGCTGAGGGGTGGTGTTTCAGGGTTTAGGGCAGTGCAGTGGTGTTCGGGCAGTGTAGGGGGTCATGCAGGGGGTGTTGTTTCAGGGTTAAGGGCAGTGCAGCAGTGTTTGGGCAGTGTAGGGGGTCGTGCAGGGGGTGGTGTTTCAGGGTTTAGGGCAGTGCAGTGGTGTTCGGCCAGTGTAGGTGGTCTTGCTGGAGGTGGTGTTTCAGGGTTTAGTGCAGTGGTGTTCGGGCAGTGTAGGGGGTCGTGCTGGGGGTGGTGTTTCAGGGTTTAGGGCAGTGCAGTGGTGTTCCGGCAGTGTAGGGGGTCGTGCAGGGGGTGGTGTTTCAGTGTTTAGGGCAGTGCAGTGGTGTTTGGGCAGTGTAGGGGGTCGTGCTGGGGGTGGTGTTTCAGGGTTTTGGGCAGTGCAGTGGTGTGTGGGCAGTGTAGGGGTCGTGCTGGGGGTGGTGTTTCAGGGTTTAGGGCAGTGCAGTGGTGTTCGGCCAGTGTAGGTGGTGTTTGGGTAGTGTAGGGGGTCATGCGGGGGGTAGTGTTTTAGGGTTTAGGGCAGTGCAGTGGTCTTTGGGTAGTGTAGGGGGTCGTGCTGGGGGAGTGTTTTAGGGTTTAGGGCAGTGCAGTGGTGTTCGGGTAGTGTAGGGGGTCGGGCTGGGGGGAGTGTTTTAGGGTTTAGGGCAGTGCAGTGGTGTTCGGGTAGTGTAGGGGGTCGTGCTGGGGGGGAGTGTTTGAGGGTTTAGGGCAGTGCAGTCGTGTTCGGGTAGTGTAGGGGGTCGTGCTGGGGGTGGTGTTTCAGGGTTTAGGGCAGTGCAGTGGTCTTCGGGCAGTGTAGGGGGTCTTGCTGGGGCTGGTGTTTCAGGGTTTAGGGCAGTGCAGTGGTGTTCGGGCAGTGTAGGGGGTCGTGCTGGGGGTGGTGTTTCAGGGTTTAGGGCAGTGCAGTGGTGTTCGGGCAGTGTAGGGGGTCGTGCTGGGGCTAGTGTTTCAGGGTTGTGCTGGAGGTGGTGTTTCAGGGTTTTTTTTATGTACCAATATAACAACTGTATATATATATATATATATATATATATATATATTATCTACTGGCGGTCGCCAGTAGATAGTTATAGTTAGGACCTATTTTCCATAGGAAATCCGCAACATTCTATTTGAAATAACGTTGGCGCCATTTGACGAATCTTCGCGAAAGTTTCCAACTTGTTGGGGCGCTCCGGTCCGCTCCTATCCTGAAAGTCTCGGGGTGATTCGTCAAGCGGGGGCCGAAAAAAAGGGGGGTCCCAAAACGTTTTTTCCCCATTCATTTTCCCATAGGAAACTTTAGACACGGCTACAGCCCGAACTGCTGAACGGAATTACACCAAATTTGGCAAAGAGGTAGTTCTTGGTTCAGAAAGAACCCTTTTTGTTAAATGATGTAAATCCGTTCAGTAGTTGCGGAGAAATTAAAAAAATAAGAGTCAAAAAATCAATTTCCCATAGGAAACTTTATGCAAGGCTACAGCCCGAACTGCTGAACGGAATTACACCAAATTTGGCAAAGAGGTAGTTCTTGGTTAAAAAGAACCCTTTTTGTTAAATGGTGTAAATCCATTCAGTAGTTGCTGAGAAAATCAAAAGTAAAAACACATATATATCTGGGCAGAGCCTAACCACACATGTCATCGTGAGATCTGATTGGCTGTCAGCACTTCATCCTGGAATTGCTGGCAGCCATCTTGGGACCAATATAAATGATAGTACCATTGAAATGCATTGTAGTGAATCGAAGATTTTGAGGGTTACCAAAAGGAGAACTATAAAGGGTGATAACAGACTTTAGTTACATTAGAATTCATTTGTTGATGGTACCATACTAATTTCAGGAATTGTGGTGTGTTCTAAGGTGATTTTACCCTGTGAAAAACCTTCTGCTGGGATATCATGAATCATGTTTGAGAGAAAACTATTTTCACATGCTTGTCCCATACAGTTTTGGAAGGTGCCCCAGAAGCTAAAATGAGAGCATATTTTCTGTAAATTCACATTATCTTTCTCAGTCATGTGAGAATGAAGCCTGACATTCTCAGTAAAACATGTACATCCAACAAGGGCAGAGACTGTCAGTTGATTCCTTTGTGTTCTACTGCAGCTTCCCAGAGTGTTCTAAAGAACAACTAGAGCGCTAACAGCCTTACTTATGACAAAAGTATGGCACACCTGAAGCCATCTTGATTGGAATAAACCGGTAACACTTAAAACATTTAATTTAAAAAGGAACAAAATGAGGGGGTTCTTTTTAAATAGAAATTATAGTTAGTGCTGCAGAAAGAAAAATTAGGGCATGTTTTAGGTGAGATCTCAAATCCTCTTCTATTTCATTAGAAAATTCTGACATGCAGACTGAAACAATCACTTTCAATACCAGCAGCAGACTTCCAGTTAACTCCCTGGTGAGCAGTAGCTTTACTACAGTGATCTAATGAGCAACTAGAGTGCTAACATTCTGAATTTATGGCAAATGTGAGACACATCTGAATGCCTTCTTGATGGAATCAAAGTAAAAAACTGAAAGCATTTCCTACTGAGGAGACTGCAGTAAATGAGGAAATTAGGAAACTTCATAACAAAGAAGTCTTCCAAGATGGCCACCAGTGAAAAAGAGCCCAAATGTAGCACAAATATTACCCAGATGTAGCCCAATGACAAAAGTGTGCAAAACACTTTTTATTTTTAGTTTTTTTGCAGTTTTATGTAGTGCAGACTGGTCTGGTATTGGAGCGTTGCATCTTAAAACATGACCCCCCTACACTACAAAAACACCACTGCACTACCCTAAACCATAAAACACTACCCCCAGCACGACCCCCTACACTACACAAGCACCACTGCACCATCCTAAACCCTAAAACACTACCCCCAGCATGACCCCCTACACTACACAAACACCACTGCACTACCCTAAACCCTAAAACCCTACCCCCAGCACGACCCCCTACACTACCCAAACACCACTGCACTAACCTAAATCCTAAAACACTACCCCCAGCACGACCCCCTACACTACCCAAACACCACTGCACTACCCTAAAACATGACCCCTACACTACACAAACACCACTGCACTACCCTAAACCCTAAAACACTACCCCCAGCACGACCCCCTACACTACACAAGCACCACTGCACTACCCTAAACCCTAAAACACTACCCCAGCACGACCCCCTACACTACACAAACACCACTGCACTACCCTAAACCCTAAAACACTACCCCCAGCACGACCCCCTACACTACCCAAACACCATTGCACTAACCTAAATCCTAAAACACTACCCCCAGCACGACCCCCTACACTGCCCGAACACCACTGCACTGCCCTAAACCCTGAAACACCAGCCCCTGCACAACCCCCTACACTGCCCGAACACCACTGCACTGCCCTAAACCCTGAAACACCACCCCTAGCACGACCCCCTACACTGCCCGAACACCACTGCACTGCCCTAAACCCTGAAACACCACCCCCTTCACGACCCCCTACACTGCCCGAACACCACTGCACTGCCCTAAACCCTGAAACACCACCCCCAGCACGACCCCCTACACTGCCCAAACACCACTGCAGTGCCCTAAACCCTGAAACACTACCCCCAGCAAGACCCCCTACACTGCCCGAACACCACTGCACTGCCCTAAACCCTGAAACATCACCCCCAGCAAGACCCCCTACACTGCCCGAACACCACTGCCCTAAACCCTGAAACACCACCGCCAGCACGACCCCTACACTGCCCGAACACCACTGCACTGCCCTAAACCCTGAAACACCACCCCCAGCACGACCCCTACACTGCCCGAACACCACTGCTCTGTCCAAAACCCTGAAACACCAGCCCCAGCACGACCCCCTACACTGCCCGAACACCACTGCACTGCCCTAAACCTTGAAACACCAGCCCCAGCACGACCCCCTACACTGCCCGAACACCACTGCACTACCCTAAACCCTGAAACACCACCCCCAGCATGACCCCCTACACTGCCCCAGCACCACTGCACTGCCCTAAACCCTGAAACACCAGCCCCAGCACGACCCCCTACACTGCCCGAACACCACTGCACTGCCCTAAACCCTGAAACACCAGCCCCAGCACGACCGCCTACACTGCCCGAACACCACTGCACTGCCCTAAACCCTGAAACACCAGCCCCAGCACGACCCCCTACACTGCCCGAACACCACTGCACTGCCCTAAACCGTGAAACACCAGCCTCAGCACGACCCCCTACACTGCCTGAACACCACTGCACTGCCCTATACCCTGAAACACCACCCCCAGCACGATCCCCTACACTGCACGAACACCACTGCACTGCCCTAAACCCTGAAACACTACCCCCAGCAAGACCCCTACACTGCCCGAACACCACTGCACTGCCCTAAACCCTGAAACATCACCCCCAGCAAGACCCCCTACACTGCCCGAACACCACTGCCCTAAACCCTGAAACACCACCCCCAGCAAGACCCCCTACACTGCCCGAACACCACTGCACTGCCCTAAACCCTGAAACACCAGCCCCAGCATGACCCCCTACACTGCCCGAACACCACTGCACTGCCCTAAACCCTGAAACACCAGCCCCAGCACAACCCCGTACACTGCCCGAAAACCAGTGCACTGCCCTAAACCCTGAAACACCAGCCCCAGCACGACCCCCTACACTGCCCGAACACCACTGCACTGCCCTAAACCCTGAAACACCAGCCCCAGCACGACCCCCTACACTGCCCGAACACCACTGCACTGCCCTAAACCCTGAAACACCAGCCCCAGCAAGACCCCCTACACTGCCCGAACACCACTGCACTGCCCTAAACCCTGAACCACCACCCCCAGCAAGACCCCCTACACTGCCCGAACACCACTGCACTAAACCCTGAAACACCACCCCCAGCAAGACCACCTACACTGGCCAAACACCACTGCACTGCCCTAAACCCTAAAACACTCCCTCCAGCACGACCCCCTACACTACCCAAACACCACTGCACTGCCCTAAACCCTAAAACACTACCCCCGCATGACCCCCTACACTACCCAAAAACCAATGCACTACCCTAATCCCTAAAACACTACCCCCCGCACGACCCCCTATACTACCCAAAGACCACTGCACTACCCTAAACCCTAAAACACTACCCCCCGCACGACTCCCTACACTACCCAAACACCACTGCACTACCCTAAACCCTAAAACACGACCTCCTACACTACACAAACACCACTGCACTACCCTAAACCCTAAAACACTACCCCATACACTACACAAACACCACTGCACTACCCTAAACCCTAAAAAACTACCCCAGCACGAACCCCTACACTACCCAAACACCACTGCACTACCCTAAACCCTAAAACACTACCCCCAGCAGTACCCCCTACACTACCCAAACACCACTGCACTACCCTAAACCCTAAAACACTACCCCCAGCAGTACCCCCTACACTACCCAAACACCATTGCACTACCCTAAACCCTAAAACACTACCCCCAGCAGTACCCCCTACACTACCCAAACACCACTGCACTACCCTAAATCACTACCCCCATCACGACCCCCTACACTACCCAAACACCACTTCACTACCCTAAACCCTAAAACACTACCCCAGCACGACCCCCTACACTACCCAAACACCACTGCACTACCCTAAACCCTAAAATACTCCCCCCAGCACGACTCCCTACACTACCCAAACACCACTGCACTACCCTAAACCCTAAATCTACCCCCAGCATGACCCCCTACACTACACAAACACCACTGCACTACCCTAAACCCTAAAACACTACCCCCCAGCACGACCCTCTTCACTACCTAAACACAACTGTACAATTTGTTACAGGCGTTGCAACGCAGGCCTGTGGTGCTTACTGGAAGTACCTGGTGGGCTAGTTGGGCCCCAGGGACCCTCAGGATTCAAGGTGACCTAATCCCCTAACTTAAAACGCTCCACGGGGCGCGTTTGCACAGTGGTGAAGGGAGGGGCGGGGCCTCAGGTGAAATGTGCGCAAACACGCCCTGTGGTGCGTTTTAAGTTGGGGAATTAATTCCCTTTGAATCCTGAGGGACCCTGGGGGCCAACTAGCCCACCAGGTACCTTCAGTAAGCACAACAGAGTTGCGTTGCAGAGAGGTGAAAAAAGGTGCGTGGCCTCGGAACGCCTCTCTGCAACTCAGCTCTGTGGTCCTAACTGTAGGCACCTGGGGGGCTAGTTGGGCCCCAGGGACCCTCAGGATTCAAGGGGACTTAATCCCGCAACTTAAAACGTGCCACGGGATGCGTTTGCACACATGTCACCTCAGGCCCCCCCTCCCGTCACCACTGTGCAAACGCACCCTGTAGTGCATTTTAAGAGGTAGTTTTAATCCTCCTGCCCTATTATGTACTAGGGACTTGCAGAGGAGGTCATGCTAATCACAGGGGTACCCCAACGCATAGTGTTCCCTAGTGTATGTAGGTGTTTTCACTGTATTCTAAGTGTCTTTTAGCATAGCACTGGCTCTGGTTAGTCAGAGTCAGTTACCACCAGTACCCGTCTGAAAAAGTTGTGGGCACAGGATGATTTTGCAACAAGGCCTCTTTCTGCTCCTCTGTTGGTTCTTTCTGCACATCTTTTGCTTCTTTCTGTGCGTTTTTTCTTCTTTCTTCACATGTCCTACCTCTGTAGGCATAGTTAGAAACTAGCATTTAAAAAACCTTTGAAATTCACTTAAAAAATCATAGGTTTCAGGCACGTTATAGTCAGAAATTAGCATTTAAAAACCTTTGAAATTCACTGAAAAAACCATAGGTTTCAGACACGTTATAGTTAGAAATTAGCATTTAAAAAACCTTTGAAATTCACTGAAAAAACCATAGGTTTTAGGGACAGTTATAGTTACTTGGACATTGCACTCGTACAAAACCATAGAAATTCCCCCGTTATAGTTAGTTCAGCTAACTATAACTCGCGCCTCCGCAATGCACTGCTGATGACGTCACATATTACATCACTCATGACATGGTCAGTGACATCACTGATGACATCTCAAATGACATCACTGATGACATCATCCATGTGATAATTTCATGCATCTTCTCACACCCTAATATAACTTTTGATACACCCACTGTAAATTACAGACTGCCATTGTCAAAACCATAGACACTCCAACACCAATTACTATATACACATTCACTGATTCTTAGGTCTACACACACACATCTACTCACTCACCCGTACAGTCACTCATACTTACAGTCACTCAGTACAGGACTATCATATGCACTCATACACCTATATAAACACTCACACACCGCCACTCATCCATAGAGGTACTCACACACCTAGTCAGTCATGCAAAAAATTAATCACACACCCATTTACTCACCTATACAGTTATACACACACCAGCTCACTTACTCATACAAATACTAGCACATTCTTACGCTCTTATACAATCTCTGATACAAGCACACACTCATCCATACAGTCACTCTCACAATCACATACTCTCACTTATAGCCAATTAAATACTCTAACACACATATATACTGCCTTTTACATATGTAGTTACTCACACATGTACCACTGGGACATACATTCACTCACTAACACACTCTTACACACACTTACCCACCCATACAGTCTATCACAGATGCACTCTTGAAACCATCCACCCAGTGAATCACCCACTCACACATCTATGCACAGAGTCGCACACACCCCACCCACACAAACACTCAGGCACCCATACAGATACTCAGACAACCAATTAATAACTCATATAGACACTCATGTAGCTATTCACAAATCCATGCAGCCACTTACACAGCAACAGACAAACGGATACAGACATTCACCCAGTTTAGTCACTAACCCATGCATTCAGTAAGATACGTTTAATCACTCACTTATAGTTAGTCACGCACCTACAAAATCATCCATTCAGACACTTATACACCCACTCATTCTTCAATACGCCTTTCCCTATATATATTAAACATATTTAAACTTTACAGAAACACACAGTCACTGGATGATGTCATCTGTGATGTCATTTGAGATGTCATCAGTGATGTCATCAGTGATGTCATTGACCATGTCATGAGTGATGTAATATGTGACGTCATCAGCAGTGCATTGCGGGGGCGCGAGTTATAGTTACCTGAACTAACTATAACGGGGGAATTTCACGGGTTTTGTACGAGTGCAATGTCCAACTAACTTTAACTGTCCCTAAAACCTATGGTTTTTTCAGTGAATTTGTAAGGTTTTTTACATGCTAATTTCTAACTATAACGTGCCTGAAACCTATGTTTTTTGAGTGAATTTCAAAGGTTTTTTAAATGCTAATTCCTAACTATAACATGTCTGAAACCTATGGTTTTTTTCAGTGAATTTCAAAGGTTTTGTAAATGACAATTTTTAAATGTATTAATTGTTATATTTATTTTTATGATACTGATTTACTACATTTTTTTAAACTATATATTTTTAGATATTTTATTTTTTAAATACATTGTAATTACATTATACATTACATTACAAAATATACTTTCTCAGAATGAATTACTTTAGTTTAAATACTTTGCAAATAGGCAAAAAAACTTTTATGTACAGTAGTTACAGTTGTTGCAATGGGCAACACAATTTCAAACACAATGCAACATTGAGCTCAATGTGAATTACAAGTTAAATGCAATTAGTTACTTTATGGATTACTTTTGTAACCACAGGACTTGATCCTAGATTCAGTCCTGGCACATCTCCTGTAAACAGTTGAGTAAAAGCGTTTTGGTTATAGTAGTGATTTTTAAGGAATATTATTGTATTTTAAAAGTTGACACTTAGAAACTTTTTCACATAGAATCACCAATGTTATCCTATGGGAGGAAATTCACTTAGGAGGTAAGTAGTGTTATTGATACTTTTTCTTACTCAGTGGTGGATCCTGGATCCAGCACTGGTGCATCTCCTGTAAACAGTTGAAAGAATGCGTTTAAGTCATACAGGCGATTTTTAAGGAATATTTGTAGTTTGTGAAAATCGACACAAACTTTTCTGCTGAAAACCAGACAATGGATTCCTATGGAAGGAAATACAAGTTACTGGTAAATACGGTTAGAATTACTTTTCAGGGTCAGTGCTGGGCTAAAAGATGCAGCACTGGGTTCTCTCCTGATAACAGGTGAGTAAATCGGAATTCGTAGTTCGGCTGATTTTAGAGGAATATTATAAAGTTCCAAAACTCCACACTTAGAAGAATTTCCAAGTGAAACCAGTCAATGTTAGCCTATGGAAGGAAATTCAAGTTACTGGTAAGTACGGTTAAAATTACTTTTCAGGATCAGTACTGGGCTCAAAGATGCAGCACTGAGGTCTCTCCTGATAACAGGTGAGTAAATCGGAATTCGTAGTTCGGCTGATTTTAGAGGAATATTATAAAGTTCCAAAACTCCACACTTAAAAGAATTTCCAAGTGAAACCAGTCAATGTTAGCCTATGGAAGGAATTTCAAGTTACTGGTAAGTACGGTTAGAATTACTTTTCAAGGTCAGTGCTGGGCTAAAAGATGCAGCACTGGGTTCTCTCCTGATAACAGGTGAGTAAATCGGAATTCGTAGTTCGGCTGATTTGAGAGGAATATTATAAAGTTCCAAAACTCCACACTTAGAAGAATTTCCAAGTGAAACCAGTCAATGTTAGCCTATGGAAGGAAATTCAAGTTACTGGTAAGTACGGTTAAAATTACTTTTGAGGATCAGTACTGGGCTCAAAGATGCAGCACTGAGGTCTCTCCTGATAACAGGTGAGTAAATCGGAATTCGTAGTTCGGCTGATTTTAGAGGAATATTTGTATGTTACAAAAATCGACACTTAGAAACTTTTTCAGCAAAAAGCAGGCAATGATATCCTATGGAAGGAAATTGAAGTTACTGGTAAGTACGGTTAAAATTACTTTTCAGGATCAGTACTGGGCTCAAAGATGCAGCACTGTGGTCTCTCCTGATAACAGGTGAGTAAATCGGAATTCGTAGTTCGGCTGATTTTAGAGGAATATTATAAAGTTCCAAAACTCCACACTTAGAAGAATTTCCAAGTGAAACCAGTCAATGTTAGCCTATGGAAGGAAATTCAAGTTACTGGTAAGTACGGTTAGAATTACTTTTCAGGATCAGTACTGGGCTCAAAGATGCAGCACTGAGGTCTCTCCTGATAACAGGTGAGTAAATCGGAATTCGTAGTTCTGGTGATTTTAGAGGAATATTTGTATGTTTCAAAAATCGACACTTAGAAACTATTTCAGCAAAAAGCAGGCAATGATATCCTATGGAAGGAAATTCAAGTTACTGGTAAGTACGGTTAGAATTACTTTTCAGGATCAGTACTGGGCTCAAAGATGCAGCACTGAGGTCTCTCCTGATAACAGGTGAGTAAATCGGAATTCGTAGTTCGGCTGATTTTAGAGGAATATTTGCACAATGGTGAAGGAAGGGGGTGGGGCCTGAGGTGACATGTCTGCAAACACGCCCTGTGGCGCGTTTTAAGTTGGAGAATTAATTCCTCCTCAATCCCGAGGGTCCCTAGGGGCCAAGTAGCCCACCAGATACCTCCAGTATGCGCCAGAGAGCTGCGTTGCAGAGAGGTGTTCATAGGCCACGCTCCTTTTTGCACCTCTCTGCAACGCAGCTCTGTGGCGCTTTCTGGACGTACCTGGTGGGCTAGTTGGCCCCGTGGCGCATTTTAAGTTGGGGGATTAAGTCCCCTTGAATCCTGAGGGTCCCTGGAGTCCAACTAGCCCACCATGTACCTCCAAAAAGCGCCACAGAGCTGCGTTGCAGAGAGGTGTAAAAGGGCGTGGCCTCTGTACACCTCTCTGCAACGCAGCCCCTGGCGCATACTGGAGGTTCCTGGTGGGCTAGTTGGCCCCAGGGACCCCCAGTATTCAAGGGGAATTCGTTCCCCCTCTGCAAACGCGCCAGGGGGCGCGTTTGCAGAGTGGTAAAGGAAGGGGGCGGGGCCTGCGGCACAATCGTTTTTTCATTTTTTTTTTTTTTTTTCCCGAAGGGGGGCTGTGTGGCCCCCCTTCCTTTTTCCTTTTTTTGGGCCCTGGGGACCCCATCCCCCAGGGCCTTACCCCTTTTTTAAAAAAAAGGAAACGGGAAGGGGGCCGCGTGGCCCCCCTCCCGTGGCCGATTCTGGCCCCGGGGACCCCATCCCCCGGGGCATGACCACACTTTTTTTGATTTTTCTAAGGAGGGGGGCTGCGTGGCCCCCCTCCTCAGGCCTCCTTTTGCCCCGGGGACCCCATCCCCCGGGGCAGGCCTTTATTTTTTATTTTTATTTTAATTATTTATTTATTTTTGGTGGAGGGGGGCCCCCCTCCCGGGCCACTACTTGCCCCAGGGACCACATCCCCCAGGGCTGGCCCTCTCCGTTGGGGACTGTGGGGTGGTCCCCAATCCCCCCACGGTCCCGCCGTCTCCCCGCGTCCTGCTGGAGCCGGCATTGCTTTTCCACATGGGGAGTTGCTAAGATGCAGCTCCCCGTGTGGAAAAGCAATGTGCTTTGAATTTTGGAAGAGAGAGCAGGTTTCCTGCTCTCTTCCAAAATTCAAAGCAGCTTGCTATGACAGGACGGGAGCCGCGAGGCTCCCGCCCCTGCCATAGCAAACTACAGTGTCCCGGGGGTAGGCACCCTGGGACACTGCAGGAGCCGGCCCTGGGGGGTGGTGGTCCCCAGGGCCATCACTGGCTCCAGGAGGGGGGCCGCGCGGCCCCCCTCCCCACATCTGCAAAGCCCCGGGGAGGTGGTGGTCCCCGGGGCTTCGGGGGTCCAAAACGGACCCCCATTTTAAATTTGTTAGTGCCCCGGGGAGGTGGCGGTCCCCGGGGCATGTGGGGGGACTGGAGCCCCCCCCACACAGGTCCTTTAATTTAAAAAAAGAAGCCCCGGGGATGTGGCGGTCCCCGGGGCTGCGGGAGGGCGGAGAGCCCTCCCGCACCATTTTTTATTTAAAGCCCCGGGGGGTGGCGGTCCCCGGGGCTTGGGGGCCTTAGAGGCCCCCCATAAAATCTAAACCCACCCCCGCATGCCCCTGGGACTTGGGCCACCCAGGGGCAAATTAGCATTTTAGATTTTATTTTTTTTTAAATGCTTTTTTCTGCCCAGGGGGTCCTTGTGGGGCCCCCTGAGCAGACCTAGGGGGTCAGGGTGTTTCTACCCTGCCCCCTTTGTGCGTTTTGCGCACTTGTTTCTTGTGCTTTTTTTATTAATCGGCGGGATCCGCGCACCCTAAGCGCATCCCGCCGTTTAAAAAAAAATAAAAAATGCTTTTTTCTGCCCAGGGGGTCCTTGTGGGTCCCCCTGAGCAGACCTAGGGGGTCAAGGTGTTTCTACCCTGCCCCATTTTGTCCCTCGGTTCTACCGAGGGACAAAATGGCTGCGAACACTTCCTGATTTGGAGTGTTGACAGCCAATTAGCATGCAGCTCGTGATCGGGAGGGTACGCAGACCCTACTCGGCCATAGATATATATGTGACTTTACTCTTGATTTTCTCAGGAACTACTGAACGGATTTACACCATTTAAGCAAAAGGCACGACACTGAACCAAGGGCTACCTCTTTGCCAAATTTGGTGTAATTCCGTTCAGCAGTTCGGGCTGTAGCCGCGATGAACGGTTCCTATGGAAAAATAAATGGGGAAAACGCGTTTTGGGACCCCCTTTTTCTCGGCCCCCGCTTGACGAATCACCCCGAGACTTTCAGGATAGGAGCGGACCGGAGCGCCCAACAAGTTGGAAGCTTTCGCGAAGATTCGTCAACCGGCGCCAACGTTATTTCAAATAGAATGTTGCGGATTTCCTATGGAAAATAGGTCCTAACTATAACTATCTACTGGCGACCGCCAGTAGATAATATATATATATATGTGCAAAACGCACAAAGGGGGCAGGGTAGAAACACCCTGACCCCCTAGGTCTGCTCAGGGGGTCCCACAAGGACCCCCTGGGCAGAAAAAAGCATTTAAAAAAAAAAAAAAAATCGGCTGGATGTGCTTAGGGTGCGCGGATCCCGCTGTAAAAAAAAAAAATCGAAGCGCGGTCACCCGCGCTTCGATGCAATTTTGCCCCCGGGTGGACCAAGTCCCGGGGGCATGCGGGGGTGGGTTTATGTTTTATATGGGGGGCCTCTAAGGCCCCCCAAGCCCCGCGGACCGCCACCCCCCCGGGGCTTTATAAAAAAAATGGTGCGGGAGGGCTGTCCGCCCTCCCGCAGCTCCGGGGACCGCCACCCCCCGGGGCTTCTGTTTTTTAATTGAAATTATCTGTGTGGGGGGGCTCTAGCCCCCCCACACGCCCCGGGTACCGCCACCTCCCCAGGGCACTAAAGATTTAAATATGGGGGTCCGTTACGGACCCCCAGAGCCCCGGGGACCACCACCTCCCCGGGGCTGTGCAATTGAAGTGAGGGGGCCGCGCGGCCCCCCTCCTGGAGCCCTTGATGGCCCTGGGGACCACCACCGCCCAGGGCCGGCTCCTGCAGTGTCCCGGGGTGCCTACCCCCGGGACAGTGTAGTTGCTATGACAGGACGGGAGCCTCGCGGCTCCCGTCCTGTCATAGTAAACTTGCTTTGAATTTTGGAAGAGAGAGCAGGAAACCTGCTCTCTCTTCCAAAATTCAAAGCAAATTGCTTTCACACGGGGAGCTGCATCTTAACAGCTCCCCATGTGGAAAAGCAATGCCGGCTCCCGCAGGAGGCGGGGAGCCGGCAGGGTCCGTGGTGGAGTTGGGGTCCTCCCACGGACCCCAAAGGATAGGGCCAGCCCCGGGGGATGGGGTCCCCGGGGCAAGTAGTGGCCAGGGAGGGGGGCCACGCAGCCCCCCTCCCCAAAATAAAAAAAATAAAAAATTAAAATAAAGGCCGGCCCCGGGCAATGGGGTCCCCGGGGCCAATAGAGGCCTTAGGAGGGGGGCCACGCAGCCCCCCTCCTTAAAAAAATCATAAGAAGAGTGGCCATGCCCCGGGGGATGGGGTCCCCGGGGCCAGAATCGGCCACGGGAGGGGGGCCACGCGGCCCCCTTCCAGTTTAGTTTTTGAAAAAAAGGGGTAAGGCCCTGGGGGATGGGGTCCCCAGGGCCCAAAAAAAGGAAAAAGGAAGGGGGGCCACACAGTCCCCCTTCGGGAAAAAAAAGAAAGAAAAAAAAACGATCATGCCGCAGGCCCCGCCCCTTCCTTTACCACTCTGCAAACGCGCCCCTGGCGCGTTTGCAGAGGAGAACGAATTCCCCTTGAATACTGGGGATCCCTGGGGGCCAACTAGCCCACCAGGAACCTCCAGCATGCGCCAGGGGCTGCGTTGCAGAGAGGTGTACAGAGGCAACGCCCCTTTTACACCTCTCTGCAACGCAGCTCTGTGGCGCTTTGGAGGTACATGGTGGGCTAGTTGGACTCCAGGGACCCTCAGGATTCAAGTGGACTTAATCCCCCAACTTAAAACGCGCCACGGGGCGCGTTTGCACAGTGGTGAAGGGAGGGGCGGGGCTTCAGGTGACATGTGTGCAAACAGGCCCCGTGGCACGTTTTAAGATGGGGAATTAAATCCACTTCAATCCTGAGGGTCCCTGGGGGCCAACTAGCCCACCAGGTACGTCCAGAAAGCGCCACAGAGCTGCGTTGCAGAGAGGTGCAAAAAGGGGCATGGCCTCTGAACACCTCTCTGCAACGCAGCTCTCTGGCGCATACTGGAGGTATCTGGTGGGCTACTTGGCCCCTAGGGACCCTCGGGATTGAGGAGGAATTAATTCTCCAACTTAAAACGCGCCACAGGGCGTGTTTGCAGACATGTCACCTCAGGCCCCACCCCCTTCCTTCACCATTGTGCAAATATTCCTCTAAAATCAGCAGAACTACGAATTCCGATTTACTCACCTGTTATCAGGAGAGACCTCAGTGCTGCATCTTTGAGCCCAGTACTGATCCTGAAAAGTAATTCTAACCGTACTTACCAGTAACTTGAATTTCCTTCCATAGGCTAACATTGACTGGTTTCACTTGGAAATTCTTCTAAGTGTGGAGTTTTGGAACTTTATAATATTCCTCTAAAATCAGCCGAACTACGAATTCCGATTTACTCACCTGTTATCAGGAGAGAACCCAGTGCTGCATCTTTTAGCCCAGCACTGACCTTGAAAAGTAATTTTAACCGTACTTACCAGTAACTTGAATTTCCTTCCATAGGCTAACATTGACTGGTTTCACTTGGAAATTCTTGTGTGTGGAGTTTTGGAACTTTATAATATTCCTCTAAAATCAGCCGAACTACAAATTCCGATTTACTCACCTGTTATCAGGAGAGAACCCAGTGCTGCATCTTTTAGCCCAGCACTGACCCTGAAAAGTAATTCTAACCGTATTTACCAGTAACTTGTATTTCCTTCCATAGGAATCCATTGTCTGGTTTTCAGCAGAAAAGTTTCAAAGTGTCGATTTTCACAAACTACAAATATTCCTTAAAAATCGCCTGTATGACTTAAACGCATTCTTTCAACTGTTTACAGGAGATGCACCAGTGCTGGATCCAGGATCCACCACTGAGTAAGAAAAAGTAACGATAACCATACTTACCTGCTAAGTGAATTTCCTCCCATAGGATAACATTGGTGATTCTATGTGAAAAAGTTTCTAAGTGTCAACTTTTAAAATACAATAATATTCCTTAAAAATCACTACTGTAACCAAAACGCTTTTACTCAACTGTTTACAGGAGATGTCCCAGGACTGAATCTAGGATCCAGTCCTGTGGTTAGAAAAGTAATCCATAAAGTAACTAATTGCATTTAACTTGAAATTCACATTGAGCTCAATGTTGCATTGTGTTTGAAATTGTGTTGCCCATTGCAACAACTGTAACTACTGTACTTAAAAGTTTTTTTGCCTATTTGCAAAGTATTTAAACTAAAGTAATTCATTCTGAGAAAGTATATTTTGTAATGTAATGTATAATGTAATTACAATGTATTTAAAAAAATAAAATATCTAAAAATAAATAGTTTAAAAAAATGTAGTAAATCAGTATCAAAAAATAAATATAACAATTAATACATTTAAAAATTGTCATTTACAAAACCTTTGAAATTCACTGAAAAAAAACATAGGTTTCAGACATGTTATAGTTAGGAATTAGCATTTAAAAAACCTTTGAAATTCACTGAAAAAACCATAGGTTTCAGGCACGTTATAGTTAGAAATTAGCATTTAAAAACCTTACAAAGTCACTGAAAAAACCATAGGTTTTAGGGACAGTTATAGTTAGTTGGACATTGCACTCGTACAAAACCCGTGAAATTCACCCGTTATAGTTAGTTCAGGTAACTATAACTCGCGCCCCCGCAATGCACTGCTGATGACGTCACATATTACATCACTCATGACATGGTCAGTGACATCACTGATGACATCACTGATGACATCTCAAATGACATCACTGATGGCATCACTGTTGACATCATCCATAAGATAATTTGATGCATCTTCTCACACCCTAATATAACTTTTGATACACCCACTGTAAATTACAGACTGCAATTGTCAAAACCATAGACACTCCAACACCAATTACTATATACACACTCACTGATTCTTAGGTCTACACACACACATCTACTCACTTACCCGTACAGTCACTCATACTTATAGTCACTCAGTACAGGACCATTATATGCACTCATACACCTATATAAACACTCACACACCACCACTCATCCATAGAGGTACTCACACACCTAGTCAGTCATGCAAAAAATTAAGCACACACCCATTTACTCACCTATACAGTTATACACACACCAGCTCACTTACTCATACAAATACTAGCACATTCGTACGCTCTTATACAATCTCTGATACAAGCACACACTCATCCATACAGTCACTCTCACAATCACACACTCTCGCTTATAGCTATTTATATACTCCAACACACATATATACTGCCTTTCACATATGTAGTTACTCACACATGTACCACTGGGACATACATTCACTCACTAACACACTCTTACACACACTTACCCACCCATACAGTCTATCACAGATGCACTCTTGAAACCATCCACCCAGTGAATCACCCACTCACACATCTATGCACAGAGTCGCACACACCCCACCCACACAAACACTCAGGCACCCATACAGATACTCAGACAACCAATCAATAACTCATATAGACACTCATGTAGCTATTCACAAACCCATGCAGCCACTTACACAGCAACAGACAGACGGATACAGACATTCACCCAGTTTAGTCACTAACCCATGCATTCAGTAAGATACGTTTAATCACTCACTTATAGAGTTAGTCACGCACCTACTAAATCATCCATTCAGACACTTATACACACACTCATTCTTCAATACGCCTTTCCCTATACATATTAAACATATTTAAACCTTACAGAAACACACAGTCACTGGATGATGTCATCTTTTGAGATGTCATCAGTGATGTCATCAGTGATGTCACTGATCATGTCATGAGTGATGTAATATGTGACGTCATCAGCAGTGCATTGCGGGGGCGCGAGTTATAGTTACCTGAACTAACTATAACGGGGGAATTTCACGGGTTTTGTACGAGTGCAATGTCCAACTAACTATAACTGTCCCTAAAACCTATGGTTTTTTCAGTGAATATATATATATATATATATATATATGAAGAAACCAAACTCCTGGCTCCCCAAATGCGCGGCGAGAAAGCAGGGACGGACCACATCGTATTCGTTGAGGTGAAATTTTATTGCAGATAAATTAAAGCAGCAACCATAGTGCAAAGACGAGTGTCCAGCCTGACGCGTTTTGACCGCGTTGCCGCGGTCTTGATCACATGACGCGCTGGACCAATAGAGACATAAATATAGTAAAATCAACAAGTAAAGCCACTCCCCTGAGTAATAGCAATAGTAAAAAGACTGGATGTAAAAATGGAGCAACCTCATTCAATTGGAACATAAAATTAAACTACATTCATTGTTTATATCCATGCCACGACAGATTTGTGAACACAGTTATAATATATATTATGCAATTAATACAAACAAATAATATTGAATATGCATTATAATGCTGTAAAACAATGAGGAATAAAAGGCAAATGCTTTATAATAGCGGCTGCTAATACAGCTGAAATGTGCCTTAAAATCGCAAAGCATAGTCCAGTCCCCTCAATAAAGTTACGACAGTCGTGTACCAAGACGAGGTGTCCCCAATAATACTATTGCCATCATACTCTTAACTGAACCTAAAGTGCAAGTGCAAAAAAGTGCAAGAGTTTTCATATGTGCAAAAAATGGAGATTTAAATTAATTTTTTTATATATATGAAATTCGGGCCGTGTCAGTAGCTAAGCGCATTCCCGCTGCACTGAAACAGTAAAGTGCAAGTGCACAATCACAAGATGAAGAGTACAAACTCGGCATAAGAATAAGGTTCAAATTTGATACATTATCAATAGATGTTAAAAAAATAGATACACATTATTAATCAAGAACAACAATGAAAAAACGTAAGAATCTCAGTTATAGATAGTTAAAACAGCTGTCAAAAAATCCTCACAAAAAAGTCAGTATAATGAGGGACATTTAACAGTGCAAATCTTTTGATGAACAGCACAATGGAAACATTTGAAGATGCACTTTGAGGAATCCCAACTTGGACTGTAATCACACAGGGGGTACCAGATGCCAATTATATAGGTATATCAAGAATTTCATATAAAAATTCATAAATAATTTTTAAAAACATTTCATAAATAATTTAAAAATGTTGATACAAAATTCAAGGAACAGTTGTTAATAAGGTATTTGGTATGGAAACTCATTTTATACCTAAACAGAACCCCATTATAAAAAGTTGTATAACTCCTCCCTGTATTTAAGCCATTCGGCATCTTGGTGTCCAATAGCACAATAAAGTGGGATTCCAGCTGACGCAGTAATTTTTCTCTGTTTCCTCCTCGAACTGACTTAGGTACTGATCCAATTGCAAAGTAACTTAACTCATTCAGGTTATTGTTATGTACAAGTTTAAAATGGCGGGCCACTGGGTAGTTAGGGTCAGAATTAACCACCGCCCTTAAATGCTGGAGGATTCTGTTAAACACCTGAAGCTTCGTGATTCCAACGTATCTAAGTTGGCATGTGCACTCTAATACATATACTGCGTACTCAGTGTGACACGTTAGGTGACCCTGAATCTTAACCGTCAAATCCTCAAAAGCCGTGGTATATTCAGTGACGTTTCTTCCAAATCTACAGGCTCTACAACTTGTACATTTAAAAAAACCTGACCTCGGTGACAACCAGGTGTTAAAAACTGCTACCTCTGGACTGGTTCTGACCAGCCCTCATCGAGGGAGCGCGTCTGAATGTAAGAGTAGGAAGATTGGGCACGATCTGTGATAATGTCAAATCAGATAATATGATCGGCCAGTGTTTATAAATAATCTTCCTTATCTGTCTATCCTGGCAGCTGTATATGGTTATTAACCTGATTGAATCTGTGGTATTGGATAACTGACTAGAGGATATTTTAGTGGCTTTTGTTGCAGCCGTTTGGCCCTGCAGAAATTCTTGTCTGTCAATGTCATTGGCCCTAACCCGGGCCTTTTCTAAATCAAATGTCTTGTAGCCTCTTGCCAAAAATCTTTGAAAAGCTTCTGTTTGACAGAAGGTAAGGTCACTCTCAGAACTACATATCCTTCTAATACGCAGAAATTCGCCGTAGGGAATGCTGCGGATAAGATGAGGAGGATGAGCACAGGTGGCATGCAGAATGGAATTGCCTGCAGTGCTTTTCCTGAAAAGCTTGGTTTCAATGCTGTTGTTATTGACATAAAGCTCCACATCTAAAAATTGGACACAACTGGTACTAATGTGTGCAGTAAAGGTTAAATTCAAATTGTTGTTATTGATTTCATTAACAAATTTGAGAGCAGACACCTCTGACCCCTTCCAAATGACACACATGTCGTCAATGAATCTCCACCAATGGAGAACATGTGAGTCATATGCAGTTTTGTGGAGGGTTTTGAGGACCCGCTCCTCCCACCAGCCAACGTGAAGACACGCATAGCTGGGGGAGAAGCAAGCCCCCATCGCCACCCCCGTAACTGCTGATAGGTCAACTTATTAAACATGAAAAAATTGTTGGTTAATCATATCTCAATCATTTTACACAACATCTTATTGTGCTCATAAAATCTAACATTGCAATTACCCAAATAGTACTGGACTGCATTAATGCCATCTGCATGATTGATGCTGGTATACAAAGCACTGATGTCCATTACAATGAAACAATAACCCTCATGCCATACAACATCTTGTAGTTTTGATAGAAAATGTTCCGTGTCTTTAATGAATGATGGAAGACCCTCCACAAATTCATGAAGGTAGTAGTCTACGTATTTAGACATCGGTTCTAGGAGACTACGTTGGGCTGAAATGATGGGTCTGCCAGGTACCGGGGTAGTGTTCTTATGTACTTTAGGGATAAAATACAAAATTGGTGTTGTGGGATGTTCATTTTTGAGGAAACTGCTCATCTTTGCTAAGAAGCCCCAGACGTTTCCACTGCGCTAGATCTTTAAAAACCTTGTCTTTCACTTGAGCCAATTCAATAGGAGATGCTTTCCTATAACAAAGTGTGTCACTCAAATGTCGTTCGGCTTCTTGCATATATTGGTCCCTCGGCCATAAAACTATGTTGCCCCCTTTGTCTGACTGGTTGATTATCAGATCCCTGTTGCTTTTTAGTTTGTGCATGAGTTTGAAGTATTGTACTTCCCGATAACTCCTGCGTTGATTTTTGTGCAGAACATTCTTGTTTAAGTTTTTCAGGTCCTCAGTCACACAATCATTAAAAACGTCAATAGCGTCTTTGGGCATCATAGGGATAAATTTCGATGGTGGGCGAAAGGGACTCTCTGTGGCACTACTACCGCTGATTCCTAATGACAAAAGATCAGTTTGTGTGGAATTGGAAGTAATATCCTCATCTGAGGCTAAAGAATGCATAGTTCTCAATATGTTGACATCAGAAACCTGTAAAGTAGATGCAGGTACGGGAGGTTGGTTGACATCATGTACCGAATCCATTGTATTTTTGAGCTTGTAAAATTTTAACAATTTTAGCTTCTTAATAAATTTGTATAGATCCACCCTCGATTGAACATATTTGAAATCATTGGGTGGACAGTACAAAAGTCCTAATGATAATAGTTGGGTCTCTGCACTAGTTAAGGTGGTTGCAGAGAGATTAATTACTGTATTGCCAGTACCACTTATTGTTGGGGCCACTTCTTCCTGTTCCTCACCCCTCTCCCACGATTGTTGTTTCCGGAGTTTGCGCCTTTGCTTTCTCCGCTGGTTTCTCCGTCGCCTTGTCTCTTGACGGGATATCGTGGTCTCAGAGTTTGGCGTCGATCCCAATATAAAAAAGTTCTTCCCCAGGTGTAAAATTTGACGGCACCTGTTCCTGTGCAGTGGCACCCCTGCTGATATCAGAATCACTGCTGCTTAATTCTAAACTTAGATCTGATGTTGAAGGACTCGGGCCCAAATTAGTGACACTGGCTGTACTCGATGTTTTCGCTATTAATGTTTGTCTTTTCACTGTATCAAATTTTTTAGAAAAGGTAAAAACCCTCCCGGTTTCGTAGTCCTTCTTATCTCTCGCAAATTTGTAGACTTTACGGGCTTTTATAGTGTCCTCTAATTTTTTCAAACGAATTTCAATTTCTTCTCTTCCTTTTTAGGTCGAGCCTAGAGTAGCGCGCATGCGCTGCTCTGCGAGACTTTATGTAGGTGTTTTTAAAGCTGACCACACGCTCATGCACAATGGCCTTTTCCGTGCGAGTTCACCCGCACGGCCGCCATCTGTTTCCCAATTATCGTGCCCAGACGCGGGCGCGATAATTGAAAACACATGGCGCCCGTGCGGGTAACCGCAAGCAATAGGCCATGGTGCACATGCGTGTGGTCAGCTCAGCACGCTGCCGCGCTCGCTCGTTTTTTATGTAATCAGGTAATATGTCTCATTCTGATCAACCGCCCAGAATAAGTGTCTGCGCTGTCAAGGCACTACCCTTACCTGAGGACCTTCATGCACAAGGTGCCTTCACAGAGGAGTACAGTGTATCTGCAAGGACTCGAAATTCTTCCCTCTCAGATTTTAAGACAACAGCTCCAGCTGACCCTGCTGCCAATATTGCAACCTTCAGCAGTCCTACAAACTGCAAGATGCTAGCACTGCTTCTATGGCCACGAGAGACATAAGCTTTTCCATTTTGAGAGACTCTACTGAACCACTTCATTTATACTTGTTCGCGGGTTGCTACGGTCACGTGGGCTCTTAGTACTATCAATATTACCGGGGTCATTACAGAAAAGTTTTCACTCGTTTCAATGGTACTCCCTTTATTGAGACAAAGGTGAACGCAGATTCAGCCTTGGCCGAAGTTGATCCTGTGACCTGAAGATTATGCAGAAATCTCTGCAGCAGGTGCACTAACCCACCGAGCTAAGTGGGCTCGGACACTGTGGGAATCGACTCTGTACAGAGTACACATATTGTCACGGTCGCGTCACCCAGAGCTGTCGGAGGTTTTAACCGTGTCCCACAGTTTACAGACAGATACATGCAGCCAAGACACCGCGAGCACACTTCACTCTGTTAACAAATGTTTGGGACTCACACACAGGGAGTGTTGTGGTGGTTGTTGCTGTTCTGGGGACGTGGCAGAGTGTGAATCGACGCGAGTACCGAGGACACACAGCGCCCGCTGGACTGACCTGACAAAGCTCAGGCACAAGTACCTTACCTGGCTCATGCCGCCTCCCATGGCTCCCAGAGGTGCCTGGTAACCAGGTGCTCTGGCAGCAAACAGCTCAAGAAGGCGGGGTGCTGAGAGGCCCCGCCCCAGGCACCCTGCTGACAGCAGAGGTCACATGAGGCGGTGATGGACAAAGAGTAAGAGGAGTCGATGTGAGGGATCTCGACCTGGGAGCGCCGAGAGAATGACGGTGGGTTGAGTGCCTGCTGCAAAGTTCCTGCAGTGAGATTTAGGGAAGCACTCCGTAATCCGCCTTTTATCCTCGGTACATCAATAACAAGTTTACCAATATATTGAGTTCTAATTCTAAACCAGACAATGTAGCCTTTAGTGCTTGCTGTCCACATGGCCACTTACCATTAACGGGGGCGGAGCCAAACCACATATGCGTTAGCACGAGGCGCGCACTGTGATCGTCCTTCCGCCCATACAGGAAAACCTAATGCGGGTGAGAACAGGAGTAGTTAGCAAACGACGTCTATCTGTTTTAACTGTCCAGTCCAAACATTTAAAATGCGATAAGTGCTTTCAGAGGTGTGACGGAGGTTTGAGTACGAATTGGTCAATAAATATTTGTTCTTTCGCACGTTCAAATCTGACAAACTTCACTTTTTCGCTGTCGCCGCTGCAAAAAACGTTCGTTGTGGCATCACACCAGCGTTAATGGCTTTCAGGGGTGTTTTATGCATTTAATCCCGGTTCATCTTTTTCTGGTCTCCCGTTCCATTTTGGACCTTCTAAGCGTCTATTTCCCAGTTGATTAGTTACATCACAGTCGGAGTTATCAATAGCGCAGATTACCGTGCCCCAATGCATTATGGTCGTCATAGTTATTTAGACGGTAGTACATTTCCACACGGTATGCCTCAGTGTAAATATCGAGAGATATTGTAATCAGTGTGAAGCCCATAAGAGGAGTGTAGCAGTGCCTGTTTGAAAGGATGTATGTAAAAACTTGATATTATATGACAAGCAGTTCCTGTTGCCTGGAGTCCGATTTGGTAAGGCTAACCTTTGTAGATGACATTGTCAATATATTTCTCTTCTTCGATACATCCAGCCAGTAACTTAGCGAGGATACCATGGTGCAGGCAAGAAAATGGTTCCTTAGACTGCTATGGCAGTAATATACATCAGTTATCAGGGTTCATGGGGCCCCGGTGCCACTGCACGCGCTGCGCCAATGGTGGCTACGCCCCTGAGTCCATCTACAGCCCGCACTACTGACAGCTGTCCATGGACCTGGCTAACAGGGGTACACGTTACATGCTGATTGTTCAGTTCTTTGTGTATAAGACACACTGCAGGACAAGAGAGCAGCCTGCTGACATACCCGGCTCTGCATAAAAGATGCACGTGTTCCACAGAGCTCCAGGGCAACATGGAAAATGACCCGGCACATTCCATGAGGGGTCATGGGGGTTCTCTCGCAGGAATCTTTCTCCCTCAGGAATCTTTGGGAGGACATATTAGGAAACAAGCATTGGCATAGCCAATAGGTCTCGCCTTTGGGACCTTATAAGTGTTTAGTCATGCAACAGTTAATGCTGTTGCAGTAAGGATATTGTGCTGCATAACTAAATACTTATAAGGTCCCAAAGGCGAGACCTATTGGCTATGCCAATGCTTGTTTTATTTGGTCTTTATTATCATTGGTGTCCAATAATCCATTTATCCTTTCAATGTCTTTGAGTATTGCCAGCCTGTCGATTTCTGCATATTTAATCAATATGGACACCATATTCATCGAGGCCTCGAGGTTGTTGGTAGCCCACTCCTTCATCATGAGGGGGTTAGGGTTTTCAAATGTTGGGGCTATCATTATTCTTAACCCTCGCAGTATTCTGTTCACCTCACGGTATTTCTCTAATGACTTTTTTTCCCACCATGTATTCTATTCAGTCCGAAGTAATTTCTCCAGTTCTTTAAGTAAATATTTAACATCGTTATTAGTATTTGAACCAATATTCCTGCCACTATGTTCCTTTCGATATCTGGCAGGTTAAGGAATAACGCCTCAGCCACGGCCTCTCGGTCCCGCAGCCCGTCTGCTGATGACATGGTATTATTTTAAGCTGCGCAATTATCTACTGCACGTTGGCGTTTTTAGTAGTTGAAAACGCAACAGTTCGTGTGAATACAATCCCTTCACCCGCCAAATTCACAGATGTAGCTGCCGTGCCAGCTTACCCTTGGTGGATTCTATGACGTCCCGGTGTCCTCCGACCGCTCGAGAGTCCGAGACCACGCTGCGGGGAAACAAACACTGCAATCACTGGTATTCCTGAGGGCGGGGGGCTGATCCGGCAATTACTCCTTCCAGATCCAAAGAAACATTCGCGTCCGCAAAATCGGCTGCACGCCAGCCAGCCACTGATTTAAGGGAGGGTCCGCTGAATCGGAGACAGCCGTACTCCGATCAAATTGATGAAGAAACCAAACTCCTGGCTCCCCAAATGCTCGGCGAGAAAGCAGGAACGGACCACAGCGTATTTGTTAAGGTGAAATTTTATTGCAGATAAATTAAAGCAGCAACCATAGTGCAAAGACGAGTGTCCAGCCTGACGCGTTTCGACCACGTTGCCGCAGTCTTGATCACAATACGCGCTGGACCAATACAGACATAAATATAGTAAAATTAACAAGTAAAGCCACTCCCCTAAGTAATAGCAATAGTAAAAAGACTGGATGTAAAAATGGAGCAACCTCATTCAATTGGAACATAAAATCAAACTACATTCATTGTTTGTATCCATGCCATGACAGATTTGTGAACACAGTTGTAATATATATTATGCAATTAATACAAACAAATAATATTGAATGTGCATTATAATGCTGTAAAACAATGAGGAATAAAAGGCAAATGCTTAATAATAGCGGCTGCTAATACAGCTGAAATGTGCCTAAAAATCGCAAAGCATAGTCCAGTCCCCTCAATAAAGTTACGACAGTCGTGTACCAAGACGAGGTGCCCCCATAATACTATTGCCATCATACTCTTAACTGAACCTAAAGTGCAAGTGCAAAAAAGTGCAAAAGTTTTCATATGTGCAAAAAATGCTGATTTAAAAAAAAAGATTTTTTTTTATATATATGAAATTCGGGCCGTGTCAGTAGCTAAGCGCATTCCCGCTGCACTGAAACAGTAAATATATATATATATACACACACACACACACACAAGGGAACTTCGGAGGTTGTATCTTAACCACTTTTTGTAAGGAGTGTTGCAAACTATTTTAAATTGTAGTGCAACATTAATAGAAGAAAGCCCATGATCCCAAACCACCATCAGTAAATAAGCACTACCACTATAATGATGCAAGGGTCTGCATGATTAATACATTAATACAAAATCCCCAGCAATATTAGTACAGAGATAAAAAGATAGTCTTGTGGCAATGATGCCTGTAATAGGCACAAAGATCACACTCAGAAGTTACATCACACAGGTCAATGTTCTTTTTGCTAACTGAGCCATTCTCTTATTTCTTGAACAAACAAATGAAGGATATAATTTAGAAGTAAAAGCAATTACATCACTCAAGCTGCAAATCCTTGTGTAAAAAGAACCATGCCCTCTGTGAACAAAGACACCACACAAACACAATTGAATTCAGGATTTCTGCAGAGTTTTCAATACACGTTTACAAGTGATATACTTCATGAGTAAGACCACATACTTTTGGATATAGGAAACACCTTTAAAATGGGGTTTCTGCACCTCCAGGTGAATGCTCCTTCCACTTATTTTGAGAGCCGAAATGCATCAACACCCACCCTACTCAACATTGGCTATCCCACCTGGCCCAATAATCCATCTGTTTTCTGGGTGTTTTCTAGAATGCTCGTCTTACCAGACATATCTCAAAATATGTGAAACACCAACCATTGATTGTGCATGGAATAATGTACAAAATCAGTGTGAATCAGTGACAACAGAAATTAGAGATTTTAGTGTTTGTGTGTAAAATACAATGAAATGTGTCTGTGTGTGTTAAAACAGTGAATATGAAACTAGTCACCAAGAATTCTTTGTGTATTATATAACTTGAGTGTACCTTGTTACTATTTATTGTAAAAGTCGAGGGAACACACTTAGATTTTGTCTGTGGTGACAACTGCAAAAGAATCGTTTCTATCAGAAAACTTAAAAGGTCTAAACTCTGCAGGGAGTTTTTTTACCTGCCTTAGCAAATGGGTTCTGCCCATTTAGTCCACCAGGATTTTTCACAGAAGACTACCCAGTTTTTGCACTTTTACTGCAAGTTGTTCTCACTACCTGAGTCTCACGCATGGTAAATTCACGGTAATAGGACAGAGCATGTTAACCACCAGTGTCCCCCTTTTAAGATAAGGCCTCTGCTGTGCAGCTAGGATAAGTGGCACTGAGCTGGTTACAAGAGTGCACAAGTGCCTGTGCACGTGTGCGGGCTGCACATTTGAGACTACCATTGTGCGCAGTCCGATATCTGCACACAGGTAGCCTGTCGCAGAAGGGACTCTGCAAGGAAAGGTGTTCACCTGGGGTAGGCCTTACAAACAATATAAGTGAGAATTCATCGGTCATCTGTAGTGCGTACTAGAAAATCTGTAGTGTTTCCACTGTATTAGATGTATAAACAAAATCTGCCCTAAAGTGCAGGTTCAGCACCCTTAGGCATACAGGGTGCCATAAGGTATCAAACTTGGGTAAAACATGCACTCTGAGTTTGAATTTACAGCTCACCAGCCACAGGAAAAATGTCTCTCCACAACAAAGGGATCAAATATCAGTGATTGATTCAGTTGCTGGGAAAGGAAGGGGTTGGGATATGCATGTGATAATTAGCTTGTCACACTGCTCCTGGGCTGAGACAGCCCAGGCTCACTATAGCAAAAGAGGAGTGCCAGACCTATAGAGCCAAAACAGTAAGGGGTCACCTTTAAGGTTCTAGTGGGAAGGAATCAGGCAGTGATGTCAGATAGGCTAGAGAAGCACCTTTCAGAGAAAACCTGAGGTCACCATGTTGGAGAGCCCCAGAATGCTGTGCAGGAGGTTTGGGACAGGGGTGGAGGGATGATGTGGCATTCTAGGATTGGCCAGGGGCGCCTGGTACCTAAAGCTTTCCACCCCCACTTAAAAACCCTTGCACATGGAAGAGACAGTTGAGAAGACCCTGGACTGAGGAGGCAAGTGTAGGAAGTCCGATGTTCAAAAAGTGAAGAGGCAGAGACGGAGATTGTAGAAACGTGGTTTAATCGTAAGGACACGTCTGCTCATAAGCAAGTTCAAGTCAAGAATGCCCTAACCCCCCATCCAGTCATCTCCCCAACATTCCACTCGTATTCAAAACCCAACATTCTCCAGACGACACGAGACAGCCACGAGCTATGACACCCTGTCACGCTCGTGTCTGCTCGTGTCAGCATGCAACACACCTTCCCCCTTAAAAGAAAACAGAAAAGAAATAAATAAATAAAAAAAATAAAAAAAATAAAAAAAATAATAATAAGTACAGAATTAATTCATGACGAAATCTTTGTACTTTGCAGGAAGACGATGGTTACGCACCATCCTAGAATTCTCAGAACTGCAACATGGAGGGGGATGATTCCCTTGGTCATTATGTTGCCCAATGTCTAAAAATACATTACTGTTATGGTCTTCCTGTAAATCAGTAACGCCTTTAAATAAAGAAATTCTGTTTAAGTTCCTAACAGAACCACCTTCAATTCTAACAGCATTCTTGAAGACTTCAATGACTTTTCTTGGACTTGACCAAACAGGAAACCCCTTATTAACACCCTCCTTTTTTTTTATACGAATTAAATCGCCCACCATTACCTCATGTTTAGTTGCAAAACCCATCTTTTTTTTCATAGTATGTTTCATTTTGTTTTTATACAATTCAACCCTGCGTTGGACTGCCTCATAATCTACCCTAAAAAAATCATCAGTCTCACCTAGATTTTTCTTCAACCACCAAGGAACCAATTTGGTACTGGGTTTGCGCCCTCTTCAAAGTTCAAATGGACTGACCAAAGTGACAGAATTGGGAGAAGTCCTATACGCCAATAACATGGATTGTAAAGCATTACGCCAATTTAGACCACCCATTATTGACAATTGAATAGCTTCTTTCACAACACGGTTGAAACGCTCAACCTGACCATTTGCCTCGGGATGGAAGACCGCAATTCTCCTATGAGTAATTCCACACTTCACCATGAAATCCTCCATTTCCCTACTAACAAATTGGGGCCCATAATCAGTGACAATTTCTTGGGGAATCCCTTCCCTGCAAAAAATTTCATCTAAGAACTCAATAACATTATGTGAGGTGACCTCCTTGACCATTTTGACTTCAGGCCATTTGGAGTAGTAGTCAATTAGAACGATGCCAAATGCTTCATGTCTGGGTAAAGTACTGAATGGACCAATAATATCCAAACCAAGTTTACGCCAAGGACCTAGAGGAAAATCTATAGGATGAGGTTCAGGACGTAAAGCAACAGCTGATTTGTCACTATTTGAGCATTGAATGCATGAACGTACAAAATGATCCACACAATTATCAATGCTTGGCCACCAAAAAACTCTCTGACACGTCTTCTGGTGAAGGAAATCCCTAAATGCCCTTCATGAGCAATTTCGAGAATTGTGTTTCTAAGTGAATGGGGAGGAATAATTTTATCACCTCTCAAAACCAAACCATTTTCAATAGCAAGCTCTTCATGAACTTTGAAATAACTCATCATGTCACCCAACAACTTCCTCTGTTCAGGCCAACCTTGTACTAAACACTTCTTGACATTGCATAATTCTAAATCTTTCTCCATCTCCAGGAGCCAAACATCTTCTCGTAAATTAGTTTGTTCACCATACACTAAATTAACATCACGCATGGTGAAAGCTACTTCACAGTCTTCATCTTGGATCTTAACTGGACATTCGACAGAAGAAGTTAATCTGGACATGCAGTCAGCATGTACATTAGCCCTTCCTTGAACATATTCTATCTGGAACTGGAAAGACTGTAACCTGGAAGCAAGTCTCGCAAGGCGTGCAGACATGGTCCGCCCTCCGCCTGGAGCCATCAAAAAAACAAGGGGCTTATGGTCAGATTTTATAATAAATTTGGTACCCCACAAAAAGGTCCTGAAATGTTCTGCTCCCCAAACGCAAGCCAATAACTCTCTCTCTATAACTGAATAGTGTTTTTCTGCATCTCTCAGTGCTCTTGAAGCATACGCTACAATCCACTCTTTCTCATTGTCTCTTTGTAAAAGAACACCACCCAAACCGGTGCTACTAGCGTCCACCATAACAATGCACTTTTTCCCACAAACAAAAGGCTTAAGACATGGAGCATTTACAATAAACTTCTTCAAATTCTCAAAAACCTTAGACATATCATTGGTCCAAATAAATTTTGCACTTTTCTTGAGAAGACATCTAAAAGGGTCAATTTTAGAAGCGAAATTCGGTATGAATTTTGCGTAAAATTCAATAAGACCCAGAAAAGCCACCAGTTGTTCTTTGGAAGTGGGAATGGGTGCATTCACAATACTTTCAATGTGGTTACGTTTAGGTTTGATTCCCATTCCACTAATGGTATGCCCAAGGTACTCTACTTCTTTTGCCTTGATTTTACATTTATCAAGACGGAGAGTGAGACCCTTTTTTGACAAGGCAGCAAATACATTTTCTAAATTCAAGTCATGTTCTTCATCATTCTTGCCGTACACAAGAATATCGTCCTGAAATGCAATGGCACCATTTAATTCGTCCAAAGTGTCTTTCATCAATCTTTGAAACACTGAGGCAGCACTAGCAAGACCAAAGGGCATGCGACAAAACCTGAAAAGACCTTCAGGAGTAATGAAAGCAGTGAGGTTTTTTGATTCTTCGGCAAGGACAACCTGGTGGTATGCACTAGCTAAATCGATGCATGAAAATACTTGTGCACCAGCTAACGTTGAAACCATCTCATGAAGATTGGGCAAGGGGTGAGCATCTACCCAAATAGCATTATTCACACTGCGGAGGTCCACACAAAGCCTAAGCTCACCTGAAGATTTAATGGAAATCACGATGGGAGAAACCCAAGGTGATGACTCAATGGGTTCTATAATGTTTTTTTGACACAGGTCTTTAAGCATGTCCTTCAATTTGTTCCTGTAAGTGAGAGGAACATTCCTCACTTTGTGACTAACCAGAACAACATTGTCGTGTAGTTTAATGACATGTTCAAAACCCTGATATCTCCCTAATTCTCCACTGAAAACATTGGGAAATAATTTCTTTAATTTATCAACAAGATGGGAATTGTCTTTGTGGGTAACATTATGAGACTCAACAGCATAGACCGGGGGATCCGCTCTAGGATCAAGCTTAATTCCTAATTGTTGTTGATGCGGCCACCCTAATAATGACTGCCCTGATCTTGCTACATATATTTTTCCAAAAATATCGCGACCTGAAAACACTAAGTTGGCACAAAAAAACCCAATAAGGTCAATTTTGTGTCCTGTATAACCTCCAGGAGATACATCAGGTGGAGAAAGAGTTTCGTTAGGCCACTTGTCATGAAAAATGTCTAAAGAAATAATGGTGTACCATGCACATGAATCTACAAGAAATTCCAAATCAATATCATTAACAGTAATGAAACATGAAGGAAATTTAGTACATTCTCCACCCCCACAAATATTGATGACCGTGTTGACTTCATATTCATTGTCCTCATATGGAGGATCATAACCACACATGTCTTGAACGTAATTCACTCTTTTAGGAACTGCTCTGCAAAATTTTCCAAAATGACCCTTCTTATTGCATTTTGAACAAGTTTTCCCGATAGCAGGACAGTTTTTAAAGTCGGCCAAATGACCGTCGCTTCCACATCTGTAGCAGAGTAATTGAGAGTTCCTTTTTTCATACTTTGTTCCTTTAAATCTACCATCAAATTTTGATGAGTTGTCATTCCTCTGTGGAAAAAATTTCTTTTGTTTATCAGTCTCCTTAGAAACGTAGAAAACATCACTTTTATCATTCCCTCTAATTTCTTTCACAAATTTTTCAGAGTGTTCTATGGACTTGGCTATGTCAACGGCATTATTCAATGACATGTCAGATGTAGTCCATAGACGTTCTTGAACTTTTTGTTGTTTGTCCTCATTAAAATTTGGTCTCTGAGGACTTGTTCATATGATATGTGCTCGAAGTCACATGTAACAGCCAGTGATCAAAGAGCTGATACAAAATCTTCAATAGGTTCATCGGGTCGTTGTTTCCGTGAGTAAAAAATAAACCTTTCCATCATAATATTTTTCTTTTTACTATACCGTAGATTAAGTTGTGAGGAAGCATACTTATATACATCAATATTACTGGGATTAAGTAAAACAGGCAAAGTTTTGAATTCTTTTAAAGCAATACCACCTAAACAATGTTTTAACAAAGAGAGTTTTCTCTCAGGTTCACACTCTACCCCTTCCAAAACTTCCACATACGCTAAAAAAACAGGTTCCCATATTTCCCAGGCCATGGGAGGTTCACAAGGAGAAGACAGGAATGATGGCGGAGGAACGATGCCTGACATGGTTAAATGAAAGAACCAAACAGTAACACAGTAAAACTTGAAAACACAGTTGCTAAACTGTTAAACAGGGAGAGAAATAGAAATAAAAAAATATATATATATATAAATATATATATATATATTATATAGCGTAAAAGTGCAGGTTAAGGAAGTACGAGTGCGTTTTAATGACACGCGGTGTGCGTGTCACCGAAGGATTAAGTATTACCATAGTAAATCTTGGAAGTCGATGTCCTGATCTTCCGATTACAGCGTGTAATATGTTGCCATTTCCTGATGGGTTGCGGTGAGTAAGAGCAGTTGCTAGGATACCGTAGAGACACAACTAAGATGGCAGCCACGTTGGTTTACGTTGCGTTTTCAATGTGATGACAGCAAGCGTTCACGTCAGGGCTGATCCAGTGCGTCTATGATGAAAGCTCCTCCGGAATTCCAATCCGTCGAAGTTGCTCGCGAACAAAATGGAACACTTGAACAACTCGAAAAATGCGGTCGAGGAATGAACTCCAAGGCAATCCAAATTGAGGTAAAATAAAGGTCCTTGGGAAAGGCAGGAACTCCAATAAAGTGCTAGGCGGAGACTAGGCTTATGAAGAGTAGCTTAGTAAAAGATGTACAGTCCATATGTACAATCAGTCTTGGAAAAGGAAAAAAAAACGAAATTCCAAAATGTATGAAGGTTAATCCCGCTCGTCGCCAGTGTAGGAAGTCCGATGTTTAAAAAGTGAAGAGGCAGAGACGGAGATTGTAGAGACGTGGTTTAATCGTAAGGACACGTCTGCTCATAAGCAAGTTCAAGTCAAGAATGCCCTAACCCCCCATCCAGTCATCTCCCCAACATTCCACTCGTATTCAAAACCCAACATTCTCCAGACGACACGAGACAGCCACGAGCTATGACACCCTGTCACGCTCGTGTCTGCTCGTGTCAGCATGCAACACAAACGACCAAGGAAAGTACGCCCAGCTTTAAAGAGGACTCTCTTTAGGACTAGGCCTCTTTATGCTCACTGAGGACCAGTTGGGGGAAAGGACCTGCTGGAGGACATTGGATGGTTACCCTAGGATCAATATGAAAAATACATGGACTCCAATGCCCCCACAGGTGCTCTGCAAGACAGCCAGGAGACTGTGGGTCAAGGGGAGTGTGGCAAGAAGGATGTTCAACTGGCTGGTAGCAGAGCAAGTACCCAGGATGCCGCAATTAGCAGAAGAGGAGCACCAGGTGCCAGAAAATCCTGCTTCCCGCAAAACGAGGCCTTGCAGATGCCAGGATACCTGATGAAAATGCTACACATTGCTAGGCATGGCCTCCGGGAGCAAAACGAGTCCAAGATGACAGAAATCAGCCAAACGCGTCAAGAGATATGCAGTTTTCATGATCTGCCCCTTCTAAACATGGAGAACAATAAACTGAGTGTGTGGCACTCCGATACAAGTCCAAATATTACCCCAGGGGTGTGCCAGACCCTGGGTGTCAGCATGTTTATTCAATTTATGCTTTTGGGGAGGAGGCATGCATTGGGCCCCCTCCCTGTTCTGACTTCCACCCATGGGGGCCTCCATGGCCCTGGGGACCATTGCAAACACTCTTTCTGCCTCAGGGACCACAACCCCTGAGAGAGAAACCAAGTTGCAGGGCACGTTGTTGACCCATGCCTTTTTCTGGGTGGTGTAGGTGCGCCCAGCATCTAACAACTGCAGAAGAAGAATGCTTAGGTGGGTCAGGGCACCCGAAACAAAGAAAAAGAAGGCTGCGCAAGGCAGCAGAGACAAAAGTAAATCTCCTGGTCTTAATCACCCAATAATGCCCTGCAAGGACTCTGTTTACATATGTTCTCTTGCTCTGTGGTGCCAGAATCTGGGCAGGGGCATCACTAAACATTTTTTCAATGTGTTATGGGGTGGCCGCAGGTGGTGCAGCAGCCCATCTCCAGACTGCTCTCAAAAGTCACCATAGGTTTTGGGCATATTGAATTTAGGACCAAGGAGAGTCTTACCTCGTTTTCAAACACTTCCTGAGCTGGAGCTGATTCTTCTGCTGTCGGGCTCTGGAGTGTGGAAGCCCTAGTGGTTGGTAATATTCTGTTGCCTGTAGTAAATAATTAAAGACTCAGACCAACATGAGGTTTTAAATTCAAATGGTTTTTAGACAATATGGCAATTGAAAAATGGATCTTTGTCATTATAGTGAATGCCTATCACTAGCAATATTTGATCCATTGATTTAAATGGTGTTATAAGGTTCAAATATAATATGTGGTTGTTTATATTCATTTTGTGATACCCTGGCATATTTACATATACTGACACCCCTTCTAATGGGTTACCCTGATAAAACATAATATGTGGTTATTATTATTAATGTGGTGACCACTTGACAAAGCTAGTAGGCCTGCCTTTAAAATAACACAACCCTAACATTGTGATGTTGCAGCAGGTATGCGTGGGGGAAACTATGATTATGGGTTTTTTAGGACTCACTAGAGGTGAAATGTGATATGAGGGAGTCACCAAATGTATTTCCATTTACCTGATTTATATGTTTGTAATAAAATGGTACTATTTAGTAGTGTGTATTTAATAAAAAAGTACTTTTCCTTTTTGAAAGCAAGAGCACCGACTGCACAATAATTTATTGAGTGTTGTTGTTGCGTGCCAGAGAATTGGGAATATTAGTCCACACCACTTGCCCTGATTAAGCCTTGAGCTGCTCTACATCGCTACCCTAAGGGAGTCAAGTTTAACAATGTGGTACTTGGTACCCTGTAAGTTTCAACGACTGGCCGGCTTAAGCTTTGGACCTTGTTGCTCCATTAAAAACCTCCTCCTCAAAGAGATCTAAGCATGCTGTGCCTTGGTTCTCACCTGCTCTTTAGGAGGAGAAATCACAAGGTAAAAGTTTGAAGCACAATTGCAGGAAATCGTTTGATAGGGATGCAAAGGCCGCTTATACGGCTGCCCTGAAAACATATAATGCCTCCATTCGTAAGTCTCACAAGGCTTTTATTTCTTCCAGAATTGGAGAGGCAACTAACAAGCCTCGTGAGCTTTTTAAAATTGTCAACTCATTTCTTTCCCCGAATGCTACCAAGAATGTTCTCATCCCCTGAATTGATTTATGTGAGGATCTCTCTGATTTCTTCTTTAAGAAAGTTCAAACTATCTATGAGCAATTTCCTGTGCAGGATCCCGTATCTTGCTCCAGAGCTTTACTGACTGCTTTTGACTTCATATCCCTAGACGAATCCGCAAGGGAATTAGATAAATGCAATTGGATCAGTATCCTCCTGATATTTTATAAGTATGGAGCATCCCTTGTGAATCCCATCCTGAATAGGTGGATGAACATTTCACTGGAACTTGCGTTGGTCCCAAAGAGCTGGAAGCAAGCGCTTCTGCTTCCCTTATTAAAAAACTATCTGCTGATCCTAAGGTTCTAAGTAATTCTAGACTACTGCAGAGTATGGCTAAGCTGCTGGAGAAGATAGTCAATAGGCAACTTTCTCACTTTCTAGAGTCTTATTTGTTGCATGGCTCTCAATCTGGTTTTCATTATGGATACTGCACCGAGTCCACCTTACTTAAGATGACGGAGTTTATTAAGGAAAATCTTGATCATAATTCCTCTGCTATGGTGGTTCTAATTGACTTGCCTTCTGCGGTCGACACAGTTCTGCATCCTATTTTGCTCAATAGACGTAGGAGGATTGGTATCAGAGATCAAGTCTTGTCTTGGCTAAAATCCTTTATTGAGGATAGAACACAGGCAGTTTTTCTCTCTCCTTTTACTTCTTCCTCTAAACCTTTAGAGTGTGGTGTGCCGCAAGGTTCGGCAGTGAGTCCTACCATTTTTAATGTTTACCTGGAGCCGCTGGCAAAGCTGGCTGAATCCTGGGGTGTACCTGTGGACTCTTATGCTGACGACACACAGCTCCTTCTGGTCTTTCAGGAGAATGAGACTAAAGTACTGCAGTTCTTTAAGCAGTGTCTCAAGGCTGCGGTGGATTTGATGAATGAAAGCTGCCTTAAGCTGAACTCTGATAAAAGGGAGGTCCTTTTTTTGGCAACAAGATCATTCCTGATTCCAGCAACTGGTGGCCAGCAGAGATTGGGGTCCCCCATTTAACAGCACCAGAAGTCCGAAATTTGGGTGTTAAACTTGACTCCAAACTTTCATTTGAACCCCAAATTAAAGCTATTGCTGCTACTTGCTTTACAACTCTTAGGTCCCTAAGAAGGATGCTCCATTCAATGCGGAAGACACATTGAAAATATTAGCTAATGCCCTGGTGACGTTCAAACTGGTTTATGCTAATAGTCTGTATTTGGGTTTACCAGCCTATTTAACTCAGTGACTACAGACAATTCAGAATTCTGCTCCTCGGCTAATCCTAAAGATTCCACAATGGGTCCTGGGTACTCATCACTTACATCAACTTCATTGATTACCTGTAATGAAGTGGATCCAATTTAAGGCTTTAACTTTTGCCTTTAGGACTTTTGAACAGAAGGGGCCCCTTTACTTAAGGAAGAGATTTAAGCCTTGCCTTAAAGTTAGATCACGGAGATCTAACAATCTCAAACTTCTTCCACTGCCCCGGATTTGCAAGGCTAGCAGAGGTGGTAGATCTTTAGTTTTTCTTGCCTCTAAGCTGTGGAATGCCCTTCCTCTCAGCCTGCGCCTTAGTCCCTCAGAATTTACTTTCAGGAAGAATCTAAAAACGCTGCTCTTTGGCTCTCGTACGGAGGGCTTATGAGCGTGGCTGGGCAGTTAGTAGCACTGATGTTGGGTCCTTACCGCTAACACCGGGGGGCCACTTCGGAGGCAGCTGTGCGCTTTACAAATGGTTTGTTAGGAGACAATTTGGGACCTATAACTTGCGAAGAACTAACATCCTTCACAACAATTGTTTTTTAATTGCTCTTTATTCTCATTATTCAACAACATTCCCAGTATACAGTATATTATATACAAAAGTACAAAGTCAATCAGCATTAATGAAATTGCCTGCTGCATATCTGCTCAACATCTCTCGGCATACATTCATGCCACGTTTATTCCAAGTTCAGTCACAAAATGTTTTGCTAGCACCTGATTCTGTTCAGTCTACATACCATGTTTCGTCCTCCTATTTGTGCTGGCATTGACTTCCCTTTTCAGCGCTGAAGTGCATAACTTATTACAAACACACTGAACTAACCAAAGTTTCCCTCCACCTCCCCTCTCCTCAAATCCTTGATTTACATCTTGTGGCACATTCTGGTTCTTCTTAAGCAAAATGGTAATAATCGACACGAGTTGCACGTGCTACCTTGTGCGGCCTCTTTAACCATCTCCTATTGCGTGTCAGACTCTAAGGCCCTGAATACGAGTGGATGTGCTATTTAGCACACCTGAAAAAATAACATACCACGGGGCACATTATTTATCGAGTGCGTAATTGCACCTATTTCGGGTATGTGGGGAATAACATGTGGACTTTTGTCTTTAATGCACCAAAATAAGAATTTACGATAAATAACGTACGTATTGTTAGAATAAAAATGTCTTCGCTGTGTTTCCTATGTATTGTACGTCTTAAATTAGCATTCGCGGCATCATTTTATGTTTGGCCACCATTTTAGCCATGATTGAAACTAATTTCTCTCTGTCCCTGCTGAAGCAGCTTCGATAGTTTTCATTTCTGCAACGTTGAGCTTTGCTGTACTAATGAATACACTGTTCTTATTAGCGCATACCTTTCCCACTAGATAGAGGCCTGCTCCCACTAGTCCAGCGATGGGCACAGGCAGAACGACCTTGGCATAGAGATAGGATCGAAACTTATCCTTCTGTACCGCCTTTGTGTAGCTGCCTCCATCTGGAAATTTCCAGTCTGGGTGTGCCTTCATTGGTTCTGAATCGTACATAATGTATCACCATGTCTTCTGATGTCAGTCCCTCTGCAGCAATCCTTAGAGACTGAGCAGACTGGGCTCAGCTCGAGTGTACCTGAATAAATATACTTGGTTTGTATTCTCTACTGTCTGACTGACTCTTCATTTGTATGGAAGGCTGAGAGGTGGTCGCGAGTGACCCGGGTGGCCCTAATCGGGTCACTTCCTTCAGTATTCCCCCTGTTAAATTTCGGCAGTTTTGATCTGCTGAAATTTTATGAAGCTTGAGGTATTTAACGCATCTGATCACTATCTAATGCATTAAATAACACTAAACTTGTAATTCCAAACCATGCATAAACAGGGGTTTACACATGGATTGGAATTAAATCGACTCACTCGTAATCAGGCTGTAAGCGTCCTGCCCCAACATTCTACTCATCTGTCATCCACGTATGTACATTGTCTTAAAACCCAGTGCATACCTCGGCCATCCTCCATGCCTCAAGGTCGTTTCTTATCTGATTTTGCCTCGAGAGCAGGCAAATATGTGTCCCACATGGTTCCCACCACCCATCCTCCTTTTTCTGCTTAGTTCCATCAGGGTCTCTGCAGTAGCCCATCATCTCAGATTCTTTATCCAATTGTCCACGCCTCGGAGGGCCGCTGACTTCCATGACATAGCCATTTGGTGTATTAGCAAAATCAAGGCTAAGTCTATAAATTTCGTCTGGTATTTAGTCTTCTTGGATCTGGGTAGAATGCTCAGAGGACATACCATGGGATCTGGTTCCAGCAGCCTCTCGATTATCTCCCCAAGTTCCTTCATTGTTCTCCGCCAGCACTGCTCAATCATCTGACACTGTCACACCATGTGATAGAACCCTGCATCATCCACATGGCACCTTGGGTAAGCAGAGGAGCTAGCCCCAGCAAATATGCGGCTAATACGCCCTGGCCATAATTGCCATATCCATACACCCTTCCCACCTGTCTCGAGGTGTCGGAAGTCCAGGCAGGTGCTGAGCTAATAAAGTGGAATAGTCTACCATTACCACCCTCCTCCCCATGCCATGAGTGAGCAACAGTGTTATAGTGTTCAATATGGTCAGTTGCCCACAGTCTAGGAACCACAGTTGTCCCATTGTCATGAGGTTCCTAGGACCCCCCAGGACCTGCGCGTTTTGGATGACCTAAACTGAGGGCTCGGTGTGCAGACAGACTCTGGACACCTCCACAGGATGAGTCAGTCGTTAGACCAGCTAGCTCTACGGTGCCACTACCAGCCCCCTGTATTCTACAGTGGTGTATGTAGTTTCTGGTAACCACTGAACATGACAACCCTGATTCCTCAGGAATCGTGAAAACAATACGGTATCTTTCGCTCAGTCACTCGTGCTTGCTTTTCTCAGAATACATAGAATGACGTTTCGAACGGTTTCAATAATTATTTATTGGTCAAGCGTCAGTCTAGTATGAAACATGATAGCTGCAACAATCAAAATACAGGCGCAGACAAATGTAATCTCTAGTACCAATATCGTAAAAAGTAGATACATTTCTACCATAGTGCTAATAGGATGAATAAAAGCATATTACATAAAACAATAGCATTGGCGTACTCCTACAATGCGTAGCCTACCTAACCGTGCCTAGCCTAGATGTGTAGGTGAAGCATGTATGTGTAAGTGCTAGGATATGTCCTAATGGAACCTAATGGAGCCAAGAATTCCCCGGGGAAGTGCTAACCCCTCACCTGATGGTTCTGAATGAAAGACCCCATCTCTGCGTCGAGGATGGCACCCCGCAAGGGATGTCAGGTCTCTGCCTGTCGAAGGATCAGCCTGCAGAGTCTCGGATCGATATGTTTTGAAAACATTCGCTAATCCCCTGCTAATCCTTTCTAAACAAATATTATCATGCACTGCTGGCTTTTGGCCATGGATGAAAAAGAGTGGTGACCCTTGTACAGAATAAATCTACCGTGCCTGGGGACATGTTTATGTACGTCAGGTACAGAGATTAAGATATGGTACCAAGAGCCTGGTTGTCGAAGACACAGAAGTAAGCTACTAGGTAAAAGGTCACCTGTGTAAGACCGTTATGTCGTGTGGATGGGTCAAAATGTATGTACTCGGTATGTACATGATGGGACTAACCTAAAGGACATGACACCAGTGTTCGTGTTGGTACACTCTGTGTCCAAAATGCTGAGACCCCAAATTGTATGTGTCTCAAATGTCCTGCAATGTCCGGAGTGTATTGTGAATATACAATTCCCACAAAGTCAGTATTACTGCCTCTGTCCACTCCTCTTCATGTGTGTCACACCCAACATCCAAGTCGTCGGCACTGCCCAAAGTGGAATATCCAGGGCATGTGGGGACCCATGACCTTTAGGTGTAAATAGCGCTGCCAGCAATATTTAGCTATTGTCACCAACTTATGTGGGCGCATCTGGTTCTGTCCTTTAAGCATCAACCAATGGAGCACTTCAGTTTTACACAAGTTCCCAAACACCACCTCTCTTTTGGGAATCTGATGGCTGCTAAGCCACCTCTTCACCCACAGGAGTTGGGCCATCGCATAAAATAGTTTGTAATTGGGGGCTCCTAACCCTCCTCAGTGTTTGGGTTTGTAGAGAGTCTATAGTGCTACCCTTTTTCATCCCAACCCCCATATCAGGTCTGATGGTACGCTGTTTAAATCATTGAAAAAACATTGAGGTAGATGTACCTGCAATGCCTAGAAGAAATACATCAGCTGCGGCAGAACGAGCATTGTTGATATGGTTATCCTGCCCATTGGGGACAGTGGCAATGTTATCCGGAACTTACTAGTCCAGTGTTTCCCAAACTTTTCAGAACCATGCCCCACTTTTTTGAACAACAAACTTTCACGATCCACCTACCTTTAAATGACATGAGGTGGGCAATATTTGAATGTAACAATGTGTGGTAACGCACTGTCACTTACAGACAGCACATTTTCCATTGAAATTGGCACTAACGTTGCATAGACATAGAGTTTTACTGATAATAAAAACTATATAGCATACAAATGATAATGTGTTGGTATCGGGTTTCTGTGAATATTTATCATTTGTGCATCACCAAGTGATTTGATTTGTTTTGATCCTTTTAAAATCTCTGTTTTCAGCGCACTTCAGAATAACAAAAAATATGCTTCATTATTGCTTTACTAACTGCTGAATGAATACAGTTCATTTAGAGATATTTACAATTGGTTGTGCATTGCAAAAACCAGCAATACACAACCAACCAGCCATTCCTTTCACACTCCCTGTACTCGTGCAATATTGTCACATAATCCACTTTAAAAACTCTTCTCACTTTGCAGTCAGAGAAAGAGAAGTAAACACCAATCCCCATGTTAAAAGAATAAGCAGCAATTTGGCAGACAACATAGCCTGACATTTCACCTCTGTTGTTGAGGCTCTGCAAATATGACTAGATAAACACAGAATTTAAAGGCATTTTTATTTATTGCTCGGACTTTTCCAACCCACCAAAAATCATCTCCTAGACTGTCTCATCGCTTCTATCACCCTTCCCAGATTACCCTCTATCAAGGCCTCATCTGTCACTCCCAGATACTTGAAAGAATCAAACCGCCATTCAAGTCTCAACGTCGGGACCGCACTGGATTCCAGCTCTAACAGTGGGCGCAAGGGGAACAAACAAGACTTACTCCAGCTTACTCTCAGTCCAGAATAATCACCAAACTTGCCCAGTATGTTTATTGCAGTCGGTAATGCCTGAAGGCTGTCCTGTAGATAAATCAGGGCGTTGTCAGCATACAGCGAAATCATTTGCCATCTGTCTCCTGAAAGAATGCCCCAAGAGACCTTCTGACTTCTCAGTAAGCATGCCAATGGCTCCATGACTACGGCAAAGATGAGGGGTGACAGTGGGCACCCTTGCCTTGTCCACCTATTTATGGAGAACTATCTTGAGATTAGCCGACCTGTGCACACTCTTGCTACTGTGTCGCTTTATAAAATTTGGATCCACTTCTGATTGGATAGACCCACCCCCATTCGTTATAGTACTTGCATCAGATATGGCCACCCCCGTGTGACAAATGCTTTTCCTATGTTGAGGGAGATCGCCACCTGTTGAGACTCACCCACAGGGCCGTATTTCAAGCTCAACAAGTGGTGCAGATTCAAAAAGGTGTTCCTGCTCGGTATGAAGCCATTTTGTTCTGGGTGTATCGCAGAATGCGCTATCTCTAGCAACCTATTTGCAAGTATTTTCCCTGGAATTGTATAATCTAGGTTGAGCATTGCCAGCGGCGGATATGAGCAGACATCCATTGGGTCCCTGCCCTGCTTCGGTAGAACTACTATGAGTGCTTCTCTCATGGAGCCCAACAGACGGTCCAGGCGGCTGGACTCCTCATATACCTTAGGTAGTTTGAGAGGCAGCACTGTCCTGTACATACCTTAAAACTAGCCTGGAGTCCATCTGTCCCAGTGGTCTTGTTGCACTCCGTCTGGTCCTTCGCCATTGAGACCTCCTCTATGGTCAGGGGTTCATCTACCATGTGTTGCTACAAAGGATCCAGCCTCGGGATCCCTATGCCCTCCTGGTAGTCCTGCAGGTCGCATGGATGGCACATGTCTTGGGCCTTGTAAAGCATACTATAGTATTCCCCAAAGGCCAAATTAATATTGGTTTGCAAATTACCCACCCTGCCCTGAGATATTCTTATAGCCCTATTGGGTGTCCTGTTTGCCTTGTCCCTCAAAAGCCAGGCTGGTAGCTGCCCAGTTTTATTGACATCACCATGCTGCCAAACCACATATTACCCAAAGTACACCCACCCCAGTCTATCCTCCAAGTCCCTACGCTTCTCCCTCAGTGCCTTAGGGGGCTGGGGATCTCCACTACCCTGTTCAAGATTCAGTTCAGTTCTGCGGGTCTCCCCTTCCATGCTTAAAATATCTCTATCCAGTCTCTTCTTAACACCTTATGTATATTTTATGCAAATGCCTCTCAATATAACTTTAAATGCATCCCATTCGAGCAATCCGTCACTGGCTATCCCCTTGGTATTCGCAAAATAACCAACTACAGCCCTGCCCACTGTGTCTTTAAAGAATGGATCCAAAGGTGCTTGGATGTTCAAACATCAAGTTGGCATCTGCATTCTGGGCCTTTTTGGGGAGTGGGGGACTGTGGTCATACAGTGTGCAACCCAAATATTCTGTGTCTAATATCCGAGTGGTTATTTGAGTGTTACATAGAAATAAGACCAACCTGGTATGAGCTTGTCTACAGTGGAGTGGTAGACATATTCATTCTGGTTTGGATGCATAAATCTCCAGGCATCCCATAGATCCCAAGCTTTCATCCAACCTGCCAAGTGGAACGTAGTCCTACTACTTTGTGTGCTCTGCAGTAGGGGGGTAAAACGATCAGCCTCCAGGTCAGGCACACAATCAAAGACACCTTACCCAAATGGTGGATGCAGTCGTGTCCTAGAGTAGTGAAGTGGTCAAAGAATCCAGAAAGGCAGAGTGATCAGAGTTTGGGACATAAATCATCAATAGGGGAAAAGGCTCCCCATCCACCACATATCTACCCTCTTGATTGACCCGGCTATGTATGATCACAAAGGGAATGCTCAGTGCTATCCAAACAAAGACTCCCCTGGCAAATGTCGTTTATATGGTTCCAATTACTTGCCTCCTCCATTTTCTCAACAGCTTCTGTAGCTCTGTAGAGTTAATGTGTGTTTCCTGTATATAGGCTATGTCAAAATACCAGCGCTTTAGGTACGTTTACACTCTATGTCACTTGGCTAGTGTGGATATATCCCTTACAATCCATGGAAAGACGATGTAGGACAACGAGGTCTTCTGTTGCCTAGCACACATTACTACGTATTGTTCCTGTCAGCAACAGTCTCCCCATCAATGTCCCTATTGGGTCTTGTCTGTGTATGGAGGAAGAGGAGGACAACTAGACAACATGTTATTATATTAACATTCCCAACCTCCTCTGCCCCGGCAAGGAGGTAGCCTCGGAGTAACAGCCTCGGGGCAGCAACATCCATGCTCTTCAGCTTAACCAAGTCCACTGGTGTGTGTGAAGAGTGTCTCTTCATTTTCAAACCATCGAAGGGTCTGCTCCTGTGCTTTCCACCATGCCATGTACATAATGGACCCGCCCTACACATAATGGACCATGGAACAGGCGGTGACATACCCGCCTGCCTCTGCTCATGTAGTCAGGACACCACCAGCTCCCAGTCCATACTCACTCTTCATGCCCTATTTGATGCTATCTGTGGCTCTGGTATCTGTGGCTCTGGGCCATTTCCAGGTCCGTATCTCCATTGTCTGTGCCTTCTGATTCTGTGTCCCTTTCTTTTTCAGAGAGGCTAACATCTGTCTTTTTTTGACTCTGGGTCATCACTTTGTCCAGGACCCAGGCCCTATCTTTAGGCGCTTGTTCTTTCGTAGGTTTACTTTTCGGAATCATGACTCTGCACCTCTTGGGGTGCCTGGTGCTCCAACCATCACATAACTCTGGGTCTGTCTGCAGGATGTCCGCACCCTTTCATTGTGACACCTGCCATGCATTCTGTGCTGTGTGGAAAAATAAGGTTTCATCATCAACTACAATCCTTAATTTTGTAGGGGTAAAGGCATATTTGTAGCCCAGCTGTCGCAGTTGTTTGTTTACCCCTGCATAAGAAAAACGCAAGCATTGGGCTTCGTTTGTAAAGTCTGGAAAGTTTTTAAGTGTACTGTTTTCCATTTGCCATGAGCTCCTGGTCCTAGAGAGCTGCAGGATAAGTTCCCTGTTTCTATAATTAAAGAGACTTGCCACCACAGGCCTCAGCAGAGCAACAGGTGTCAGAGGACAGTCCGGCAGCCTATGAGCCTTTCAACACAGAAAAAGGTTGGTTTCTTACCTGCCAGCACATTGTCCAAAATTCATTGTTCAGGAAACAGTTCCATATTTGTTATTTCTGTGGATTCTGAGATCCCATCTATGCAGACATTGTTCCGCTGGGACCAACCTTCTGAGTCTTCCACCTGACTCTTGGAGATCTGGACCTCATTTCTCAGCTGTGGCATCTCTGGTCTGTACCTCCTTGACAGTAGGCTGCATTGATGTGATAGATGATTCAGTGTTTTAGAACCGGTCAACCAGTTTCCTATGGTTTGCTAGCAACAGAAACAAATCCAGCGCTACCAGATCGATCTTCACTTCCAGGACAGTCTGTGAGTCTTTGATTTCTTTCAGTACTTGGTCGAATTTACTTGAGTAATTCTCCATGAAAGGGACTGCAGCATGGAAGTGCTGGATTGTTCAAGCATGTCCTTGGCCTCCAGCTACTTGGCTGTTTTGGATTTCGCCAATGTTTTTATACACTGGGACGATGAGGGAAGAAGAGATGATGGGCTCGCTCGTTGGTCCTTATGCCCATGAAAGTTGATCTAAACCCCAGGATCTGGTCAAAGGTGTAGGATTCAGCCAATAAACACTGTGCACTAACAACAATGGTCTTGCGGCTCTCAGGGCTGCATCTCCATGTACTACTGGGTTGAGTTGACTTCAGGCGTCTCTCCTCCGGTGGAACTGGCTCGAGTTCATTTTATCCAGTAGTACGTACCCCTCATCTGGGTATAGACGTGAAGTCGCCCCGCTTGCCTTTCATTCTATTCCAGGGGGACTCGAGATCTAGAGTCTGAATTCCTTCCTGGTCTCCCCCATCAGTATTCGGCAAGTCCTGGCAACACATTGAGCTGAATAAAGTTGCTGAGAGTCCACACCCCTTCTTACTTTTAAGCCACAGTAGTGTCACTGGGGATCTATCATCACAGAAAATTGGGGTGTTTGTGGACCCCTGCATGGAGGGTGTCCCGGATTCAGCACTGCCATCCTATGAAACACAGCAGGCTGCTTCAGGCCTCATAACCCATCTTGGCCCACAACCAGAGCTTAATTTGTAAAAATATAAGTGCCAGGGGACTTGTCAGGAGGCCACTGCAGCTTGCATCACCCATTGCCCCTGACAGTGCTGCCAATGGACGGTACCAACACGACTACTAACCATCACTCTCTATAAATGTGATAATTCTGCCTATTCCAGGCCCCCAAAACTGTAAGAATGGCTTGGGCACCAGGTATTGGTCATTTTTAATGTATACTGAAGAAATAAACAACTGTTTTAGAGCTCTAAATTAATGAAACAGCGCCACCATGTGGCACACTGTCATAAGTGTCAATAATTAAGTGCCAGTGCTGAGTACTGGAAACAACCAGCTCAAATTAACTACTGCCCACAACACTTCCAGTGAGCCCTCCTCCAATAATGGGCCCTGCACTCCCCTCTTCAACAGCCGTCACAGCATCTGATCTCAGCCGCCGCACCCGGCCACAGCCATATTCTGGGATCACTCAGCATTTTCCTCGCTTCAGTGGCTCAATCAAGGAGGGGGGTCTCTTTCAGCCTCCCCTTGGGGCAGGCCACCCACTTGGTTTCTCCTGGTGCCTCTCTGATGGAGGTTCGTCCTTCAAAAAGAGCTACTCTCCACCCACTACCTATGCCACTCAGCCACTCCAACCACAGCACCCAATGGGCCTCCCCTTCTGTCTCAGCCAGTGCTTTTAATGGGCCGGTTCTCACAGATACCGAGTACCGGCACTTCATATTCTTATCAGTCTGAGTACCGGCACTTCTCTACTGTCAAGCAGAGTACCAGTACTCATGAAAGGTAGGCTCAGTGGCAGCTAGTGCAGGCAAGCACTAGGCTGGCAGAGAGGAACCTGTCTCTGACAGACAAGACGCTTCTGTCGCCCTAGGCTGAGCCCCAGCTTTATCAGTGTGGGCTTATTTGCATAATGTTCGGGTGTTCACCATCACACTGTGTTTGACAGAGCAGGGTCCATTCAGGCCCTGTGATGGCAATCACATTCACACTATGGTGTGCATTTGTGCAAACACAGGAATCGAGGCAGCCTGCTGACAACGACAATTGAGAAAGCCATGGGAGGTAAGGAGTTTAAAATTTCTTTAATCTCACCTGAGACGTTTGTGTGTGTCTGCTTATATCTGTGTGTGTATCTGTCTGCTTGAGTGTGTGTGTTTGTGTGAGAGAGAAAAGCAAGAGAAAGAAGGAGAGAATCAGGACCCTCTCAGGAGGTTTATTAAAGGAAATGTGTGGAATGCTTTGTGTGTGCATGTCTGCTTGTTTCTTTCTGTGGAAATGTTAACATATCATCCAGTTTGGCTTTCAGTTTGTGTAACAGGTTATCCTGTTTTGTTTATATAAACGCATTTCTCATGTGTTTTGGTATGTGCCTCAACTGGTATAGAAACCATAAGTAGCATGTCTTGCCCTTAGCCATGCCCCCTAACCCCGCCAGCTAGCCACACCTCTAGCTCATTTCAATGAGTACCAGCACTTATTTTTTCACGTTTAAAGCACTAGTTTCAGCCTGCATCGGCCCCTCTGAAATCCCCGCCACCGTTCACCATTGGAGCTGGAGAAAGACCACATTTCACTTTGGGGTCCCTACGACACGGCCCCACCTCTGGACATACCCTGATTAGCAGGATTATACAGATTCCTGCTGGGCACGGGGAATCAACAGGAGCTCCTCTGTGGTACGAACTACTCTGTCACCATCTTGGACACCCCTACTCACATCCTTCTCAACTTTCTGCATGAAGCTAAGTTTTGGCAGCACGTAAGTGATCTAGATTGGATTCATAATGTTATCAACATCTTAAGTCATTTAATAAACAATGGTTTGGCTCCTACCATTAAGTGTTTTGCAGAAGACTTTTTTGTTTCCCATGGGTGTAGTATAGAACTGTATCATTTTGGGGGAAGCTCTAATGCTACTAATATAGGACTGACTAAATTCTCCAAATTAACAGGAGTATTAGCAGCCCCATTCTACTGGAAAATGTCGGCTTCCAAAACATACAAACTCCTCTTGAATGACAGTATATTCAGTTTAGGAAAACAGGGGAGCGACTGGCTAATTGAACTCAGAATCCAAAGACCAAATGAGAATTGATATTCTTACTTGGGAAGTATTGAAATAAAAACTTGCAAAGATATGCCCCAACGTATTACAGACTGGTTGGGCTCCATCAAAAATAGAAAAAATGGGGGTCTTATTTAGAGTTTAGCAGACACTGATTGCAGGACAAACGTGGAAATCCCATCCACCGTATTGACTATAATGCACTTCTAATATGGTGGACAAGACGTCTGCCATGTTTGTGACCGAGTACCCTGTCCACCAAACTCTAAGTAAGGCCCTTAATCTAATCACTGTGCCGAAGATGGAAGTCCTGTGAAGCTAATCTTAAACTGGAAGTTTGCCACAGTGCAGAATAGTTTTGAAAAAGTGTTACTGAATGTGCTTTATTGGTTTTAAATTACAAGATTGAACTAGATCCTTCTGTGACCAGCTTTAATGACCTCTCAATATTTTTCGATCAGGCTTGAGAAGAAATTGCTTGTAAAAGCGTCTTTGAGGCAAAGTCCTTACTACTCAAAAGTTGAAAGAGTTCCTCAACTCTTTTGGCTGAAGTTCGATTGACGGTAATGTCTTCTCTATTTTAGAGAAACTCTACCACCGCATATCTGTATCTGAAGGACTATTCCGTAAGATAAGGGACTTATTGCTGAAGACCTGTCATTAATACAAATCTAAATTCCCTACTGCTCTTGTATTTGTATTCAGAATTTTACTCTTGTCAATTCAAGCCTGGTGAATCTATTATTCAATCTATCCTTGGCCACAAGTGTAGTTACTTCAATTCCTCTTCAAACCTACCAGGTCTACTCAAACAGCACTATTAGGAGCACTGCAGGACCTAAGGGTTGTGATAACTATACACCACAAACTTCCATAGGCTTCACAGATAAGTGAAATGGCGAATGCGTGTGCAAGGTTTTTGCTCTTGGTATCAGCACAGCTTTCACAGAGGCCAAGGTGGCACACATCAGTGATGGAGCAATGCAGAATTTCATTGGGATAACACTTGGGAGTGCTGATGCCAGTTAGTATTATATCCAAGAGCATCAACATTCAGCCCGCTCACATGGTCCCATGCAAATACATGCCAACAATTTCGAACACCTAAGAGCGATACTCTGAAACAGAAAAAGTTTCCAGGTGCCTGCCTGTTTTTGTTAGGTCTCGCCTGAGCCAGCGCATGCGCTGGTCTGGCGAGACATTTAGTAGTGGGTTTCAGAAATGCGACCACAAACTTTTGCTTGTGGCCTAAAGCTTGCGTGCATGCGCGCGTGATCGCGCGCAGCCGCCATCTGCCTTTATCTCATACAGTTAGGAGCCGTCATGGCTCATTAAGTGCTTTCGCGCGCAGCGCGCGCGCACACAACTCCCTCCGCCTCTCTCTCCCGCTGCAGCCCCCATCTATGCAGCGCGAGCTTGTTTTTTTTACTTTGCTTCATTTGCCGTGTGCAGACTCTTTCCTCATGGCCGCCGCGCTTGTTGTTTACTTTAGGCGGCCGTGTTAATATTTTATTTCACCTATTTCAAGCAATATTTACAACACCTCTCGTAGCGCTTAATATCTGGCTGTACGGGTAAAAGTCACAAAAAAGGGACGACTGTTTGGTATTACCCCCTTTGTGACCAGAGCGTTTCAGGTCTAGCAAGGTTTTTAAAAAGCTTGTTTAGTAATTTCCTGTTCGTGTCTCACTTTGCTCCCGCCCCCCCCCTGCCGATGTTCTTGTTGGCTTTCTTCCTGCCCACCTCCCTACGTACTTTCTGTTGCCTTTTTTTTTTTTTTTCGCCCGCCTCCCATTGTCCGTATTCCCTTTGCTCCCGCCCATGTTGTCAGTGTTGTCCTTCTTCCCACCCCCCCCTCGTTGTCCTTATTCCCTTTGCTCCCCCCACCCCCACACACGCACACATACCCTGCAGGAGCCTCTGTTACACCATGCCTGTGCCTATACGAAAATGACCGCTGGAACCCCCATCGATAAAGACCACCATTATTCTGAGTGTGAGGGAGTTCTCTCTGGCTCGAAGAGAAGGGACTTGTGTTGGGTCGAGGGAACTTGCACACTCTGGGCCTTCTTCCACCCAGCTGCCCACCAAAACACAAATGCAAAATCGCACATTTGTATGCATATTAAAGACTCTGCATATGCGCTGACTGGAAAAAATAAGGCAAGCAGTACAAAGATGCGCAGGTAGTGACATTATGTTGATGTGCTGACTTTGCATCTTGTGATTGGCAACCAAGCAGAGGGAGGCAACAACGCTGGTGTTACCCGCCCCTCTGACCCCAGCCTGTAGATGTGGCCCAGTGGAGAGAATTTGCTTTCAAAGTGCAAAAACATATAGGAAATTAGTATATAGGTCCAAAGTAGGAAAGCATTAAAAACTATGAAATAGACTGCCCCATCAAAAAAGAAGGAAAACGATTTACTGGAGGGGACTCCACCATGCAGATCTTGCTGCCTGTCTCCATCCTTGTGGCCTCTTTCCTTCTCTGCTGTTCCTAGTCCTCGTCAGCCTCCAGGGAGGGGTGCTGCCTTCTCCCTGAACGCCCCCCTTTTATAGCAGGTGCACCAGGAAACCACTCACAGGTTTAGCAGGAGATTTAGCATCTGTTTGTTAAGGTGTGATTGAAGAGGGATTTTTTTAATAGCCATCGCCTGACAACGGGTAGAAAGAGTGAACAGGAGAGAGCCACCCTGAGAGCTTGAGGAGAGGAATGAGGGTGAGGCTGTGGGCTGAAATCTCCAAACATGCATATTGCAAAAAGTATAGATATAGACATGAATACAAATTAATTAAACCTAAATATTTACAGTAACTAAAATACATTTTTTATTTTAATTCTTTTTAATAGGGTCGTTCAATTGTACATACTGTCTACTTGGTTATATAAGTTAATAAAAATGCTTAACACTTATAACTTTCAACATTGTGCACAGCAGCCCAGCCGCTCTACAATATAGCTTAAAGACATTGGCAAAGCCAATAGCTATTATAAGATCCCAAGGCGAGACCTATTGGCTATGCCAATGCTTGTCTAGCTTGTTGTTTGGCATGACTAGACTATATATCCACTGGTCATTCTCAAACTAATTTGTCTACGATTGACAGAAGTAGGCCAGGAATTTGCAAAGAAGAAACATCTCTGCCCACAGTCAACTGATTGGGAACTGCTCACTAGGTTCTGCCCACCCTTCCATTTGAACACTCCTGCTGATGCAGTGTTGTATACTGAGTTCTGTTTCCAGGTGCCTGTTAGTGTCCACCTTATTGTTCTGGACGGGTGCACTTACTTCACAGGTTATTCTACAGTGTGGCAGCTGATGAAAGAGGCAGGCAGGGAACTCACAAAGAGGAAACGTCCACAGTGGACTGATTGGGTGCCTGCTCTCTCGGCTCTGCTCACTATCTCCATTTGAATGGTCATGTAATGTGAAGCATTGTACACTATATATTGTTTCCAGATCCCTGATTGGATCCATCTTATGGTTCTGCACAAGTGCACTTTACTGCACTGGCTATTCTACGGTGCAGAAGTTCAAGGGTTGTCACTGGTAGGCCAGACAGGAACCAGGAAGAATCTTCTTTGCCTACTTTGACTCACTTGGACCCTGCTCCCTAAGCTCTGCCCACGCCTCCATCGGAACACTCCAGCTGAAGGAGAGCTATGACACGTCACCGCGTGAAGGGCACTAAGCGCATTGCCAGATGGCTAACCGGCTGAGCAAACAGAACCAGAAATTCTGGTTACTTCTTTCCAGATGTCTCATTTATGGTAACAGCAATTACCTTTTTGTGTGTAAGCTGAATGCCAGTATGTGACTATTGTTAATAAGCTATGAGGACATTCCATCCTAGAGGGAATGGCACAAGCCAAATTAGTGAGTTTTTTAGGGCCCTTCTGGAAAAATAAGTTCAGTCAACCGGGGCAGAAAAAGCTCCCAACCAAATTCAGCAGGAAAGTGTAAAACGAATTAGTATACACATTAAATCTGCTACCCGGGAACAGCAAAAGGCTCACTAGTCTGTCAATAGAATTATGACCCATGCCACGAGGGGGCCACAAAATTAGAAATTTAGATTTATGTCACTGGCTCACCCATATGGACTCTCTCTAGTTCATTATCAGTTGAACCATTTGAAATTTAGATTCAGCTTGCCCACCAAATAAGATTTTGAAATTAATTCATGAGGGAGCAAAGGAAAGATCAGAGGAAGGTCATGTAGGTCAGATAAATGATAGACATTTATTTTACAATTTTTTGTATAGTATTCAGGTGCTCACATACATTTAGGTGAAAGGAAGCGTGACATGCAGGGTGATAGTGAGGTTTAAAAAGGCATCGCATTGACAACAGTATAATGAGCTCCACAGTTATTTTACAAGGAGTAATAGGAGTTCATGTTGTATGGTGGTCGACGGCGTTTCGAACCCAATAAGTGGAGTTCATCTTCAGGACAAGGGTGAGCAAGCTAAATTAGAAGAAAGGAAAATCATCCTTGGCCCATTCGTCTGTTAATGATGTGGGCAGCTGGTACTGATTTTTAAAATGGGCTGAAGGCGTGAATTAATGGCGCCAAAGAACTGAGTGGGAATGTCTGTCCAGGACTCGTGTTTGCTTATTTGGAGGGAACCCGGGATGGAAAGGCAGCTGGCCGGGATGATTGGTTTTGTATTTTTTAGAAAACGAACTGCAGGGCCTTTAAATGGGAGCCTGGAGCTGTGCAGACGGGAGCGTCCTGCTTCTGCCTTTGCTGGCATCGAATGCTGCCCACATCATTAACAGACGAATGGGCCAAGGATGATTTTCCTTTCTTCTAATTCAGCTTGCTCACCCTTGTCCTGAAGATGAACCCCACTTATTGGGTTCGAAACGCCGTCGACCACCATACAACATGAACTCCTATTACTCCTTGTAAAATAACTGTGGAGCTCATTATACTGTTGTCAATGCGATGCCTTTTTAAACCTCACTATCACCCTGCATGTCACGCTTCCTTTCACCTAAATGTATGTGAGCACCTGAATACTATACAAAAAATTGTAAAATAAATGTCTATCATTTATCTGACCTACATGACCTTCCTCTGATCTTTCCTTTGCTCCCTCATGAATTAATTTCAAAATCTTAGAACCAAGTGTTCCCTGCTGGGTCACTTTCTCGCTTTGGACCATTTAGGCCACACCTGAACCACTGTTTCCTAGATATCTCGCCACCCCAGGTTCACATATTGGGGTACCCTTGTCTTCTCAAAAAACCTAAAATGCCCACCAAATAAGGCACACACTCCCCCTCATTCATCTTTTTTAAAATGGTGCTTATCGATAAAATAATAATTCCGAAAAAAGGGAGCATTTGGAGCACGCCTCCATTCTCCCTCTCATCCAGGCAAAATTACAGGAATTCCGTGAAGCCACTGATCGGGAGATTCTTTACCTGGGAGAGACCGCTAGGGCCCGTGTGTTTGGGGAGGGGGATAGACCAGGCAGGACTCTGGCATGGGTGACGAGTTCTGAAGTGAGTGCGATCGTGTCATGAGTATCATGAGTGAGGATGGGACGGCTACTTGAGACATTCCGGGGCTACTACGCGGATCTCTACACCTCCAGGGCTTTGGGTGATTCCTCAAGGCTGTCAAATGCAAAAAGAACAGATGATGGACTGAATGCTGAATAAATCAAACATTCACCCCTAGTCACAGATCTTGGTTACATCCATCGTTGTGTTGCTTGCTATGCCATTCCAGTTGCTCCCCACGGAAAACAGTCCAGCCCGAACTGCAAGGCCAGGTCCTCCCTGGACCAGAAACAAGCATCTTGGAACCAGTTTCAGGGTATCACCCCTCATCAGCCAGGCTAGCTTGAATCAGGTGTCATAGCGAGCACGGGACCCACGTTTGGGCATAACCTTCCCACTTAGGGTGACAAATGCAAAAATAACAGATGATGGACGGAATGCTGAACAAATCAAACATTCCAATTTAGACCCAGCCATATGCAAATCAGTCTAGACCCTGCTCCCCATGGGAACAGTCTAGCCCGAACTGCCATGCCAGGTCGTCTCTGGACCAGAAGCAAGCATCCTGGGACCGGTTTCGGGGTAACACCACTCATCAGCCAGGCTGGCTTGAATCTGGTGGCATAGCAAGCATGGGCACGCCTGGGCATAGCCTTCCCACTTAAGGTGACAAATGCAAAAAGAACAGATGATGGACAGAATGCTGAGCAAATCAAACATTCACCCCCAGTCAAAGATCTGGGTTAAATCCATCGTCTTTTTGCTTAACATGCCATTCCAGTTTAGACCCAGCCGTATGCAGATCAGTCTTCACCCTGCTCCCCATGGAAACAGTCCAGCCTGAACTGCCAGGCCAGTTCCTCCCTGGACCAGAAACCAGCATTCTGGGACCGGTTTCGGGGTATCACCCCTCGTCAGCCAGGCTAGCTTGAATCTGGCGGCATAGTGAGCACGGGATTCACGTCTGGGCATACCCCTCCCACTTAGAGAGACAAATGCAAAAACAACAGATGATGGATGGAATGCTGAGCAAATCAAACATTCACCCCTAGTCACAGATCTGGGTTAAATCCAGTGCAGTCGGCCTACCTGGAACGTATTGAGCTCTACATCACTCCTGAGTGCTTGGCCAAATTTGCAGGCACGTCTCCAATGTCCTACTTGAAATGCGGTTCTATTAATGTGGGCTTCGTGCATGTCGTTTGGGGCTGCCCTAGGATGATCGAGTACTGGTCCAGGGTGTTCGGTCTACTGAGTGACATAGTGGGCATTGTCCTACCCCCTTCTTCCACTGTTGCCTTGCTGGGTGCTCCCCTAGACACTCTCAAGTGATCGTGGCAATTCGCAGCAATGGGATTACTATTGCCTAAAGGATGAGTGGCTCTTTCTTCATTGGATGCAAAAAGTGATTCCCAAGCATGATCACTAGTTGCGTGATATGATATATTGTAAAGACCGAGCTGAAATATACACTCAGGAGCTGCATCCCATATCCCGCCCTAAAGACTTTAGGGACCCTCTTCGAACTTATTTATTGCAGCAGGCTGATTCTGATGCTTCCTCAGCGATTAGTGAAGCGACTCCCACCTCCTGCGCTTTGCAGTCTCACCTTTCAAGCTAATACTTTACACCTCGTTGCTGCGGCATCCTCTATTGTTGCCTATCACAGACTTACCGCAAATGATTGTATAGTTCATAATGGTTCAGCTCCTGTGATTATCTTTAATGCCATCACTGCTCTAACTGTACCCTCACTTTTCTTTGATGTATATTATTGTTGGAGAGAAAAGGCACCTGGTTCCAAGGTAGATTGTATAAGTAGGATTTATTTAAGTAAGATGTGATGAAGAGGCCCACCAGGAGCAGCCTTCCTGCTGCTCAGCCCATCCTCCAACTGACTCACTCACCAACATTCCACAGCCACCTCACACACCAGCATTCCACCACCACAGTCACACTGGCTGAGCAGCAGGTATAACACATCTCCTTTCTTTACACAAAATAACAAGGAACTCTAGAATGCATGTTTACAATGCAACAGTGAGAATTAATATGAATGCATAAAATTACAAGATGGAAGATATCTTACGCACGACATGTCGTAACACACTAATTGCAACAGTGCGTACAAGGACAGATGGAAAACAATGAAAGCAATTAGCACAACATGTCATTACATAATACTTGCAAAATAATAATAATAATAATGATAAGAAAACACTCACCCTCCAGAATACACTCACCCTCATCATCTCCCTTTCTAACAAACAAAACAAAACTCAGACTCTACCACACCACAACAGCACAATTCAAAACCCAGATACAACAAACATGCTAGCTGGCCAGGCTAACATAAAAGTGGTACATAGGGGGACGGAGCTTGCTCGCAACTAAGATGGCCGCTTGAGCGTGAAGCTCCGCTACAGCCATCTAACTATCCTCCAATATCCGACTTTTGAGGAGTGCAATCGGCACGGTTGCGACTGATATCGCCGCCGGAATTGCTGGGGAGCGGAGTGCTCTTACTCCGGCTGCTGTGCTGCCCCGGACGGCGAAATGAGATACACCTAACCGCAGAACGTGCGGGTAGGCCTGGATCCCCGGACTCCCGTGGTAAGCTGTGGCGACCCCCTGCTCAGCGCTGCGGCGGCGGCCAGCGCTTAACACCTGGCGGTGAGGACTGGCTCCCCTCCTGTTATTGGGCGGCACGCGGATCCTGCACCTTCTGGCTTCCGTGGTTTCCCCTCTCTGCATGTGGGGCTGCCGTGCGGGCTGAGAGCCTCGGAAACGGGTGCCAGTTGGAGCACCCTTGATTTAGACGACGCCATTGCCGCTACTCACGGTGAGGAGACGCGGGAGGCCTCAACGCGGTTGTTGGACGCCGTGGGATCTCTTGAGGTGCTCCTCATGCGTCACTGCCGGTTTGGGGCGCGAGACACTTTTTGAACTTTGCCTGCCTGCTACGTGGGATGATTGGAGCTGCGTTGAGGGTGAGGCGCGCCCGCCATCTTAGATCGCCCGTGTACTGTCTCGCCCCCGCCGCTCCCTAGCTGTGTGGAGTAGGCGCGCGTGAGGCAGCGGTTCTGCAAGGCCCGGTGGCGCTGGTGAGGTGGGAGCTGATGGTGACCCTTGCCTGAGAGAGACCGGCTGAGGTGGGTGCTGCAACAGACGACCGATAGCCCTGGTGGGGTAGTTAACTTACCGGCAGTACTAGTGCGCGCCTGGAGTGAGTGCTTGACCAAGCTACGACGCACAATCGCCACGGTCACCGCTCGGGAGCCGCTGCTGCAGCCCAGCTCGTAAAGTTGGGCGATAACGGACTTCTCCCTCCCCAAGTTGGTCGCTGCTAGTGGAGGGCTGTGCTGGCCCTGTGCTCCTGGATTGGTTTGGTGTGACACGTGGAGAGGGCAGGTACCTGTGTTACCATGCGGAGGAAGATGAACGTCTACCAACAGGCTGAGTGACTGGTCCTCTTTGCATCTTCAGCGGGAACTGCGCAGTTGCTACACCTTCCCCCTGGTACCCTGTGGTTGCTACACGGAGGGGTGCCAGGACTATTGCAATACTCATAATACTTCGCCTTTACAGACGCGGCCTGTTGGTGTATACGTGCAGTCGGTTGAAGACTGGGATCGGCTAGGCAGTCGATTTGGCAAAGTGAGAAAGCTGATTCAGGGATGGGCAAGGTCGACAGAACGTAACCAAAACTCACATTTGATCAAAGGAAGTCTAAGGTGCGCGAGGCCGCTGCGGAGGATGGTGAGAACACGCAAGACCCGCCTCAAGAAGAACCGGAAGGGGACAGCCGCACCATGCTCGCAGCGATGGAAAAGGGCCTGCAAAGTAGCCTTTCGGTTCTTGGCTCCAAGATGGACTCTCTTTCCTACAGAATGTCTGAGAGGCTGGACAAACACGCACAGCGTTTGGATATGACAGAACGCCGGGTCACGGAAGTTGAGGAGGCACAGACGACGCTCGACGTGGGCCACAAACAGTTGGGGAAAGTTATGCAGGTCCTACAGGACAAAACAGAGGACCTGGAAGCGCGGTCGAGGCGCAGCAACCTTAGAATTACGGGCCTTCCGGAGACGACCCCGACTGGCAATATGGAACAGTTTGTTGAAAAATTGCTTGTCACGCTCCTTGGAAATGGAACTTTCTCACCCATGTTCGTGGTTGAAAGGGCGCACCGCTCTCTAGGTCCGCGTCTGGTGCCGGGTGCCCCACCGCGGCCGATCATAGCGAAGCTGCTTAACTACCGTGACAGAGACAAACAACCGCTGCAATATGAAGGCTCCACTATATCGCTGTTCCCTGATTTCACACTCAAAGTGCAAGAGGCGCGCAGGCAGTTTGCCCCATTGAAGAAACAGCTCAGGGAGAGTAACATTGACTATGCTATGCTCTATCCTGCCAGACTCCGGATTAATCGCCAAGGACAGTCGCGCATCTTTACGGACCCGAAAGCCTTGCAGAAGGCAATGAAGGACTGGGTTAGGGACACATGTCGTAGCCCGGAGAGCCCCACTGGAAGAAGCGGAAGGTGGCAGGTTGGATGAACAGGATTGACTGTGGGTCTGCGCTCTATACAGTTAAGATTGTTATTTTGGGGGGGTGCTGTGTAAGGTTGATCTGCCTTGTGAGGGGTATATATACCCAAATGACAGGTTTAGTATCATATGCCTATGGCTGAGAAGGTTGGGAGATAATGCGGGTGGCTGTCAGGTGCGGGTAGTGACTGCTACAGAGGATTAGCCGATTTGTCGATCGCGATAATTAAAGATCAAGAAGCTGGGATGGGGATTAATGGTACGATAACAACCTCAGAAGTTCTAAATCCTAGAGATGGTGTGCGGAGCAGAGGCCAGGTTGGGTCTCCTTCAGTTTTATGATTGGGGAGCGTGCTACCTCTGCCCGCGAGTGTAATGCACAGTTGGGGTATTGTTTTTTGGGGGGAGGGGGGTTGGGACCTCTGTACGCTGTACTGAAGTGTTTGCAATTTCTGTTTTCTTTCAGGATGGTTCAGGAGGTCCGTTTGCCAGTTTTCCGTCTAGGCTTGGTTGGGTATTGCCTGGCGTGGGTGGGGGGTGGGACGGGTTGGGGTTCTGTGGGGCGCAACATAGATAGAGGACACATCACACTAAGTACAGTGACTATGCAAGCCGCAGATTATTATGGCTGACACTGACAGGCTGATACCGCAAGAGAGCGATACAGCTGGTAGCTCTCCCTGCAGGGTGATTACACAGGGTAAACTGCGTGCTCTCACGTGGAATGTGCGGGGTCTCAACAACCACAAAAAATTACGCAAGGTGCTGGCCTATCTGACAAGGCATGATATTGACGTTGCATTATTACAAGAAACACACCTTCCTCTCTCTAGTCCTATGCTACGTAGTAGGGGTTTGCAGGGAAACACGCACGCTGCAGGCTTCACCACGCATGCCCGGGGGGTACTTACATGGGTTCGCCCCAAGTCTACCCTCACACTTGAGCCTTTGCATACGGATGTCGATGGTAGATATGTGATCTCCAGTTGTCGGGGTAAGGGACTGGACATACTTGTTATAAATGTTTATGGGCCCAATTATGACAATCCTGACTTTTACACTGCCCTGTCTGATAGGGTGCAAACCTTTGGGTCGAGGCAGCAACTCTGGGGCGGGGACCTAAATTTAGTATTGAACCCGGAACGAGACCGCTCGGGAGGACCGGCCAGACACGCCACTGCTGCGGCAAGAACGCTCACAGATTTTATGGTGCAAACAGACCTACATGATGTATGGAGGCAGAGGTTCCCTGACAAAGGGGGATATACACATTATTCGGCATACCATGATTTGCATACACGTATTGATTATTCGTTGGCCTCTGGGCAACTGTATAGCCATGTGAAGACGTGCGAGGTGCTGCCACGTACACTTTCGGACCATTCCCCAGTTCTGGTGGTTATTGATACCCCCTTAAAGATTATCACCCCCTTCACTTGGAGGTTCCCCCCGTACTCCCTACTAGACGCAGTGTTTAAGGCAGAACTGGCAGAGGCAATTGAAACATACTTTGACAAAAATGTGGGCTCGGTAGAGAGCTTTCAGGTGGTGTGGGAGGCGTTTAAAGTGTACATTCGTGGGGTCACCATGTCTAAGCATTCAAGAGTTCTTAAAGCGCTGTGCAAGAGGTTGGCTGACTTGGATGCCACCTTGGCAAACCTAGAGGCGCGACTTCAACACGGCATTGATGACGAGGTGATGGGAGAATTCAAGGCCCGACTGGAAGAGTTCCAGGACACGGCTGATGATGAAATTAAACATCTCGGTAAATATGCCACTGCTCGCATATACGGTGAGGGCGAAAGGCCAGGTAGAGTTCTTGCTCAGTTATTAAAGAAGCGTCGGGAACATACGGTGGTCACTGAAGTTAAGTCAGCGGAGGGAGAGATGCTATCTGATGACTCTGCCATAGCAGAGAGATTTAGGCAATTTTATTCGACATTATTTGCTTCACGTAGTTCAGGCACAGAGGAGGAAATTTTGGACTATTTAACACATATTAAGTTGCCCTGGCTGACTAACACACACCACAAATTCTTGATGCGTCCGTTGGAAAAAGAGGAAATACTTCTGGCACTTTCAAATATGAGGGCGGGTAGTGCCCCGGGGATAGATGGCCTGACAGTGGCCTTTTATAAGGTGTTCTTGGACCTACTGTTGCCGCACTTAGCCACTTTATTTGACGACATGTGTGAGTCGGGCACGATGCCGCCCTCAATGAGAGAAGCTGTTATAGTGGCCATCTTGAAGCCGGGTAAACCACCTGAGGAGTGTTCATCATACCGTCCTCTCTCATTGCTTAACGTCGACACCAAAATCATTGCAAAGATCCTGGCCAATCGACTTGTCCCTCTGGTTCCAATGTTGGTTGCTCCGGAACAGGCAGGGTTTGTTCCGGGACGTAACATTACTTATAATTTACGCACGGTGTTTGGAGCTCTCCAGCATACTATACCAGATACTCGCGCAGTAGCGGTGTTTCTTGACATGGAGAAGGCATTCGATTCCGTTGAATGGCCCTTCATGAGACAGGTTCTGTTGCGTATGGGGCTGGGAGAGGTCTTCTTGCAGTTGCTAGGGATACTCTATGGCTCGCCCACGGCCCGAATAAAAATTGGAGACCTGGTAACGGATCCTATACGTATCACGAGGGGTACACGGCAGGGCTGTCCGCTGTCTCCGATTCTTTATGCTTTAGTGGCCGAACCCTTAGCCTGTCCACTACGTGAATATCATAGATATAAGGGTATTCGCATCCCAGGCTACGAACTCATAGTTTCGACATACGCGGACGACATGCTCTTTTTTGTTCGAGATCCCGAACGGCATCTCTCATCAGTCTTGCGAGAAATAGTTCATTTTGGAGGGGTTTCAGGACTGAGAGTCAATTGGTCAAAGTCCATTATATTTCCCCTCACGCCATCCACGACTCAATTTGAACTTGATTATCCATTACAATGGACGACGGAGTCGGTACGATATCTTGGTATCCAAGTGCACTCGGACTCGGAAGTGGTCTTTAGGGAAAATTATGGCGTGTTGGTCAGTAAGTTGGAGGATGAGGTGGATAGCTGGATTCGTTTGCCGTTGTCCCTCCTTGGTAGAATCTCAATAATGAAAATGGTGATACTCCCTCGTTTCTTGTTTCTCTTTACAAATATCCCAATGGTCCTCCCTAGTATATTTTTTAAGAGGCTCACAACCTTGATGATCAAACTGGCATAGGCGGGCAAACAACCGAGGGTTAAATGGCAAATTCTCGCGTTACCTTATCACATGGGAGGGCTGGGGGCACCTGATTTGGATCTTTATTATAGAGCAGCGCAGTGTACATACGCTTATCTTTGGATACACGGTTCGCCAGACATCCCTCATCTGCGCATTGAGCGGGAGGTTGTTACCCACGCCCTTTGCCCATGCTGCTCTTTTCACCTCCAGACCGCAGGACTGGCATTCTGGACTCGATAAATGCGACCACTCATGCCTGGCATCACCACCTAAAGATGCAGGCTGGAGCTATACTGTATTCACCTTTAGCTCCCCTGGAATGGTGTCACTGGCTGCCGCCGTGTAGAGATGGGGGCGTAGTTCGCGCACTTAACTCCATTGGGGTCAACACTATAGGGGATTTATTTGAGGGAGGCACAGCGAAGAATTGGGACTCCATGACTGTAGGGGACAATGCACCCACGCTTCTCACCAAGTTTCAATACCACAGAACCCGACATGCGTTGCTACAGCTATTGGGGAGTGACCTGGCTGAACCGCCGGAGCTGCCCGCCCTTTCCTTAGTTATAAAAACAGAAGCCCCGAAGGGACTAGTCTCTAAAATCTATAAATACGCAATGTCATATAGGGAGAATTATTTTACAAAGGCCCGCTTGGCCAGGCAAAGAGACCTGAATAAGGAAATTGATGACGCTATGTGGTTGTACTGCTGCCTTAATACGAAATGAGTTTCCCTTAATGGTAGACACCGTTTGATACATTTCAAGTATCTTAATAGAGTCTACTACACCCCGGAAAGACTTTACAGATATGGATTGAGGGAAGACTCGAAGTGGCCGACTTTATGCATTTGGCATGGTTTTACCCAGGGGTTGCGAAGTTTTGGGAACGTATATTTTCGGAAATGGCAGCGATGACAGGGCAAGCACTTACACCTGAGCCGGCTCTAGCGCTGTTGGGCTACTCGAAACCTTTGCTTAAAGGGATGCGCAGGTTAGTGGACATGGGGCTGTTGATGGCCAAGCGTAGAGTGGCGATTTGTTGGTCAAGGGGGCCGCTACCTACGACTGCTCAGTGGGCTTCTGACATGTTGTATTGCTGCACCCAAACGGAATGTTACAGTGACCTCCTCCCTCCTCGCAACCGGCCTAAGAATTTTTGGGCATTGTATAGTGTATATAGAGCTACTAAAGACGGCGATAATGGGGTGGCCGTGGGAGAAGGCCAGGACGTGAATGTATCCACTCCAGTAGTATAGTAACTCTGTAATATGCCTGAGTGAGATTGTCGCTCCATAGAGAGACCAGTGGAGGCGTGGGATAATGAGGGATACTGTAGACCTTAATGTAAACTCAAGATCGGGGATATGTTGCCCTCATAACTCATGGCTTGTCGGTGGGCGTGGAATGTGATTCATATGATATGTAGTACTGTTTGTCTACTGTGCTGTATCGCCATGGATTGAAAGACTATCAGGAATAATTGTTACTGTGATGTCATAACAACTGGAAAGTGTCCTATGTTAATTGTATTGTTAAAGAACGAAGGTTTTTTTAAATGCATAATAAAGAAATTTAAAAAAAAAAAAGTGGTACATAGAGCACTGACCACAAGGCGCGGTAGGAAACCAACCAGGACTTAGTAAGTGTGGAAAACCACTCCACACCAAACATAAAGCATCTACAGTGCCCTTCACCCAAACCCGTAGTAAGGGTGGTAAGTGTGGAACACCACTCCACACCAAACATAAAGCAACAACACTGCCCTTCACCCAAACCCGAAATAAGGGTGGAAAGTGTGGAACACCACTCCACACCAAGCATAAAGCATCAACACTGCCCTTCACCCGAACCCGTAGTAAGGGTGGTAAGTGTGGAACACCACTCCACACCAATCATGTAACAACTACACAGCTCTACACCCAATCATGTAGTAAAGTAGAAACAGATATCACTAAGGATAAAAACACTCATACTTCAAAAATCAGGCTTCCTATCAGCCCTTCACCCAAACCAGTAGTAAGGGTGGAAAACTACAATCACGAGTAAAAACACGCACACTGCACAAATCTGGCTTACTCTCTGCCCTTCACCCTTACCCGTAGTAAGATTGGAATGAACTTCAACACACCACACCTCCAACCCAAATCATCACAAACGTAACTTCAAAAGTGGGTGATATTACTACATCATCCCACGAAGTCCACAGTGAGAGGTATTACTGCACCAACCCACAGACACCACAGTGGGTGGTATTACTACACCATACCACGAACACAAAATAGTGTGAATCATACCCCACACAGCCATCCAAGGTGACAAGAAAACCATAATAACGTAAGAAATAGGTGAATGACCCCCACACAGCCATCCAACGAGACAAGAAAATCTAGAACAAATGTAAGCAATGAGTGAAACACACCCGACACAGTCATGCAAAGAGACAATGAAATCAAGAATAATGCAAGCAATAGGTGATTAACACCCCACATAATCATCCAAAGTGAAAAGAGAATGTAGAAAAGAAAAGGCGGTTCACTCATACATACATATACAACAACGTAGTAAAAGTATAACAGTAAGTAATATCCTGGAAGGAAACAATACAGTGGCAGCAGACTGGCAAAGATTGAAGAGATCAAAAGTCCCTGGTGAATGACGCTCACCGAACCAGCACAACACCAAAATCTAAAGAGCTTCCGATCTTGAAATAGTAAATGGCCGGTCAGTGACTGAAAACTTTCACCCCATGCACAAAATACCAACAAGTTGCTACTACAGGCCTCCTCTGATCCTTGTCCAAGATAATGTATGTAATTCTCATCCATAAAACAGACACCAACATAGATTCTCCCCATACCGAGGCCACGTCGCAGAAGATCTTGAACTTTACCATACAGTGCTGAGATTGTGGTCTTTACTGGAAACACGATCTTATTATTTCCCCGTAATGTGGAGCAAACGATGAGACGGGAACGACAAGCTTCGAGTACATCCGACGGCTGCAGTGATGGCATCACGCCAACGTGGATATTGCCGGGTGGCTCCGGGCACGCAGAAGCTTCTCTGGACCAACAGCAAGGAGTATTCAGAGGAACCGTGGAAGAAGTAGCCTCACACGACCCAGGTGGAAGGTAAGGGACGCGCGAGCTATTTGAAGTCATGGAATGATGCCGCAGCAACGCTTTGTAAAGACGCGCGCTGAACCTCGCGGCCTACTTGACTGCTGCGTAACGAAAAAAAAACTGCCGGTAAGCAACAACACGGCAGTGTCTACGGCACAGCGCAGCTCCCAAAAGTAGATGTGTGGGCCACAACAGATACATTCAAGGTTCACCATACCGCGTTCACGAAACTGAGCAGTGCTGGTTCGCAAAACTGAGCAGTGCTGGTTCACAAAACTAATCAGTTAGCACTGCTAATTACCTCCTCTCACGGCGGCAGGCAACATAAGCATACGTCTTTGCAGCCCTTCCAAAATATCCATTTGACCAGTATGAGTTGATGGTTGCATGCTTTGCTGAAATTCCAACTTCTTCCAAAATAAATCCACCAGTTTGTTATTATTGACATAGCAAAATTCTTGTTCCAAATGCTGGCAGAGTCAAAACGAGGACGCCTGAACTGATGCCCTGAAGAGAAGGCTGTCTGATGTTTTAGAACACTGGTGGGGCGAACTCCAAGGCAAACTACAGGCTCCAGGACCTTGTAAACATTTCCTTAATTTCTCAGCAGTTGTGTTGCCGTTCTTCTATGTTTCTTAGTTTCTTTCTGGGTTCTAAGTTCCTCTCTGGTTAAGCTCACACACGTGGATTTTCTTCACTAAATCGTTCATAATGGTTCAGCTCCTGTGATTATCTTTAATGCCATCACTGCTCTAACTGTACCCTCAATTTTCTTTGATGTATATTATTGTTGTAGAGAGAAGGAACCTGGTTCCAAGGTAGATTGTATAAGTAGGATTTATTTAAGTAAGATGTTATGAAGAGGCCCACCAGGAGCAGCCTTCCTGCTGCTCAGCCCATCCTCCAACTGACTCTCTCACTCACCAACATTCCACAGCCACCTCACACACCAACATTCCACCACCAGTCACACTGGCTGAGCAGCAGGTATAACAATTATTTTGTCTCATATCATAACATTTAATATAAATTTAAAAAAAGATTTTGCTTGATGGAGTATTGTCTGTTGGGAAGGCGGTGGACGTTACCGCCACCATCCTGAGGGTATTCTCAAATTTAGAGCTGACCGCCAGCCCTGTGGTCATCTCTGTATATTCAAAGGAACCGCCGTCACAGCAGTTCTTTGAATGTACTAAAAGTTTGGAGTACGGCTGTAGTCAGTTTTGACGGCTGCACACCAAACTGTTGAAATGTTTTTGTTTCTCAAAAACAAACTCCCAAAGTGGGAATTAGTTATTGAAAAACAAAAAAACATTGACTCCGACTCCGGGGCATATGCTATCGATGGACACAACCTAACACTGCCATGCATAGGCAGCTGTCTGGCGACGGTGTTCCCTGAACTCAGTTCTGGGTAGTGTGCATTGACCCATTTCCCCTTCCATTATTGTGGCTGTTTAGTGCCTGCGGTGGCTGATAGGCGTGACTGCATCCCCTTGTAGTGCTGGCGACTCAGTTGTCATGTCTCTTCAGATACTGACTGGTGTATTAGACCCAAGTTAGCTCCACTTCATGTCCAGGGCTACCCTAGCATGACAACACCTAGGATTAACTTGACAGAGGTGCATCCTGACCAAAGTACTAAATTGTTGCTGAAACAGTGACCTTTTCCTTCAAGAAGCTACTGCTACCTCGTCAGACAGTCATTATTATGTACACATGCATGTGAATATACAGAATTCTAGATTGATACTGTTGCTCTCTTTCATAAATAATATATTAAGTGATCCTTAAACACTCGGCTAAACTATTCAAGTGAAATCGTGTTAGCATCATGCTGTTCTGAAAGCACAAGTTATTTTAAGATCGCAATCACGATTTTGAAAAACACTGAAGATTTCACACTTGTGTTTTCGAGTCTGATGAAGTAAAATGTCTCCTAGCGAGACAATCAAGTAACAAAAATGTAACTTCCATATATATTCTGATGGGGGTTGTTTCTTACCAGAAATGTATGTTTCTACCTTCCTTATGTCTATAAATAGATAGCACCCCACACTTACTTCTAGTGGGAAGATATTAAAACAGGAATGGAACAGGCAAAATCAAAGAGGTATGTATACCTTTTGGTGCAAGAAGTGTGTGGAGATAGTATTTTTATGGAGCACAATACTGAATAGGTTTTACATGTATGTTGTGGGGGAAAGTGCGGCTTCTCATTATTCTCAGCTGATACCACCTCATGTGATCCCACCTTACACTCCTCTACAAATAACCCTGGTTTGCTGTTGTGGTCACCCTTTCTCTACAGGCATAATTGTAGGATTAAATAGACACCAGTGATAGGGAGTGTGCATAACTGTCTGTTGAGTCCCACTGGGAACAGCTCCAACACCCACCGACCACGCACGCAACCTAGGGATCATCCTCGACTCCACCCTCTCCATGACTAAGCAGGTCAACGCCATCTCCTCCTCCTGCTTCAACACCCTCCGCATGCTCCGCAGGATCTACAAGTGGATCCCCACCGAAACGAGAAGAACGGTCACCCAGGCCCTCGTCAGCAGCAGGTTGGACTACGGAAACGCCCTCTACGCAGGAACTTCGGCCAAACTCCTGAGACGGCTGCAACGCATCCAGAACGCCTCTGCACGTCTGATCCTCGACATCCCCCGCCGCAGCCACATCACACCCCACCTGAGAGACCTGCACTGGCTCCCCGTCAACAAGAGGATAACCTTCAAGCTCCTCACACACGCACACAAAGCACTCCACAACACCGGACCAGCATATCTCAACGGACGACTCAGCTTCTACACCCCCACCCGCCAGCTCCGCTCCACCGGCCTCGCCCTCGCCGCAGTCCCCCGCATCCAAAGAACGACTGCCGGCGGCAGATCTTTCTCCCACCTCGCCGCCAAGACCTGGAACACCCTCCCCACCCACCTACGGCAGACCCAAGACCTACTGACCTTCAGAAGACTCCTCAAGACCTGGCTCTTCGAGCAGTAGCAGCACCCCCCAACCCCCAGCACCTTGAGACCCTCACGGGTAAGTAGTGCGCTTTACAAGTGATATGATTGATTGATTGATTGAACGCGGTTTCCAGTCATTGATACAGGCACAGACCTTGAGCTAAACCTTGCATGATGGCAGCTAGTGTGAGTGCCTTTAGGAGTGTCTGTGAAATGTGCCTCAGTGAGAACATTCAAGTTATCTGCTCATGTTTTTTAACCAGGCGGAAGGTGCGGGATTCTGCCTTGCGACAACCAAGTGGAGCAATAGGGGTGATGGAGCAAGGACTCACAAATGAGACTTGCTCGGATGCAATCTTCTCACAGTATTAATTTATTAAACTTTGTATTGTTCATACTAACTCTTGCATACACAAACATAAGTAGCAAGGAAGCTTGCCTATGTGTTTAAACTAACAAATAACGCTTGTCTATTCTAAAATGGCCGCTAAAGCGCGGGAACTTTACTGCGCATGTCTCAACCATATCACGTGGTATGACGTCTTTCTTTGCGTGGTGGGAAACTCTTGCTTCTGCGCAGTGTGCATTAAAATGGCTGCTTTATGTTTTCACGTGCTATAGCTTGCTCTTGTGTTATAATTGAATTGTCATTTTCTTAACGCTATTAATGCGGGACAGAATTTATAAGTAAATGGGAATAGAGTAGAAAGAGTGGGTATACAGTGAAACATTTTATTTGTGATTTTAATATTTTCTTCTTTGACTTTTATTAGTTCGTAAATTTGGGCCTGGGGTTGGGGAACTGAAAACTCGTGTGACAATGGTTCTGCGCATGCGTCCTGCATGGCTGCCCAGAGAGAAAAGGATGAAGTCAACCTGGACGTCGTCCAAGGCCGTGACCTGATGGCCAACACTGCTGTACCCATGAATGTCCCTACTAATTTGCAACAATGTACATGAAGAATGTATAAACTTTGTCGTGAGACGGGTGGGAAATAAAGCAAATGTATTAAATGTGAGGGGCGGTAGTTTAAAACAATGGGCTTTAAGAAATTGAACTAAATCAGTATGGTGTGAGGATCAACCCCCTGTCCCTGTCCAATCAGAAGTAGTGGCCCCATATTTTTGCAACATTAATGGGAGGTACATGGGCGTAGAAGGGTATAACAGATATAGAATTAGCTAATTAGTTTAGACTAGACGACGACAGGCAGAAGGTCCAGACCGACAAGTTGATCGATTGCAGACTGAACCGCTGTCCAGAGAGGTCCTGAGGTGGGGGCGGCGGAGTCCATTGGAAGGAAGACACGGGAGAATCGAGGAGAAGTCGAATATAAGAGAGGGAACGACGCAGGCGTCGTTGGTAGAGAGGTCACCGGTCCTGTCCTGAACCTGGAGGAGGTCTTTGCTCTTCATCCTTCCTGGGTCCTATCTTTTCCAACTCCTTGGCCAAGGGGTTTGGTTCTCGCACTTTAGGTAACTATACCTGCAACCTTTAGTTGCACTGCTGTCTCTATCCTCTCCTTTCTGAGGGACCGTCATAAATCGATAATTGATTTCTATGCTTCACCCTTGATATGCGATTAAGTATCATGCAATTCTGTACTTTACTCTGCTAAATATTTAGATAAACATTTTAAAACTTCCTGATTATTTCAGGATTATGAATTGTAATGAATGTCACTCATTTTAAACTTCCCAATTAGCAAAGGATTCATTGGTAAGTCATTACTCTTCAATCAGAAAAGTAATTGGTAGCAGGGATTTTGATAAAGAGTACAACTGACCCACCAGCGGAAAATACTAGCGTAGTGTGAATGTATGGGCCCAAGTGAGTATCTGGTGTATGAATGCTCGTTGCTAGTAACCCGCTGGATCAGTTTTCTGGTTATCAGAGGATGGTTGTGCTTTGTTAATTGGGTAATGAGGATTGTACTTCTATGAACTAACATCCGTTATTGTTTAAAGTTTGTTTTATGTTGTCCAGAAATCCCCGGGGGAAAATTGAATAGCGGATGGTAAGTGGAAGCCATACTGCAGTGAGGTTATCTGTCAGGCAGAAATAATACTGAAAAGTTAAGCAGGGCTATCAGTACTTGTTAGGGATTCTATGCGTATGAGTAATAGCAAAAGAAATATGCTGGTGAAAATTTGATGTTATATCACCTAGAAAGGGTAACATTGAAGAAGTAACAGGTACTCCTGAAGCTTGCGTGAAGAGTAAACGGAAGGGTTTTACTCGTAGTGTATGTTTAGTAAACGGAAGGGTTTTACTAAGAGTGGACGAAACTATCTTTTCCAATTTAGAGAAACTGGCACAATAGCGAATGTTTTATGTTGTTACTGAATTTTAATTAAAGACGTAGAGAAAATAAAGTTTTGCGTACGGTTTTGTAAAGGGTGGGTCAGTTGCCGGAGAGGGAGCTGACGTCACAGGTGCCGCGCAGGGATTGGTTGAAACAGCGGGCGTGGAAAGACTCTTGTAAAGGAGGGGTCAGTAGTCGGGAGTAGTACTGACGTAACAGGTGCCGCGCTGGGATTGGTCGAAACAGTGAGGGACAGAGAAGCGCAGATTGTAAAGGAGGGGTTGCCAGACAAACGTCACAGAAAGGCCGCGCTAGGATTGGTTCAGAGACAAAAGTTAGCATGCATTTGATTGGTTGTTACCATAGAAGCTGAAATCCTAGTGGATAGTGGAGATTGTATGTTAAAACGTGATCCAACTTTAATAGGAATTCGTCCGGATAGGAGATTCCTAGGCTTTGCAGAGTATAATTTCATACATCGAGATTTACCCAAGATGTACGGAGAGAAGAGAAAAATGTCAGTTCTACAAAAGATTACAAATTATTTTAAAAAGGATAAACCGATCAAAACTAGGGAAGGAATTATTATTCCACCAGCTAAAACGCCCGCTTCATTCATGATGATGGAGAGAGGTTATCATACTTGCGTATGGATAGAAAATTGGATGGAATATACAAAAAATGATGGAATATTAGCATTTCCCGAGAATGGTACTTTCAATGGGAGAATTCTTCAAAATTTGAGATTGAGGATGAATGATTTAGAACCCAGACCTAGACTAACCCAATATGAAGCCTTAGAGGAGTGGGAAACTGAGGCATTTGAACGTGACCGATCCAGAAGTAATAGGGGTTATCGGGGATTTTTTCCTAGATACCAAAATGAGTCAAGGGACGGTCAGATGAAACAGTGGAGAAGAGCGATGCTTACAGAAGGTCTGTATCCAATATTAATGGCAGAAGATTCGATAGGGAGCAAATGCACAGAAAAGACAAAACACTTGACTAGATTTGGAGATTCCAAAGATGAATTTATGGAAGAAATATTAAAGAACCCGCCACCATATCAGGAAGGGACAAGTGGATGCACCCCAAGTGCACCACTGTTAAGGACACTATTGATACCACAAGTATTGCATGATTCCCCAGCTAGTAGGGTACTTCACGATAAAGAAAAAGAAGCCATAGATAAAAACAGAGCAGAATTAATACAGAAAATAACACAGTTGAATGTACATCCTGATTCTTTGACCATACCAGTAACAATTGGTCCAGTAGTTCCCTTATATGGGGACAAGGTAAATTATCCCAAACCTTTAATTGTGCCTACACCTGTGAATGTTCCTAAACCTGAAGCAGTAGTAATAGTTGATGATCACTTTAGTAATTGTGAATCTATGATTTCATTAATGGACTTGCCCATTCGAGAATCTGCAAATAGTACCCCCAGGAGAGCTACACCTGGTTGCTCGAAAGAGGTAAACATAGTAACATCATCAGGAACCAAGAGTGCCACAGTAGTTACACCAGAAGACTTAGAAAGATGGGCACAAGGATCAGATAGACAGAGTTCACCCCCAAAGATCATGGACATTTATAAATTAAAGGTCGAATTAGAAGAAATAATAGCAGGAAATGTAGGAGTAGATCGCCTAAATACGTACGATGAAGAAGAACTATTGTTCATGTGCAGAAGTATCACGAGAAATGTAAAGATATTCCACGAGAAATTATCAGATTTAGCTATGCAAATGGGAATTGAAATAGGGAAGTCGAAAGTGTTACAGAAACCCTATAGAGCAGATTTTTCAGACAAAGATTTAGAAAACATGAACGCTTCTGGAAGAAAATTACAAATAAAGGAATTAATGACAGTCTTGCAGAAATGGGGAGACCTAGACAAATGGAAAGTTAGGTGGACAAAGAAAAAGGAAGAAGCACGATACAGTAGTACAACTTCTGAATATTTGATGAAGGAAACAGGGAAAGCAGATCAAATATACCCGATGCGAGAAGTTCCAGGAGGGGGATATGTACATGTCCCATGGAGCAGACAGGATATTTTGTCATTTACGAATGATTTTCCAAAGTTGAGAGAAAAGCCAATTGAATGGTACAAGCAGGTTGAGAGGTTTGTGAAGGTGTCAAAGGTATTGTTGAAAGATTTGGACGGTTTGTTCGACATAGTGGTACCTGCCGATTTGTGGACAGATTGCAAAATCACAGTTGATTGGCCCAGTGAAGAGTATCCTAGAGATCCAAAGACAGGTGCCCCGTCAAGCGATGTCATGAAAAAGTATCAGCAGGTAATAGCTTACCTGAAAGGGAAAATACCACCAAAAGAAACAGATTGGGTGAAAATAGACAGAACTACCCAAGAAGCCAGTGAATCGGTACACGCCTACTATGAACGTTTATTGCAGGTATTCAAGCAGTATAGTGGATTTGAGGATATTGGAGATAAAAACATGAGTCAGTTTGTCTATCGATTTGTTTACGGTCTGAAGCCAGAGATTTGTCAGATGATTAAGCAGCATATGTTGTGTTGGCAAGGGAAGCCAATAGATGAAATCTTGAAATATGCAAAATATTGTGGAGATTACATCGAGGATAGGCACAAGAAACTTCAGGAGAAAGTAATGTGGGCTCAGGTGAAAATGGCCGAGAAACAGGGAATTAACTTGGATAATCCGAGTGAGAATCAGGGAAAGGATTCTGGAACGAATGGTGATACTGGGAATGGTGGAAAAATGAGAGGACGAATGAGCAGAGAAGAGGCTAAAAAGAAATTTCCTTGTCATGGATGCGGAAAATTGGGGCATTGGAAGGTTGAATGTAAAAAGATTCGGAATAATAATGGCCCAAATCGAAATTTAAATCCACAGACGCAGAATGACTCACAGCAGGGTGTAAATCCTCAGAGTCAGTTGCCACCAGCACCTATACAGGGTAATGTAAGCAGAGCAAAGCACGGTACAGACGTCGGATATCAAGGAGGAAGTGGTAAGAATGATTATGTAACCTCACAATTTCTTTTACAGGACGATTTCTGTCCATACAGTCTATGACGGTGCCTAAGAGAGGGGGAGAAGGAGTGCGTACTTGGCGCGTCCTTACCGGTAGATCAGTCAGGTCCATATGTTGAAGGGAATGTGAAAGGTAATGATATTACTTTCCTTTTGGACACTGGTGCTACCAGGTCTACTGTGAGAACAGCAGACATCCCAGACCTTCCTCTCTCTGGAGAAGCTATCCAAGTTGTGGGTGTGGCTAATCGAAAGATTAGAACACCTCTTACTGAACCAATAGAAGTTCGGATTGGAAATTTTAGAGAAATGCATCAATTTGTAGTGTGTGATTCTAGTCCAGTAAACTTATTGGGCAGAGATTTGTTGTGTAAAATGAATTGCACAATTTTCTGCACACCGGATGGTGTGGCAATTCAGACCCCAGATGAAGACCATGTATATAAATTTATGATTGCAAAGCAAGGTACAGAAGTAGAAGAGATGTTCTCTTTGATTACCAAAGACGAGTTGCCAGAAGAATTAAAAACTGCAGTAAATCCCATAGTATGGGATTTCATGGGAAAGGAAGTAGGACTTATGGCCAAAATAGACCCAGTTAAGATTACTGTAAAAGAAGGTGCAATTTTACCAAACACCAGACAGTACAAAATGAGTGCAGAAGTAAAAGCAGGAGTCATTGAAGAAATAAACAGAATGGTAGAACAGGGAATATTAAAAGAGGTAATGAGTAGCCCTTGTAACTCACCAATCATGGGTTTGAAGAAACCTAGTGGAAAGTATAGGATTGTTCAAGACCTGCGCAAAATAAATAAGATCGTGGAACCCTGTTGTCCTATAGTGCCCAATCCTGCCGTAATTCTATACCAGATTCCTTGGAGTGCAGGATGGTTTACTGTGATTGATTTATGCCAAGCATTCTTTTCAATACCCTTGCACCCAGATAGCCAGTATCTTTTTTCATTTAAGTTTGAGAACAAAGTCTATGTATGGAATCGTGTTCCTCAAGGGTACACGGAAAGTCCTTCCATTTTCCAGGGGTGTGGAATTTAATAAAATATCTACTTGTCCATGGGGCAGGTTGCTTCATAAATCTACTTGTCCTGTAACAAAATCTACTTGTCCCTTTGGTGCCATGTAGTGCGGCGACAAATTATGGCAGCAATCTCATTATATAAGAACTCTGATATAGCCTCTCTGATTATGCCAGGGCTCATACCATAGTAGTGTTTGAATACTTGCAATCCCTTTATGTTGCCACGTTTCCGCAGATCTACATACGGGGGCTGAAGGTAGTGGTAAGCAATAGTTCCAGGGTTAGAATGGCCTTTTGAGTCTGTGCAAACCTACTAACTTGCATGTTTTAAGGGATTTCAGCAACTCTTCTCTAATCTTTTCCCATACTGAGAAATGTTGGAAATTTACTCCTGACAATGACAGACGTAAACCTTTTTCTAGAGTTTGGGAAAAAAAGAGGTTGGAGGGAAAGTGAACTTGCAAACACTCAGATTTTCGCATGAGTAAATCTACACATGCATATTTGCTCATGCTAAAATGCAGTTCACAAATATTTTCTAGGAGTACTATTTCTTGTCCTACTTCTGTAAATTCTTGGGAACTCACGAAAGCTGTATAGCTGCACTTAATGCAAGGACATATACCATGGGTTTACTTTTGAGACTTTCATTAATAATTGGGCCCCTAATTTGGTCTGGCCTTAACCATGACCTTTTGCTTTTATTAAAATTCTGTCTCTCTCTCTGTATCGGCTGGCTTCACTGTGAGTGACAGCATTCTGCTCTTTCACAAGGAGCGTATTGGCACACAAAGTAGTTTTGTTTAGTGCCAGTAACTACTGTGGCAGTGTGTGCTTTTGAGACCACATTTTTTTTTGCTTTTGCCAATGTTTGTTATAATGGCGAGGGCCCGGCAGCTCCCACACCAATAAGGTTTTAGAAAAACCATGCCAAAACAAGTCACACATTGACAAAGCTAAAAAGCTGACCACCAATTTCAGACCTACTGGCTTTGCCAATGCTTGTTTATTTTTGTTTCCCATAATCTTATTGAAACTGGTTACACTGATTTTCCATTATGAATATTTTTGGGAAATACTAGAATGCATTAACACATGTTACTAAATGATGCTGCAAACAAATGGTACCTGAACTTCTACAGTAGTTTAGCGAAATGTTTTTTTTCCCACTTGCTTTTTTTTGTGAAAATTTTATTTTGAAAGCAAAGAATCCTCAATCTTGCTTTCAAGCTTCTGCAAATATTTGCATCAAATCAGAAAGCATTCTGGCAGCATTACACATAGCCTCATATTGCTAAACTTTGAAAACGTGTGTACACATTTTTATACTAGCACCACTGTGAGTAGTGCAGTCAGAGCTTACAACATTTACTTAGAGCACGCATCCTAATAATAAAGGCTTTCAATTAATGAGCTTACAATATAGAATACAAGTTTGAACAGCATTAACATATGGACACAAATATTACCTTAACTGCAGACAGTGCCCTTCCCTGATCCATAATGTGGTACTACAAACTGGCAACCAAAGGGTTTGTGCTGCAGGGGGTTGGGCCTACTTGTCCCAAGGACAAAATACACATTAAAACTTGTTGCCCTTGACCCCAAACCATATGTCCTGGGCGTCGGGCTATAGGAATTCCACATCCCTGATTTTCAATCAGATATTTAAAAAGTGCTTAGAGAAACTAGTGATGCCAGGAAGCTCAGTCTTAGTGCAGTATATAGACGACTTACTGGTGGCATCTAACACCAGAGAGGACTGTATTGTTGACTCTATTGCATTATTAAATCATTTAGCTGAAGAAGGGCATAAGGTTTCACCTGAAAAGTTACAGTTTTGTACAACAGCAGTCAAGTATCTAGGACACCAGATTGAGAGGTGAAAAAGAAGAATAACCTCTGAAAGAGTGAAACTAATAAAGAAAATGCAAATGCCTGTCTCCCAACGAGAGGTGAGAATGTTCCTTGGAATAGTAGGTTATTGTTGACAATGGATATTAGGATTTTCGCTATTAGCAAAGCCATTAATTCAAATGACGAAAAAGAAGGCAAAGGACCCAGTTGAATGGGATGATGAGAGCGTAGGAGCTTTTGTAAAATTAAGAAATGCTCTGTGTGCAGCACCTGCCCTAGGCATGCCTGATTATAAAAGAAAGTTTGCATTATTCTGTCATGAGAGAGAAAATTGTGCACTTTCAGTCCTAACACAGAGACATGGTTTAGACAGACGTCCTATAGCATATTTTTCTGCTACATTGGACCCAGTGGCAGCCGCGTTGCCAGGCTGCTTAAAAGCAGTGGCGGCTACCTGTTTGAGCATTGAACAAAGTGAGTCAATTGTAATGGGACACCCTGTAAAAGTGTTTGTTCCACATGCGGTTGTGATTCTGTTGACAAGAACCCGAACTCAGCATCTTACTCCTAGTCGGCTGACTAAATATGAAAGAATAATACTGGGTGCTGAAAATGTGACCATTGTAAGGTGCACAATAGTAAATCCCGCTACCTTACTACCAGACCCATATCATGAAGAAGTTAAAGATGACGAAGAGGAACATGATTGTTTACAAGTCACAGAGTTATGCACGAAACCACGTCCTGATATTCAAGAACTACCGCTCAGGAAGCCAGACAGGGAGCTGTTTGTTGATGGTTCGTGCCAAAGGCATGAAGATGGAAAACTAACTGCAGCATATGCAGTGTGTGAATTAACTGGAATAGTCGAAGCATCCTATTTACCAGGAGTCAAATCTGCACAAATAGCTGAATTGATTGCGTTAATAAAGGCTTGCAAAATTGGGAGGAATCAAAAAGTAACTATATTTACAGATAGTCAATATGGTTACGGGGTTGTGCATGATTTTGGCCAACTATGGATGCAGAGGGATTTCATAACTTCTTCAGGATCCCCCATTAAAAATGGACAGTTCGTAAAAGAACTATTGGAAGCAATACAATCACCAAAGGAATTGGCTGTGGTAAAGTGTGCCGCACACCAGTCAGGAGATGACTGGGTGGTAGTCGGCAACACATACGCAGATCTTGTGGCTCAACATTGCGCCAAAAATAGATTGTCAGTAAATAAAAGGGTGGAAAGAATGGGAATCAGCTGCCAACTTATGCTGTATGCACCTCATGAAACATGGAATGATGTAAAACGATTGCAAGATGATGCTGATGAGAGTGAAAGAAATACATGGATTAAAATGGGATGTTCTCAAAGGGCAGACGATGATGTATGGATTTGTGCCGATGGCAGACCAGTCATGCCTGACTGTCTGCTTATCACAAATGGCCAGGATGTATCATGGAGACACACACGTAGGGAGAGATGCAATGATTAGGCTCTTCAGACAAAATTGGTACAATCCAAGGTTTAGGGCTGTAGCAGAGAGTCTTTGCCAGAGATGTTTAACATGCCAAATGCATAATCCAGGAAGAAAAAACAATAATTGGGTTTGGAAAAATTGGAAAGGAGGAGGGTCCATTTATGAGATTGCAACTTGATTTCATTCAGTTACCACCATGTAGAGGGCTGAAATATGTACTTGTCATAGTGTGTCTGTTTTCAAAGTGGGTGGAGGCTTACCCTACCAGGAGGAATGACAGTATTACAGTCGCAAAGTTGTTGCTACGAGAACTCATTCCTAGATTTGGTTTCCCAGTAACTTTGGAATCAGATAGAGGAAAGCATTTTAACAGTGAAGTGATTAAGATAATCTGTGAAGCATTCCAAATTGAGCAAAAATTGCACTGTGCATATCGTCCAGAGGCTTCTGGAGTGGTTGAACAAATGAATGGCACGATAAAGTCCAGACTGGGAAAAATGTGTGCATCAACATCATTAGATTGGCCGGATGCATTGCCTCTTGTTTTAATGGGACTCAGAAGCATTCCTGATAGAAATACCGGATTGAGTCCGCACGAGATAATGATGGGAAGAGCAATGAGACAAGCACATGTTCCCACAAATAAACTGCTGAATATATCTGATGATATGGTTCTGGATTATTGCAAAGGATTGGCTGACCTAGTGCGTTCTGTCTCTCACCAGGTTGGAGAAGACGCAGTTTCCAGGCAGCCTGAACAAGAACATGATCTGAGTCCCGGAGACTGGGTGGTAGTGAAGAATCACACCAGAGAAACGTGTCTATCACCTAGGTGGGGCGAACCTTGGTCAGGTCATACTGGTCACAAACACAGCAGTGAAGTGTGCAGGATTTCCCAATTGGATTCATGTAAGCCACACCAAAAGAGTACCAGATCCTGAAGAAGAAAATCCTCAGACAGTATCGATCACTGAGGAAGCTGAAGGTTGCCCAGCTGAAGAATCTCAGGAACAAGATTCGAGGGAAGCTGAAGAAGAACAACCGAGCACAAGTCAGGACTGGATACCGGTGGTGGAAATTCCTGAAATTTACCACAGAACAAGAAGTCAAGCCAATTTAGAAGAAATTGAAGAAGATCAGATAGGTGAAGAAGAAGCAGCTCAGGAAGAAGAAGAAGACACAATAAGAGTACCTGAGCAGGACCAGATAGGGATAGAAAACTGGGCTCAAAATAATGACGAACAAACAGATTTTGAGCAGGGACAGACAGGTTTAGAAGAACGCGGTCAGGCTGCAGAAGTATAAAGTGCAATAAGCCCTGATCAGGACCAGTTAGATCAGGAAAAATACATTCAAGAAGAAGATCTCGAGAATCTCGAACAAGGAGACGTAAATAAAGAACAAGATCAGTTAGTAGAGACTCACCGTGGAGCAGCTGAAGAGAAACCAATAAGACCTGAAAAAGAACAAATAGCAGAAGAAACAGGAATTGAAGAACATCAGATTGTAACACAACCTGAAAATAAAAGAATTTCTGAAGAAGAAAATAAAGAGAAAGTGCAAATGGAGAAAACAAGAAAAGGTGATCATTGGCCTAGTGTCATTAAAAGAGTAAAATACCACATAACAACCAGAAGTGAAGATCCAGAACAAGTAAACGAAGTAACAAGCCAAACGGGACAAGAAAGTAAAACTGAAAAACGAAGAAGTAAAAGACTGAAACTTGTGAACAACAAATTTAAAGGTCCTGACTGGACTTATATTATTCTCAAAGATTACGAAAGCTCAGAATCAAGTGAAAGTGGTGACGAAGGAACCAGTGCGGAACTGTCCTATGAAAAAGAAATAAAACCACCTTGATAATACAAGAAGACTTGAAAATAGATAAGAAGAGCAATCTTCCTTGTCAAAATGTCCGACGATAGAGTTACTGGGAGATCAAAACAGAAATGTTTTAAAAGATGCTGTGCAATATGCATATGTAGTTTGGTAATGGTGCTTATAGTATGGTTAGTCCTGATCGTAGCAATTCCTTACCTTATGATAATGGATAAAAAGATTATCAACGAAACAAAGGAAAGGACAGAGAACTTGAAAAGTAATAGAGTAGAACTAATGGCAGAAAATGAACCAGAATTTCATCATGAAATTACCGATAACGACACTAGTTTAAATGTTTTCACAAAGTTATTATTTCAATATGTAGATACCATGGAAGTTAGTAATTGTTATGTCTGTATGAAGTTACCCGAATCAGTAGCAGAAGGGTTAACATATCATCACTTGCCATTAACTTATGGCATATCATGTAGTGTATTGGCTAGTTTATTTTATAGAACAGGGAGACTTCAGTATTATTATTCAAACATAGATGTGATATTTTCTGAGGTTCCGATTCGAAAGAATATGAATCCAGTGCTTAGTAGTAAAGATGCACAATTTATGGGAGAATTTTTCTTAACAATGAAATCGATAGATATAACACATGCACATAGAAGCAATCTAACATGTTCATTACATGAAGAAGAAAAGATATTTTTAAACTTAGTAGAGGATAGAAGACAAGATTTCCAAAAGAAAGCTTCTGAGCATAAGGCTCATTTACCACCTTGGGCTGAAAAAGAGGGTAGTTACACACCTGGCAAGGCTCAAGCTGCTATGGCTCTGGATTTTGTAAAGAGAGGGAAAATTTGTCTACATAGGTTAAAGACTGATTATAACAATGTTTTCATCGGTACCAGTGAATGTGAACATAATTTCTTAATTCTTGGAGGTTGGGGACTCAAAGGAGGAACAGATTCAGTTTTTCCTGGAATCTATTATGTGTGTGGGAATAAGGCTTACTTTAGGCTTCCTGCACGGTGGTATGGAAGTTGTTATTTTGGAATAGTATTTCCAAAGATATACCACGTAAAAAGAAACACTGGGAGCAATGAAAATAATAGTGAATTAACACGTAGTAAAAGAGCTAGTTTTTCTGAAATCGTAGGTGATATATTTGGTGCATTGATACCTTCAGTGGGAATAATTCTGAACTCAAGGAAAATATGTAAATTATCTACAGTGGTTGATCGTTTATCAACGGATACTGCTGGAGGATTTCTAATGATTAATGCGGAAATGGTTGCGATTAGGTCTATGGTTATGCAAAATCGACTTGCTCTTGATATTATATTGGCAAGAGGGCGGAGTCTGTAAATTATTGAAGACGAAACACTGTTGCACTTACATACCTGATAAAAGTGCAGACATTGGAACATACATACAGAATATAACAAAACTTGAGAAGGAATTAAAACCACTGGAAGTTGATAGTGTATGGGAAAGATTGACAAGTAGTATTGCGTCAATTGGTACCTGGTTTGCTAATGTAGGGAAAGGACTTATAGGTCAAATATTAGTACCCTTAGCAGGGATAGCAATAATAGTACTGTCAATAATAATATGGTGCAAATGTTGTAGAAAGAATGAATCGCATAATGTAACAGGAAGAGGAAAGAAGCGAAGGTTTGACGAAATTGAACTTGAAGATTTGAGAAGCGAATTATACAAGAAACTGAAAGGGGATGTGAAAAATAGAAAATGTAAAAATGAAACCATTTTATGCTAAAAGTTGGCATCTGATTGTGGGTAGTATTTGATGGCTCAGAAACGCCATCAGAGAGGGGATTGATGGAGCAAGGACTCACAAATGAGATTTGCTCGGATGCAATCTTCTCACAGTATTAATTTATTAAACTTTGTATTGTTCATACTAACTCTTGCATACACAAACATAAGTAGCAAGGAAGCTTGCCTATGTGTTTAAACTAACAAATAACGCTTGTCTATTCTAAAATGGCCGCTAAAGCGCGGGAACTTTACTGCGCATGTCTCAACCATATCACGTGGTATGACGTTTTTCTTTGCGTGGTGGGAAACTCTTGCTTCTGCGCAGTCTGCATTAAAATGGCTGCTTTATGTTTAAACGTGCTATAGCTTGCTCTTGTGTTATAATTGAATTGTCATTTTCTTAACGCTATTAATGCGGGACAGAATTTATAAGTAAATGGGAATAGAGTAGAAAGAGTGGGTATACAGTGAAACATTTTATTTGTGATTTTAATATTTTCTTCTTTGACTTTTATTAGTTCGTAAATTTGGGCCTGGGGTTGGGGAACTGAAAACTCGTGTGACAATGGTTCTGCGCATGCGTCCTGCATGGCTGCCCAGAGAGAAAAGGATGAAGTCAACCTGGACGTCGTCCAAGGCCGTGACCTGATGGCCAACACTGCTGTACCCATGAATGTCCCTACTAATATGCAACAATGTACATGAAGAATGTATAAACTTTGTCGTGAGACGGGTGGGAAATAAAGCAAATGTATTAAATGTGAGGGGCGGTAGTTTAAAACAATGGGCTTTAAGAAATTGAACTAAATCAATATGGTGTGAGGATCAACCCCCTGTCCCTGTCCGATCAGAAGTAGTGGCCCCATATTTTTGCAACATTAATGGGAGGTACATGGGCGTAGAAGGGTATAACAGATATAGAATTAGCTAATTAGTTTAGACTAGACGCTGCAAGGCAGAAGCTCCAGACCGACAAGTTGATCGATTGCAGACTGAACCGCTGTCCAGAGAGGTCCTGATGTGGGGGCGGCGGAGTCCATTGGAAGGAAGACACGGGAGAATCGAGGAGAAGTCGAGTATAAGAGAGGGGAACGACGCAGGCGTCGTTGGTAGAGAGGTCACCGGTCCTGTCCTGAACCTGGAGGAGGTCTTTGCTCTTCATCCTTCCTGGGTCCTATCTTTTCCAACTCCTTGGCCAAGGGGTTTGGTTCTCGCACTTTAGGTAACTATACCTGCAACCTTTAGTTGCACTGCTGTCTCTATCCTCTCCTTTCTGAGGGACCGTCATAAATCGATAATTGATTTCTATGCTTCACCCTTGATATGCGATTAAGTATCATGCAATTCTGTACTTTACTCTGCTAAATCTTTAGATAAACATTTTAAAACTTCCTGACTCAGTGATTATTTCAGGATTATGAATTGTAATGAATGTCACTCATTTTAAACTTCCCAATTAGCAAAGGATTCATTGGTAAGTCATTACTCTTCAATCAGAAAAGTAATAGGTAGCAGGGATTTTGATAAAGAGTACAACTGACCCACCAGCGGAAAATACTAGCGTAGTGTGAATGTATGGGCCCAAGTGAGTATCTGGTGTATGAATGTTCGTTGCTAGTAACCCGCTGGATCAGGGGAGCGGGCTCACAAGGTATCCTGACTATGGGTCTCTGCCTGGGATAGAAAAAAAGCGCTCTTTGGACCCAAGAATTGCAAAGGACGACAATAGATTAGTTCTGAGGCAGGAGCAGTAAGATCTCGGGGGGGGGGGCATCCTGTTCTCTTGCCATCTGTATAGTCCAAGATAGCCGTGGGGATGGGGAACGAATGTGTGGAACTGGGATACATTAGTCTAGTGAGAGGCATAAGTTGCTGATAAGCAGAATATCACCATTTTAGGGCTACCAATCCAGTGGGTTAGAAGGACATAAATGGGACCTCTCTGAATGACTATATAGAAAGTCCTCCTCAGATCCTGGCACTCGGCTGGTTGGTGATCAAGAACATCCGAGGCAGAACATTTGGGTTTGGATGGTTATTAATGTGTCCACCTGTGATTCTGGAGGGTCAGTCTCTCACATTCAGCCCTGCTAACTTCCATTCAATACAGGGTAAAGGGATAGACACTCCCTGGGGAAGCTTTCAAAGGTGGAGGAGCCTCAGTCCCAAGTTAAGAATAAACATTATAGTTATGCGCTATCAGAATTGAGAATACGTGAGGTTTATTAGAGTCAGATGTTCTTGAAAGAATGCATGGTTTACCTCATATTGAGGACATACTAGGGTGATACGTCTATCTGAGGTGTCTGCTCCAAAACATGTCACTAACGACTATTCTCCTGTAGCCCGCAAGGCAGACATGACATGCTTCCTGTCTATCAGGGAAATGCTGGTTGTTATAGTAAATACCTCAGTGTGAAGTAAAGCCACTGGAGTTAGAGTTGCTAGTTTAATCCAGCAGATAGTTCCAGGGCCCTGTCATATACAGTATGAGGGTGCGGGGAGGTCTGTACTTTAAGGGTTAAGAGGATATATTGTTCAGATGGTAATGCTAGTGGTGCGAGTCATCCACAACAATTAGCAATTGACTGACCTGCCTGCGTCATATTTCAGTAATGAACTGTTGCTTCTTCACTGCACTTTTAAGAGCATTTGATTTGTTCATCATTTTGGCGCTGATGGAAAATAGTCCTATCATCACATACATCATTCCAGTTAGGCAGTGCACTGATTGGAGAACGAGGTTCATTCTGCTTATTTCTGGTATCTTTTTACTTGTCAAGTTACAAACATGTACTGCATGGAGCTCACTTATTTGAGTGGAAATCTTTTCACAGGATCACAGTAATTTAAGGTATTAAATAATGTTACTTAAGCTTTCCTTCTTTTTTTCATAATGTTGCACACGGAAATTGAAGAGAAAAATGTAAAGCAGTAATCAAAACCATGTCAAAGAGTTGTACGGAGGTAATATATTGCATGTTGCTCCGTGCCCCATGTCATTTGTGACACCTTCAGAATTTTTTATTTTAGCCAAAAGAACTTTGCATTTTGGGACATGTGGGTTTGTGTATATATTGGCTTAAAAGCCTACCACGCAAAATACTGGTAGCCAAAAAACAAACAGCTGGCTGATGGTGCCACACACAACATTTGGCGTATCACTGTGTGCATCCTTTGCACATAAGCCTGTGAGTTAGGCCGGAGACCTCTGAATTTTTCAGCCAAACAATTACGATATTTTTGTTTTCTGCCTCTTAAAATGTCCTGCTGTCCAACACTCACTAATGGGAAGGCAGTTAGCCTGATTTGTTTTCAAACTCTCACTGTTGAATGTACCTAAATGTTCGCATGTATGCCTGATGTGCATCACATGTTCTTCCTTGGTGCACGCCAACTTGTGCCAATGAAGTATATAATCCTGTGCTCCACGCGCTCTGTAGGTGATCCTCAGGTGTACCACATTTTGGTTGGGAATGCGAGTCTACGTGGTCCTCTGTGACTTTTGGCATATTCTGCTAGTCAACATGCCACATCGGGGCTCCACACATGGAACCAACCATGCTATCCCGGTTTCTGGCATGTCTTCCTGGATTCCCCCAACATGCTTGACGAGACCAGAGTATTGTGTAACCCCTACCTTCAGCTCATAGCAGCACACCTTTAATTGCACTGCTTTCCCATTGGGTCCACAGAGTGAAGATTATATGTATTCTGTTCTGACTACAGCAACAGACAAATGAAAAGTGTGATCATTATCGAGAAAGAGCAATTGTATGGCATATTTTCCCTTATAAACACTTTCCATACTATTACTTCCGATTGCAATTAGTTTGGACTAATACGGTTTTGTACAAATAACTCGGATGATGACATTATTTTGTTTCTTTAATGTTAAAATTATTTTTAGGTCCTACTTTATTTATTTTTAATTAATTGATGATTAGGTCTAGCTCCCAACCCCGAAAAATGCTTAAATCCTATCCCAGAAGCTCCTAAGTCACTATATATATATATATATTCACTGAAAAAACCATAGGTTTCAGATATGTTATAGTTACAAATTAGCATTTAAAAAACCTTTGAAATTCACTGAAAAAACCATAGGTTTTAGGGACAGTTATAGTTAGTTGGACATTTCACTCGTACAAAACCCGTGAAATTCCCCCGTTATAGTTAGTTCAGCTAACTATAACTCGCGCCCCCGCAATGCACTGCTGATGACGTCACATATTACATCACTCATGACATGGTCAGTGACATCACTGATGACATCACTGATGACATCTCAAATGACATCACTGATGACATCATCCAGTGACTGTGTGTTTCTGTAAAGTTTAAATATTTTTAATATATATAGGAAAAGACGTATTGAAGAATGAGTGGGTGTGTAAGTGTCTGTATGGATGATTTAGTAGGTGCGTGACTGACTCTATAAGTGAGTGATTTAACGTATCTTACTGAATGCATGGGTTAGTGACTAAACTGGGTGAATGTCTGTATCCGTCTGTCTGTTGCTGTGTAAGTGGCTGCATGGGTTTGTGAATAGCTACATGAGTGTCTATATGAGTTATTGATTGGTTGTCTGAGTATCTGTATGGGTGCCTGAGTGTTTGTGTGGGTGGGGTGTGTGCGACTCTGTGCATAGATGTGTGAGTGGGTGATTCACTGGGTGGATGGTTTCAAGAGTGCATCTGTGATAGACTGTATGGGTGGGTAAGTGTGTGTAAGAGTGTGTTAGTGAGTGAATGTATGTCCCAGTGGTACATGTGTGAGTAACTACATATGTGAAAGGCAGTATATATGTGTGTTGGAGTATATAAATAGCTATAAGCGAGAGTGAGTGATTGTGATAGTGGCTGTATGGATGAGTGTGTGCTTGTATCAGTGATTGTATAAGAGCGTAACAATGTGCTAGTATTTGTACGATTAAGTGAGCTGGTGTGTGTATAACTGTATAGGTGAGTAAATGGCAGTGTGTTAAATTATTTGCATGACTGACTAGGTGTGTGAGTACCTC